>OX457042.1:22892333-23274833 GCA_949752735.1 Lumbricus terrestris
CTTGTAAAAGCGGAACTGTCAATAGGCTTAAGCATCAATTTTGACATATGACATGTGCTATTTTCTACGACTTTGTGACCAGTGTTCTGGAACTGCTTAAAGCTCAGCAGAAGTAAATCGTTTGGGCTAAGTTCTGCTGTCCGGCAGCCGACCTAATAATTTCATAAAATTGACATTAAACTTTGTAACCTGCATGCACGATGTCGCTTATAATTTTGTAGGTTAGCTTTCAACATCGCTCGTGCTGGGCTCATAAGTCTGCTTACTCTGGTATACGTAGGCCCAAGTTACTGGAACTTACATTTATTTTTAAAAAATCCCTTCTTGACATCGATTCTAATCCTATATTTAGGCTACTTGTCTTCTGGCAATTTATCTACAAAATTATTAATTAGGCCTACTCTTTTTGTAGATTTTAGGTTAGATCGTATAATTGGACTGACACAGCATTTGTTACATTAGGCCTATTTTGCTTGCGATAGATTGCATGTCTCTGGCTGTAGTTTTTATCCGCCGATGCTCTTCTCACGTTAACCTCGACATTCAAGCTCGTGTACTTTGGACTTCTCTAATTGAACCTTTATCTCTGTCACAGTGGCGTAGCCAGTTATTTTTTCATGGGGGGGGGGCAGTGGGGTGGCAGCTTAAAATGATGGGGTGGCTACCGTTGGCAATTAAAGCTTGCATCGGCATCGGTATATTGCCATAGACTATGTATTTTTAGATTTTGGATGTATTACAGTATTGGACATAATATGCAAGCAAGCCACACTAGCTTGTCTGTCTCACAGTGCACTATAGTGGCCTGTCCCACTTTCCCATCATCCACCCTATAAGAAGTGGTACAGGAAGTTGTATAAAAAATAAAATAAGTCAGAAATTATATAACATTGTTTAATTCTTTATCACTCGTAAGAGTAAAAAGTAAAACAAACGCAGGGATTGGGGGGGCAGCTGGGGGGCAGCCCTTTCATTTGGGGGGGCGGCTGCCCCCCTTGCCCCCCGTAGTTACGCCACTGCTCTGTCAGTAAGTTTGCCGCAGATAAAACAGTAAAAACACAGAAAATCGTTTTTATAATAAGCGCCATTCGCATACGTATCCAGGGCCTACTACGCCATGGGGGGATGGAATCAGACTGCTTCCAATTTGGGCTAGGGGGGGAAAGGTTTCCCCCCTAATGATAAAGTTGAGTATAGAATATTTCCTCCTGAACATTTCCCCCGATATTCCCCAGCATCTGCCATGGACTTCCTCCTGGTAAATTCCCCGAACAATCTCCTCCCTGTCATAACTCAGGGTAAATCTTCATTTAAATTGACTTTTGCTTAACACTCACATAAATTTGTCTTGTGCTTCCATCACATTCGCACCCATTATAGTGTTTGCCATGTGGGGGGGATAGTAAGTAGCCTGATTCAGCTTGTACCAGAGGGAATCCCCTTGATGATAGATGGGCATAAGAGATTTCCTTCCCGCACACCCACGGTGAGTTCCCCTTGAACGTTCATCCCACCATCTCAAGGGCAGATATTCATTTAGTGTAATCTTTGCTTTACAGTCACTTACATTTGTCCCTGCACATATATGGCGCACGCTCTCACAACTCATAATTATTTACATTAATTGTTTAAAAAAATTAGAGTATACTTTATATCTACTGACACTGCATTTGTTTTATAATATACATGTACATGTAGGTCTGAAATAAAATGAACGATATTTTAAGAATGAATTTTAATGATATGAGGCAAAGAAGCAACAGTAAATTAGTAGGCCTACTTTTGTTTATAGTAAAGGTTTTTAGTCTGTTTAAGTAAACATTAATCAAGCAATAAAAGCTTGGTTGCTCAACAATTGAAGTTCAAAATCAAGTAAAGCAAATGGCTTATAAATCCACCCTCAAACACTAAAGCTCTATCGAAGTCTATACAAATACAAATTGCTTACACTTTTGTAGCCTGCATTTGAGGGAAATGTTCAAGGGAATTGTCCAATTGAAAAGCTCTGGTGGAATCCAGAGAGGAAATAATTATTACGAGGAGTGGCCCTGGGAAATGTCCATGGGATTTGTCTGGAAAAAATGGATGTTGCTGAGAATTGTACAACTGACGGTAGACTACTCAACTTGATATATACAAGAAGTTGATATCTTACTGAATGCTGGACCTTTCCAAACTTCACAGGACTACTAGTGTTGCACTGTTAACCCATAGGCCTAATGAGAAATTTTAGAATGTTACCATTATATTGTGCAAATAAAAAAATAATTGGGAGGCGACATTTTATGATACCCTAAACCATGCATGTTTCTGAGCATTGAATTCACGAGCAATTTGTGAAGATGACAGCTTTAAAAGGTACAATTACAGCGTGCAAATCCAAATAAGTGAAATTTTCATGACTTTATCGTTCATAAACAGCTAGCAAACAATAGCCTAAAACATGCGCTCTAGTCTACGCCAACAGCTAAAAATGTTTTGGTTTCTGGGGCTCCGCCCCAGACCCCGCTGGGGGAGCTTACGACGCTCCCCCAGACCCCCTAGTCGCTATGGGCTTCGTGCCTTCGGCACTCGCATTTTCGCGCCTTTGGCGCTTGCAATATAGGCAACAAAATTCTGTTAGGTGCTTCCACCTTCCAGGGGGGGATAGTAGGCCCTGTACGTATCCAATGTCAACAAGCATTGCCTGCGAACCAATATGGCGCAGGCCAATATGCAAATGAGCCGTTACGTCGTTAAGCAAGGGGCAAATAGGCCTACACACGGGCTCATCATTATTTAGCCCCACACATGGGCGGAGACTTGGGCGGAGACTTGCAGGGGACGAAAATGCGGTCGAAGATTTTGGGCAGACGAACGGCCGAGACGCCGACGAAAGTTTCCCACGTTTCTGCCGGCATAATTTTCTGACGACTTTTTTAAATTAATTTTTTTAGTCTTCCGTCCGAAATGCCGATGGAAATTCCTAATTTTCGCTGCCAGAAAAGTTGATGACCTTTTTTAGTCATTACCTCGTCTCATCGTTTGTTCTTCGCCGTGTGTTTCTTCGTGAAGTGTGTACACATGATGACCTGACCGATTACATATTATTGGGGGGGTCAGACAGATGCATGGACCGTCCCCACCACATTTATTGAGGGGGACGGCCCCCTGTCCCCTCTAAGTCTCCGCCCATGGCCCCTCACCTTTCATCGCCAGTTCGCTCCGTCGTTTTCTATACGGCCGCAATTCCTCATCTTTCTCTCGATGCCCGGCCTTTTTTTCTCAGGATCGATCGCACTGAGAGAATGTTTCTAAAAGACTGTTTGCTGAGAGATGCGCTTCATAAATGGTTATATACAATACAATACAATACAATACACACGAGACGCGTAGAGTCAAATAAAATGCGGAAAATTATATTCTCATAATATTTTCAACATAGGCCTATCAATATTTGATTTGCACTTCTTAAAAAAAAACCAGAGGGTGCATTCAGTAAAGGCGATATAACTTTTGTTCCGTTTCAAATGTTTTGGTGAAATTTTGCTGTTTTACGCAAATACGAATTACCCTTAAGCAGGCAAAGCTTGATATAAAAAGTCTTACTTTTGGCCAAGATATTGAAAAAATGTAGGGGTCATCTTTTTGCCCACCCAGTAGTCTATGTATCGTAAGAACAAAACCATTTTTTGTGTAGAAACTAAGCATATGAGTGAAATGACCATCTACAAGAATTCAGTTTGTGATTTTCAAAATACGTTCGAGGTTGTCAACCGGTGTTTAAAGAGATTGCAAAAAACTGTACAGATATTTTTTTATTCGTCATTCTTGCAAAGCAGAACTTTCAACCTTGAGCTGCTTTTTTTGTTAGGAGGACCGCATAGTCATTCTGAAGGCCACATCGTTAGGCTCGGGCAACCACGTAGTCTATAACTGATTCCATTTCCGCTTCAAGTAGCGTTTTCTGTTTTGTTTCTGTCTCTGTTCGTGTTTCTCTTCCTGAGTCCTTCCTTGTTTCCTTCATGGTCCCAGCGTGATACCCACGCATTCACCCTCCCCCTACAGTTGCATTTGAAACAGACCTAACATACGGCGTCCCTGTTTGGCCTTAGAAGCTGGAGTTAGCTTGACTCGTCGCTGGCTCCGAATCCTGCGCAAAAATCACGACCGCCAAATTTTTGGACTAAGACTAAATTCGTGAGGAGAGCAAAGGCAACATTTGGCCCATGGTTCAGTAAATGAGTAGGCCTAATCGATTTGCTCTTCGCCTTGCATAGGGCCTACTGCAGCTACTGCTTAAGCCTTAGTTACTTCACCAGATGATGGTGGTGATCATGCTGATACCTGAAGACGTTGTGATGATGATGATGACGACGACGATGATGATGATGTCGAAAACGATAAAATAATGACGGATTATATTGTGATGGTGATAGTCTTTGATCAGTCTGTTTACAAACGAAGTAGGTCGCCGCATAGCACTTCAAATGGGAATGGGCGATCCACTTTAAAAATTATGATAGTTGTGGTCTATGCCATGGCATAGTCAGACCAATTTTTACAACAAATGCCACAAGTCATTGACTCATTGTCGACCGTTCTCAGCTATTGTTGTAGAGATTTCCTGTGTGTAGGTGATCATTTAAGAAATTGTAAGACATTATCCCCTGGACATTATCCCCCGGACATTATCCCCCGGACAAAAGATCCCGGACAAAATCACCCCAGATTTTGCGTAGGACATTATCCCCCCGGGCAAAATCCCCCCTCTGTGCAATTAGTCTGTTTCTTCATGTAGTGCTTAATTGCCCTGCTTTTCATCGCTGTGTCAACTTATTACTACCGTCACCGATGAGACTTAGGCTACTAGTACTGCCATTAGGATGCAAACTAAAGGCTTGTTAGTGTATTTTGGCATCATTTTTAGGTGATGGTATCATAGACCGGTGGGACAATGTCCTACCCCGGGGGAGGACAATGGCCGGGGTATTTTGTCCGGGGGATAATGTCCAGGGCGGATAATATTCGTTTCCCCATTTCAGATGCTGCTGTATAGGTCCAAGAGGTTCTTCGCCTATATCCGAGATTGTAGGATATTATTCCCCCTGGACATTATCCCTGAACTATTCTAACAATTTTCAACTGTGATGTCTAAATATATGGATATGCACCTTAACATAGACCTATTCTTATATTTTTTACTTCATTTTTGGTCATGGTATCATAGACCGGGGGGATATGTCCTACCCGAAGGAGAAAGTTCGGGTTTTTTGTCCGGGGGTATAATATACGGGGTGGATAATGACCATAATGTCCAGGGGGACAGCGTCCGTTCCCCATATCTGGTGCCCTATTTCACTTTGAGGACATTAGTAATTGAGTCTGGCCGAAACCTTCTCTGATATATTATTCTACACGAAGGTTTGGCTGTTTCAGCCAATTACTGCAAGATAATTATAATTAGCCTATAGAACAAAATGCAACATTTTATCGTTTGGATATTGGCCCCTATCTGGATAGTCGTGAAACGCCGTTTAAGACTCTCACAATGGCGCTTGACATGGCGGTCTAACAGATATGTAAAAATGCATCTCAATATGAGTTGAAGACGTCTATTGCACTTCGTGTGCCTAACTAGTTCGTTAGTTTGATGGTAGGGGAAGGTTGCCAAAGATGGACCACGTAAGGATGATCGTCTGTTTTCGCCACAAATTATGAGAAAATAATTATGCAACACGGTCGTTACATAGATTAGGTATAGATACACCATTGGATGCAATAAAATTTTCAATTAAATATATAGAATAAAAAATATAAAAAAAATAAAAAATCGCTTAAGTGGTCCATCTTAGGAGCATGGGCGCCAAAGATGGACCATGGAAAAAATGTATTGTTAAAGGCAGAAAAACAGTCTTAATTCATCAAACATTTCTGCTAAAATGAACTTACATTAAACAATACATATTATGCAATTTTTCAATAAATAATAAAAAGAGAAAAATATGAAATTGTCAATTTTTTAATTAAAAAACTCTTTTTAAATTAATAAATATAAACAAAGAATTTTCAAATTTTTCTCAAACTTCAGCATTGTCCACATCACTGTCTATAATAAATTACAAATACTAGCTTAGTAGAATATATTTCAAAAAATAATAAAAAAAGAAAAATATTAAATTGTCAATTTTTTTTAATTAAAAACTTTTTTTAATTAAAAAATATAAACAGAGAATTTTCAAATTATTTTTCTCACAGTTCAGCATTGTCCACATCACTGTCTATAATAAATTACAAATACTAGCTTAGTAGAATTTATTTCAATAAATGATAAAAAAAAGAAAAATATTAAATTGTCAATTTTTTTTATTAAAAAACTTTTTTAAATTAAAAAATATAAACAAAGAATTTTCAAATTTTTATCACAGTTCAACATTGACCACAGCACTGTCTATAATAAATTACAAATACTAGCTTAGTAGAATATATATAGCAGTTAATTGCATTAGTAATAATGGGCATCAATGATGATTGTACCGTGTTCATGCATAGTCGCCTAACATGGACCACACGTGGTTCATCTTAGGCAACTTGCACACACCCACTTCCAACCCATATAACTTTTTAAGCAGTTTTGATATTGAATTTCTGGCATGGTATCTTGTAAAGAATTGAAAAACCTAGTTCATAGACGAATTCCAAACTTTTCAGCAGGTCCGGCCTCGATTTTGTATTCATTTTACCCCCAAGCTATTATTAGATCAAGCAGTGTCAATTGACGTTTTGTCTGTTTTCTCGAAGGTTTTTCAGTATAGCGGATGTGTAATTATTTCATTCAAGCTATCTTGTGACCTGCTAGATACGACAGCATCATATTTCAATACAGTTTCAATCCTTGTGGCCAATCACGGAGTGGTCCATCTTAGGCGCTGGTCCATCTTTGGCAACCTTCCCCTACACTGTTCTAACAGGATGAACCGGTGCTTGCACGGAATGGCACGATGATCTTCTCGCATCGTCGTACGGATTACGGAAACGCGGTAGCAACGGTTCCCCACTGGCTGCTGAGCGCAAAGACCGTCGAATTAATTGGTTGACTGGAAACGTGAGCGTATATAGTCGTCTGACTCCGCCTTCTCTCTGATGCAGTCAAATGCACGCCGTCCCCGAAGAGAGGGAGAAGTGACCCATCTCGCACCTATGGATGTGCGCCCATGGACTTATTTATTATAGGGTATACCGGTACAATTCAGAATGATTAGAATATTTTCAATTCCGTTATTGAAAAACTGCAATAAATAAATCGTCAATGCAGAATAATTTTGCTATAACTGTCAATTTTTAACGCTTATGCTATCATCGTAAGTCATGAAATGCAGCCTGTCTCTCATGTATTGCGTCATGCAAGTTACCTCTGAGAAATATGTGAATTTTGACGGGTTGGCAATAATTCGGGGTACTGATAGAAGAAAGACCACAACTACAGGACTGCACTGGCAGTGATCCTAGTTGAGCTAGGGTGGACTGAAGCTGTCGTATATGCGTAGTCTAGGCAGAATTTCGTCAGGCTTGCGAGGACTAAGTTGCAATAGTCCATTTGGAAAAACAAAGTGAGCGAAAGTAGCAGATGCGTCTGACTAATTTGATCAAACTTGACTTTCGGAGGGAGTTGACATGGGCCTCTATAGATAGGTCTTCGTACTCGAGCACTCCAATGTCCCGTCAACGTTTCTTAACGAATTTCTTTATAGAGAAAACTTCAGCACCCATGCATCCTTATAAAGCCTTCATTGCACACCACAACTACACATGGATCAAAGTCTGGCCCCAAGATTTTTTCTGCGATACTCACACTGGTGAACCCATTAACAGCGACGCAGATTCACGCAATGAGAATGACAAATTCCAATGCGCTATGTTATTGATGGAACTAAGCAAAACCTTGAAAGTTAATGACACTGTATGCCACGTGGTCACGTGTTTCCGCAGAAAGATTTAAACTCAAGGGACACATAAATCAGAGTGGAAAACTTATTTGTAGTGTTTTAGGTATATGTATATATATGTATAACATCATATATATATATATATATATATATATATATATATATCGCTCACGCTGTAGGCTATAACATCCTGCAACAATAATTCATGAAACTATAAGCACCTAAGACAGTCTTTTCAAAAGACAAAAATATATGAAACTTGTGATTATATTTTTAGCCGGGGCATCGCCTATCCTCCCACGACCAGTGGCGCTCAACCCTTAGTGTGGACTCCAGCCGCTCTCACTTTTTGGAAGGATACCACAAGCCTAAATTGCATAGCCTAGACTAAGCATGATAGGCTACCTAACCGAGTGAATATGTGAATCGTTTAAAGAAAGCAAGTCTTAGGTTATTGTAGCAGTATAATGCCAGTATTGTAGGATCGAAATTTCTGAGTAGGCTATTTTTGGCACCGGAATAGATCTATAGCCAATAGACAAATTGGCCAAAGTCCATCGTATTTACTAGAGTCCACATTCTAACAGTGCAATCTATCATTCAAAATGTGGAGGAAACTCAGGATACAGCGGAGTCTAACCCCAAACCCCCAACTGGATGGGAAGAATAGCATCTCCACTCTGGTCGACATAATTATTTTTGGCCTACCGGTATCGGAAACCAGCAACTCCATGCAGTTTATGCTCGAAACGTACTTTTAGCCTCTCACTTTTGAAATTCAATGGATATTGTTCTCCTCTCACCACCATTAGGGGACGCCACTGGGATGATAATTATATGAACCATTCTAACATTATTATTATCATGCATTTGTTAAATATCACTAGGACTACAGTTTCGACTATTTAGTAGGCCGGTGTCGCGTGACAGTCTCTCAATATAAGTTTCCTCGCCGGAGACTTTATTTCGAAACAAGTTCTCGTCTGGCGGATCTGTTACAAAATAAATTCGCCCCAGAGTACATTCGGAAATAAAGTCTCCGGGGAGAGAATAATATTTCGTCCGTCGACGAAATAAAGTCCCCTCCGTTCAGCGTGAAGTGGGCTACAGTCGCATATTATTTATGGATGAGCAGGTTAGACCGTTAGTTTACGTCGCTAAATTAATTATCAAGGACATAATTATATATACTTTCACATAAGAAAATTTCTTCCAATACAGAGTTTCCGCCAGGGGAAACTCTATTTCGGGGAAAGACTTTATATCTGGTGAACACTTTACATATCGTGACACCGGTAAATTAATTATGTTATATATACATTGTATGTATGTATGTATGTATGTATGTATGTATGTATGTATGTATGTATGTATGTATGTATGTATGTATGTATGTATGTATGTATGTATGTATGTATGTATGTATGCATGTATGGTCAATATGTCAGGTCTTATACCATTAAAGCTACGCCGTCTATACGTCGCAGTAGAGTAGCTGAGTAGACTATGCAAGAGAAAGTGAGTGACGTATACGTTCGGACCAAAGTATAAGGGGAATTCTAGATCAAGTGGCGTGTCTGGTACGTGTGCATGAGTAGACGTCGCATGTGCACTTGCCTGATCCTGCATCTAACTTACTGACTAACCGATAGGTCTGAATGAGATCACGGCCATCTCTCCTCATTGTCATCGGTTGGTCCCTTCGCAGCACACGAACTTTCCCGATCAATCATGTGTGCACGTGATGAACGATTGAAACTGTATACACTGGCCTATAAATAAATAGTCTACAATTATATTCATAAATACAATGTAGAGCCCATTCAGTTACAACTACCTGCCGGCCGGGTATCATTGCCTAAATCTAATGCACTCATGCAATCTTGCTTGTCAGTTACTATTGCTTCAAATATGCTAATTGTATATGTAGGATATATATATATATATATATATATATATATATATATATATACACACATACATACATACATACATACATACATACATACATACATACATACATACATACATACATACATACATATATACATATATACATACATACATACATACATACATACATGCATACATACATACATAGGTCTACATACATGCATACATACATACATACATACATACATACATACATACATACATACATACATACATACATACATACATACATACATACATACATACATACATACATACATACATACATACATATATACATATATACATACATACATACATACATACATACATACATACATGCATACATACATACATACATACATAGGTCTACATACATACATACATACATACATACATACATACATACATACATACATACATACATACATACATACATACATACATACATACATACATACATACATACATACAGACATACACACATATACACATACATATATACATTGTACATAGGCTACGTACGTACCTACAATCCTACATACATACATACACTGTGGCTTTGAAAATTGCCACTGCATTAATCGATTCCACTGCTTTGTAAATTTATTGCTGGTCCAAGTTTTCATGATAATTATTTATCGCCTATTTTGTTGTTTCTTTCTCGAATTCATCTTTTCTGATGTTTAGGAAATAAATTAATCTTTTCTATGTTGTTAATGCTTCTTGGTTTTTCGTAGTTTAGCACCACTGAATCGGCGGATCTCCATGAAGTGGGGTTTGTCATCTGTGCAATCTATCCTCAATTCTGCTTCTAGACTTATCGCAGGACTTCCTCGATACTCGCACATCTCCGCATGCATGACTCATGACCTTCACTGGCTTCCGATCTTTGCCCGAATCAGATACAAGGTCATGCTCCTTGCTACTAAGTCCCTGCAGGGTTTAGCGCCTAAATACCTCTGCGATTTAATGTGCAAGCCTCTTTCTGCAAGATCTTCACGCCCTCTTCGTTCTGCTGACCGCCTTGATCTATTTGTACCTGGGTCACGAACCTCATTAACCCAGGCATCGGGCTTTTGCCATTGTTGGTCCTTTAATGTGGAATCACCTTCTCTCTGGAATTTGTGACAGGAAATTAACCTGCATCTTTGTGCCGTTTGAAGGCATTTTCTCTCTTGATGGGCCTGTCACGCTGAGAGCGCTTCTCAATAGCTGTGGTCTGAGAAGCGCTTTACAAATGCTTTATTAGATTTAGATCAGATTATAATTAGATCTAATTCGATTGTTTAAACAAATTTCATTGCAAATATTGAAGCGACCATCTGAAGAATATAGGCCTAACAAAAGTCAACTAATGGATCATGACTTATTTTTTAACAATAATATTTGCGATTTTCTGGATCAAATCTGATCTCCATGTAGCCTACATTCGTACACAGTCATTCTACCTATAAGTGGTGGGGCGTCCATTCAAATGGGCAGGGGTGGTGAAGTCTCTTACCTGATCAATTAATTGAAAAACTGTGCAGGGTCGAGGTTATAGGCCTGTATACGGTTCCTAATTATAATCCGAATACAGTCATTTAAGTTTATATTCAAAACAATGTGCTTGAGCATAGTCTCGTTCTTTCCAAAATTATTCTATCACATTTACGCGGCAAATTGACTGCCAACATCGTTGCTATGCGACGTAGCCATAGTCAATCTCAAGTATATCTCAACAAAGAAAAAATATTGCCAGTTGTGCGGGGTCCTGGAAGCGCGGGGCCCAAGGCGGCTGCCTCACTCGCCTTGCCCTCTAGCCGGACCTGAGTTTGTATAGCGCTGAGATATAACCTATATAGATCTGTGGCTATCAAACTGAATTTCTATTAAGGTCCCTGAGACCCTCGGCCGGGGGATCTCCAATGGTTTGTCGAAAGGATCGCGAGGTCGATAGCCTATTCTAGATTCTAGATTTCAGATACGGTCCAACTAAGTCTTTGTTTTTGTTGACGAATATCCAGATCGACAGAAGACATTAGTCTATAGTACAGTCTAACTAGCTGCAGGCTAGACTATAGATAGCATGTTGAGAATCCTTGTTAAAAGACAACGAGTCAACGACCCTGCTGCTCATGGCATTGGTGACCCCCGAGTCCTCGACAGCTGCTGTGCTTGCTGTACTTTTGGACAAGGCTGCTCTGGTTGGCGGATATGCGTCCAAGGTGAAAGTTTTTCCACTAGATTCGAAGAAAAGATGTCGAGTTCCAGTCACGGAGAGAGGGGTTATGGGAGGGGGTATGTGAGGGGATATAAGAGGGGAAAGAGACTGTGTATGTGAAAGGGCGTGATGCATCATGCATGGAATATTGCCAATCAACTTTCTCCGACTCACTTTCGACTTATCTAGAAATAGTTTAATAGGATTGCCCGGTGGCAGAGCAATCAGTAGCGGCGCCAGAGGGGCTAGGGGCTAAACCCCCATAAATATGGCACGGCCCCCAAAGCAAAAAACGGAAAATGTCTACAACTGCTTAAATAGACCTACTTTGTAATAAGAGAACTATAGACAGGGACCAACGGCAACGAAATCAACTATATTGTCAGAGCGTATAGAGTGCTTATCGTAATCGAAAGATAATTATAAATTTCTAGAGTGTTATCCACTGTTTATCCACAATGAGCAATGTTGTTAAGATGACAGCGTAAAATGCTGCGCTTGCAGACTGCAGTACGGAAAAAATTCAGACATCGTTGTGAGAAAACATTAATTTTTTTATTGAACACTTAAATCATTTATATCAGCAATGAAATTATGAGAAATTTGTTGACTTAACAAATTTCAACAATAGGAGGGGACCAGGGGCTTCTATCCCTATACATGGCGGGCGCAGCTTGCGCCCAGTGAAAAATAGGGGGGGAATAAGAAGACAGCCAAAATTCACGTCGGTTGGGGGGGAAGGTCGGACATGGAGGGCAGCGTTCAATCTAGGCACCACTAAAGGAAGATTGTAAAGGAAGATCCCCAGAAAATACTTCCCCTCCATATAAATTTGGACAAAATGGTAGGCCTAATAGTTTTTAGCAAAATGTATACACTTTATACACTTTGAGTTTTTAGTTAGGCTACTATCTGCATGAACTGCTATAACAGCCATAATATACTATAAAAATTTCCTATTACATGATTATAATTATGTTTTTTCTATTTTAATAAATAATACAATCATATTAATTATAATTGAAAAAAATAATGTTAATACAAATACTATTTTGCACAACTAAATGGCTTCTCTCCAATATATGTAATCTTTCAAATTTCAGACAGTCAAATTTGGTCCTTGAACACATAGTAAAGCAACATCATTATTACGTGGGCTTACAATGTAGGACCTACATAATAGGCTACATTGTATTTTATTGTATTGCATTGTGCTCTAAAAATTTATGTAACGCCTCTCGAGTGCACACTGATCAGAGGCGCAAAACATATGGCTGCCCAATTTTGGCAGCAATTCCTCCACTGAAACAGTAGAGTAATTTTGCTAAGAGGACAGCTTAAAAAGCTGAAATTGCAATACGGAAATCGCAAAATTTCTTATGGGAAGGGGCACATTCTTTCCCCATACCAGGTCCCTTCTCGGCGCTACACATGCTTCGGCGATCGTCTGCTGGATGCTCGTTTGTCCCTCCCCAAACAAACCTTCATTCCCACACTAGAGGAGGGCATGCGCTAGATTGCGTTATATTGCAATTATTGCAAACATAGAGGAAGGCCGGTCCAGAAAAGGGGGGGGAAGAAAATGGATTGCGCCCGGTTGCTTAGGGGGGATAGAAGCCCCTGGAGGGGACACTTTTGAAGTCATAGGCCACGACTTTCAGCAATGAAATAATGAGACATTTGGCTCAAATGACAGCCTAAAATACTACTATCGCAATGTGGAAATTCAAATTTTTTTATGACTTTCTCGTTCATAAACAGCTAGCAATCAAGAGCTAGCAACAAGCTCTGGGCGATGTCACCAGCCGAAAACGCGTTGGCTTCTGGGATGGAGCCCCAGACCCAGCTGGGGGAGCTTACCACGTACGCTCCACATACTTCCACCTACATGTAGTTCATATAGGCCTCGTGCTTTCAGAAATCGCAGCTTCGCGCCTTCGGCGCTTGGAAAATGAGCGCCCTCAAAGAAAATGTTCTAGTTGCGTCCCTGGGAGGAAAGAAGGGTTTAGGGCTTCATCCCCCCAAAACCTGAAATTCTGCCGCCGCCACTGCAGGCAATTTCAAAATGAAACAGTGCTCTTTTAAGTGGAGAGGGGAGGAGAAAGAGGAGAAGAAGAAGGAGGTGACAGAAGAGGTAGAGGTAGCCTATACGGGAGTGGTTAAGGTGATGGAGGTTTCGGCTGCAGGAATGGAGATTAAAGGGGTGGTGATGGGGGTTATGGAGAGGAGTTTTCGCAGTCGTATGAGGGTTTAACGGAGTTCAGTCAGTGACGATATTTTTATGCAAAAACTTTCTGGCTCAACGAACTTTCGTAACTCCGCCTTCTTCTCCAGATTGCGTGGAGTGTGGAGCTAAGGAGATGGAGGGACGGAAGGAAGGAAGGATGCCACTGGTGCTGCTTCCTCTATATAGACCACTTGGTTCGGTCGTTTGACTGCAGCCCGACTTCTCCGTCCTTCAGGCATTCTTCATAGCAAGTCTTCTGTCGACGAGACGTGAATCGGGAGGTCATCGTCTAGTGAAGTGACTGGACACATTACCCGTCTTCTCAGGTAAACAACGACTGACTTGTAATCCTAATCTCCAAACTTCTAAAGCGCTACTCGAAAGCCAAGCGCGTGGTGCACAAGCTTACTCGCGAGCGCTGCATCAAGTCAGAAGGGTTGTCCGTAAGAACTGCACATTTTGCAGTCCGAAGGTGGTCTGGGCGAGTTGCCATATAGGATAAGTTATGACTGCTTTATCGTCGTCGGATTCTCGCATCTTATTTCTTATTAAGAAGTTATCTATTTACAAAACTCTGCTACAAGATTTATGCAGCGTGCAGAAAATAACTTATGCGACATAGATGTCGGAAGCATAGTTTTCTTGATGAACAATGGGTCTAAAAAGGGGCGAACCAGGGCTTTTTTAGCGTGCAGTTGTACAAAATATGCAGTTCTAAAAGAATTTGTGCAGTTGTAAAAGCACTTCCGTGCAGTTGAAACTAGTAAAAAAGGTCAGTGTCGTCCGGTTGGAGGTAATTTACCATGAAGGATGGGAAAGAAAAGAAGGGGTTGTGCAGTTCTAAAAATTTCTTAAAAACAGCCCTGGGGCGAGCAGTCACTGTACACGCTTCCTGTCCATGGACGATGGCGCTTTGCATTTGGTAAACAATTATTATCATTGCTGACACCTCTATTTAGTCGATATATTCCAAAGTCAGAAGAGGAAGAAGAAGAATGAATGAGCTGTCCCATAAGTTAACACTGAGGCAACCATGGGGATGAAGTGTTAGCGACTTCGTTTTCTTAACCTCGGCGTATGAGGGCCACTGGTGTCCATGCAGTCCTCTCCCTCACCGTCTCATCTTCAACCACCTCCCGACATGAGTGTACTCTGAGTTTGCTGATGATAGCGGAGTTAGATAGGAATGCATTTAGAGCAATTATCTTGAACCACATTTTCTGTTCTATACCCTGCCCTGTCCGGCGGAGATTTGAGCCCCGACCTCCGACCTGTCGTACACCCCGAAGTTATCTACTGCAAAAATCCACTGTAAGATTTTCTTAATACCTAAAAAATAATTTTAGCGTCATGTAGCCTATAAATAACCTAAGTCAGAGCAAAGTTTTCGTGATGAACAATAGGTCTGATAAGGAGTCAACATGCTTTCATACATTACATAGATAGGCAACATAGCTACATAGCTACCTAGATACATAGATAAGATACATACATACATACATACATACATACATACATACATACATACATACATACATACATACATACATACAATGTCATACATACATACATACATACATACATACATGCATGCATGCATACATACATACATACATACATACATACACACACACATACATACATACATGCATGCATACATACATACATACATGCATGCATACATACATACATACATACATACATACATACATACATGCATGCATACATACATACATACATACATACATACATGCATACATACATACATACATGCATACATACATACATACATACATACATACATACATACATACATACATACATACATACATGTATGGTTTGCATACATACATACATAGATAACCTACATACATACATACATACATGCATACATACATACATGCATGCATACATGTATACATTCTTATACACATATTTACATACATGCATAATTAGACACACACATGAAGATCCTGTTCCGATACAAAAATTTATATACTCTGATTTATCTGCAGAATCGTCTGATCGCATTCGCTTGAAAACACGGTTCAGGATAGTCGTCCGTTATGGCTGAAAACAAAGTACGTGACTTCTGTTCGTAATTAAAAACATCTCTTGGTACATTCTCAAATCTAATGAACGACGAAAAGTGGCGTTTTGACAGGGGGCAGAGGTGCTAGGCGCCCATGGTGTCATTTGTGCAGATGCGGGAAAATAGGGTTGAAGAAATATTTAGTTGTAAGCTTAGTGATTGTTAAAAAAAAGTAGCGGATACAGAAAGAAAAACAAGGAAGAATGGAGGGATATAATAATATAATCGCTTTGCTTGAATTGGATTCCGATGATCGTTAACCTAATTAAGTCTCTGTTAGCCTGTTAGGTGTGGCATCACTTTGAGAGGTCTACGCTAAACTGTAGGCCATTTACTGCAGAACTGCAGAAAAGGAATCAGTTTTTTCGCAATGTTTGCTAAATGCGAGAAAATTATTTAATTATCTATCATCTAGATATATCTAATCTGTTCGGGGTGCGAACTCGTTGCCCCTTGCTCTCTACGCGGACTAGGCTACGCCCCCGCGTTATCCATTGCGCTATGGCCTACACCCGCAATACTGACTGCAGGCATGTCTAGAAATGACTCAATCTCAGCCATCTAATAGCAAGAGCGTAAAAATCGCGGTCATCTGCGTTATCGAAACAATCATCAGTGAATTCCGAGATCGCTGACAATCCATTAACTTCTCTCAGTTCCGCATTGTCTAAATTCCAATGCAGACGCGTAATATAAACTCTCGTAGACAATTGGACGAACGCCTGTCTATAATCATTGTCTATACCCCTCTAACTGCCGATCGTTCTGTACCTGCTGATGTCCTGTGTTTTCTGCTGAAGTCTCCGGCAGCGAAGTTGAGGCGAATGTCGAACCCGGCACAGATGTCGTCATCTCGCCCGAAGTCAAAGGTTGTGACGTCTGCCGAGGCCGAGACAACGAAGGATGATCGTTCGGACGGGGTGGAAGCAGGGAACGATCTTCAGCAGCAGCAGTTCAAGCACAAGGATCTTTCCAACGCCTGCAGAGGTCGATCGGCAGCCGTCGACGACAAGTCACCTGCTGCTGCGGAAGGAGGGACAGACCGTCCTTCTAAGAGGCAGGTGGAAGAGGCGAAGAGGACTCCAGCTCCGTCTGGAGATGGCGATCGTTTGAAGGTCATCGATGAGACGATCAGCGCCATAGTTCGTGCTCATCTCAGTACGACCAACTACACAACGACGACCATAGAACAAGGAATGTCGCTCTACGAAGCTCTCACCAAAGGACACGATGACGTGAGTCATGCATAGCCTATATAATATGTGCTCCACTTTCGACCAGGTCTGGGCTGGGAGCACCTCTGAGTAGTGATCTTGAAGGAGCGCTGTGTAAATTATGTAGGCCTAATTGATTCATACGTGATTTAACACTCATGGCCATTGGCAGATTCTTTATTCACATGCCTAATGCATTATACATAGCATAGTGTAGATTACATACTATAGGCCTACTCGTGAATCCTTGTTGTGTAATTAATTACATGTAGTAGCTTAGGCGTGACTTTGCATTGTAACGGTGATGTCCAGTCACCTCCTTTAACATTTTAAAGCCTAGGTAGTATACGGTACTTGTGATTGTCATCATGGGCGCCTGCACATAGGAACAAGAGGGCAACACCCCCGTGAAAAAGAACACCTATTTTTAACTACTATACTTTATGATTTTACTGATGATGCACAAAGCGCAACTTCTCTGCGTTTTCTAGCTTTTGGTAAAAACGTAACAGTGATCATTGTGTTTTGCCCATCATGCAGTGCAGCAATGGTGAATAAGCTGGTCTTTTGTGGGTGCTGAGAAATTCTCGAAGATTTACATTACATTACAAGACATTACAATGTCTGCGCGCGCCCATTAATGTCATCTGCACATTTTCGCCGTGTGTGATAAATTGATAATGTAGCCTACATACTACGTGTGTCTTGTTGGTGATGAATTATATAACTTGCAAGCTGCCATGGGATGTGAAATCAGTCGGTTGTGCTGTTGTACAGCAGACGTGTGAAGTGAGTGACATGCTGAAGATGATGGGACCTCCGGACCCAGAGAAACTCTGGACGGCATTCGTCGAAAACATGTCGGCCACCATCAAAAGAGTCGTCGCCTTCGTCAAACTTCTTCCCGGTAGGACTATAGACGCCTGTTTGGTCGTCATCCTTATCGACGTTGTCATCAACGTCATCGTCGTCATAATCATCGTCGTCGTTGTCATAGTCATCATCGTCATCATGATCATTGCTATGACCACCATTTTGACTGCCATCCCACTTCTATAGTAGGCTTATATAACCACCAACGGCATCACCACCATTGTTACTGGCTCGCTTGGCTACACCGGTAAGGCCGCGCGTCTCCACGCAATTCACTCTGTGAAAGAGCGTGCGGGTCGCGGTTCGATTCCCGAAGGTGGCTATTTCAGAGATTCAAATCTCGGGCAAGCACGGTCCGTCCACGGGGACCTAAATGGCGTGGCGACACTAATCATCTTCGATATGGCAGTGTCGTTAAACATGTAACAATTAAAACCACCATTGTTGCAGTTTAATCAACACGATCGTGATTGTCAACACTGATAATGGAGCAACAACCAAAAACCAACACAAAGACCTCCTGAGATATATAATGCGCTGATACCCTTAGGTCTAAGGTCAACACTCAACAGTTGGATATTTTCGAAAGTGGCAGCCCAAGTTTGTTATAGGCTAATATGGTGTGTATAATAGTGTATGCCACACATTGGCCACCAACATAACATCAAAATAACAGAAGTCAGTATACAAACTCAAAAACTTCCAGTGAATATAATGCAACAGTCAAAGCAATTATCGATCCAAAAGGATCACATGAACCTGCAGGACTTTTTGGGATAGTAGGCCTATTTGTCAGTGAGTAGCAGTTAGTGTAAAAATGGATGTACTGTATGAGAGTATAAGGACTCGCCCGATATAAACCAAGTATGACTGATATTTAAGTCTTCATATAACTTTACATCGATCTGTTTCTGCTGAAGGTTTTCCTGACCTGAGTCGCGATGATAAGCTGACTTTATTCAAGTTCGGGTCATTCGAGGTCATCGTGTCTCGCTACACTCGGCTCTTCACCGACAAAGGAATGTTCGTGCCGGACATGACCGTCCGAATCCCACGGTTAGTTGCAGCTGCTGACCATTGTAAATTACATAGGCGGAGACCTGGGCCGAGAATTGGGGGGGACGGAAAGACGCGAAATCTTTCGAAAAATTTCTGACGACCGGCGAAATCTGGAAAAAAATTCTTTTCGCCGCCAAAAAAGTTGATGACCTTTTTTTTTTTAGTCTCATCCGGCCAAATCTCGACGAAATTTTCTATTTTCGCCGCCCGAAAAAGTCTTGACGCTCAAACATTGGGGGGGGGGGACAAATGCATGGGCCGTCCCCCCAACACTTTTATTGGGGGGGCCGTCCCCCCTAGGTCTCCGCCCATGGTAAATTACCAGTCTTACATGAATCACCAATTAATGTGCTTAATTAGCGAAATCAGATTGATTTCTATGCATATTAAAGAGGGTTGTTGCTGTCGGTCTATGGAACCAAGTTCTCTTCTATAGCAACGGTGTCAGCCGCTTAGTGTGAGCGTACTCACGACTAGCCTATTCATTTGATAGGCTGGCTATGTCTAATTTCTATGCCTATGACACGCGGTGGGCGGTCAGATGCTCTGATTAATATTAATAATAGTAATAAAACATAAACATCAATATCAAAATCTTTCTCGAAGTCTATCCTCTCCAGAACATAATTCTGGAGAGGATAGACGTAATTTTGCATGTAGTAGATTTTTTATAAGATTGTTGGCTACCAGAGTGAAGAAGCAAGAGATGTATTGCGAATATGATTATTGTACACGCGACCGCCGACCGACTACGACAAGTGTTGTTGTTGTTGGTGATGATGATGATGATGATGATGATGATGATGATGATGATGATGATGATGATGATGATGATGATGACATGGTTTGTTTCTACTGTAGTCCGTTGGTTCGTCAGATGCCTTTGGGTGAGTTCTTCGAAGAGCAATACAAATACGCCGATGTCTTCAACCGACTGAAGCTGAACGACGCCGAGATTGGACTCTTCACAGCTGTCATGATGATGAACGAAGGTAATACTGAACACAACAACACCCCATACCATAACAATGACCCAACGACCAATCCAATGATACAACCAATCCAAGACCCATTCGACCAATCCAACGACCCGACCAACCCATGACCAATCTAACGACCCGACCAATCCAAGACCCCACGACCAATCCAACGACCCAGCTACCAGCTTAATAACCCAACAACAGCACTGCCACTCCAGCTTCCTCCTTGGAGGTATTCTTAATTTTTAACTGATGGGCCAAGTGCCTTCCTCTCTCTCTCTCTCTCTCTCTCTCTCTCTCTCTCTCTCTCTCTCTCTCTCTCTCTCTCTCTCTCTCTCTCTCTCTCTCTCTCTCTCTCTCTCTCTCTCTCTCTCTCTCTCTCTCTCTCTCTCTCTCTCTCTCTCTCTCTCTCTCTCTCTCGACCATTATTTTTTCAGTTGGTCTCGCGCACTGGAAAGTCTGGAAGCGCCTCTGATTACAGTTATTAGCACTTGTGCACTGCGAGGGGTGCTGTACAAGCTATAGATACAAAACATACATATAACAGTGTAGTTTTTCCTTGAAGGGGCGCTATATAAATCTCCGAATGAATATCATATACTAATATGCTAATATACACGTATACATGTGCAATACAATACAAAACAGTATAAGTTATGCTGCATGTGGGTCGTCCTGATCTACAGCTAAACCGACCGATTCTGATGCAAAGTTATAAAGTTTTTCATTGTAGGATACAGTAGGAAGTATGTTAGTTGATCAAATTGCCACATGCTGACACTTGCCATTGATGTTGCCACTGTTGCTGATGTTGCGGGTTTTGTTGTCATTGTTGCTGTTGTTGTTCATTAATGTAAATCTGTTTGTTGGTTGTAGGGCGTCCTGGTTTATGTGACAAGGAAGAAGTGCGAAAGCTGCGAGAGATCTATCTTCAATGTCTGTTTGTACTTCTGAAGAGAAATCACCCAGGTAACCACCACCACCACCACCACCGCCACCGCCACCGCCACCGCCACCGTCACCGCCACCGTCACCGTCACCGTCACCGTCCTCGTCCTCGTCATCGTCATCGTCATCGTCATCGTCATCGTCATCGTCATCGTCATCGTCATCGTCATCATCATCATCATCATCATCATCATCATCATCATCATCATCATCATCATCATCATCATCATCATCATCATCATCATCATATTTTTCGTCGTCATCTCTGTTAAAGTTAATCGAATAGTTGCAGTATTGGACAGCCAATAATAGTGATAACAACAGGCCAATATTATTTAAAATATTTTGGCTATAATATTAAATGAATCAGCAAATTCAGCATCATAACTTACGCTGGCGAATGGACGTCACATTGGATACTAATAATTATTCAGTTTGCGCGCCGGTCTGCAGTCCAACGTTTCAGGGTTTTCGTCTGCTGATCGAACTCGGTTTGGAGACACTGTAATAAATAAATGAAAATGAGCACAAAAGAAATAAACTAATTGAAAATATTAGCCTATATAATTATTGTAATCTATTATAGATGATTGTGACGAGCTGTTCGATAGTGTGTTGGACGTGATGCCGCTGTGCGCTCACGTGAATGAAATGCACGCACGAATTATCGAAGACGTCAAGAAGAACAATCCGAAGATTCAGTTCCCCGAGATTCACAACCAGATCTTTCCATAACGAGGACGAAAATAGTCACAACCGAGGGTGGTGGGATTAAATCTTTCCTTAGTCTAACGCCATACATCTATTTTCCTATTTAAGTTTTATTCGCAGTCTATTTTTGCTTTTGTTTGTTTACGTAGAAAGCGCAAAATGAACAATCAATGCTGCTTCTGATATTAATTGTGTGTGCTTCAATGCGATGACAATAGCTGATGATGCTATTGTTATTGACCAGGGGCGGATCCAGGGGGGGGGGCCAATCCGGCCATGGCTCCCCCATTTAAAAATTGCATGGGACGTGGCCCCCCATTTGGTTTGAACAAGCCATTAAATAAATGTAGCAGGAGAGAAAAACAGGACATGAGGCCCCCCCCATTACAAAATCACACGGGACTTGGACCCCCCGTCGATTCAGCGGCGGATGTTTCCCGAAAAATTGGTCGATGACTAAAAAAAAAAAAAAAAAAAAGGTCATCAGTTTTTTCGGCGGATGAAATGGTATTTTTCCCCGAAAAATTGGGTGATTGACCAAAAAATTTTTCTCCTGTCTCACAAGACCAAAAATTTTGGCCCCCCCTCGAAAATTCCTGTATCCGCTCTTGTTATTGACAACAATAATTATTACTGTGATGTTTCCTTATGTTTCGAATGTGCTGATTTCCCTGATGGGCTCGGTGACTGGCCGAGTAAGCGACGAATGTCATGACGGTTGAAAACAATAACTTCTGATTTCATTCGCTGCTCTGTGCTCGATGATTGTTGACTAGAGGCGCTATGTAAATTTGTTCCAATGACAGATGCATGATGACAGCAATCTCTGCCTTCTGATGATGGTTGTGATGTTTACATTACAACCTTGGATTAGGCTAATGGTTTCCGTCCATCATTTTCGATGCTTCTGTTCAAACCATATATAGGCGACGGGTTTATCCACTTCACATCTACAATTTGCCATTCGCTTTTTAACGACCCGTCCGACTAGACGCAGCGCTAAAGAATTAGCTTTTGCCCTACACTTGAGTTTTGAGCGACGCTTCAGAAATTCGAAGATTACGATCAGGGCTCTACATTTTGTTCGTATAGGCCTACAATCTCCAGTGGCGGCGCTAGGGAGGGGAAAGGGGGCTAAGCAGGTCATCCGGGTTTTTGGACATGCAAAACTGAAATTTTCGACCGGATGACTAAGAAAAAAAGGTCGTAAGAAATTTTGGCGGATGAAAATGGAAAATTTCCATGAGATTTCGGCCCCCGGATGACTAAAAAAAGGTCGTCAGAAATATTGGCGGATGAAAATGGAAAATTTCCATGAGATTTCGGCCCCAGGATGACTAAAAAAAGGTCGTCAGAAATATTGGCGGATGAAAATGGAAAATTTCCATGAGATTTCGGCCCCAGGATGACTAAAAAAAGGTCGTCGGAAATTTTGGCGGATGAAAATGGAAAATTTCCATGAGATTTCGGCCCCAGGATGACTAAAAAAAGGTCGTCAGAAATTTTGGCGGATGAAAATGGAAAATTTCCATGAGATTTCGGCCCCAGGATGACTAAAAAAAGGTCGTCAGAAATTTTGGCGGATGAAAATGGAAAATTTCCATGAGATTTCGGCCCCAGGATGACTAAAAAAAGGTCGTCAGAAATTTTGGCGGATGAAAATGGAAAATTTTCTCCGCGAGGACTCAGCCCCCCCCAACTGAAATCCTGGCGCCGCCACTGACAATCTCATTCCAAGACGTGCCTTCACTTGAAATTTTTAACCACACGGACACAAAGACAATGAGACATACGCAGACAGTTATCTGGAATAGGATCAACATTTAGCCTATTGTCTATCGCTCTCTTTGTTGTTATTGTCTTTCGTTTGCATTTATTAACAAACTTATTCTTTCGCGAGGCATTAGCCTAGATTACATGTGATATTTAGCAGCTGCAGACTGTATTATTTTATAACTTATAGTAAAATAAAGTCGTTATGTTAAATCTTAGTTATTATTAAATGTTGATAATTATTTTATTGCCACTATTATTAGGCCTATTCTTGCAATGCTAACGAGTGATTGAATTATTGTCAATGCATTGCATGCTATAGCCGTTCAAGAACTATTGTTTTTAATAATTATTGGAGATCGCAAAACTTGAAGGAGCCATGAGGCCCATTTAACCCAATCCCGCCTGAATTGTTTTTGGGATATCTAGAAAACTTATGGTACCTATGGTAGAATAACAATACTGCAACAATGGTCACATTTAAGCATAATAAAGTATATATTTCCTGAATCAGCAAACTTAAGGCAATTAAATGCATATTTCACGGTGAAGAACTTTTCATTTATATAGCGCCTTTAGCATACCAAAGGGCAAAACAGTCATCGATAAGCATTTCAAACAGCATTTGAAGGTCAACAGCCCAATATTGGCAACAAATAAGCATACTAAACCATATATTTTCTGAACCAGAAGTCTTCTGGCTACATATTACATAATCCAGATTTCATATTGTGAACAATAGTTAATTTATATAGCGGCCATAATGCCAAATGGTAAAACAGTCGCTAATAAAAATATCGACAATGAATTTGAAGGACAGCAATTCAACCAAATTTACTAGAAGGCATAATAAAGTATATATTTTCTGAATCAGCAGACTTCTGGCTATGAAATCAATATTTCACTGGGAACAACTATTCATTTATGTAGCGGCCTTAGGATACCAAAGGAAAAACAGTCACCGATACACAAATCGGCACTGCATTTGAAGACAACAATGATCACAAATAAGCATAATAAAGCAAATATTTTCTAAATCAGCAGACTTCTGGCTATGAAATTCAAATTTCATTATTGACAAAAGTTCCATTCTAATAGAGGACCAAAAAGAGTAGGGTGACACCTACAGGGACTTGGTACAACATCGACATGTGAAAGGTTAGCACTGTTTGCAGTGACGTTGTCTATCAAGTCAAGGCCGCTAACAAGACTAGATCTCAATGTCCAACTGTCCTAGTAAAGGCAATATCCTTATATGAAAAAGCCTTTTTGCCAGTTCCATTCCTCATTGTCAAAAAGTTGCTGTCGGTTAGCTTAGTAATTCCATCGACTTCATCACTTGGACGTTGACCTTTGCGAACACGACTTTGACCTTGACCACGGCCACGACCTCGACCATGACCACACCGTTGACCACAACTGCTTCTTCCTCTTATGCTGTTGGTTGTGTTACCATCATCAACAGTGCATATGCTGCATAGAAATGGAAAAAATTATAATGAATTAGATAGGATCAATGAATAAGACAATCATTCATTGTCACTCAGCTGATCAAAGGACACACAAAGTTATTCCATGAAACCATTTTCAGTACAAAATTTTAGCTTGAATTGATTATCAGTAAACATAGATTTGCTTTCAATCAAGCATATTCAAATACCTCTTACATCATAACTATCAAGAAATTACCAGAAAGAAATATGACTGAAAATATTGGCCTTTGCTTACCTCTCCGACTTCGATATCATTTAGCAATGCAAAGTCCGAACGACAAGACTCTGTATCAGACCGGTCCAAAATCGAAACTGTTTGCGTCCCAAACACTGTCCACCAGCGATATTCAAATCTCGGATGAATTGAATCGTCAAAAGATGAAAATTCATCGTCAAAACCATTCATGACACACCTCAAAAACTTCAGAACTCAGGACAACTTTTATCCCTAACTTCAAACTTTTTTTGGGACTCCAATATATAACTTTTGTGAACAAGTAAGACATCAATTTGTGCGGAATTTTTCGCTTATCAACACTGATTTTTTATACATAAAACGGAAGCGTATTATAAATAGCTTATAGCCTGTTTCAACGCCTCCCGTTTTCGGGTCGCTAGCGACCCGATCCGGCGGGAACGGGTTAATGTGTGCTTATTATAATTATTATTGCAAACAGTGTTTAATGAATCCATTTTAATACAAATATTGGTTTAATCAGTCGTATAGACGCTTTTGCAATCTTAAAGTTGCTTTTTTTGTACATTTAGAGGTTTATTAAAGGGTTCTATACTGTCTGCTGTCTTTCTGAACGCTGAAAACAAACATGACATAGCCTACATAGGCTAAAGACCGACGACGTATACAGAGAGATTCATTTATACAGTGCAATCGAGAAAAAGTGCAGTTAGGTCCAGTAAGACAAAAGACTGCGAGAGAAGCAGAGAGAGCAGACGTATACGTACGAGTGAGATGTAGGATATGGTAACCCGTCAAAAGCGCGCAGGACAAAAGCGCGCCGACAAAAGCGCGCCGACATAAGCGCGACCCGTCAAAAGCGCGCTGCATGGACAAATGTGCGCCGACATAAGCGCGCAATCAACAAGATATAGACTAACATACACAGACAAATAAAATGAAAAAAACTCACGAACAAACTCATGTGCAATTGTGTGGCAAATTAGCAACCCTGCAGTAGGTAGCGAACTTGAAGCTTTCGGGTTTCCTTAGAAGTCTCATCAATCGGCGTTACGCAGTCGTTTTGCTTTACCTTATGTGCCGCAGTCTACGCTGAGCAAATATGCAACCAGTAGGTTGCGAACCTCCGTGAATCTTTCGGTTTCCTTTGAAGTCTCATCAATCGGCAATTAAAGTTACAAAGCAGTGGTTAATTTAATTTCTGATTTGCGGACAAACAACTTTCATCAAAATAGGTGGTTGAATCATTGCCTTGATGAAAGGCTTTGAATATTGGCCACATGTAGGTGAGAAGTATAGGGGGGTATTGCTTTAACTTATGATAGGCGAAGTGAAAGTACAGCCTTTGGTCCACGCCGCGCGCTTATATCGGTGCGCATTTAACCCGTGCGCGCTTTTGTCGGCGCGCTTTTGACCTGCGCACTTTTGACGGAACACCGTAGGATATACTGCTAAAGTGAGCCAGATATTGAGCCCAATATTAAGAGTATCCCGGTTGGCCTATCGCTTGATTTTAGTTGATAGCTCGGTAGCGTACAGCATTGTCGTATACGCTGGTAACATAATATAGCTCCTGTGTTGCGCGAAAGACTGGATAGGCCTACATTTCCATATTTCCTCGCTTTGGGTTTCTTGTCTGCAGAGGAAGGTGAGGCCATTCTAGGTCTGAGAGAGATGTCGGTAGAACTGCTACTCTGATACATGCTGACACTAAGACATCGGCGCATTTTAGTTCATATTCATCGCTCATTGCATACATTTAAAAGCATAGCAGAATGCACAAAGTCGTAGCCACATAAAACTAATTATTACTTTGGTTTTTAAGGTGCAATCGGGTCTTGATCTGACTCATCTGAGGTGTCTTTGTTATCTCTGTCACTTTGCTAAGTCTCCTTCAATCCACTGCTTGCCTTTACCTCTTCCACGATCAGTTCAATCCGCCTTTCCCTGGTAGTTTTTCCTCATTATTTGTCTCAACTCAAATCCTGTCTTTCTCATGGGATTGCTCGCACTGCATGGGAGAACATCTGAAAGACTATGCTGAGAGACGCGCTTTATAAATGATCAAAAACAACACAACACAATACAATAGAAGCATATTGTAATAGATTATATCAATGATATAGATGAAGGAATTGTCTCCAAAATCTCTAAGTTTGCTGACGACACAAAACTATGCGCAAAGGTGAACAACGAAGAGGAAGCCAACACCCTAAGAAATGATTTGGAAAGACTGTAGGCCTACAAGTGGTCCGAAGACTGGAATATGCTGTTCAATGTAGATAAATGTGCAGTGATGCACATGGGAAGAAAGAACATGGGGTTTGAATATGGAATGGGAGACAGGAAATTAAGAACAACAGAGGAGGAAAAAGATCTTGGAGTCATAATACACAAAAGTGCAAAACCATCAAGCCAATGCAGAGAAGCAGCGAACAAAGCAAACAAAGTTCTGGGACACATAAAAAGAACAGTGGTCAGCAGAGAAAAAAACATCATCCTGAAGTTATTCAAAACTCTAGTCAGACCTCACCTAGAGTACTGTGTTCAGGCATGGAGTCCATACACACAGGAAGATAAGCAGGTGCTCGAAAAGGTGCAACGTCGAGCAACTAAGATGATAAGAGGTTATGGAACTTTAACATACGAAGAAAGATTGATAAACTGTGGATTGACAACACTGGAAAAGCGAAGATGCAGAGGAGATTTGATTGAGACTTACAAGCTGATGACACACAAAGAAATAACACCATACTCAAGATTTTTTCAATTGGCTGACAATAGAGGTTTAAGAGGACACCAATATAAAATATTCAGAAAATCCGAGGGTGCCATCAAGCAAAGATTTTTTAGCAGCAGAACAGTGAAGGCCTGGAACGAGCTGAGCGAAGAGACAGTGTCGGTGGAGACACTTATAAACTTCAAGGCCGAGCTTGGGCAAATAGGCAGTGGCGTAACTACGGGGTGGCAAGGGGGGCAGCCGCCCCCCCAAATGAAAGGGCTGCCCCCCCAGCTGCCCCCCAATCCCTGGGTTTGTTTTACTTTTTACTTTTACGAGTGATGAAGAATGTTATATAATTTCTGACTTATTTTATTTTTTATACAACTTCCTGTACAACTTCTTATAGGGTGGGTGATGGGAAAGTGGGACAGACCACTATAGTGCACTGTGGGACAGACAAGCTAGTGAGGCTTGCATGCGTATTAATGTCCAATACTGTAATACATCTAAAATCTAAAAATACATAGTCTATGACAATATACCCTACGTCATTAATATGTACGTACACACGTTTTATTGCATGTGTTTATTGTTTAATGGCCTTTGGTTGTGCTTTTCAAAGTGAGAGTGAAATTTAATATTGCTGATAACCACAAAAACAGTAGAATACATCTATTTTAAGTTTGCGAAATTTTTACTGCCAATTATTATTTAGACATTTGATCATTAGACAACAATTTTTTTCGCATTCTGATATTTGTAGCTTCGGTTTAAGACAGCTGAGACAAATTAAGAAAATATATTTGTAAATTCACTTACGACTACCGGTACTAGGCTATTTTGTGATTGTGACTTTTACTGAAATTACTTCGTTCTTCAGTTACTGAGTTAAGACACGTTAACCTCGTTAAGACATGTCAATTATGTGATTGCTCATTGCTGTCATGTCAATGATGTCATGACACTCCTGACTACTTTCAGTATTTTGTTCAATTGCTCAATTATCGTGCGTACGACTCGCGATGCCGATGCGCACTTTAATTGCCAACGGTAGCCACCCCATCATTTTAAGCTGCCACCCCAGTGCCCCCCCATGAAAAAATTCCTGGCTACGCCACTGCAAATAGGTTTTTAAAACATTGTAAAAGTGGTGGTTCTCACACAGATCACGAGTCTCCTGAACCACCGTAAACCCTGTTATATTATATTATATTATTATGATCATTGCAGCTGTAACCTGATGCAAATATAACAAGGAATAAACTGAAATTTGCTAAAAACTGCCTGTGAACCATGCAATTTTCGCTATTGTAGTAGATACTATTTATGATCTCGTTGGGGAGCCTCAAGATGTTTTCCAAATGATAAACAATTTTACACAGTCACTTACGTATACCAAAGGCAACTTTTCCTCACTCTTAATAGCTGACACGATGAAATTGAGGGCGGCGGTTTATATGCCGAGGCCGAGAAAATGAGAAATTGAGGGCGGCGTATTATATGCCGAGGCCGAGATAACGAGAAATTGAGGGCGGCGGTTTTTATGCCGCGGCCGAGAAAACGAGAAATTGAGGGCGACGGTTTATATGCCGAGGCCGAGAAAATTAGAAATTGAGGGCGGCGTATTATATGCCGAGGCCGAGAAAATGAGAAATTGAGGGCGGCGGTTTATATGCCGAGGCCGAGAAAATGAGAAATTGAGGGCGGCGTATAATTATTTGCCGAGGCCGAGAAAACGAGAAATTGAGGGTGGCGGTTTTTATGCCGCGGCCGAGAAAACGAGAAATTGAGGGCGACGGTTTATATGCCGAGGCCGAGAAAACGAGAAATTGATGACGGCGGTTTATATGCCGAGGCCGAGAAAATTAGAAATTGAGGGCGGCGTATAATTATATGCCGAGGCTGAGAAAACGAGAAATTGAGGGCGGAGGTTTATATGCCGAGGCCGAGAAAATGAGAAATTGAGCGCGGCGTATAATTATATGCCGAGGCTGAGAAAACGAGAAATTGAGGGCGGCGGTTTATATGCCGAGGCCGAGAAAATGAGAAATTGAGGGCGGCGTATAATTATATGCCGAGGCTGAGAAAACGAGAAATTGAGGGCGGCGTATAATTATATGCCGAGGCCGGGAAAATGAGAAATTGAGGGCGGCGGTTTATATGCCGAGGTCGAGAAAATTAGAAATTGAGGGCGGCGTATAGGCCTAATTATATGCCGAGGCTGAGAAAACGAGAAATTGAGGGCGGCGTATAATTATATGCCGAGGCCGGGAAAATGAGAAATTGAGGGCGGCGGTTTATATGCCGAGGTCGAGAAAATTAGAAATTGAGGGCGGCGTATAATTATATGCCGAGGCCGGGAAAATGAGAAATTGAGGGCGGCGGTTTATATGCCGAGGCAAAAAAAACAGGAAAATTGAGGGCGGCGGTTTGATATGCCGAGGTCGAGAAAATTAGAAATTGAGGGCGGCGTATAATTATATGCCCAGGGCCGAGAAAACGAGAAATTAAGGGCGGCGGTTTATATGCCGAGGCCGAGAAAATGAGAAATTGAGGGCGGCGTTTGATATGCCAAGACCGAGAAAACGAGAAATTGAGGGTGGCGGTTTATATGCCGAGGACGAGAAAATGAGAAATTGAGGGCGGCGGTTTATATGCCGAGGCCTAGAAAACGGGAAATTGAGGGCGGCGGTTGATATGCCGAGGCCGAGAAAACGAGAAATTGAGGGTGGCGGTTTATATGCCGAGGACGAGAAAATGAGAAATTGAGGGCGGCGGTTTATATGCCGAGGCCTAGAAAACGAGAAATTGAGGGTGGCGGTTTATATGCCGAGGCCGAGAAAATGAGAAATTGAGGGCGGCGGTTTATATGCCGAGGCCTAGAAAACGAGAAATTGAGGGTGGCGGTTTATATGCCGAGGCCGAGAAAACGAGAAATTGAGGGTGGCGGTTTATATGCCGAGGCCGAGAAAATGAGAAATTGAGGGCGGCGGTTGATATGTCGAGGCCGAGAAAACGAGAAATTGAGGGTGGCGGTTTATATGCCGAGGCCGAGAAAATGAGAAATTGAGGGTGGCGGTTTATATGCCGAGGCCGAGAAAACGAGAAATTGAGGGTGGCGGTTTATATGCCGAGGCCGAGAAAACGAGAAATTGAGGGCGGCGGTTTATATGCCGAGGCCGAGAAAATGAGAAATTGAGAATGCAACGGGAACGTCAGATGCAAATAAAAAGTAACATGTGAACAGAACTGTGAAGCGCTAACTCGCTTAGCTACATCGGTGAGAGCGCTGGCCGCGCGTCTGTAGGCCTATGCGCAACTCTGTGAAAGAGAGCGTGCGGGCCGCGGTTCGCTTTCCGAAGGTGGCTATTTCAGAGGGACCTAAATGCCTAAATGGCGTGGCGACACTAATCATCTTTGAACTGGCAGCGTCGTTAAACATGTAACAACACACAAAATGCAACGAGGCCTAGGGCAATAACTTTAGGCCCTATTGACGTTAGCTCCTCTAATAATTATAAGGATTGACGCCTAACGAATGCGTAGCATATGAATTGGGTCATGTTTTCGCGCATGCGCAGTTTGTGGTTCGTAGTATATAGGTCAGGCAGCGACCGAGTGAAATTATATAAATAACTCCGTTCTTTTAATTATCAAATGTGCGCAGTCTAGCAGCTTTCTTACTCAATAGTTTTCGTAATAAGACTGGACTGAAGTCCCAACCACGTCGGTTAAGTAGTTTGCAGCAGGATATTTGTTTACATCCAGCAGGAAGTGTGTTTTAATCGATACAATAAGTTTGTTGTCGGTTTCGATTCGTCCTTGAAACGTCCTTTACACTGATCTGTTGTGGTAAGTAAGCAGGTGAAGACGGATCATCGTGACATAGCTTGTTACGGCCAATTGAATCGAGAAGAGCTGCTGTTGACACGAGTCGCTCAACCAGCTGATACTCTATCAATATGGAAATTCAACGCTGTTTTTAACGGACTATGCGAGAGACTTGTTTATGTTTGAAAGATGCTAGCTTGTAACCGGAGATATTACCTTTGGACCTCGACAGCTGTCAAGGCTAAATATGGAAAGTTTAAAGGTTCAGTGAATGTTGTGCCATGTGTTAACCAGGGCGTATGGTGTCCTTTATCAGTCTGCGAGTGATGTGGAGTATTATAAAGTCTACTTCATATAATTCACAGGAAACTTTAGCCAAAAAGTAACTCGTGCTGATGGTGTTCATAAGACTTGCAAGTGTTAGTTTTGTGGCCTATCGTGTTACCCAAATGGGCATCAACGCAGTAAAATGAGAATTAGGAGTAATTTTTCTGTAAGACATCAACTGTGACAACATTTGTTGTCTGGTTGTGTTTTTACAGACTTAGATCAGGAGATTTTGTTACACCGATAAAGTTTTCGGGGTGTCGTTTAATGGAAGACATAAAATTTCCAGACCTGGAAATGCTTTCCAAAAATCTCAGCTATGAAGGCAATTACCACCGGAAGATATACTATTCTAAGATGGTGTACGATCGTGTGCGTCAGCGAAAGCTAGGACTAACTGGGTGGACGGACGTTGATCTGGCATTCAACACCAGTTTTGATTACAGTCGCGGGCTCAGCCGAGGACTGTCATCCAGTGACAGTCTTCCCGATCTCTTGTCTGTTTCTACGTTGAACGCGAGTGAAAACGATGGCAGTGGGACTGATCAGCCGGATGATGCACAACTACGTAAACTCTTGCGCCGGCACAACAGCACGGAAGACTGCAGCTTCGATTCATTTGAGAGGGTCAGCAGCATCAGACCATTTCTAAGTGGGTCTGAGACGCCGCCATCCTTGCCCCCGTCCGTGGGTTCGGTAGACGCAGAGGATCTGCTGAGCTTTGGTGCAGGAAGCACCGACACAGATGAAGGTGAACTGTGGGACATTGTCAAAGAAAAAACACGAAGGAGAAGTTCGTCGCTGAAGTTGCGCAACTCTCCGAAGTCGCCCGACAGCGCTAGAAAGAAATCTGTACGCTTTGCGGATGCACTGGGCCTTGACCTGCAGTCGGTGAAGCACATCATGAACAAAGATGAGCCGCCTATCTTGCCACGAACGGCTCTTCGGGATTTGAGGGTCGGCTTGGAAGAGGCTCATCGAACGGAAGGGTCTCGATACATGTGCGCGCTGTTCACTCATCCGGGCCTCGCTTGCGACTTCCTCGAACGTGTGGAGTCGAGGAAGGTCGCGTTAGAAAAGTGTCTGGTTGACGATCATGATCGAACCGTTACTGGAACAATTCGTGTGGCCAATGTCTGCTTCAACAAAGTGGTGACTGTTCGCTACACAATGAACAACTGGGTGACGTTCAACGACATTGCGGCCAGTTACGTGCTAAATTCAAACGACAACAGCACAGACAAGTTTGCTTTCACTATAACGCTGCCAATGTCGATGACAGTAGGAAGTCGTCTGGACTTTTCACTGAAGTTCACTGCTCTCGATATTTGTCAGTCGTACTGGGATAATAATTTTGGCGACAATTACCAGATCATCTGCTACGCGAAGGCGATTCCAACGCACAAATCGGATTCCGAATGGATGCACTTTCTTTAGCCCCAAGATACTTGAACTTTTTATGTGTTTGATGTTTTAGGAGATGTTTAGTTTTCAGGGTAGTGAATTGTTTTGTTGTATCCTGATATCCACAAACTCCCTGCAGTGATGCCGGTTTTTTTTATAGGAAAAGTAACCGAATGGCATAAATTCTAGATCCTTGTGATTATTAAGTGATTTAGAAAGGGACTTGCACAGATCTTATATTATGAAAGCAATTGTAAAATTCGTGAATATTTTTGTTCATGTAGGTATCCGTTTCTCTCATAATTGTTAGATGTACTTGATGACCTAGTTGCATATTGTTGTACAGTGCTAGGTAATGTACTTAATATGCTAGTTGCATATTGTTCTACAGTACGAGGCGATGTAGGTAACTTGTTTCGATGCAGATTACGAATCATTTAGTGTCAAATGTTTGGCCATTGTTGGGATTTTACATCTAGCTATTTGACGCGATGCTTGTAAAGTTCAGTTTATGTTGTTACCTTTAGGTAATTCAGATAATAAAAGTAGTTTATTAAAGTTGACCTTGTTAATGAAAAAACCCCATATTGTCTCTCAAGCAGCACTGTTTTAAGAGGATAAATAGGATAGGACAAATATACAATTATATATGCATATTCATATTGAACATTTATATGTAGTGCCCTTCAAGAAAACTACTGCTAAAGCAGTGGTCTCAAACTCAAGCCATCATGTGGGACACATTGGAAAATTTGCAAAAACTCGCAGGCCGCAATATAAAAATATGGCATGCATGTAAAACTATTTAGGTTTTGCATACAAAATTGAGCACTCCGGGCCTTATATTAATGATATGAAGTGCATCAATGGCCCCGTTAGTAATATACCTACGTAAAATTAAACTTGTTCCAGCTTTAAATGCTAAGCTAGGTATTATAGCAAGTAGTCTCCAAGGTAATGCTCAAGTGTGGTTAGCGCTACTCATCTGACAACGTTTCCCAACTACGAGAGGGTCAATGTTTGGTTTCATATTTTCTGAGAAGCGATCAATCGGGATACAAATATTCGTCCATAGTTGTCATTGAACTTTATTAAACTTCATTAATGAACAAAGCAGTTCACATAATTATGTAGGTAGTGCCAAACATTGTCATTGTGTGCTTTGCACCAGGTGCAGATTTGAGGATTTATCCTGTGGTAGAAAGGTGGGAATTTTGGAAAGCCAACTTCATTGTACTTCTGCTTCAATATGGTATCGCATTGAAAGTCCATTTACTCCATCTCCTTGCCCTTTTTCCGCAAACGTTTGAAAACCATTCTCTTTGATTGTGGTTAGGTGTCAGGTCGGGAGCGCCTCTGAGGAGTTCTCTTGAAGTGGCGCTATATAAATGTACAATTACAATCTCAATATCTGCTGTTGCAGATTCAATGTACACAGCAAAGGAGTAGAAAACAGTTGCGAACCTTGGTTCAAATCGCAAAAGAACTGCAAATTGGTTTTGAACCGATTCATTTCTTCAAAAAGTCAAAAACCAGGTGGCCGTCGCAGGTCACATTAATCGGATTCATGGTCTGCGTTTTTGAGACCACTGTATTAGAGCATTATTTGTAAATCCAGATTAAGGGTATAACACTGCATTGTTGACGTGTCACACATATATATATTATTTATAAATAGTAAACTAAGTAAAGAACATCATTGTCAACAGTTAACAATTCATTGTGCTGAAATCCATAGAGAAGACACTGATTATGTAACCTAGCAAAACTGTTAAATGCCGTTTTGGTGACAGTTTGCCATTAAATATTTTATTCTCATAGCCTGTGAGGGTATTCTGCTCTGTTTATATCCATTACCTCTGAAGTTGGGCAGCTATGAATGATAGCCAATGTGTTGATCCTGTTTTATACTACTTTCTATTTTTAAACCTACAGGGTGGAGGTGGGAAGACGGGAGAACTTACACAGTTTTAATAGTTTGGATTGAATTAGCAACTCAGTTTCTATTCTATCCAAAGCTAGGTGTTTTGGTCTTTAAGGAAAGGAGCATAATAATTATAATCGTGACATTGAAATTATACACTTGTGGATCCAAAAAACCGCAGAAACATTAGAAGGCTTGGAGAATTGCAAGGAATCTTATCTCGTTGCTCTTTGCATAAAGAATATTACACCTTAATATTTGGAAACAAGTCTGGGAGAGAAAGGAAAGGACCGAGGTAAAAGTCATCTACTTATCACTAAAATCAAAAAACATTATTGGACCCATCAAATATTCAGAAAAACTTAATATACATGTAGTCGTTGACAGTCAACAATCGTCAAAGTCATCGATGACAAGAAATATAAAATACATTCTACATTCATCCTAGTGTTTTAACGACGCACTGCATTGGTTTCCAGTGGCTTTAAGTAGACAACACCTGTATCATTAAAGTGCTACACCTGTATCATTAAAGTGCTAAGTGGCCCCTTCAAACTGCACATGCTGGTGAGCTATCAGTCGAAGCTGTGTCATCTGTGGTATACACCACTAGCTGAACTGGTAACCTGTCTCAACTTGCTGACTGCGTGGCTGCAATGAATACAAATGCCATCTGATGATCTACATTCATTTCTCTCTCGTATTTTTTACACCGAGCACATGTGGCATTAACAGCACTGACGTAACGACTGACTATGTTGAATCTGGACATTGTTGGCCGCCTCTTCAACCTGCGTCGCAGATACGATTGAGTAGTATCTCTGAATAGACCGCATTCACTTCACCCTCCACGTGGTAGTGGAATGGCATGTCCGCCAACTTCCCTTGTCCGTTTTGCGTTGAATGACGTAAAAACTTTGTGAAAGACGGCAGAACCTGTTTCACCTGATAACAGAAAAACCAGAAACCAAAAATTAATGACCTCTATTGCACCATTATTTGAATTATCAATTCAGTTCATTCACAGAGCCACAGGACATCAACCAAAGGATGGAATTTTCTGACTGAAAACAAGTGAAGCAATACGAAATGATCGTTATTTGTATCTGGAGCTACATGAAATGTTCCAGTAATATACATGGTGCTAATCTAAACTTGTGACTTCGAAGCAACATCACACAGTGGCGGAGCTAGGAATTTATGATGGGGGGGGTTTATGGCCTGGCGGGATGCCCTTTCTCACACCAACCCAACAGTATTACAGTAAATAAAAAGGGAATAAAGTAACAAAGGAAATAAAGTAGAGCTGTTGTTCGATTAAAAATTTTAATCGAAATTAATCGCATGATTAATTTTTTTAATCGCAATTAACGGCAAATTAATCGCAATACATTTCCTTCAAATATATTAATCTTACTATTTTTTAAAGACCCTGAATCAGAAAATTTTAATGACTGAATGCATTCTTTCTATTGCAAACATAGGCTATTTGATAACCTTTTTCTTAGGCCTAGTGAATTTCTGCATTTAGTTTATTGAGCAGTTTTGTATGACAGACAGAATTGAAACACTGTTCAAACCAGTCAACTGCTCAAAATCCGTAATTTTTTTTCATTTGAGCCACCTTTTAATTAAAATGACGTAGGCCTAATTTAATGTGAAATTAGACAACCGTTTTCTGACTATCAAGATTAATTATTTATTCAGCCAATTGTATAGGCAGACCAGTTTATGTACATTGGTCGGTTCAACGGGTGCTCTTATTAATTAACAATAGCAGGTCTACTATTGAACCTCATTATTTAGTCATAGTTTTTCACAAGAGGTTGCGGTTCTTGCCAAACTTCGTCTCAGTTGTCCTTCTGCAAACATTTACCATTTGAAACCTGAAATCCATTGGTCTTCCCATCTCGTGGAGTTCAACCAACATAGTCTGACGGGGTGAGGAAAGAGGAAACAACCTTAGTGGACGTTGCGATGCAGCCGATGTCGACGACTCATCGTTAGAGTTAAGTGCATGTTTTGGTTCGCATGCAGGCGATAATTGAGCAAAGAATTGCTACGATAATACTCGAATTCTTTTTTGGAATATTTGCCAAAGAAAGTATCACTAGCTCTAAGTATGAGCCTTCCGTTTAAAACAAGTTTTTCTGCCTCTGATTACATTTTAATCAGATCTAATTAACGCGTACGATTAATGCGTTAAAAATTTTAATCGCAAAATTTTTGGAAATTAAGAAATATTATTAAGAAATATAGCACACGTATGGCAAAGCTGAAGCTGAAGAAAGACCGTTGTTAGGCTCTTCAGAATTATGTCACAAACCATTGGATTGGTAATTACTTGTGGTTATGTCTGCATTTCAATTAAACGATGTGTCATACCCTAAAGCTACACTAAACTCTCAAGTGTTTTAAGCCTCAGCTCTGAGCATTGCTTATCCTCCAAAGGCTGCCTCTGTCTCAAGGACTGATCTGGATATTGACCTAATAACGACCGTGCTTTGGTATGTAAAAAGTTGATGTCTGGTGCATCAGACACTGGCATGACAGAAGCTATAATTACAATTAAACTTCTATACATGGAACTGAACCATATAAGTGGAAGCAGAAAGCAAGTGCTAACCCTGTGAAAATGGCAGGCACATTTTCCCTGCAGGAAGTCCTTGTATCTGGCCATTGTCATGTTGAATGTATCAACAACATGAAAACCAAGAGACTTTGCATGATCGACGAGAATCGAATTATGTTGCACCAATCTCCTCTGCTCCATCTACAAAGAAAAATCAAACAGTCTCTATTTCAGTGCTGTCCAACCTTTCACACACAACGGGCAACTGAAGAACTTATTTTTTAGCCAAGGACCGCCTGCACTGGCATACTCAAAAGCACTTAAAGCAGCAACTAATATTTACTGAAAATTACTAATCGTATTAAAATCTAAAATGGAATAATCGTAATGAATGCGTCATGATAAGCCAAGTTACGAACGAATATCTATGCAAGTAGGCTAGCGACTTTGTCTTTTACTTCATTACAAAACAAAGTGTAGATATTTAGTGAGATTCGGCAGGCAACTTAAAACAGGTTGTGGCCGCATACACACGTTGGACAATGCTGCTCCATTGACCTCAACTAATTACCGGTAATTATGATTGTCAGCACATAATATATGATCACCTGACAAAGAGTTTGAGGGTAGAATCTGAATAGTTTTTTCTGACAATATAATTATTAACTATTTATAATTATTAATCAGATCATATTTATATCATGTTAATTTATCAATGCACTTTTAGATGTAATACTTCAATCGTTTTCGAAATGAAATAAATGAGATAATGATTCCTAAAGCTGGTGACAGCGGGTGGTAAAGCTTACAAGTGTCAGATGATGTAATCCATCTACAAGCAGATGAAATCCAGCACCAAGCGTCTTTACTATCACTCGAATATTCGACAGACCAGACCTACACACAGATACACAGTCCTATGTACAAGTTACAACTATACTTGTGACATACTGCCAGAGATCACCTTGTGGGGCGTGGTGGTGTTGTGGCTATGTTCGTCGCCCTGCAACCCTTTCAGGTTCGAATCCACCTCAAGTTGCCGCATTGGGACCTTGGGCAAGTCCTTCACTTGCAATTGCTCAGCGCTTCGGCGTGAAATTCCGATGCAGTGTCCGGCTGTAGTCAGGAGCGCCTCTGAGTAGAGAGCTTGAAGGGGCACTATAACAAGTGCACATAAAACAAATAAACCTTAAATTTAATGGCAAGCTACTAATTTTCATTCTATCAGTCATGGTTGATAACTTGATAGGCCCAGTTTCATGACTGAGAGTTAAACAATATCATGGATTTAAAAATCATGGTATGGGCTAAAGACTATAGATCTCGGCAATCTGTAAAGACATACATTGTGCAGATTGACGGAGGGTTGACCTCTCCAGATCTTGACCTGGCATCGAAATGTACAGGGCAGTTATAGCACCAGTAAATAATTAGTGGCTTTGTGGACGATGACAAAATTCCTCAGATTTACATTACATGAGGTAAAAACAAATTCATTTGGCCATGACATGCTATCAGTAATTTTAAAAACTTGTTGGCAAATGACCTGCTCTTTTAAAAATTCCTTCAACTTGCTAGAAAAATACGTGACAGCTGAATTAGAGGACACAAGGCCTGCAGCAGGCATGTGAGACTAGAAAGAGATATGACACTGAGAAAGATAAACAGAAGACAAGAACCACAAGGCACAAACGTTTATTGAACGATGACAAGGGCATAGATAATAGAGACCTTGTATAAGATAAAGGAGACTCTGTGTATATAAAAATTGAAAGATCATCTTACCGCTGGAGCAGAGTTGAGATGATGTTGAGATGTTGAACGGCCAACCAATGAACGCCACCAACAACCAATACCGTCTGCTGACGATCATTTGCCAATGGCAGAGACCTAAACATCATCATGTCTGACAAATTATGACCACCACCGACGCCATCACCATTGCTTTCTTTAGTTGAAATAACTTTCTCAGTAACCTAATTTCCTCTGTAGTGATTAAACACTTTTTCTACCATTTTAGAAAAAATAAAATGCAGTTCAGTGGTTCGATAAGAGGATTTTCATTATAATGAAAAGTACATAATGTCATATTCGTCTAGAAAATTCCAGAGAGATGTTGTCGACATGAAAACACGGACGACAATCCAATGGAATGGTCTTCAATCACTGGTAAAATGACTCGAGTAAAGGGGTAAAAAAGCTCTTGCCAGGTCTGTTCCAAAGACCCTAAAGCTACAATGTAGTAAGATGGAAAGAGATAGACCACACTATAAATCAAAGCTCCAGATATAGGACAGACCCCAATCGACCATCTAAGCAAATACAGACAGACAGATTCAGTGTTAGACGCAAAGCACTGAACCACTGCCATTAATTGAGAAAAAGTGTTTAATCACTTAAACAGGAAGTTCCAAGGAGCACAACTAGACCTAAGCAATGTTTTACTAATCTGATAAACATGCAACTAAGTCTAACAACAGCTGTTTGATTGATCAGAAAATCTTGCCCATGAGTTAAGCTAAGCCCCAACAAGGCTAGATTAACCAGAAAAGGTGAACATGGAGCACAGTTGTGATTAACATGAAAGAAGTGCCAAGAGGAGCTGCCAAGCCTGAGTGTGATTAAAACGGAAAATACGTCAAGTAATGCAGCTAAGCAATGTTAGCTTAATGTGTGAGAAGAAGTGCAGCTAAACCAATGGAATGTCTGATTGATACGGCAGAAGTGGCAAAGAAAAGTGCAGCCCTTACATTCGGATGAGTTGGTAAAGTGATTCTTCGAAGAGCGGCCGCTGGTTGGTCGGCAGCCAGAACTGAGGATAGTAGGTGAAGGACAGTGCTGTCTGGTTGCCGTTGATATTCGTGTAGACCTTGGAGTCGTGCGTTTTGTCCGATTCTATCAGAGATCCATTGATCTGCTCCAGCGTATAATGCATCATGCCTCTGTTTGTTGAATCGCCAATGAACAGAATCTGCAACAACATTTAACAACATCACAGTCAAAGGCTTTGATGATTCTAAGTTCAAACACAAGCAAATTAACCTAAGAGATATCTACATGAGTGCTATATAAAACAGACGACCAGTTAGCACATATGACATGCAATAATCTAGTAGTAACATTCAGTGGCGTAGGCAAGGGGGGGGTTTCGGGGGTTAAAACCCCCCCCCATTGGCTCCGGGAAAAAAGATTTTTCAAGGTTATTTTTTCATTTAAGTAAGAAAAAATAGCAAAAAACAGGGTTTTCGGCCATAAAACCCCCTCCATGAAAAATTCCTGGCTACGCCACTGGTAACATTTGTTCCACAATGTATCTGCCCACAAGAGTTTATGAGAAAATAACGACTATGACTATTTCAACAGTGCTATAACACGGCACATGCCGTTACCATGTTACAAATGCACCTTAAGAAGTTCAATTTCAAATCAGAGATGTTTTCAAAGTAATATGTTTTGATCATGGACTTGAATGACTGAGTGCATATTGAAGATTGAATGCTATTCCAGCACCCGAGTCCAGCCACAGAAAAGGTACGATAACCAGACAGCATTATGTAATCAACCCAGAGAATTTATATAAAACAATGACAGAAGAATGGTAGTCAACCCTTCATGTTTTTTAGCCTTGGCATATGAATGCTAATCCTACAGAGCTCTGTCTCCCTGTCTCGCTGTTTGCCTTTATCTTCCCACCAACAGTGTGCAGTAGGTGCACTCATTTTGTAACTGAGTTAACTTGTAGACTCAAGTGACTCCATAGACTCAATACCTTTGTCTCAAACAACTAAACTACAGTAATTAAGATTCACTCCATTAATATAACAACATAGCAATATTAGCTGTCTTTAAGTGCACAAATGGTAGTCTGCAATTTTTGTGTAATAATATTTGATTCGCCATATATTTAATTTGGCCTAAAGCCTATGAGTAGGCTTCTTTAAGGGGTGTTATATAAAAATGTTTGGAATGAATGAATGAATGAAAAGCACTAAATGTTTAGAAATTCTCTGCTCAAAGTAATCCATACCTTTTTCCGCTGAAGGCAGTGCCTCAGTCGACGCCTTGATAGCGGAAAGTGGGTGCAGTTGAATGGTTGCCAAGTGGCCATCGACCAAAAACATGTTTCTTTTCTACCACAGTCCCGACATGGCATCACCCACTGCCCTACGCATACACACACACACACGCGCACAAACGCCACAATTACACATAGCAGAGCATTCTTAAAAACCATAGCTATGCAACCAGTTTTTAGTTATACCATCAGTTCTCAAGTTTTATTATGCAGTGTTGTACGGTGTAAACATGTGTAAATAAATGTATATAAGTGTGCGTATATATTATTTATACATTATTTATTATATAATATATATATAATATATATGATAAATATATGTAATCGGTTTTGAAGAGTTTCTGTAGAGGTAAAAGTGTACCAAAACATTTACCTATAATGTCTATTACCTGGTGCCGTGCCAGAGTTGCATGGAGGCAGACTACTGGCAAAAGCCTTGAATGAATCCCATTGCGGAAATCTAGTGACTGACTGAAGACCACATCCCTTACCAGACAGGAAGGACAGTCCACAGTCCTACAACAAACGGTAATAATCTTCATTTTATTATGTTTCAAACTGTCATGAACACAGGGTGATTACAAGTCAAATCAATCTTAGAATGGATGATCACAAATTTACACAAGTCGAATTTAACTATATACTGAATGGCAGCCATGCATGGGTCTCATCACGTCCTATTTTACCAACACCATCTGGTTAATGAAAAGCTGATTCGACCTTTGTAAGGGTAGTAGGAAGCGATCCCATGTCTGTGCTTACCTTTCACCTCTTCCTGCCAGACGGATACCATTACTCTAAACCCCTTACTATAGTCTAACTGCAATTGGAACATAAACACTCAAAGACGAGGAATCAGTGGTTCAGTTCGCTTAGAGTAGGCTTAGAAAAGACATTTCGAGGTCAAGGAAATTAGAGATAAGTAAGATGTGTCGCTTGTTTATTCAATTCCATATTCAAAAGTACACTACATGCATGTTTTTATGTAGAAAACAAATAGCCTTGGCACCAGTGGTGATGAGAAGGCAGATCTTAAAGGTAGCACATGAACAAAACTCTGCGGTCGTATAAATGGGCAACCGCTCCTTTTTGAAATAACTATGAATTTCTTTTCACACATTTTAGCCTCTTAGTCTGAGGTAAAGGGTTCAATCCAAAAGAGGACAGGGACCACCAATAAATGACGTCATGTACCTAGGGGGAGGGGACACATATCTATAAAGATAATTTTGTGATGGTCCTTTACCTGATATTGTATGACTTAGTGATGACAGGTGACGAGGGGAGGGGGGTTAAAAATTGTCCTATATTGCATGACGTCATTTATGGACCGCCCCAGAGGTCAGTCAACCAGTTCCACAAAAACTGGTTGAAGATCCAGACTCACAAAGTGTGCTTGCAGAAGTTACCTGTTCAATGTAGCAGACCTTGTGCGGTTGACTGGCGTCGAAGTCCTGTCCTTGGATGCCAGATCTCAAGCGATGAATGTTTAGGACGTAGGTGTTGACGATCCAAGGCTCGGAATGCATCAGATCAACAACGACCAGAGGAACTCGGTTCAGACCCAGACCAAGAGTATAATTGGACAGTCTACACAGACAACAGAAGAACATAACGGGTTCTGAAGGGTCAATACATTACACACTGTAGTTCTTACATCATGTGTTAGTAAATGCATTATTTCATTTTTACATTAGTTCATTTGGGGGAGGGGGGGGTGTTCAAACGCCCCAAACATCCCTAGCTACGGCCTTGTACAGTGTACACATTATGTGACACATATGACTGAGCTAACAATATACAACAAAGAAACACACATCAACTAATGAACCTTTTAAAGGGTGTGAAGTGGAAATGATCTAATAAGTTCAGTTCAGTTTATTTGGTAACCTTAGGCCTACAGGCTATCAAAGCAATAATTCAAACAGGGTCAGTGAAAATGATATTGTATTGTATTTAAATATTTATAAAGCGCCTCTAGTAGGGTGAACCGTTCAGAGGCGCTCCCAGTGCGCAAGGCCCCGTGAGAAGAAGCAGGTTTTGAGAAGAGACAAAGCAGAGGAAAGACTGCCCGACAGAAGTGTAGAGCGAACAGAAAGAGAACGATCATTCCAAAGAGAAGGACCAATTGAGGCAAATGATCGAGACTGAGTCATAGCAGTTCTAGAACAATGAATTAGGCGCCCTTGTAGCGTTACGGCGCCATATAAATTGTCGTTATTATTAAGGAACCATGGACGGTGGGAGGAAGCTGAGTGAGGACGAAATATAACATTAGTAAGATATTTTGGTGCAAGACCTCGTTGAGCCTTTAGGATCAGAGTGAGGATATTATAAGCTCGTTACCCAGAGGAACCTAAAAGGGACATGGACCTCCTGCCATCCCTGGCCCAAATGGAAGAAACTCAATAACGATTAAATGTTAAATCTGTGCATCAATTGGTTACAAAATAAATGACTGATTGAATAACTGATTGATTGATTGATTGATTAGCTGTTGGTTCTGACCTCGATGGTCCATATCTGTCGGCCAGTCGAACTTCTGCTTGGCAGTTGACAGCAAAGCCTTGGATTCGAATGACAATGAGGTCGTGGTCTACTGTGGCATAATATTCCGTAACTGAAGCGTTAAAAATTGGCGTCAGATTCAACTTTGGTTCTGTGTAGATTTCGGCGATATCTGGCAACGTGGATAAATCTAAGAAAACACAAAAGCATAGAAGGTCGTGGTTCAGCCAGAAAAATTTAGTTTAAAAAAATAGTAAATACATTCTATGATTGCAATAGGGCAAACTACACAACACACACATTATAAAGTAAATATTAACATAAACTATATAAATATATATACTTAGTACTTAGTCCCTCCCATGCAGAACTGCACATCGGGCAACGCAGCCTCTCCACTCCTCCCGGTCCATCGCCATCCGAACAGCATCCTCCACCGTCATCGCCAAGCACTTCAGATCTTCTCGAACAGTTCCCGTCCAGTTAAATATATATATATATATAGAGAGAAATATATATAATACTAATATATATATATCTAAAAGATGGGTGTAAATAAATGATTATTATCCAAAACAACAATAGCCTTAAACCAGACAGTCAAGTAAACACAGCAAATTGTTCATTGACTATGTTCATTTTTGTTATCTTTAAATTCAAGACTGTGCTAAGCCAATGAAAATTCCAAATTCATTAATGACTATCATTTAATGAAATTACAACATAAATAATTATCACAAGTTATTAAAATGTCTCCATTTTTTAAACAACAGCAGCAACAACAAAGACACTACTTTCCACGCATAGAATAGTTAATCATTTCATTCAAAGGAAAAGAGCCATGCCAATTATCTTTGTAAGGACACTTGATACTTTTAATAGGGAAAAACGTTTAGGCCTACTACACAACTTCAGCCAGAACATAGTGAGGCAGGGCGAGTTTTACCTAGAAATTAATCTAGTTTGAATAATATTCCTTGAACTCAGATGCCCTCTGCGTGATGGGATTGTAACGATAAGATAACCAGGCTATGCGATTTCCTTCTGTGGAGGCTAATCACAGAGCAAATAAACAACGCTTACAGGACATTTGAGAGGTGCTACTGAAAATCCTCAGATTCATTCACGCACAAGAAATTAAGCCGAGGATAGGAGTTCATCGAGAAAGCTGGGAGGTGCATTCCATGTGAAATTGCAGTTATCCGAGCCAAGACAGAATGAGGAAGATGGGATCGTGTAATAAGGCGGCAATAACCGCAGCTGAAGAAATCACTTAGTAAGTGTTGTTGTTGTTGAGTGGTCCACTGAAACCCAATAGAGCTTCTATGGTTGCCGACACTTTCCTCATGCCAAAGAAACGGCAACAGACTCTACGTTGGACTCACTCTGATCCTAGCACCAACAGCTGCTCTATGAACTACAGGGTCGTGAATATCTTACAAAGTGATAACAAGTGAATGAATTTATCGAGGTTGGCTTTCCTTCTTCTTACCTTGTCTGCAAGCGGAGCCTTCTACAAATAGAACGTACAAATTAGAATTAGGAGATGCATTCAATCATTGAAACATTCAAATCAGAGGAAACATATGTCAGTCACAGGGTTTCTGTTGTTGACGTTGAAACCGGAAATTCGTCCCCCTCCTCCACCAGGGGTCACAAACTCCGAATGTCCATAATTAAGCCCAATCGCGACGACCAACCAAAGTCACAGCCAAGCTGGGGGTTCTTAATTCTTATCACTTAAGCATTTGTCTCTTGTATCAGCCAAAACGACATTCCTTTCCGGCAGCTGGAATGTTCCTTATCATTTATCTCTAACTTTCCACCTGCCCTCCTCACTCCAAACTTTATTCCAGAACAGGACTTATCCGACACTTTATAATCTGTCTTCATTTACCTTCGAGCCAGCCACACAACCAGCCTATCCAACAGACATCAGGAAAGGCATCTAGTCAGTGAAATCTCATTAAAGGTCAGTCAGACAGTCAGTGTCGTCAGCCCGAGAAATCATGCCTCTCAGTTTCTTCCATTCTGCCCAATCAAGTCGACAAGCCAGGAATTTTTAGCATGCAGTTCCACACAAAATATGCCGTTCAAAATGGATTTGTTCTGCTGTAAAACCATTTTGTGCAGTTAAAAATAGTAAAAAAGGGCATTTTCATCCGACAATTGGGAGTAATAAAATTGGAGGATGGGAAGGGAAAGAAGGGGTTGTGCAGTTCTAACAATTCCTTTTAAAAAGTCTTGTAGTAAACCAGCCAGTGAAACCAGCCAGCCAGCCACAGACTTTAAGGAATGTGACATTTCAGGTGGCATGCAGTACATATTCTAAACACACTGCTGAACCAGCAAGAGTTGCACAGTGCCTACTGCGCAGAGAACAACTGAGGGATCTGATTACCTGATACAAAGATCTAACGGCCTCAGGAAAATCCTATTGCATACAATGGCAATGATGATTTCAGCACATAACATTTACAATATTACAGTATATAAATGCATATATATATAATTTACATAGCAATATATATATTGCACATATATATTATATATATATTGCACATATATTATATATATTATATTTACACAATTTATACATCTACATCTATATAAACATACATGAATACCCACCCGCACCTACACACCTGCACACACAAATGCATACATATAGGCAGTCTGACTTGCTGCACGCAGCTACCATTTAACACAAGAATGCAAGAAACGCAAAAAGTACGGGTAATCACGTTTTTCTGGGCAAATGTCTGCATAAAAAATGAAATCGTTCCAGGACACAAATGTCTGAAATGTCTGATAGCGCCAAGACATTTGTTTCAAGTGCAATAATCACCCACCTACACTGAATTCCGATGCACCGCTTTGATTCGGAGACGACGGAAATCGCACGTCATTCCGGGGAAGTTTAGTACCACTCTCCGAGTCCAAGACAGTCGTCACACAAGAATCGAAGGTGCAATCATCGGAAAATGGCCTTGCTTCAACTCCATCTTCTTTCCTCTCTTCCTCCTGTTCTTGTTCCCCATCCTCCTTCTCCTCCTCCTCCTCTTCCTCAATGTCAATGGAATGTCTGTTCACTTGATTGAGATGTTTCTGGATCAAAGAGAACAGTCAAGAAAGAGTTCTACAGTTTTGCTAGAAAAATACATCCCTATATAAGATCTGCTGGATCCAAAACATTTCCCATCTTTGGGGCATAGCAAACATGCTCAAAAATGCGTTTAAATGAGTTGAAAGTGCTAAATAGTAGTCAAGCCATTTTGACAAAACCTTGAATAGTGCTATTCTGATGATAGTATATTGAGCAAATACTGCTCGTTTTAGAACACAGACATGCACGTGTACGCACCACTTAACTGAACGTTACGGTTCAAAGAGTAGCACAACTGTGTGTAACTGTGTATAGGTGTATAGCCCATAGGCGCAACCACCCTATGGGACCCACGGGACGCGTCCCCCCAAACTTTTGAGTGGTCCCCTAGCTTTATTATTATGGTCCCCCCCAACTTTTAGGACGTGATTCATTATGCCCCCCCCCCAACTTTTAGGAGGTGATTGCACCTATGATGTAGCCTATGTATTCATCTCAATGCTTACTATAAAAATTGTTATATCATCCTCAAAGTACACCATACAAACGCTGTCTAAATGATGCTAAGTAATTTTATAACAAACCTTAATCAATAAGTGAAGAGGACTGAGACAATGACAGTCACAATTAACTGTAGAGCTCTCCCACTTCTAATATAGCTTAACATAAGTACAGTGGAACTAAGACAATCAGAGATAATCCCCACCAAAGTTAATTCTTCATGTACAACGACTGCCTTGGACTCGGAGAGTGGTACTCAACATCCCGCGAATGACCTGTGATTTCTGTCACTAATAAATAAGACAGTCCTCAGCATCACCAGAGGCAGTATCAGATACTTTTTAAACCAGAAAGTCGACATTCCAGGCAGCCGGCAAATGATCGTACAGTGTCAGAAAAGCAGAACAGTTGGCACCGACTCAAGGACTCTTTCTCGCTCTCTCTATCCATCCTCCGAGTCCAAGGCAGTTGCTACACATGAAGCACTGACTTGGGTCGGGTAACTTTAAGTGCCATGGTAGACAGCAAGCATTTTCAGATGGAGCTTTACTATATACAGGTTGTAGACTATTTATGTATAATTTTCATGTATAATATACAAAGATAAGCCGTAACTATTCTAGCAATTTTCAACTGTGATGTCTAAATGTATAGATATTCACCTTAACATAGGCCTATTTTTATATTTTTTGCATCATTTTTAGGTGATGGTATCATAGACCATGCAGGGGGATAATGTCCTACCCTGGGGGGATAATGTCCGGGGGGGAATGTCCAGGAAGGGATAATGTCCGTTTCCCACCAGATAGTAACCTGAAATCCCCGTCAGATTAGTGAAGCACAAGACTTCCATAACAAGACTTCAAACACTCCAAAAGCGTCCAGAAACAATGATGAAAGAGAGAACCACTCCAGAGGTTGTATAACAATTAAATTCAAATGGAAGAAAACTATCAAATAAAATTCGCATATAGAGGACCATGTTTTATCAGAGACGATAAAGAAATCTACAGTGATATTAAACACAATACAAGAAGTAACTGAGACGCATGATTTAACCAGCAGCAAACCATTCTAATGGCGACTGAAACTAGAATCAAGTTCAGAGAAAAGTTTTCCCAAGAAAAACTACAGCAGTCTATTGACCAAATAGGGTTGGGGAGGAGAGGCTGGGGAGCAGAAAGAGGCTAAATGCAGGGTGCTCTACAGTCTGTGTCAGCCGCGGCCGATGTTTTAAATGAAACATAATGCCACTGAAGCTGATAATGGTGAATTTAAAGTCCTATCAGTAAACGGACGAATTTTTGTGTCGACCTGTTCGGTGATGTTTATCAATGGCGCCAGCTAATATCTTGCATTGGATAAACAGCATCGGGCAAATCAAACAAATTAGCTTTTCAACAGAAGGAATTAAGATCACCCTTCATGTGAAGTAGGGAGAAGAGAAGGTGAGATTGGGTCGCATGACGGTGGGGTGGTCGGTGGTGGATGGAAGTGGTAGCCTACTGGTGGAGTCTGAAAATTGCCATATTCTCACCATATCTTCAACATTACTTCCTGCTGTTCAGATAAGATAGATAGCCAAGTGTGCAATGCTTTTGTGAGGCACTTAAAAGGTGCCAAATGAAGTCTTTTAACACACACATGCATAGAGTATTACATAAATACATATGCCTGCTGCCAAGGGTTCCCTCTGACACGTTCTATTGCAATCTTAAAATTGTTCTCTTTAGCTGAGGTTGGTTCAAGAGCGCTTCTGAGTAGTAACCTTGAAGAGGCACTATATAAATAAATCTCTTAAAGAATGAATGATGTAGCGCTTGGGGTTGGCAAAGGGTGGGGTAAAGTCAGTGAGGTGTGATGGTAGCGATGATGGTGCCAAAGAGTGGGGTTGGAGAATGGCTGTCGAGACATGGTAGTGGGGTGGTGTTAATTGATGTTGTACAAATGAGATTGGGGAGGATGTCGCTAAATGGGATTGAAGTTTGCTGATGGTAGCAAAGACGAAAAGTGTTAAAAAGCAACTGTAACAGTAACGAATTCAGCTGCATTATAGTTTAAACCTTCCCTCTGCAATTCATAGCAGGATTCCGATAGGGAGTTCCTGCATCTCTGCTGCTTGAAGACCTTTCTCTTTTCATGGTCTGTCATGCCGAGAGCACTAATGAACAGCTCAGCTGTGAGAAGCACTTTACAAATGTTCATATTAGATTAGATGAGATTAAGCCACATGACCTCCAACATGACCTACAAGGAATGCTGCAAGAACGGTCAGCCGTGGCCATCACTGCTTCTCAATATGGCAATGCGTAAATCAAAGTGTTTTGCCCACTACTGGAGCTTAAGTGGACCAAGAGACGCTTAATGTAGCTCAGTGTAACTCACCTTGTGTAATGCACCATGGTCCTCAGAAGGAAAGTCTGAAGACTTGTGGGACTCATGAGGATCAGACGGAACCATCTTGTACCGCTCTGTAACAGTAGCTGTGGAGACTGCAGGATTAAATTCACCGGTAACAGAGGCATGCCCGTCCATCCCCTCCAGCACAATTCTCCACTCTGCTACCTGATCCACGGAGTCCTTCGTGTAAGGTCGTTCCAAATGGGTATCGTCTTCACGCTCTATATCATGAGGAGCCAGATACCAGGCCAAGTGGCGATGATAAGTGATGAACAGGGAGCCAGTGGTGATCAGAAAGATCCAGTAGAACCATCCCTTCAGTCGTCTCATTGCTACAATGTCACATCATGTTCAGTTTACACATGGAATGCACCACTGATTCAATTCAAATGAACCTCTACATTCCTGACAGCATGCCCATAGACAACTGACCCACATGGATCTTTATATGGGTGATGGGTCCAATATGACTCCACATGGGCAGTGGCGTAGCCAGGAATTTATGATGAAGGGGTGTTATGGCCTGGCCGGATGCCCTTCCTGACACCAATCCAACAGTATTACAGTAAATAAAAAGAGAATAAAGTAACAAAGGGAATAAAGTAAGGAAAACAATTGTTGCTACAAACAATTGTTTTGTTTTTCTTATTTTAAGTGGATAAATAAATTTTTAAACACTTTTTCTAAGCCAATGGTTTTTTTAACCCCCTTAAACCCCCCTTGTCTATGCCACTGCACATGGGTATGCTAGCACTAGCAGTGACATCGGAACTTGAAATATTTCGTAATGCACATAACAATATTTAAAAATTCATAAGCGAATACTGGGGTAGATGTTGAATTTGATGAATTTTACTGAAAAGGAATACGATAATGCAGTTCCAAAAAAGCAAGCAGTTTGCTATTTTACTTTTCATGTAGGCAAATAGTAAACACAAGAAGATTCAATGCAGTTGCATGTTACACTGGACAACAAATTTTTACAAAAGTCATGTTACTGAAATGAAATTAGTCAGTTCTTATCAATTTTTATGTGCTGAACACGAATATGACAGTGAAATTGCTTAATTGGCTCTAGTTTTTTTGTAATCTCAAATGAAGTAATTTTATATCGCACAATGCATTCCAATAGTGATACACTTACGGTTAATATTTGTAAAAACCAGGTCATAGACTAGTTCTTAGATTTTTTGCCTGTCTCTTGTACAGCTGTTCGGGAGCATCTCTGTGGAGTGTCCAGCAGTAGTCAGCCAACATTGTAGTGGACCATTTTCTCTGGTACCTTTGCTCCATTGTTGCGATATCTTGATGAAAGCGTTCGCCATGTTCGTCACTAACCATACCACAGTTGTCAGGGAAGAAATCGAGATGGGAGTGAAGGAAATGCATCTTCAGCGACATAGGCTATTGCAGCGAAATTTCTGGTACTGCTTGAGCATGTCTTCTACTAGTTCCTTGTAGTTTTCTGCCCTAACATTCCCCAGAAAGTCTGTAGACACTAGACGAAAAGCATTCCATGCTTGTTTCGCATCACCCTCCAGCAAGTTGTTGAAGCGGTCATCTTTGAAAAGTTCTCTAATCTGAGGACCCACGAAAACTCCCTCTTTAATCTTTGCTTCGCTGAGTCGAGGGAATTTTTCATGCAGGTATCGGAAAGCTGGCGAAGTGCGGTCCATGGCTTTCACGAAGTTCTTCACCAAACCTAGTTTGATGTGAAGGGGTGGTAGTAGGATTTTGTGAGCCTCGACCAGAGCTGGGTGCTGGATATTCTTCTGTCCAACTGCCATGTTTTGTCTGGGAGTCCATTCCTTCCGCACGTAGTGCAACTCTCTTGCCCGACTATCCCACTCACACAAGAAACACATATATTCTGTATATCCTTGCTGCAGTCCCATTAAAATGGCAACTACCTTTATATCACCGCACAGGTGCCATTTGTACCTGTTATAGTCAATGTAATGCAGTAGCTATTTTAGGTTATCGTATGTCTCTTTCATGTGGACAGCATGCGCTAATGGAATAGATGGAAGACGGTTTCCATTGTGCAAAAACACAGCTTTAAGACTCAGTGTCGAAGAGTCTACAAAGAGTCTCCATTCTTGTGGGTCATGAGTGATCTGTAAGGCATTCATGAGGTCGTCAATATTGGAACAGAATACCAGATTACCTTCCTTCATGAAGAAAGGTTCCAACTGCTGATGGCGCTTTCTATATGAAGTGATTGTGACATCTTCTTCTAGAAGATTCCATTGTTGGAGTCTTGATCCTAGCAACTCTGCCTTATTTTTGGATAAGTCCAAATCACGAACAAGGTCATTTAGTTCTTCCTGTGTTATTCTGTGTGGGGTTGATGATGCACCACAGTGAAAATCGGGATCACTGCACGCTGACGGACCAGAAGAAGAACAAGTCGGCTCACCCTTGTCCTCATCAGATGATTCAACGAAAATATATTCTGCTGGAGGTTCTGGAATAGGAAGTCCATCACCATGTGGAACGGGTCTCAATGCAGACGGAATGCTTGGGTAGACTATTGTCGACTTCTTTTGCTTCGTTATTCCACCGGAAAGAGGAGGAACCAAGCAGAAATAACAGTCATCTAAGTGGTTGCTTTGCTCTCTCCACACCATGGGAACTGCAAACGGCATTGATGGTCTTTTGCCATTCAACCACTGTGAAAGCTGTGTTGTTTACATGGTGAAACATAAGAAATGAGCTATATGAAATATTTTCAAAACGAGAGCCAATAAAAACTTTTTATGGTTATATTCGTGTTCAGCACACCAAGATGCTACACATTAGGGCCTTTTCCAGTCAGTAACGATTTCTATGTTGACCAGTGTTACCAGTGACTCCTCAGTTAACTGAATCGAGTAAAATCGAATCTTTTTGCTCGGTTTCTGAATTGGTCCTAGCAAGTGAACCACTTTCAGCCTCACACTATAGAATACAATTGACTGATTCCTCAGCATCTATACCTCTCCCTAACTTTCTCCTTCCTGGACAAGCATTCTTCTCCTCATCTTCATCATCATCCTTCCCCTCTGCTTCTTCACAAACACAGAATCTATACTTCCTCTTTCTCTATATAGTTCTCCTATAATCCTCATCCGCCTCTTCCTTTTCCTCCTGATTTCTCTTCATTTACTGCCTTCTGAGCAGCCAATGTATCTTCTGACCAGCCAATGAATCTTCTGCAAGCCAAATTACATTGGCATAGTGCTAACAGAAGCATTATTGCTTCCTTACTGCATTCACACTGACTCCATCAATCCTGAAACTTCCTGTGGGTAGGACACATCAGCCGATTGGTTTTACTATTATTGCTGCATAGTATCATTTTACTATTAATATTTTGGGGTGAACTGTAGTCTAGTGGTTCGCAAGCTGGATTGTCACGCGAGATGTCAGAGGTTCATATCCCAGCTAAGGCAGCAATTCGAATCGACAATTCTGCTCCTCTGCGCCCCTATACAACTCAGCCATGATGTGTACAGTACTGTACACTGGCCGCTGGCTGCCTCAAAGATGGCGAAAGGCACTGCTCTTCTCTTCATCTTCTTCTTCTCTGCAATTATTATTATTATTATTATTTTAATTACAACAAATTCAGCCCAGTTTGGACAGAGTCAAGTTTTCTTCATGGACATGCATGCTTGCACATATGGGAAGCAGCACCGCTTGTGGCTGCTTGGCGGACAGTGCCCATCTTTACCTATTTATTTCTTAAGACATATACCCTGCTGTTAGTTGCATGTGAGGCAACCTTGCAACAGCATGGCTGTGTTATGGCGCCATAGAAATCGCCATTGCTGTTGTTTTTGTTGTTGTTGAACACATTTCCTGCAAGCAGCGGATAACTGTGATTGATTTTCTGCAAATTGCACCGACATGACAAAAACTCGTCACATTAAAAGGATAAAGAGAGGGGATGACATCCAGACAAACCCAGACATAGAGACAGTGCAACAGGAAAAGCAATCAAGTGATAGTCAAACAAACAACATGCTACTGAGATAATCCTCATTGCCTTTTAAGCAATTCGGTCCTGCCATAAAAATCCACCGCAACCGAAACTTGTCAACATTCAAAAAGCTCTGATAAGAAAATCATGCAGCAGAAACCAGCGCGTTAATTCCGGCCAGAGTCAAACTCCAATGTACATGTAGGTCTATGCATATAAACATGCAAGCATGTGTGTGAAAGCACTGTAAGTATGATCGGTAAGCATGCAGATACTTAAGATAGCATTTGTGAACACCTTTCAAAGTGCTACACTTCACACTTAACTGTAGCAGGCTAGACTAAGGAGAAGCTAATCATGATTGACTGCAGGGAATTGTGAAAAAGACAGTGAGTAAAAACTGTAAAGCAGATCATGATCATAACAATTACCCCATCACAATAACTGCGTCCATAACATTATCTGCCTAGAAAAATCCCAACAGAGAAACTACGTAGTCAAAAATAATATCCATGTGTTTATCGGACTGGCTGAGCAAGCCTTGATGCATATACGGTAACAGAATCTATAATATCTGATGTTTGTATGTGCACTTGTTATGGCGCCTCTTCAAGCTCTCTTCTACTCAGAGGCGCTCCCGAATGCAGAGCGGACACTGCATCGGAGTTTCACGCTGAAGCGCTGAGCAATTGTGAGTGAAGGACTTGCCCAAGGTCCTTAAGCGGCGAGTTGGATTCGAACCTCGAACCTTCCGGCTTCAAGGCAACGACGCCACCACTACACCACCGTGCCCCTCGATGCATTGTGGAAAGTGCAATTCATGAACTTACGAGAGTGTCCGCAATATCAGAACAAGAGTTCCACCCCGAAAACTGACAGAAGGCATAAATTGAAAGAAGCCAACAGAGTCTCAGGCTACTTCATTGGCTAAGCAGTACTTAGCACATGTAAGTACCTCATTCACTGATTCCTTTCAATTCTGCAATACTTCCGAAAGTCCTGACGAAATTCAACACTGGCCACAGAAACCATAATTAATTCAGGTTATATAGTACCTATGCCACCTATGCACACCTATGCAAGTGGAAACATTTTATTAGTATAGGTTCTGACTTGAATCAGAAGAGGACAGATCAATGAGACAGCAGATAGGAGTTGGGTATTTAATGTCGAGGATTTATTAGGATTTCGTGTGTTGCTGGTGTACAAGATGGTCCATGTAGCATTGGGTGGGTTAGAGAAAAGTTCCATTATCGCACCATAAATCCAATTATTTTATATTCTGTTTGCATGTCATTATGCATCAAACATGCTTTAAATCTGTGCAACGGAGTTAACAACAGGAAATAGAAATCACAACGTATATATTATAATGAGAAGTAAATTTCAACATACCACATTCATGCTGAATTCGTTACACAGGATGTCCACTGAGTGAAGCATCCAGTTAAAAATATTATGCCCTATTGTCCACAAGGCATTGTATTTAAATCAGCTAAAACTATCTCTGGCTCATTGAAACCCCTCATACCAGCAAAACTATTGATCTGTGAAAGCTTTGAATTCTGCTGTGCCTCGCACCAGAACTGTATTTAATTAATTAATTTCAGAGTACTTACATGTATGGCTGTATGCAGCCCCCCACTAAAATATACCTCCAACTCAAAGATGCACCCAGAGCAGCTCTGCTCTGGCAAAAAGAGCAGTTTGCATTGGACGATGGCTTTGATGCAAAACTGTCTTCTCATCTTTCAGTTGTGTTTTTCAGGTCATAAGTCAACTTTTCAACTCACTCTAACTTGATTTTCTGATATTCTTAACCACCTGAATACAGACTAAGTTTGGCCGTTCTTCGAATGGATTATGATACTTGGTTACAATTTCATTTGAAGTGACCTTTCATTGATTCCTTGTGAATTTCTATTTCTATAGTAGCAGCACTATTGAACCATTATGGTTAGATCATAGAAGTCAATTGATTAGATAATAAATTTGCATACTTCTAGGGCTGTTGAGTTCATCTGCATTATGTACTTAGGCAAAACTAGAAGAAAGGTTACAGGGAGCGTATGTTGTTGTTGCTGTTGACTCATATAACTCGTCTATGACTCATGTCTGCCAAAACAGAAGCTTCACATAAATCAGACTCTTTTTTTATGACTGCTTGGTGTTGGGAAAAAGGATGAGGAGGAGAGCGTTGTGGTCTGGGTAATGAATTTCAACAGGGCCTTTGTCTAAAAGGAAATCCAGTAGTAGCAATCAGTGCTTCAGGTGATTGAGAAGTTCTGCAGCAATACCCAACAGTGTCAGGAAGACGTCTACAAAACTAATCAGTAGTAGCAGTTGCAGTTTGACATCACTGTGGGGTAACAAAGACCATTAGCGACGCCCTCCTCCTTTATCCAGGCTTGGGACTGGCACTGACAGAGTGCTACAAGTGGCGGAGTTACAAAACTAAGTCCCTCTAAAGTGTCATATATATCAATGAATGAACCCAGGAATTCATCTGCATGGCACAGTAATAAAACTTTGCCCTCTGTAACTCAAAGTACCACTTCACACTGTAGGCCCACAGACCATATCCCCCCCAAACAGGCCTACATCTGGTCTGTAGGTCTTTGAACTATCCTGTCACTTACTGTTCGGTTGTAAATGCAGGTACATGCAGTCTGTGAGCATCATCCCTCAGGATAAGAACACTTTCCACAAATTATCCCACTTCCATTGCCCAGATAATTAATTACCTGACTACTTGAGGCTGAATGTTGTTCCAAGGACCTCCACTATTATCTTCTAGTTTATCTGGACCTCCAGCAGTGGCGGCGCTAGGGGGGCTAGGGGCTAAGCCCCCAAAAGGCCATCCGGTTTTTCTACATGCAAAAATGAAACATTTCCATTATCAGTCCCCCCCTAAAAAACCGTGAGAGTTCGACCAAATGACAAAAAGGTTGTCAGAAATTTTGGCTGGTGAAAATGGAAAATTTTCATGAGGTTTCGACCAGATGACTAAAAAAGGTCGTCAGAAATTTTGGCGGCTGAAAATGGAAACTTTCCTCCGCGGAAATTCAGCCCCCCAAGACTGAAATCCTGGCGCTGCCACTGACTTCCAGCTCCCAGAGACGAGGAAGACCATCATTGCACAATGTTTGGTCAAGAACAATACTGAGAAGTTTCTTTGAAAAGACGCAATATACCAGTAAATGAACAGTACAATTAGTACCATTAAAATTATAATTTCATCAAGTCAATTTTTTTAATACATGCACATAAGTGATTATTACAAAAAAAACACGTCTGCATTAAAACTTCCGTCATCAGATCTCAGTTACAAAAACCAGCATCATCATGAAACCTCAATCACTGAAAACTGGACTGCAAGGCACCTGTGCTACTGCTGCAGACTGCAAGGCAACCACAACTGTGGACAGAACCTGCTTGATTCCAACCTACCATGACGATTTGTTGGGACGGTTTTTTACAGAAGCAACAGCATGAGAAGAAAGAAAAACTGCAGGAGAAAAGGCCTGGAAGAAGGGGAAGGAGGAGGAGGACACAAGGAAGAGGAGAAGGACGCAGAGGGTGAGAATGAGGAGAATAATAAAGAGGAGAATGAGGATGGAAGCAACCCGATAAGGATGAAGAATATCAGGAGGAAAAAGACAAAGATTTTGGAAGAGGATCATGAAAATGAGAAGAAGCAGGAGGAGCAGACGGCTGGTACCAAGGGCATCTCAAAATGTATTAAGACGATAGGGATGCAGAGTAGGAACGATAGGGATGCAGAGTAGGAACAACAGAAGCAGCAGCCTATCAATTCTTCCCCAAACTCTGAAGCAGGGTACTCTCGATGCTGTTGTGATCTTCGTATCTGCTCAACCACTCTGCCGCCAAAACACAATCACTCAGACTCACAGGCCAAGAAGCACATCAAATGCAGCAGAATGAAAAAAGGAAATGCAGAGAGAGGCACAGTAACAAAGAAGAGTATAAAAATGGCAAGGTCAGAGAAGAAAAGGGTTAAGAAGGATCTGCACATCCATAGTAGCGTCCTTTGAGAGGGAAAAACTTCCCATAAGCAACTGTTAAATAAAAAATATTGGCAGAGGACTCAAGGGCTCTCTGTCTTTCCGATTGCCTGTCACTAGACAAGGAATTACCCATAGATTGCTGTACATATGTACATGTTCATGTATCATGTATGTCTGTCTGTCACTGTCTGTTTGTCTGTCTGTCACTGTCTGTCTGAAGTTTACTATTCCACAGACACCTGCCATCATCTTTCACTTTTTTGAAGAAAAGATAACACCTGAAAGGTCAGTTTATGCCTACAGCTGCACAACCAGGTTCTCTGACAATGATTGGCAGATGATTATCTTTGATAATGATTGGCAGATTGATGTCTTTGATAATGATTGACAAATAATTCTCTTTGACAATGATTGGCAGATTATTGTCTTCGATAATAGTTGGCAGCTAATTTGGCAGTAGAGTTGAGGCCTGTAGCAAACAGTACAGTAGGGTTCCTTTCTTCCTGTAACTTAAACTTTAAAGGATGGTGTTATGTCTTCAAAGCCAATTGCACGTTTGCACTCAATCCCTGCTTGTAGCATCATCGTCTTCTGATTCAAATCAAGTATATTCACAGCTTCAAGAACTCTACAACCTATGCAGTGCAAGACATTCTATTCCTATTCCTATTATCATTCCTATTTCCATTTCCATTATTCCTATTCCTATTAACTTGAGTACACAGGCAGTGCGAGAATTGTAAAACATAACTGAGGGTCAAACGTTGATTCCTGCGGAGTTTGGGTCGGCAGTGAAGGCTTTACTATGGGGGGTCTTAAGAAAAGCCAGGGTTTGAACCCCTCAACCCTTTCGACAATAATTATTCTCACCCTGCGTAGGATAATTCTGGGGACCACATGAAAAGCATTGTATGAATGGCAACTGGCAGGTCAGATGGTGTGCATAACGCACAGCATTTCGGGCGTAAGCAGCTGGCAGTTTGTTCCAGGCACGAAGAGAGGAATGTGCATTCGGGAGGAGGAGGAGCATCAGCAGAAAACAGTGAAAAACAAAAATACAGCCTTTGGCTATATAGTCCGAAGCAATGCCAGCACTGAGGTGTCTTGGAGTAAGCCTGCTCTTCCCACTTGGTTTTTTCTAGGCACTGGTAAAGTAAAAGATAACGATAAGAATATTCTTTAATCAACCAACTGCTATAGATCCGTATTTTGCCGTACTAACATGGCACTTCTCATAATATACGATTAGCTTTGAGCTAACTAGAAAGACAACAGAATTCCATGTTAAGTGGAAGCAGGAAGAATGGCAAGAGGTTGGCCCCAACAGCTGAGGAACTTCCTCCCCATTATTTTCTGTTCTTTTCCACACATGCATCATACATCTACATCTATGAAACTCACATTACTTACTGGCGCTACAAACGACTGAGAGAAAACAAATAGCAGTAAATATTTAAGCAGCGATGAACATTTGCAGGTAACAAACACGTCAGCTAAGCTATTAGACTGTCAATATAAATGCAAATATCATCTTGGAAGAAACTACCCACACTACAACAGATTATTGTTCTTACCATTAGTGTTGTTCCACCTTAATTTGAAATTCCCAGAAGTAGGCTAATAGCGAGGAAGCACGTTAACAAATATATTCTCTCATATTTATATAGCACCATTTTAATGCACCATTTATCAATAAATATGCATGCACAATTGTTAATATTTGCCAGTGTAAGGGAGCATGATGCATACGTGCACATACCGGTAGTAATACAAATGCAATTAAAACGTCACTGCGCATTAGCCACTGGTACTGAGCAATTGCTGTGGACTAAAGACATGTTACATTAGCAATCTCAAAGGTTCAACCTGCACATATCAGATTGAAAGCAGTGTTCTGCTCTATCTCCTCTCTCAATATGGACGCCCTGGAAACCAGACTCAGGCATCCTTTTGATAACCTTTTGGAAAACCCACAGACTTACTCGTAAACAATTCTGTGACCAGCACTTGGTTTTCGAGTCCTTGAGCACGATTATAAGAGATAATGATAAGAATTGATATCCATTGATTATCTAGATAAGAACTGATAAGAGATAAGGCCAAGGATAATGCCCTCTAGCAATCAATGCACCAAATATACATACAACCACATCGAAACACAATGTCGCATCCTTTACAATGCGGCAGGGCATTGACCTTAGGTGGTGTCCCTGGCTGTCCCGTCATTAGCATGCTGGACAATAACGTGCAGCAAATTTGCCCGACAAATGGTCGCCGACGAATGGGCACAGAATAGATTACAATGACAGACATCAAGGTATTTCCCCCAAACATAACAAAATTCTTATCATCAATCCAGCTTCTGTTTAGGAAAGATTATTTTCATCACTGCAGCTTCCATTTATTCATGAATCATTTTCATCAATCTGACAATCCAGCTTCTGTTCAAACAACATATATATAGTTTCATCCACCCAGCTTCTATACAGGGTGGGCCATAAAAAGTATCCCCTAAGTTTTTTGCCAATATCTTGGCTAGAACTAAGAATATTTTTTAATGAAATTTTACAGGCTTAAAGGCAATTCATATCTACGTACAAAGGCCAAATTTCCCCAAAATATTTCAAGCAGAACAATTGTTATACCACTTTCATCAATCCATCTTCCATTTAATCGATTTTCTGTTCATCAGTGCAGCTTCTGTTTTCGTCAATCCAGCTCCCATTCAAGAAGAACTGCTTAGTGCTTAAGCAAGAATTAGAACGGGTTAATTACCGTATAATATTAGTCAGACTTAGCCGACGCTTACTAGCTTTCGTTCCACTAGCCTATAATTCCGTAACCTGTCATTGCCTTTGACCGCGCGCTATTGACAGCGTGCTTTTGTCCTGCGCGGCTGCGCGCAATTGATGGTTCGCGCTTTCGTCGGCGCGCTTTTGTCCTGCGCGCTAATGACGGGGTACCGACCTTAGGTACATGGCTCTTGAAGTGCAGACTGGCAGGCTTGGCAGTGAGGCATAAATATTAGGTCTACAGTTCGTTAGACCAGTCCATGTCGATGATGATGATTTTGCGCGTGTTGCCGATGATGGAGAAAGCTGGCGATGGCAATTGTGATGATGGAAATCATGATGATGATGATGATGATGAATACTGCAACAGGTACTCACTATGGTTATAATGAAAACAGTAATCCAATCCATACTAATACATGCGACAACGACGATCGTAATAACCAGGGCATCCAGCAGCTCTTCCCGCCATCACTGGCACTTGAAGATGACGAGGAGGAGCAGCAGGATACAGCAGAGGGGAATCACTTTTTTCCTTGAGCAACAGCAGCAGCAGCAACAACAGGGCATGCGCATCCACTAGGACAACAACAACAGAAACAGAGTCTGAGCCTCTGAGGCACGGTAACGTACGCTGACCAACTGTTCAATGAAGGTGGGAACAACGCAAAGGCGACACCTTCCACCCTCTTGGCACCATCCGACGCCAAGGGGGGCAACCGATGACAGCTCCGTGCACTGCTCCTGGCGATATCAACAGCTGCCAGGGTACGGCTCCGGCGGGCGTTTCCTGCACCGCCGCCGCCAACAGCTACAAAGTAGGAACCATAGTAGAGTTGCTAATAACACGCGTTGCTGCAAGGCAGATGGAAATTACACGTACACCAGCGGCAGCAATAGCAGCTGCTCCCACAAGGCCGAGAGGAAGAGGAAGATGCTACAGCAGCTACACCCAGAATCTTTCTTAAGTAATTACAGGTTGACTATATAAAATATAATAGTAGTAGGCTAGTATATTATGGTGATCAACGCCACAGAAGAAGCGTACGTTACGGCTGTGACGTCTTTCGATCGCCGCCGTCTGGTTTCTATTGGCAGACGCTGCCAATGGAAAAGCACTCCGGCCTCACGTGACCTGCCTGGAAAATTTATCCGCCGGCATTCGTTTCGCACTTTGCCAGGAATGCATGTACCATACATCAATGCGACTCCATGTATCCATCCATCTGTCCACCGTCCGTCCGTCCGTAGACAACTTCCGTGTCATGACAACATAGAAGAATCTCATGGCATCCATTAACTCGACTTAATTAGGTGTATGTAGAGACGATATAGGGCCTATACCAATGTGAAGCGAGTTGCAATAGTCAGTTTCTGAAAGCCACGGCGCTAGCTAGAGGCTATAAGTCTGAGGCATTTGAAACCTGATTCTGCCGGAGCATGGCCGGAAAAGTGACATGGTGGAGTAGACACTTTTTTGCCTAAAATAAAATATATAGTTAGATTGCGCAAATTGTGACTTTACCAATATACAGGGTGGGCCATAAACAAGACCCCCAAGGTTTTTTGCCAATATCTTGGCCAAATGTAGGAATTTTTAAATCAACTTTTACAGGCTTAAAGGCAATTCATTATTAACGTACAATGACCAAATTTCAACAAAATATCTCAAACAGAACAAGAGTTATATCACTCTTAGAGAGTCCAAAAAACATAACGCAACAAAAAGCAACAAAAAAGATTATACATACATATATATATACATATATAATTATATATATACAATTTTTACTTACGTAGTCAGTGTTAATAAGATTCTAAGGAAGTACTAAATATAAATAATATAAATATAATACACATAAAATTATATTTAATTTTACCTGATCAGTATTAATTAGATTAATAGGAAGCAGTTGTCAGGCAATACATCAGCACCACTGGTTCTGGACTTATCTGCCGAAACAGAAATCTACACATGACTGGCCTAGAAACGAGGAATCTAAACGAAACACACATGCTCCATTCACCAGCTTAAAAATCCCAGCAACTGATTTGGTGTAAGATTCCGAACAAATGCTGAATGAATGGGACCCACCCATCAACCGCTACTAACTATACATATAAGAAACACAGATACACAGCATTCCAGGCAGAGTTAGACCTAATCAGTCGAGGGTCGAACACATTCCTTCAAAGGTTGCATGAAAGTTAAGATTTCACGTGCTAATCAATTGCAACAATCTCACTGCCAAAGTGTGGGGCGTGGTGGTGCAGTGGTGGGCACGGTGCCTTGGAGCTGGAGGGTTCTAGGTTAGAATCCACCTCAAGCCGCCATGTAGGGACCTTGAGCAAGTCCTTCACTCGCGATAGCTCGTGCACTTTGGCGTGAAACTCCGGTGCAGTGTCGGCGCTGTAGTCGGGAGTGCTTCTGAGTAGCTAGATTGAAGGGTTTTTATCGCAAATGTGATAAAAATCCAGAAATAAGCAGATGGTTACTTGAAATGTCTGCTGAATATTTAGAACGTGCTTCAAAACATTTGAAAGATGAATGATTGAAATGAATGGATGGATGGATGCATGCAGGCATGGATGGATGAAATGGATCATGGGCTGGATGGTTACGCAAGTAGACTGACAGATGTATGGATTGATTGCTTGATGTATGGATAGTCATAAAGTTAGACATAAATTGAGTACTGAACGTAGACTGTTGAAGATTGCCATGCACCATAGAACCTATTTTCTTCAACCATCAAATTCTCCAAACTTCCTCAACATTTACAGAAACTATCAACCTATAATAATAACACAAGACTATAAATTTTGAACCTTTGCGTTTCTTATAATTCACAGGAAGCTGTGTTACGCTGTTGGATGCTTGTTAACATAATCCTTCCCAGAAGTAAGCACGCTGAAATAGGCAAGTCTTAAGTGGTGTTGATGGAATGGCAATCCACAGACCGCACGAAGAATACAAGGACACGAGTTTGATACCTGCTAACCCCATAACGTTGACTCACCCTTCCACTCCCTAGGGGGCAAATGCATGGGCGGAGACCTAGGGGGGGACAGGGGGGACGGTCCCCCCCAAAGAAAGTGTTGGGGGGGACGGCCCATGCATTTGTCCCCCCCCAATGTTTGAGTGCCAAGACTTTGTCGGTGGCGAAAATAGAAAATGTCGTCGAATTTTTGACCGGATGACTAAAAAAAAAAAAGTCATCAACTTTTTTTGGCGGCGAAAATTACATTTTTTCCGAGATTTCGCCGGTCGTCAGAAATTTTTATGAAAATCTCGCGTCTTTCCGTCCCCCCCAATTCTCGATCCTATGGGCAAATGTAAAATGAGCAGTACCAGGTAGGGTTTGTTTTAAGGAAATGCTTAATAAAATAGAATAAAATAATAAGATAGTACCTCTTTTTCTTGTTTTCCCTTCTCTTTCTGCTTTCAGAAATGCCCTGACTCTAGAATAGTTGGAAATGCTGTCTGAATTATTTAAAACCGAAGTTAATCTCAGATGCTAAGTCGTAGTTCAATTTCTATATACACTTCAGTTTTTTTAAAGCATACCGTAGTCTCAGTGGTGATGGGTGATGTGTTGATGAATGAATAGAGGCACAACGGCCACAAGAGCCATGGGTTGAAAGGATAGATGAATGGATAGATGGATGAATGTGGATGGATGAATGGATGGTTGGATGGGTTGATTCACTGTTGAACGAAAGGATGAAGGAAGAATGGCAGGAATGAGGATGTGGATTACAAAGAAAAGTAATGACACATGTAGGACATGCTGAAGTAAGTTATCAACCACTCAGCCGACAGAAACATATATAATTATATAACAGAAGGCAGCACCCTTCCGACCATTATTATACATTCATTCACAATCGGAAAATCGACAAAAAACGTTTATGCACAATCTGCAGCTGGTAGGTCTATAACAGTCCAAGGATGCAATGTATCTACATGTAGATGTCTATGAATAGTCATAGCCTTCTCATCACGTAGACGGCGCATCAACAAAAACTGTCGAAGTACACACCTGTTAACAATGATGATGATGATGAAAGGATAGAATCCACTTCCCAGGTCATTTGTAATCACAGTAATTCAGCAACACCACGGCAATGTGACGGCATAAGGTTCCTACAGGCATATCACCCAATCATCATGTGTCACATATAGGCTGTTCCATGGGGGTTGGTAGTCTCTGGTAGTTTGAGCTGTGGTCCTCTACTCACGCCGAAACAAATAAGACTTGCGTAAAACAATCTGGCTCTGGGCGGCTGTAACTAGCTGTTGACATTCGTCGAATCAAGTCCACGATGTCTGTTCTCCATCACAGTCCTAGAGTCTAGAGTGTCTGCATATTGTTGTCTGGCTTTCTACCTACATCGCTTAACATAAACATCACAGCAAAGACAGATAAATCTTTCAGACTCTTTTTCCTGTTGACCGACTCAGTCTCACTGCCTGTACGTGTTGTGAGCGTGTTTGTCCTTGTGAGGCCGTGTGTGGATTCTCGGCCATCTGACCTCAATTGGGGTGGAGTGGCCCGGGTGGGGTATGGTAGGGTGGCAGAAGAGATTGACAGCTGCAGCGCTGCGTGTGAGTTCCTAACATTTTATCGACCACCAAAAACAAGTATATTAATGGAGCTTAGTCTCACCAGGAAATGCCATTTATCTGGACGGTATACATATAGCTTTTCCGGTAGCTCATTGAAAGGTTAAGCACATCAGCTCAATTATATTTCACATGACCATTACCTTTAAATGGCATCAACACATAATGCTATTTAGGAACCATGTTGCATAACACGCACACGCACACACCTACAAACACACACACGCATACACGCACGCACACACACACACACACACACACACACACACACACACACACACACACACACACACAGCAGTAGCCAGACTGACCAGCAGTTTTATTAGTTGTATCCAGGGCTATACTTGTAAATTTTGAGGTGAGTACACACTAACCAGGAGAAAAACCGACCTTTTTTGGTCCGAAATTTCTGACGATCTTTTTTTAAATCTTCTGAAAATGTCAACAATTTCCCGTCCGAAAAACCTGATGACTTTTTTTAGTCATTCGCTACGAATATCATGAAAAATAACCTAAATACTTTGCCTGGAGGTGAGTATATGCTGTAGGCTATAGGCCTACCCGTGTATTATACCCTTGATTACAGCCATGGTTGTATCCATACTTGTACAATTCAACCCAACCCAGTGGAATGTAGCCTACTGAATAATATCCGAAGGGTACGGAAAAGTGCTGTGTAAAAAGCAGCTACTCATTTTGAATGGGTGCCATATCGTTTAAGCAAAGATGGTTTAAGGTCCATGAACGGATTACATGCAAAGGTTACAATGCACAGAGACTACAGTACCCATTAAATTTGTGCTAACATTTATCCCGATGGACTATATACATCACCTGAAGAGCTAGGGAAGTCCGGTAGAAAGGAAAAGAAAGAAACAGGAAATGGGATGTGAGAGTGCATGATGACTCAATAAATCACAAATAGTGAGATAAAAACTAAAAGTTTAAATTTTTGACGTCACTCGTTGGCTGTGGTCAAATTTATGGTTCAAAAAATGAAAACCAAAACTCAAAGTCTCTTGCTTGACTGCCATCTGAATGAACACTTGAAGTGTGAGCTGCACTGGCTTCCCATTCACTTTCAGTACACTCTCGTCATTAAAGCGCTAATCCTTTTGTGAATAGCTCACCAGTTGTGAATAACAAAGAGCGCTGGCTATTGGCATCACTATCAGTTTCGTAATGTTCATTTCAAAAGTTTACAATTTGCAGATCTTGCTGTTTGCTAATGTTTGTTCAAGTGGCATTGTCCGCCATGCACTCTAGTGGGGGGTGTCTATTTTCTTTGGCACACTCTGTGCTGCACAGTCTCATCAGCCAACCCAGCAGGAGATTTCATAATCTGCGAATGTCATAGAACAACAGAACAGGTGACTACTTTGCTTTGAGATAACTCTTAACATCGATAGCCTCACGTCTCAGCATTTTTTTTAAATGCAGAGATACAATGTATTGTAGATCAGATAATTGCTCGTGCACACAGATAATAGCTTGCGGAAAAACTTTAATTTTAATTCACAAATTGTACTTTATGTGCTGTTAGGCATTCGCTTGTCATCACCAACTTAAGTCCTTATAAATCTAAAACTGTGACTGATCTATATACCAATATATATTCATTAATCACTATATATGATATACGGATAAACATAACATATGAGAAAACACTGAAACAATATGTATAAAAATATAATACTCTTATAGTTGGCAGATCTCATAGTTCAGGTTGCGGTTCTCAACCTGAACATATGAGAAAACACTGAAACAATATGTATAAAAATATAATACTCTTATAGTTGGCAGATCTCATAGTTCAGGTTGCGGTTCTCAATTCGGAGGTGGAACCCGAAGGATCCAGCTGAATATAACCACTTAATTTATGCCAGTGTTTCTTAATTAAAAGCGCCACGTAGAGAGTTTCATTTAATAAATTGAGCAAGTCATACGGATTTCTAGTTCCTATTGCATTGTCAATGCGAGAACTCGTAAGAATCACAAATCCAGAACCTGTTCCAGTGTCAGGTCAATGACTCTATTTTCCAGGCGTGATTTTTCAGCAGCAAAACAAAGATAATGACTGGCCAGACTTTCCTCTGAACCAGTCAGGATGTGACTGGCATCACCAGTCTAAAAAACAAATAACCAATTATTCTTTGATGAATGCTATGTCTTGATTAGTTTTTATCGTACCAACCACAGTTTCAAACACTACAACAACGACAACGACAACAACAACAACAAACTCTCCTCCCCTTGCCACGGCCAATGCAGCCAACAACAACAGCAATAGCATCAAGACAGGTTGGCTTGGGGCAGGGATATATCAAAGGCCATTTTGGTAGTCGACGACGTCATAAGTTATGACCTTGAAATATCATTGAAGAGTACAATCCAACTTGAATATTCCACTAGGGATACCAGGATGGTTTCACACTTACACTAAATGCAGCTCACTCATTTCCCAGTTGCTTTTATTTACATACTCATTGTTTGACAGTTAATGTGTTTGTAGAGAATCCTTCAGACAAAGTTTGTATCATCTTTATACAGCAGTTCAAAATTATGAGACCTGGATGACGATTGTTCTCCAGAGGGAAAAGGCCTTGAAGAACATGGAAATCATTCCAGGTTAATGCATGCAGCTTAAAGTAGTCTATGGCATTATCACAATATAATGAATCAGGGCAAAACATAACCACATCTGTCAAGTATAACCATTACGCATTGCACTGCAAAAACAAACTTACAGCAACGGCTTTTACAAAACTTTTGACTGTAGCAAAGTCAGCATCACCATGTCCTCCACCGAGGTCAGCCATAGCTTCTGGGCGACAATCGTGTTTGACTGAAATTCAAACAAGACCATGCATAGTAACAGGTGTATCAATTACATTCATGCTCGCATGTATGTATGTATGTATGCATGTATGTATGTATACATGTATGTATGTATACATGTATGTATGTATGTATGTATGTATGTATGTATGTATGTATGTATGCATGTATGTATGTATGTATGTATGCGTCCTGGGCACGACGTTAAACTGCATCCATCCTCTGCCACAGGGAACCAGCAACTTCCCTGTGCCGGTCCTAAGCCCCGATAAAATGAGGAAGGTGCAGATACGCTGGCAGTAAAAGACCAAGACCATTGAAATCCGCAAAAACCACGGCACAAGTGACATAGCGACCCAGATGCTTCAAGGTGTCATGATGTGGAGCTGACATGCACAGGCCGGTCAGTACAGACCAGTGGAGAGAGTCGGGGGGGGGGGGGGGGGGGAGAGAGCGTGAGACACATACGTGCATTGACCCAGGTTGTCCTTCATGCCTCTCTCCCAATTTTATCTTCAATCAGACAAGGTGGTCCAGCTGCTTCAAGATGTTAATGGTATGGAGCAGACCTGCTGACCGGACCGGTTGAAGCGGTGGCAACATGACGCGAGACAGACTCAGACAGAGAGTGGCGTCGGACTCCTACGGGCATTGAGCCTAAGGATGTTGATGATTGATGGTGATGTATGTATATATGTATGTATGTTACTATGCATGTAAGTATGTATGCATGCCTGTTACTTGTATTTATTTATACCATACCATGCCAAGCAACTGGCCTAGTTAGCTACACCGGTAAGCGAGAGCGGCATTCTTCTGTTGGTTGCAACGGACTGCGGTTCAAGCCCCGGGCTGCGCGTTGACATTCAGAGATTTAGATATCTCGAGCTAGCACGTGTGGGACGTAGGGGCGCAAGCTCCTGCGGAGCGACCTTGGGCAAGTTGCTGTATACCCATCATTGTCTGTGGAGAAGGCAACGGGAAACCACCTCACTCATCTCATCCCCAGTGGCGTAAAGCCAATGAACCTGCCTTCGGGCAGAGCACCATCGTCGTCGTTGATACCATGCCAAGCAACAGCAATGACATCGACAAACAAGTATATAATAGTAGCAAAAGACTGACAGCAAGGGATCAATAGGACTACAACCCTAAGGAACCTGGGTTCCGCTAGTGGGCCACCTATAACAATGGAATAAAGTTTGGCAAAGTTGGTAATAACACAAGTGTTCAAAAAAGTTTAACTAAGTATAATTAGCTTAACGAGCATCATGCAATCTGGACAATAAAATGAGACCGGAGTCAAACTTTATTGAGTGAGAGGCAGTTACATAATGTAAGGTGAGAGGTATAATGTTCCATGTGCAGGGATCAGATGAAAACATCTCTGAGAATCGGTCCTAGCAAAAGCTGCTCTTATATTCGCAGCAGAACGTCCAGAATAGGTAGGGGTTTAGGAGTATGTATACTCTTGTATACCTTACCGCATCGAATACAAACTCTCATTGCTCGTCTACAAGTCACTACATGGCTTAGCACCGGACTACCTCAAATCCTACTGCGTGCAGATAGCGGCGTCAGGTCAGGTCTTACGCTGAGATCCAATGTGAAAGGAGAGCTGTATGTGCGAAGGACAAAGACAGGTTTTGGGGAGCGTGCTTTTCAACTGCTGGCTCCCGATGCTGGAGCAGTCTGCCTACCACAGTTCGTTCTGCCAACTCTGTTGAGGCTTTCAAAACCCGACTGTTTTCTAAGGCGTATCTTTGACTGAATATATTGCGTTTGTGTTTGTAGAGGCGCCTTTGTAACGGCATGTGCTGTGTTACGGCGCCATAGAAATTGTCGTCATTATTATTATTGTTGTTGTTGTTGTTGTTGTTATTATTATTATTATAATTATTATTATTATTATTATTATTATTATTATTATTATTATTATTATTATTAGGATAGACAATAGTCAGAGCAGTGAAATAATAAAATTATTGTTAAAGACCCTTGGTAACTGATTATGAACATATTTAAACATGATTCACTAGTTTGCACAATTCTAATGTGTTCTATATTAAGGACATGGTACAATTTAAATATTTCATTGGTAGGCATAATTTTAATGACATTTCAGTGCAGCAGAAAATACTAACCTTTTCGTTTGGTTAAAAAGTCATACTGTTTGACCTCTTGCTCAGAAAACACGCATGTCAATTCACCCTGGAACATAACCAAAGAGTCGCCATATTTAAAATGTCTTGCTATTGCAACACATTACCATTTCACAACCATTTACATGACAAAGTGGGCGGGAACGCGTGGGTACGCCACTGCTCTCGAAATTCTTTGCTTGCATTCCCACTGCTTTCCATGCATGGAACCCCGGAAACACATACGTTCCAATAAAACTCTTCTTCTACGTTCCCACTGCTCACCCAAACCATCTTGACCACTGCAGTTGAGTCTCTAACTTTCTATATTTCAACAAATATATCCCTTAACTAAGAAGTAAAAGTGGTAAGATAAGGGGACGCAAAACAATGTAATGCCTGGAGAAGTGAAGGGAGGTGTTATTTTTATGGCTCTTCACTAAGTTGATTAGTTGAGGATGAGGTTTCCGTCGGCTTCACTGCAGCATAGGATGCAAACCGCACACGTAAATCGTTGGCTGTGACATTGGTATTTAGAGAGTTGACAAAAAAACAGAAGTCAAGGCCTCATCAATCTCAAAGCGGAAGCAGTCAAAACCCATCAGCTCATATTGAAGCATTCTTAAGATTCTTTCTCTGTCCCTGTTTAACTGAGGACAAAAGATACTGTCCTCACATGCATTGGATGGAAACTCTACATTCGGTGATCAACACAGTGTTGGCCTGTGCATGTTCACACACCGAGGCATAACGGACTGAGGACTAGGAATTCCAAAAAAACTTAGGTAAAACATGGATAAAAACTTGGAAAAAACAACTTCCTGACAAGTGCACAAACCTGCATTGCTGCATACAAAAATAACAGCTTTTATTGATAGACTTTTATCTCCAACACAATGTCACATTTTACATTGCTTTCCAGGTGCTAATACCATATGCACAAAATAATTTTAAAAAATACCATAATTGTTATCATTGCATATTCATAACGTGAAATTTGAATGAATACATGCCTTGGTTCCAAATATTTTGATGTGACGGTCACAGAGCTTCTCAGTGAAAGCGATCATGAGGAAGTTCACCGTAGCTCCGCCTTCAAACTGTAAATTCACCACCTGGACAAAACATAACTTTTTACATTTATGTAGCACTATAAACTACAGAAAAATGACAGAGCATCAGTCAACAGGTGACTATAAAATTCAAATAAGACTATGCATAAAACATTTGTTCAAGAATATACTGGCCTTTCAGTCATGTATGTGCTTGTCATGACCTCGTTAAACATTCCTACACATTAGTTGCCTTTATGATGAAGACTTGAACCTACACACAGGATTTGGCAACACGAGCACCAACCATAAAGAAATGACACAATGGAAGTGCATATTTGAAATCCACGTCACTGTAGTCACACCGCTTAGTTCGTTTCTCACTTAAATACTGCCTTATTTAGCCGTTGTTAGACTGGGAGCGCTTCTGAGTAGTTTACCTTGAAGGTGCACTATATTATATAAAAAGTCAATAATAATATCACTAATAATTATCTTTCAGGACATGAAAGGCTAAATAGGTTCAGGGCATGTGACTTGCAAGGTGAAGAAAATGAGCTTTAGCCTCTAAGACGTTTAACAGGTTGGGTCTTTGAGCAATGAACAAGTCTTTCACTCACAACTGACACTTGGTCAGTGGTCATTGTGTTCAATAAATGCGTAATAAATAACAAACGTATAATCGACAATTAAAACCTGTTAAACATTAAGTTACAGGTCAGGACAGCTTACTCTTATCTTTGCATAATAAATTAATAATTGTCATGCTGGAAACCATTTGAAATAATTTTGACAGACCTTCCTAATGACTACTTTTTACATACCGTGTATATAAAATATTATATAAATATGTATCTATATCAATATGTATCATAGGCGTAGGAGGCGGGGGTCCAGAGGGGGCAAATGCCCCCCAAATTTTGGACAAATGTGTTTTTCGGGGAAAAGAGGCACGGACGAGTAAAAAATTTCGAAATTTATTTTCAGGCAAACAGGTACAGGCGGATTTTTTTGGATACACAGGGGTAAAAACCTAAATTATATGAAGATTTACAGGAAATGACTTAAAAAAGGTCATCAGATTTTTCGGACGAGAAAATCCTAAGATTTTGGGCGATGACTACAAAAGTCATCAGATGTTTCGGGAAAAAATAAAAATTTTGCCCCCCCACTTCCGAAATGTCCCCTACGCCTATGATATGTCTATCTATGTTAATCTATGCAAATAAGAATCTGTCAATATGCATCTATGTCAATTTGTATCTGGACAGATATCTATATCTGACCTGGTTGTCATTAACATTGTTATCACAGTCATAAACACATCTTCCATATGGTCCAGTTTTCAATGCCTCGGTCAAGTTCTCTATGTCGACAACTGGAGTGACAGCAGTCAATGGCCAAGACCTGCCCTACATAAAAAAATAACAATGGATCAAACAATTATTCAACAGATTTTTAAAATTATACAGCTTCTGCACAACACTTAGCATAACCATAATTATTATCGTAACCTTTAAAAATCATAATCTCAATTTTTCATATTAACCATCAAACAAATAGATAAACCATTAATTAATGTTTGAACTTGACAGGTTTAAGTGGTTTCACCACATCGTTAGGGCGGTTAGGCAGCAGGAACTTCCATCATAGTCGTCGTCGTCGTCGTCGTCATCATCATCATCATCATCATCATCATCATCATCATCATCATCATCATCATCATCATCATCATCATCATCATCATCCCTAATATGATCAGTCAAGACCAATATCAATATCACTGCTTCAACCCAATCTCTGTAGACTTTTTGAGGGACTCCTTGCACGTCTCTAATTAGGTTGTACTGCGAGAGGCGCCTTATAAGTCCACAAATACAATCGAATAGAATAGAATAGAGTACCATAGTCTATTTACTCATTTTCAGTCACCATGATGATGATAATGACGACGATGATGATGCTGATGATGATGATAATGATGATCTTGATGAGAATATGACGATAATGATGACTATGACTGTCTATGCACCAGCAGTTATCAGCAGAATGGCCTTGGAACAATGGATGTCAACTGCAGACAAATTATAAACACTGTGGGCCTGTGGCAAGCCCCAACACATTGTTGACTCTGACAGGTCACCAGGATTAATTCTATAGATTAAGAAATAGTAAGTACAAAATAATGCACAGTTCCAATGCTTATGTGAGAGGTAAATGACAGCAACTTTCATTGTCTGCCCAGTTCCCAGAAGTTCACTTCACTGTCTTCACAGCTTACTGGTATGCCAGTACCGGTACCAAATAAAACCGCTTGGAAGCAAGCGCAAAAAAAGTGGTAAATGGCCAAAAGTTACCAAACGTGATAATTAATAAATGTGAAAGCCTATTAAGTTACCAAATGCGAAAGGCTAATAATTATCATATTATGTAAAAGCCTATTAAGTCACCAAATGTATTATGAAACTAAATGGTACTAAAGGTACTAACATTGCGAAGGGTATCAAAGTAGATGCGTTTAGCTGAATATGGACATTTCTCCTCAACCTGACAGTCAAAGCAACGATAAGCGGCTCCCTCTGGCTACAGGTCGTGAGTCCCAAACAAAATTAAAACAAAATGTTGATAATATATTCGTTTTACTGAGTTCTTGCTGACATACTACAGCCAGTTGCAAATAAGAGATGATACAGAAAAATCATAATTCAATCAACAGGGTGGAATTCAGAAACAGGGGCAATGATCAAGTATCTGTAAAGTAGCCTACTCGAGAAATGTAATTTCTTTCGTCCTTAATCGGGAGTTCAAAACTGTGAGAACGAGGATGAAGATTATATGGCCTATGGACTCTCAGTGGGAAAATGTTAATCAGGATGTGTGAGTCGAGTCGGATCACTGTACAAGTAGCCAATTTTCAATGTCATGTAGCCTACAAGCGTTTCAACGCTGTTAATAGCAGAAGATAGATATTAACCTGAATTTGCTGAAGGCCAGAAACTCTAGACAACACACATACTAATACAAATGTTGCACAAATATTGACCTGCAACTGATGAGCACTTCAATGAGTAATTAGAGCATTCATGTATAGTGGTTAAGAAGACTATTCTGAAAACTGCGTTTTCACATTACTACCATCAATTATCTAAAAGACAGTCCTAAAAAATTAAATGAGGTAGAGACCGTCATTAACAATATACAAAAATACATGTATGCTGTAGACCTTGCTTCTATGAGCAAGTTTCTGTGCACTCACCTAGTTGTTTCTATGCACTTATCTTAAAATCTCTGATGCAATTTTCTTTGAGTTACCTGTTTTTTGAGTGCAGTTTCCCACAAACTGCCATAGCTTCTGTAGTGTGGTCTAATTTTTGTTCTCTGACACGGCATTGATTGCCTGGTATATAGAGTATATCAGCCCAGCATAGCCTAATGCATATTGAGCACCAACCTGGTTCTCTTTACGAAAGTGCTTCAGTGATCCAAAGGACGAAACAGCCGTACACCTTATGCTTCCCATCATCATTAAGATCAGATCAATGTCATGACATGATTTCGTCAGAAGACTGAAGGTTGACGTGTCTGTATTACGCCAATTCCCACGTACAAAGGAATGAGCAAAGCGCCAATAACCTACCTTCACAAATTAAATACGGCAATACATTAGTCACACGCTTACAAATAGGACAGTAATATAATTATGTACGTGCCTGTTGACAATATTTTGGACAGATGCCATTATGGAAAAGGGATCTCACAGCAAATTAACAAATTTACAAACATTTTGCAGCAATCAAGTGCTACGACACTTTGAGCAAATTTTTTTGTTCCAAAACCTACTTTCTTATGCAACTAATAGTCACTGTCATAGTGGTGAATGACTAAAATATTTAATTTGTTTCGTAATTAACTTTTTTTTACACAATTGCAAAGCTAAAATTAGGAATACTGCAGCTGGTGGCATGAGCATATTCGTCTTCTTCTTTTCGTTCTCTGCCCTTAGGCAGGTTCGAATGTTTGACATCTCCCATTCTTCTCTGTTCTGTGCTTTCTTTTTCAGCTTCTGATAATCGTTTTTCATCATCCAGCCCAATGAGCACATAGCATGAAGTATTTTAGCCTTATATAAAAACACATACACCGCCCACATCACTCAAACCTCTACAGAACTTTTAAACATGACCTGTCATCCTAAAAACATGTAAATGTAAATTTCCAAAATTCTCAGCACCAGAAAAAAGCTGCATCATGTTTAACAGCTTATCACTGGCATATGAAATCAAGTCAGCAATAGCCAGGTTGCTTTGTCTGTTCTGATGCCAGGGCAGAATCCGGGCTGTCAATCCAAGGAGGCAGTATGGTGCAACAGTGGCAGTCGGTGATAATGGTGAGCATGTATGTGCAGTGCAATTGTCATAGGGCCCCTTCAAGATTTCTACTCGGAAGCGATAACGACTAGGCCTACTGCGCGGATACTGAAATGGAGTCTCATGCCGTAGCACTGAGCAACTGCGAGTGAAAAACTTGCCCAAGGTCCCTGTTACTGTAGGCAGCTTGAAGTGGATTGGAATCTTCAACCCTCCGGATGCAAAGCAACGAACATACCCATTATACCACCGCGCCTGTGGTGGTACAGAAGCAGAATCAGAATAGGATAGCTAGAAGAATTCAGATTTTGGTCGTGAGTGAAAAGTAGCATAGGAGAGTGCAATTAATTGCCCAGAAGATGCAAACAAATAGTTCCTCATACTGATTCCATATGCTGAATGCTGACAACGTCGCCAATAGCTCCGGCCCTGATTAAGTCACTTAACATTATTGCTTGTGCCGTATACCGTAGAACATGACACACGGCCAACATCACTCCAGCCTCCTTACAAACGTCCACAATCTCTTCACAGTCTCTGTAAGTTACCTTCAAACAAGTAACATCCAAATACATCCTGTTAATCAAAAACAAAAAAGAACTTGTATTGCATGGTACTTTGTGAATTATTATTACAGCAGCTGTTTACAGAACAGGCTGCACACTAGAAGCCTCAACTTGAACAAATGTATGAAAATCGTCATCATTCATCATCATTGCGGTCCATGGGCTCAGTACCCGTTGGTGTCAATCGCATGTTTCACCATCCGTCTCCGCTTGTCTCTCTCCTGTGCCATTCTGGTCAATTTGCGGATCTCCATTTTACACCAGTCTGTGATGTCGACATGTCGTCCAGCCATTCCTTACATGATCAAGTTACATGGCCTTCCCCTAATTCCCGCTCCATAAATGAAGCCAATAAAGGCTTGCTTGATGAGTCTCTCATTTCCCATTCTGCACACGTGTCCAAAAATGGTCAGTTTTCTTTCCATTATTATTTGTTTGATGTTTTTCTTATTTCCTACTCCTGCGCGCACCTCCAAATTTGTTATTTTCTGCTCCCATCTGATGTGTAGTATCCTCCTGTAGCACCTAATTTCAAATGCCAATAGTTTGTTTCCCATTTACATATATGTTGCATCTATGTATAATATCTAGGAAACCTGCTGACATGGAACAATGACTGCGGAAAGGAGATGGGTAGAAGGATAGCAAAGGCAGCGGGAGCATTGGCGACCTTCGGGAACCTATGGAGAAGTTGCGAAATTAGCATAAAAAGAAAAATAGAAATTATACAAACGCAAGCATATTTAGCATACTACTATATACATGTAGGCTACATGTGAGACATGGACTCTACGTAAACGGGGAAACATGAAAATCGTACTACAATAGCATTAGAAAACTATCCCAAATTGCTCTTATGAAAGCAGTAATTGACACCTCTGCATCCTAAAAATTTGCTCCTAAGTACATGAAAATCATGGCAAACTTAAAAACACAGAAAATAAAATGACAAACACAATATTGCTAGGATTCACCTCAGCAGAGAGACAGACAGGCAGACAGACAGACATGCAGACAGACGACATTGATAGAAAGAGAGACAGACAGATAAGCATGGACAGACAGATCTAGAATGAATGACAGTTAGAAAATCGATAGACACACAAACACACATAATTCTTACATGAAGCATTTTTGTGACAGGAGCTACATAAAGACTGAGAGTAAATATGGACGACTCCGCAGACACGCATAATAGTGGCAGCAGCGTTCTTAAGTTAGCACACTCATCTAAACTTATACACAATTTGCAAATGTAGGGCCTATACAACTTTTTGGGTCGTAAAGGTTCGTCAGCCACTCATTAACGTGAGTAGAGCAGGGAGGAGACCCGACCGACGACCCCAATTGGGGCGTAGACTCGGAACCGACCTGGGCTGGCGAATCAAAGTCCACCGTGCCCACCTTCTCGTGGTGCGACCTGTTAGTAGCCTCTCCGTAAGGAGGGTGAACGAATGGGCCCGGATGGGAAACGGGGGGAAGGCAATGGCAAACCACCTCTTATCTACTGCCAAGAAAACAGTCAAAGTCTGGAATGAGCTTGGAAGAGCTAAGAGAGGCGACAATAAACAGGAGACAATGGAGAGGATACATCATGACTGTCGCCAGAGCTCCAAGAGCTGACGGCACCAGGTGACCATGCAGGTGATACAACTTTAATAGAATCATGCAAAAGCAATTGGTTGCTGTAATAAGATGTTCATTTAACTGAATCATGCAAGAACCGTTGGTTAGTATAATAACATGTTCGTTTCAACCCACTCATTCTTCAAACTCTGGTTCCATGTTTCGATCGAGTCGTCCATATGCGGAGTCAGCCATATTTGCTCTCAGTCTTTATGTAGCTTCTGTCACAAAAATGCTTCATGTATTTATCCACAGCCATAATTAAACAAAAGTGTGCTACTATTTTACCTTTAACTATTTTACAAAAGCAGACAGGACTTCATACCGCCATTGGCTTCTCCAGTAGGATGTGGTAACCTTTTCGAGCGAACGCAATTGCCGGTTCCTGAAAACATACCAATATCACCGTTTTACTAACTACCGTAGTCATAACCACGGTGAAAGAAGAGATGGTGTAGGCACTTCCTATACTTGCTATGCACTATATTTTTGATTAGACTTATCTCATTTCAGTAGGTGGCGCCACTGTCGACATGTGCGCATAGTAGTTCCTAGGTGCTAAAATTCCTGCAGTGTGCTTTCAGGTGGTTCAATAAAGTACATATCTACATACTTTAAAAGCATGACCTGTCATGCAAGTATAATAGAAAAATATTCTAAATGAATTCATTTTAATTATTGATATTTTTAGATGCTACCTTGCCTATTGCTCTTCTTCCTACTTTATTACAACATTAAAAGTGGTAAATTTGTAAGAAAACCATATGACAGCAGAACCTTGTGCATCTGATCTTGTGTGGTAATTAGTGCACAGTCAGCAAACTTTTTGACTTCCGAAGCCATTTCCCAGCCTAAAGGAAAAAATTATCATCATAGCCAACACAAACGAGGGGCATACACACTTTGCACTAAAAACAACTAAACATGCGTTCATAGCAGCTTCAGGCATACAAACTATTACGTAGGCCTGAAAATCTATTTTTGCCTGCACACACAATGCAACATCCAGAATAAAATGAAAAATTTTGCCCCAAAATGACAAGCTGCATTAGCTACCACATCAGAAAGCATAACGTGCGATTAATAATAGGTGATCGCCAAGGACCAAAGGCACCCTCTTAGTCCTCAGATGGATGAGGTATAATGTCGTCGCCTGTGCTGACATTTCGAATCCCATATGTATGAGTGACCTACTAGTGAACTCATTCTGACATAGTGAAATTGACACATGTGAAGTTCAAAAGGAATGGTATGACAATCAGGTTAAAATACAATAGGTGACCATACAGAAAAATTAGTTGATAGGCCTACCTAATCTAGTAGACTAGTACTATGTCCACAATTCAAGACACACAAAGGCACTATTAGAATTATATTATATAATATATATATATATATATATGTATATAAAACTATATACACATTATATTATATATAATATATATATATATATTGTATTGTATCCATAAATTTATAAAGCGGCTCTCAGAGAGCACACAATCAGAGGCACTCCCAGTGCGAAAGACCGAGAAAAAAGAAATATGAAAAACTGTGGCCATAAGGTTGTACATAGACATATAAAGACAGAGCACAGAGAACCCATAGGCTGCCATGTAGAAATATGCATCTGCACAGAAGAATTGCAACGCATGCTGCCCTCAAATCATGCTGCAAGGAAAACTCACTGATGTAGATTCTCTCATCTGGAATGTTATGGAGTTTCTTGAACTTGTCTTGCAAATGTTTCAATGGATCAGCCACACCAACAATCTAAAACACAAATTGCAATGTATGTAGCCAGCACGTAGTGTAAACTAAAATAAATATAGTGCACTACATGCAAATTGTAACATATGCATGTTATTTATAAAGCACACTAAACTGTCTAAACAATAAGAGTATAATATATTAAATAATAAAATCACCCATACATTTTGTGAGCTTTCTGTTTGGCCCAATTAAGACAAGTGCTAGGCTCAAGTGGTATGATGGTACAAATGTGGTGGTACTTTTTTTTACATGAATCTGCACTAGTCCTGAAACTTAAATGTGAAACTATGCCAAGCAGAGTAAACTTAGATCATAAACATTTTTTATTAGCATCTTTTGAACTACCATGAAGCTATGTCATAACTTTAAACAACGTTACAGTACTTCACCTTATCCACCAACGTCACTCTCTTATAAGGTACCATATAGACTACATATGCTCACTAATAAATCGCTTTGCCACCTTACTTACACATCTGCCTGGCAAAGATAATTAATGACATAACAAAACATAACTATGGCCATACAAAAATAACAAAATAAATATAAACGAGTCGGAAAAATTTTGTACAACGATCTTTCTTCCAGTGGCAGCACCACCATATTGATTTGACCTGGTCTTCACATGTTTATGACCTGTCCACAAAAATTTGGAGTAAATTATATCTTCTTTCCATCTAATTTCTTTGACTTGCTGAAGAACTCTGTGACAAGACACGACCTGCTGGAATTGTATAAATGGCATTGCTTTGTTAAAATTTGCAAGCTAATCTGAAATAGACCGGTAGTGCATTGGTTAACACTCTGGCATGGAGAGCGAGAGGTAATGAGTTCGAGACCCCGTTGGGCGGACATGCTCTGTAGGCTGCTATTAGCACCGCGTATTGCAGGCTGTCTGTTCTGTTAGTTTAGTTAAGTATTATGCTAATTAAGATTACTGCATAACTTGTACCTGTAAAGCACTGTGCATTTGCAAGTGTTTCATTAAAGAAAAATATAATTAAATCATATTAAACCACCCTCCTCTATGGGTCTCAGCGCCGACCTGGAACAGTTCAGGTGACATGGTGGCATAGGTGGCGTAAGATGATCCTCGGTTTCCAGCACCAATCACAACAGCTGTCACTTTTGGCATTCTCACTTCGTTATAGGTCTCTATGACGGATAACTTCAAGCACAAAGCTCAATTATCTCAAATCAAAAGCACAACCAAGTCACGCCGTGAAAGTTCGTTCATGCATTCAAGGTCAAAAGATATATCCATTTCTGTGTTTGAGGATATAATATAAAGCATGGTAATGGTAAGTTATTTTCAATTTCATGTAGGCCTAAAAATACTGGATTTGGTAGTAGGTTGAAAAGTAAATCTCAAGTAGAAACAACTGGACACCAAGCATTTTATGTCTTAAGTTTCAATATATCCATTTTTAATTTACTTATGTAATCAGTGTTAATTAGATTTTAAGGAAGTACTAAATATAAATAATATAAATATAATACGCATAAAATTATATTTAATTTTACGTAAACAGTATTAATTAGATTAATAGGAAGCAGTTGTCAGGCAATACATCAGCACCACTGGTCCTGGACTTATCTGCCGAAACAGAAATCTACACCTGACTGGCCCAGAAACGAGGAATCTAAACGAAACACACATGCTCCATTCACCAGCATAAAAATCCCAGCAACTGATTTGGTGTAAGATTCCGAACAAATGCTGAATGAATGGGACCCACCCATCAACCCATAGGCGGAGACCTGGGCGGAGACTTGGGGGGGGACGGAAAGACGCGAAATTTTTTGATGGACGAATGGCTGAGTGTTTCAGAAAAATTGTCATCTTTTGCCGATCAAAAATTTCTGACGATCGGCGAAATCTCGAAAAAAAATTCTATTTTCGCCGCCAAAAAGTTGATGAACTTTTTTTAGTCTTGACGCTCAAAGATTGGGGGGACAAATGCACGGACCGTCCCCCCAACACCTTCATTGGGGGGACCGTCCCCCTGTCTCCCCCTAGGTCTCCGCCCCTGCATCAAGCGCTACTAACTATATATATATAAGGAAAACAGATACACAGCATTCCAGGCAGAGTTAGGCCTAATCAGTCGAAGGTTGAACACATTCCTTCCAAGGTTGCATGAAAGTTAAGATTTCACGTGTTAGTCAATTGCAATAATCTCACTGCCAAAGTGTGGTGCAGTGGTGGGTACGGTGCCTTGGAGCTGGAGAGTTCTAGGTTTGAACCCACCTCAAGCCGCCGCGTATAGGGACCTTGAGAAAGTCCTTCACTTGCAATTGCTCATGCACTTTGGCGTGAAACTCCTGTGCAGTGTCCGCGCTGTAGTCAGGAGTGCTTCTGAGTGATGAGATTGAAGGGGTGCTTTCGCAAATGTGATTTCTAAAAAAACAGAAAAAAGAAGATGCAGTCACTTGAAATGTCTGCTAAATATTTAGAACGTGCTTCAAAACATTTGAAAGATGGATGGATAGATGAATGGATGGATGAATAGATGGATGGATGGAGGAATAGATGGATGGATGGAGGAATAGTTGGATGGATGGATGGATGCATGCATGGATGGAGGAGATAGATCATGGACAGAAGGATGGTTATGCAACTAGACTGACAGATGTATGGATTGATAGCTTGATATATGGATAGTCATAAAGTTAGACATAAATTGAGTACTGTACGTAGACTGCTGAAGATTGTCATGCACCATAAAATCTATTTTCTTCAACCATCAAATTCTCCAAACTTCCTCAATATTCACAGACTATATACCAACCTATAATAACACAATTTTGAACCTTTCGGTTTCTTATAACACACAAAAATCTGTTACGTTGTTGGATGCTTGTTAACATAATCTTTCCCAGAAGTAAGCACGCTGAAATAGGCAAGTCTTAAGTGGTGTTGATGGAATGGCAATTTACAGGCCACAGCCGCCACACGAAGAACACAAGGACACGAGTTCGATACCTACTAACCCTATAACGTTGACTCACCCTTCCACTCCCTAGGGGCAAATGTAAAATGAGCAGTAGCATTTGTTTCAAGGAAATACTTAATAAAATAGAATAAAGTAATAAGATAAAACCTATTTTTCTTGTTTTTCCTTTCTCTTTCTGCTTTCAGAAATGCCCTGACTCTAAAATAGATGGAAATGCTGTCTGTATTATATAAAACCGAAGTTAATCTAAGATGCTATGCCGTAGTTCAATTTTTATACAGGCTTACACTTCGGCTTTTTAAAGCAGTCTCAGTGGTTAAACTGAGTGAAGTGTTGATGAATGTATAGAGGCACAATTATAAGGCCGTGACAAGGGCCATGGGTTGAGAGGATAGATGAATGGATGGATGGATGATTGGTTGGATGGTTGATTCACTGTTGAACGAAAGGATGAAGGAAGAATGGCAGGAATGAGGATGTGGATTACAAAGAAAAGTAATGACACATGCACTCAGCCGACAGAGACATATATACCAGAAGGCAGTACCCTTCCGACCATTATCAGAAGTTCATTCACAATCGGAAAATCGAAAAAAAACGTTTATGCAAAATCTGCAGCTGGTAGGTCTATAATAGTCATAGCTTCTCATCATGTAGACGGCGCTTCAACAAAAACTGTCGAAGTACACACCTGTTAACAATGATGATGATGATGATGAAATGATGGAATCCACTTCCCGTCATTTGTAATCACAGTAATTCAGCAACACCACGGCAATGTGACGGCATAAGGTTCCAACCGGCATATCACCCAATCATCATGTGTCACATGGGCTGTTCCACCAGGGTTGGTATTCGTCTCTGGTAGTTCGAGCTGTGGCCACCCCTCCTCACGCCGAAACAAATAAGACTTGCGTAAAACAATCTGGCTCTGGGCGGCTGTAACTAGCTGTTGACATTCGTCGAATCAAGTCCACGATGTCTGGTCTCCATCACAGTTTGAAATTCTAGAGTGTCTGCATATTGTTGTCCCATGGCTTTCTACCTGCATCGCTTAACATAAACATCACAGCAAAGACCGATAAATCTCTCAGACTCTTTTTCCTGTTGACCGACTCAGTCTCACTGCCTGTACGTGTTGTGAGCGTGTTTGTCCTTGTGAGGCCGTGTGTGGATTCTCGGCCATCTGATCTCAATTGGGGTGGAGTGGCCCGGGTGGGGTATGGTAGGGTGACAAGAGAGAGATTGACAGCAGCGCTGCGTGTGAGTTCCTAACATTTTATCGACCACCAAAAACAAGGATATATTAATGGAGTTTATTCTAACGATGAAATGCCATTTATCTGGACGGTGCATAGGTGCAATCACGTCCTAAAAGCTGGGGGGGGGACAAATGAATCACGTTCTAAAAGTTGGGGACCATAATAATAAAGTTAGTGGACAACTCAAAAGTTGGGGGGACGCGTCCCGTGGGTCCAATAGGGTGGTTGTGCGGTCACTTGTGCCTATGGGACGGTGTACATAAAACTTTTCCGGTAGCTCATTGAAAGGTTAAGCACAAGCAGATCAGCTCAATTATATTTCACATAACCATTACCTTTAAATGGCATCAATACATATGCTATTTAGGAACCATGTTGCATAACACGCACGCACGCACGCACGCAAGCACACACCCACGCGCGTGCACATCTAGACACACACCTCCACACACCTACACCTACACACACACACACACACTGCCGTAGCCAGACTGACCAGCAGTTTTATTAGTTGTATCCAGGGCTGTACTGGTAAATTTTGAGGCGAGTACACGCTGATCTGGAGAAAAACCCGACCTTTTTTATCCAAAATTTCTGACGACCTTTTTAAAATAATCTTCTGAAAATGTCAACAATTTCCCGTCCGAAAAACCTGATGACATTTTTTAGTCATTCGCTCCGAATATCATGAAAAATACAACTAAATACTTTGCCTGGAGGACAGTATACGCTGTATACCCGCAAGTACCCTGGTTTTCGGAGGTGAGTATTCAATACCTTTTCCCAGAGGTGAGTATACGCTGTATGCCCGCATATACCCTTGATTACAGCCCTGGTTGTATCCATACTTGTACAATTCAACCTAGGGCTGCCAACCGTCCCGGATTCGCCGGGACAGTCCCGGAATCGACCCTGTGCGTCCCGTGTCCCGGATTGATCTCAAATTGTCCCGGAATTTGGTCCAGATCGAGATCCACTTAGCAAAATTATTGTTCCTATTGATTTTTGCTTAGCCCACTAAACTCAGCCATTTGTACGATGATTTTTATGTTCTGCTCTATATCAGACCTATACATTACATTAATTGTTGGCTGAACATCGGGAGTTAAAGTCTTCCAATCTTTACAAATCACTGATAGGCCTACTCGGTTTTCGGTTTAGCATATTGTGTCCAGTTTTATTTTTTTGCAAGACAGCGTTCAGCATTATGAACATCGATCTGTTAATTGTCTAACAATCGCAATTACCCGAGCACCGAGAGTTCACCGGCTTATTAAAGCACAACTGTTAGTCTGTTAGTAAGACATTGTGCTGATTTCTGCGACTTTGTGCCCAGTGTTCTGGAACTGCACATAAAAATAGGCCCTATTAGTATAGGCCCTAAGTTTATTATAAATTCTGCTCTCCGGTCGCAGAACTTTCCTCAATTTGGGCTCATAAGTCTTACTCTGATAAGACTGGAGTTTGAAATGCTCTTCATGAGGTTGATTCTTGTCTTAAATTTAGGCTATAAAATTATGTCTTTTGATGATTTGTCTGAAATTATTAAGGACTTTTTTTTAGTAGATTGTAGATGTAGATTCTATGCTGGGATGACACAACTTTTGTTACATTATGCGCTTCTGTAGACCTAGATTGTGTAAATTTGCAATGGCACATCGAGTGACTGAAGGCGTCCCGGAATGGCAAAATCAAAAGTTGGCAGCCCTAATTCAACCCAACCCAGTGGCATGTACTGCATAATATCCGAAGGGTATGGAAAAGTACTGTATAAAAAGCAGCTACTCATTTTGAATGGGTGTCATATCGTTTAAGGTCCCTATGAACTGACAATTATTACATGCAAAGGTTACAATGTACAGAGACTACAGTACCCATTAAATGTGTGCTAACATTTATCCCGATGGACTATATACATCATGGTCATCACCTGAACAGCTAGGAAAGTCTGGTAGAAAGGAAAAGAAACAGAAAATGGGATGTGAGAGTGATGACTCAATAAATCACAAATAGTGAGACAAAAGATAAAAAGTTTAAATTTTTTGTGTGACTCGTTGGCCGTAGCCAAATTTATGGTTTAAAAAATGAAAACCAAAACTCAAAGTCTCCTGCTTGACTGCCATCTGAATGAACACTTGAAGTGTGAGCTACATTGGCTTCCCATTCACTTTCAGTACACTCTCGTCATTAAGTAAAGCCTTATGTCTCGGCATAATTTTTTTAAATACAGAGATACAATGTATTGTAGTCAGATAATTGCTCGTGCACACAGATAATAGTTTGCGGAAAAACTTTAATTTTAATTCACAAATTGTACTTGATGTGCTGTTAGGCATTCGCTTGTCATCGCTTCAACTGTCCGTATGAAATACTTTGCCACGCTGAAGCATAAAGCAAGTCGATACAATTTCATCAGAAAAGTTCCAAACACTTTGGAAAGCGATTCATATTGACATCTTCTACACTTATTAGGCCTTCCGATTAAAACAATCAGTTTATGCAGTGGTCAAGTTGCTCATACTGAGGTGGCGGATCACCAAGTCCTTATAAATCTAAAACTCCGACTGATCTATAAACCAATACATATTCATTAATCACTATATGATATTCGGATAAACATAACATGTGAGAAAACACTGAAATAATATGTATAAAAAATATAATACTCTTTTAGTTGGCAGATTTCATAGTTCAGGTGGCGGATCTCAATTCGAAGGTGGAACCTGAAGGATCCGGCTGAATATAACCACTTAATTTATGCCAGTGTTTTTTAATTAAAAGCCCCACGCAGAGAGTTTCATTGAATAAATTGAGCAAGTCATACGGATTTTTTGTACCCATTGCACTGTCAATGCAAGAACTCGTAAGAATCACAAATCCAGAACCTGCTCCAGTGTCAGGTCAATGACTCTATTTTCCAGGCGTGATTTTTCAGCAGCAAAACAAAGATAATGACTGGCCAGACTTTCCTCTGAACCAGTCAGGATGTGACTGGCATCACCAGTCTAGAAAACAAACAACCAATAATTATTCTTTGATGAATGCTATGTCTTGCTTAGTTTTTATCGTACCAACCACAGTTTCAAACACTACAACAACAGCAACAGCAACAACAACAACAACAACAAACTCTCCTCCCCTTGCCATGGCCAATGCAGCCAACAACAGCAATAGCATCAAGACAGGTTGGCTTGAGGCAGGGATATATCAAAGGCCATTTTGGTAGCCGGCGACGTCATCAGTTATGACCCTGAAATATCATTGAAGAATACAATCCAACTTGAATATTCCACTCGGGATACCAGGATGGCATCACACTGTAGCCGATAACTGTGTATCTACTGCAGTGGCGTAGCCAGGAATTTATGATGGGGCGGGGAGGTTTGGGTTTTTTATGGCCTGGCCGGATGCCCTTCCTGACACGAACCCAACAGTATTACAGTAAATACAAAGGGAATAAAGTAACAAAGGGAATAAAGTAAGAAAAACAATTGTTACTACAAAGGATTGTTTTCTTTTTTCTTATTTAAGTGGATAAGTAACCTTTAAAAAAACTTTTTTCTTAGCCAAAGGGGGTTTTAACCCACGAAACCCCCTTGTCAACGCCAGTGATCCACTGTGTATCCCTGCCTTACACTAAATGCAGCACTCGTTTACCAGTTGCTTTTGTTTACATTCTCATTGTTTGACAGTTAATGTGTTTGTAGAGAAGCCTTGAGACAAAGTTTGTATCATCTTTATACAGCAGTTCAAAATTATGAGACCTGGATGACGATTGTTCTCCAGAGGGAAAAGGCCTTGAAGAACATGGAAATCATTCCAGGTTAATGCATGCAGCTTAAAGTAGTCTATGGCATTATCACAATATAATGAATCATTGCAAAACATAGCCACATCTGCAGGGCTGAAAGTGGCGTGGAAAAGTTGCCAGGTCTGACTTTGGCAGACGACCACGCCCTTGACCCGTAAATTTTTCTGACGACGTTTTTTGTCATTTGCCCAAAATTGTCCAAAATCATACCATTTTAACCTAATTTTGGCACCTGGCGACCGTTTTTGCAACCCTGCTGAAACCTGGCAACAGCAGGTCTCGAAAATCGATGCCGGGTCGCAGACCCGGTCCGACCCGGCTCACTTTCAGCCCTGCACATCTGTCATGTACAATCATAACACTTCGCACTGCAAAAACAAACTTACAGCAACGGCTTTTACAAAACTTTTGACTGTAGCAAAGTCAGCATCACCATGTCCTCCACCGAGGTCAGCCATAGCTTCTGGGCGACAATCATGCTTGACTGAAATTCAAACAAGACCATGCATAGTAACAGGCATATAAATTACATTCATGCTTGTATGTATGTATGTATGTATGTATGTATGTATGTATGTATGTATGTATGTATGTCTGTCTGTATGTATGTATGTATTCATGTTCAATTTAAAAATGAGAACATGGATAGTAATTGTATGTTGACTGTAATGCCTGTATGTATGTCTGTATGTATTGTTTGTTTGTATGTGCACTTGTTATAGCGCCCCTTCAAGCACTCTATTCAGAGGCGCTCCTGACTGCAGAGCGGACACTGCATCGGAGTTTGACGCCAAAGCACTGAGCAATTGCAAGTGAGGGACTTGCCCAAGGTCCCTACATGGCGACTTGAGGTAGATTCGAACCTCGAACCTTCCGGCTTCAAGGCAACGACGCACCACCACACCACCGCGCCCCATGTGTCTGTATGTATGCGTGTATACATGTATGTGCATATGCGTGCATGCGTGTATGTGCATATGCGCGTATGCGTGTATGTATGTATGTTTGCTTCTATGCATGTAAGTATGTATGCATGCTTGTTATTTGTATTTATTTATATCATACCGTACCAAGCAACAGCAATGACATCGACAAACAAGTATATAATAGTAGCAAAAGACTAACAGCAAGGGATCAATAGGACTATAAATCCTAAGGAACCGGTGTTCCGCTAGTGGGCCACCTATAACAATGAAATAAAGTTTGGCAGAGTTGGTAATAACACAAGTGTACAATAAAGTATAATTCTTAACTAGTTAACTAAGTACAATTAGTTTAATGAGCAGCATGCAATCTGGACAATAAGATGAGACCGGAGTAACAGTTTATTGAGTGAGAGATAGTTAAATTACGTAATGTGAGAGGTATAATGGTCCATGTGCAAGGATCAGCACATTTTAATGAAAGCATCTGAGAATCAGTGCTAGCAAAAGCTACTCTTATATTCGCAGCAGAACGTGCAGAATAGGTAGGGGTTTAGGATAGACAATACACATAACAGTGAAATAATTATTAAAAACCCTTGGTAACTGATTATGAACATATTTAAACATAATTCGTTAGTTTGCACAATTCTAATGTGTTCTATATAAAGGACATGGTACAATTTAAATATTTCATTGGTAAGCATAGACTATGTTTGTATGTATTAAATATATGTACAAATAAAGGAAAGGCATCAAGTAGTAAAGGTGCTATAGAAATGTACAGAAATATTCCCAGAGATAAGGGCACATAATTATGGACAGTTAATGAAATTTTTAAGTGCAGCAGAAAATACTAACTTTTTCGTTTGGTTAAAAAGTCATACTGTTTGACCTCTTGCTCATCAAACACGCATGTCAATTCACCCTGGAACATAACCAAAGAGTCTTTAAAATGTCTAAAATGTTTAAAATTGTTATTGCAACACATTACCATTTCACAACCATTTATATGACATATGAGCAGGTTTCAAAGTGGGCGGGAACGCGTGGGAACGCCAATGCTCTCGAAATTCTTTGCTTGCATTCCCACTGCTTTCCATACGTGGAACCCCGGAAACACATACGTTCCAATAAAACTCTTCTTCTACGTTCCCACTTCTCACCCAAACCATCTTGACCAATGCATAATTATGAGTCTCTACCTTTCCATATTTCAACTAATGTATCCCTTAACTAAGAAGTAAAAGTGGTAAGATAAGGGGACGCAATGCAATGTAATGCATGGAGGAGTGGAGGTGTTCTTTTTAATGGATTTTCACTAAGTTGATCACTGACGATGAGGTTGCCATCGGCTTCAATGGAGCATAGAATGCAAACCACACACGTAAATCATTGCACATAACATTTTTATCCAGTGGGTTGACAAAGCAAAAAAAACCGGAAGTCATGGGCCTCATCAATCTCAAAGCAGAAGCAGTCAAAACCCATAAGGTCCTATTGAAGCATTCTTTCTCTGCTCCTGTTTAACTGAGGACGAAAGATACTGTCCTCACATGCATTGGATGGAAACTGTACATTCAGTGATCAACACGCTGTCCTGTGCATGTTGTTGACACACCATTGCATAACGGACTGAGGATTAGGAATTCCAAAAGACTTAGGTAAAACATGGATGAAAAGGTAAAAACAACTTCCTGACAAATGCACAAGCCTGTACTGCTGCATACAAAAATAACAGCTCTATTGATACGTTTTTTAAAACACATTGTCACATTTTAGAACATTGCTTCCCAGGTGCTAATACCATAGGCACAAAATAATTTTAAAAATTACCATAATTGTTATCATTGCATATTCATAACGTGAAATATGAATAAATACATGCCTTGGTTCCAAATATTTTGATGTGACGGTCACAGAGCTTCTCAGTGAAAGCGATCATGAGAAAGTTCACTGTAGCTCCGCCTTCAAACTGTAAATTCACCACCTGGACAAAACATAACTTTTTGTACATTTATGTAGCACCATTAACTACAGAAAAATGACAGAGCATTAGTCAGCAGGTGACTATAAAATTCAAATAAGACTATGCACAAACACAACGTGTTCAAGAATATACTGGCCTTTCAGTCATGTATGTGCCTGTCATGATCTTGTTAAACATTCCTACACATTAGTTGCTTTGATGATAAAAACTTGAACCTACACACAGAATTTGGCAACACGAGCACCAACCATAAAGAAATGAAACAATGGAAGCGCATAATTTAAATCTACGTCACTGTAATAATTACCACTCATGAACTACTATGACGCAGTAGAAAGAGAAAGAGGCGCTCTTTCTCAGTGGCTGGCACTAGAACCTGGGATGGCTCCCTGTTGTGCTCCGTCTTGTGCTTAGAGGTCACACGACTATGTTCGTTTCTCACTTAAAAACTGCCTTATTTCACCGTTGTAGGACTGGGAGCGCTTCTGAGTAGTTTACCTTGAAGGTGCACTATATTATATAAAAAGTCAATAATAATAATAATAATAATAATAATAATAATAATTATCTTGAAGAACATGAAAGCCAATAGGTTCAGAGCATGTGACTTGCAAGGTGGAGAGCATGAGCTTTAGCCTCTAAGACGTTTAACAGGTTGGGTCTTTGAGCAATAAGCAAATCTTTCACTCACAACTGACACTTGGTCAGAAGTCATTGGTGTTCAATAAAATGCGTAATAAATAACAAACGCATTATCGACAATTAAAACCTGTTAAACATTAAGTTACAGGTCAGGACAGCTTTCTCTTATCTTTATAATTGTCATGTGGGAAACCATTTGAAATGATTTTCACAAACCTTCCTAATGACTACTTTTTACATAGTGTGTATATAAATATGCATCTATATATCAATATGTATCTAAGTTAATCTATGCTAATAGGAATCTGTCAATATGCATTTATGTCAATATGTATCTGGACAGTTGTCTAATGTCTATTATCTGACCTGGTTGTCATTAACATTGTTATCACAGTCATAAACACATCTTCCATATGGTCCAGTTTTCAATGCCTCGGTCAAGTTCTCTATGTCGACAACTGGAGTGACAGCAGTCAATGGCCAAGACCTGCCCTACATAAAAAATAACAATGGATCAAACAATTATTCTACAGATTTTTAAATTTATGTAGCTTTTGCACAACACTTAGCATAACCATAATTATTATCATCAACTTTAAAAATCATAATCTTCATTTTTCATATTAACCATCAAACAAATAGATAAACCATTAATTAATGTTTGAACTTGACTAGTTTAAGTGGTTTCACTGCATCGTTAGGTAGTAGGAACTTCCATCATCATCATCATCATCATCATCATCATCATCATCATCATCATCATCATCATCATCATCATCATCATCATCATCATCATCATCATCATCATCATCATCATCATCATCATCATCATCATCATCATCATCATCATCATCATCATCCCCACCACTACCACCACCACCACCACCACCACCACCACCACCACCACCACCACCACCACCACCACCACCACCACCACCACCACCACCACCACCACCACCACCACCACCACCACCACCACCACCACCACCACCACCATTACTAATTTGATCAGTCAAGACCAATATCAGTATCACTATTTCAACCCACTCTCTATAGACTTTTTGAAGGACTTCTTGCACGTCTCTGATTAGGTTGTACTGTGAGAGGCTGTGTAAGTCCACAAATTGAATCGAATAGAACAGAATAGAATAGAGTACCATAGTCTATTTACTCATTTTCATAGTCACCATTATTTAATGATGATGATGATGATGATGATGATGATGATGATAATGACGACGATGATGACGCTGAGGATAATGATGACACTGATGAGGATATGACAATAATGATGACTATGCACCAGCAGTTACCAGCAGAATGGCCTTGGAACAACGGACATCAACTGCAGACAAATTATAAACAAAGACTGCGGCAAGCCAAAACAGATTGTTGACTCTGACAAGTCACCAGGATTAATTCTATAGATAAAGAAATAGTAAGTAGGAAATAATGTACAGTTCCCATGCTTATGTGAAAGATAGACTTCCATGGTCTGTCCAGGTCCTAGCTGTTCACTTCACAGCTTATGCCAGTACCAAATAAAACCGCTTGGAAGCATGTGTAATAAAAAAGCAGTGAATGGCCAAAAGTTACTAAACGTGATAATTAACAAATGTGAAAGCCACTAAGTGGTACTAAAAGTACTAACCCTGTGAAGGGCATCAAAGTAGATGCGTTTAGCTGAATATGGACAATTCTCCTCAACCTGACAGTCAAAGCAACGAGAAGTGGCTCCCTCTGGCTACAGGTCGTGAGACACAAACAAAATTAAAACAAAATGCTGATGATATATTCGTTTTATTGAGTTCTTGCTGACATACCACAGCCAGTCACAAATAAGAAATGATACAGAAAAATCATAATTCAATCAACAGGGTGGAATTCAGAAACAGGGGCAATGGTCGAGTATCTGTATCAAGAAGTGTAACTTCCTTCGTCCTTAATCGGGAGTTCAAAACTGTGAGAACGAGGTTGAAGATTATACGGCCTATGGACTGTCGATGGGAAAATGTTAATCAGGACGTGTGAGTCGAGTCAGATCACTGTATGAAGTAGTCGATTTTCAATGTCATGTACAAGAGCTTCAACGCTGTTAGTAGCAGAAGATAGATATTAACATGAATTTACGTATGGCCAGAAACTCTAGACAACAGACATACTAATACAAATGGTGCACAAATATTGACCTGCAACTGATGAGCACTTTAATGTGTAATTAGAGAATTCATGAATAGTGGTTAAGAAGACTATTCTGAAAACTGCGTTTTCACATCATTACCATCAATTACCAATTAATTATAAAAGACAGTCCTAAAAAATTAAATGAGGGAGAGGTCGTCATTAACAATATACAAAATTCAAACTGTTGAAGACTGGTTTTTTTGCTTGAGAGCGCCTCTGAGTAGGTACCTTGAAGAAATGAAGGGGCACTATATAAATTGCGATTGATTGATTGAAAATACATGTAGACCGTACTTCTATGAGCAGGTTTCTATGCACTCACAGAGTTGTTTCTATACACTTATCCTAAAATCTCTGATGCAGTTTTCTTTGAGTTCCTTTGTTTTTGGAGTATAGCTTCAGTAGTGTGGTCTAATTTCTGTGCTCTAACATGGAATTGTTTGCCTGGTATATAGAACATATCAGCCCAGCATAGCCTAATGCATATTGAGCACCAACCTGATTCTCTTTTCGGAAGTGCTTCAGTGATCCAAAGGACGAAACAGCCGTACACCTTATGCTTCCCATCATCATCAAGATCAGATCAAGGTCATGACATGATTTCGTCAGAAGACTGAAGGACGACGTCTCTGTATTACGCCAATTCCCTCGTACAAAGGAATGAGCAAAGTGCCAATAACCTACCTTCACAAATGAAATAATACATTAGTCACACGCTTACAAATAGGACAGTAAATTTGTACATGCCTGTTGACAATATTTTGGACAGATGCCATTTGTAAAATGGATCTCACAGCAAATTAAAACATTTACAAACATTTTGCAGCAATCAATCAAGTGATAAGACACTTTGAGCAAATGTTTTTTGTTCCGAAACCAACTTTCTTATGCAACTAATAGTCACTGTCAAAGTGGTGAATAACTTAAAATATTTTAATGTTTTTTCTTAATTAACTCTTGTTTGTTACACAGATGCAAAGCTAAAATTAAGAATACTGCAGCTGGTGGCATGAGCACATAGCACGAAGTATTTTATACTGAAAAGTCTGATATAAAAAAACACATACACCGCCCACATCACTCTAACCTCTACAGAACTTTTAAACACGACCTGTCATCCTAAAAACATGTAAATGTAAATATCCAAAATTCTCAGCACCACAAAAAAGCTGCATCATGTACTTATCACTGGCTTATGCAGTAGCCAGGTTGCTTTGTCTGTTCTGATGCCAGGGCAGAATCCGGGAGGTCAATCCAATGAGGGAGCATGGTGCAACAGTGGCAGTCGGTGATGATGGTGAGCATGTATGTGCAGTGCACTTGTCATAGCGCCCCTTCAAGATTTCTACTCGGAAGCGATCACGACTACAGCGCAGATACTGAAACAGAGTCTCACGCCGTAGCGCTGAGCAATTGTGAGTGAAAAACCAGCCCAAGATCAGGGTAGGCAGCTTGAAGTGAATTGGAATCTTCAACCCTGCAGGCTGCGGCTGCAAAGCAACGAACATACCAACTACACCACCATGCTTATGGGGGTACAGAAGCAGAATCAGAATAGGATAGCTTGAAGAATTCAAACAATTAGTTCCACATACTGGTTCCATATGCTGAATGCTGACAACGTCGCCAATAGCTCCAGCTCTGATTAAGTTCCTTAACATTAGGGCTTGTGCCGTATATCGCAGAACATGACACACGGCCAACATCACTCCAGCCTCCTTACAAACGTCCACAATCTCTTTACAGTCTCTGTAAGTTACCTTCAAACAAGTAACATCCAAATACACCCAGTTAATCAACAACAAAAAAGAACTTGTATTGCATGGTACTTTGTGAATTATTAGGCTGCACACTAGCAGCTTCAAGTTGAACAAATGTATGAGAATCATCGTCATTCATTATCATTGCCGTCGATGGGCTCAGTACCCGTTGGTGTCAATCGCATGTTTCACCATCCGTCTCCACTTGTCTCCATTCTGCTCAATTTGTGGATCTCCATTTCACACCAGTCTGTGATGTCATTCAACCATCCCTTACACGGCCTTCCACTAATCCCCGTTCCGTCCATCATCCAAAAAATGGCTTGCTTTATGAGTCTCTCATTTCCTATTCTGCACACAATGTACAAAAAAGGTCAGTTTCTTTTCCATTATTGTTTGTTAGATGTTTTTCTTATTTCGTACTTTTGCGCGCACCTCCACATTTTTTTCCTGCTTCCATATGATGTGTAGTATCCTCCTGTAGCACCTCATTTCAAATGCCAATAGTTACACAAACACACATAATTCTTACTTGAAGTATTTTTTTGTGACAGGAGCTACATAAAGACTGAGAGTAAATATGGACGATTCAGCAGACACGCACAATAGTGGCAGCAGCGTTTTCAAGTTAGCACACTCATCTAAACTTATACACAATTTTGCAAATGTATACAACTTTAACAGAATCATGCAAAAGCAGTTGGTTGCTGTAATAACAAGATCATTTAACAGAATCATGCAAAAGCAGTTGGTTACTGTAATAACATGTTCGTTTCAACCTACTCATTCTCCAAACTCTGGTTCCATGTTTCGATCTAGTATTTATCCACAGCCACAGTTAAACAAAAGTGTGCTACTATTTTACCTTTAACTATTTTACAAAAGCAGACGGGACTTCATACCGCCATTGGTTTCTCCAGCAGGATGTGGTAACCTTTTCGAGCGAATGCAATTGCCGGCTCCTGAAAACACACCAATATTACCGTTTTATTAACTAGTCATAACCATGGTGAAAGAAGAGATGGTGAAGGCACTTCCTATACTTGCTATACAATATTTTTCATTAGACTTATCTCATTTCAGTAGGTGGCGCCACTGTCGACATGTGCGCATAGTAGTTCCTAGGTGCTAAAATTCCTGCAGTGTGCCTTCCGGCGGTTCAATAAAGTACATAATTTTACATACTTTAAAAGCATGACCTGTCATGGAGGTCGCTTGCAAGTATAATAGAAGAAGTCACTCTAAGTGAATTCATCTTAATTATTGATATCTTTAGAGGTTACCTCGCCTATTGCTCTTCTTCCTACTTTATTATAACACTAAAAATGGTAAATTTGTAAGAAAACCATATAACAGCAGAACCTTGTGCATCTGATCTTGTGTGGTAATTAGTGCACAGTCAGCAAACTTTTCGACTTCCGAAGCCCTTTCCCAGCCTAAAGAAAAAAATTATCATCATAGCCAACACAAACGAGGAACATACACACTTTGCAACTAAAAACAACTAAAAGATGTGTCCATAGCAGCTTCAGACTTATAAACTATTACGTAGGCCTGAAAATCTATTTTTGTCTGCACACACAATGCAAAATCCAGAAAAAAATTAGGAATATCGCCCTACAATAACAAGCTGCATTAGTTGCCACATAAGAAAGCATAACATGCAATTAATAATATGTGATCGCCAAGGACAAAAGCATCCTCTTAAACCGGTTAAAATACAATAGGTGGCCATACAGAAAAATTAGTTGATACCTAATCTAGTACTATGTTCACAATAATTTTCGGTGTTGGGCAAGGATAAATGTCATCTTTAGTCGCCGAAAAATCTGATGACCTATTCTTTTTTTCATCATTCGGGCAAAAATTCAGGCAAAAAAGAGCCCATTTCCCAGAAAAACCATACCATATTCCCATCCAAAAAGTTGATGACCTTTTTTAAAGTCATCATAGACTACTTTTTAAAAGGTCTGCCAAACTGATGGGGGGGCATGTCCACTTTCTACGACGCCAAAATGGCTGGTGAGAAAGAATTTTCTAAATGGGGGCCATGGCTGGATTGGCCCCCTGGATCTGTCCCTGTATATACATTATATTATATAATATATATAAATTATATTGTATTGTATCCAAAAATTTATAAAGAGGCTCTCACAGAGCACACAAAATCAGAGGCACACCCAGTGTGAAAGACAGAGAAAAAAATATGAAAAACTGTGGTCATAAGGCTGTACATAGACAGAGAAAGACAGAGCACAGAGAACCCATAGGCTGCCATGATGTAGAAAGATGCATTTGCGTAGAAGAATTGCAATGCATGCTGCCCTCAAATCATGCTGCAAGGAAAGCTCACTGCTGTAGATTCTCTCATCTGGAATGTTATGGAGTTTCTTGAACTTGTCTTGCAAATGTTTCAATGGATCAGCCACGCCAACAATCTAAAACACAAACTGCAATGTATGTAGACAGCACGTAGTGTAAACTAAAATAAATATAGTGCACTACATGCAAATTGTAACATATGCATGTTATTTATAAATTTAGCACACTAAATGGTCTAAATAATAAGAGTATAATAGATAAATAATAAAATCACCCATACATTTTGCGAATGTTCTGCTTGGCCCGATTAAGAGTTAATACAAGTACTAGATTCAAGTGGTACGATGGTACAAATGTGGTTTTTTACATGAATCTGCACTGGTCCTGAAACTTAAATGTGAAACTATGCCAAGCAGAGAAAACCTAGATCATAAACATTTCCTATTAGCAACTTTTGAACTACCATGAAGCTATGTCATAACTTTAAACAACGTTACAGTACTTCGCCTTATCCATCAACGTTACTCACTTATAAGGTACCATATAGACTACACATGCTCACTAATAAATGGCTTTGCCACCTTACTTACACATCTACCTGGCAAACATAACTAATGACATACAAAACATAACTATGGCCATAAAAAATGACAAAATAATTATAAATAAGTCGGAAAAATTGTGTACAATGATCTTTCTTCCAGTGGCAGCACCACCATAGAATTGGATCTGCCCATTTTACTCTTCACATGTTTATGACATGTATAAAAAAAATTGGAATAATTATATCTTCTTTCCATCTAATTTCTTTGACTTGCTAAAGAACTTCGTGACCCTGAGATGACCTGCTGGAATTGTACAGTTGGCGATGCCACTGCTTAGTTAAAATCGGCAAGCTAAACTGAAATAGACCGGTAGTGCATTGGTTAACACTCTGGCATGGAGAGCGAGAGGCAATGAGTTCGAGCTCCCATTGGGCGGACTTGCTCTGTAGGCTGCTATTAGCGCCGTGTATTGCAGGCTGTCTGTTCTGTTAGTAGTTAAGATTTATGTCAATTAAGATTACTGCATAACTTGTACATGTAAAGCACTGTGCATTTGCAAGCGTTCCATTAAAGAAATATATCATTATTACTATATTAAACGACCCTCCTCTATGGGTCTCAGCTCCAACCTGGAAGAGTTCAGGTGACATGGTGGCATAGGTGGCATAAGATGATCCTCGGCTTCCAGCACCAATCACAACAGCTGTCACTTTTGTCATTCTCACTTCGCTATGTGTCTCGGTGACGAACAACTTCAAGTACAAAGTTCAATTATCTAAAATCAAAAGTACAACCAAGTCACACCGTGAAAGTTTGTTCATGCATTCAAGATCAAAAGATAGATCTATCTATTTCTGTGTTTGAGGATATAATATAAAGCATATGGTAACGATGAACAAAAGTTATTTTCAATTTCATGTAGGCTTTCAAATACTGGATTTGGTAGTAGGTTAAAAAGTAAATCTCAAGTAGAAATAGCTGAACACCAAGCATTTTATATTTTAAGAATTCACTGCATCGTATCGTGTTTAAAATTTATATAGCACCACTTCACAGCAGACTATTCAGAGGCGCTAATTCATCAAACCAATCAGGTTGCAAGGCAAAGCAATCTGATGATGATGAAGGCGACGAGAACGACGATAATCGGACGATTACAATCCTATGAAGATGCGATTGCGGTTCTATACATTCATTCATTTACTCCGAGAATTTATATTGCGCCCCTTCAGGATGTTTACTCAGAGACGCCCCAGTCAAGTCATTGCATATAGAAATCTGTGCTAATTATAGAATGTCGACCAGCAAAATGTCCCGAGCCAAGCAGCACAGCCCGTAAAAATTACAAACACCGATGAAAACAGCGTAAAGATTTGCGTACAACAGGTACCTTAAGCTAAGCAAGCACATTAAATATGATGCCCTAAACAGTCCAAATATACCTCACTTTTATCCTGGTTCGCCGAAAACATATCGGGTCAAATCCACTTAGGGCCTACCTTTAGGCCTAAATATGCTGTGCTGGAAACTCCAGCAACCAATACATTAAGTAGAGCTACGGAAGTGTAGGACACAGGTTTTATCTAATCTGCATCGTTATCCTAGGGATTACGTTGAGAAGCTGAATTTATTAGTGTGTATACACTAAATAATTCTTGGAGAATTCTGATCGATTATGCGTCAAAATTAAATGTACAATAAAGTTAACTTAGTCTAAGTTTCTCGTGTGCATGTAACAACGCGTGATTACATGGCACTCATTAATGCAACTATGTCAATCGTGTTTATATTAAATTGTAAGTGGGACACGAGCATAGACTTCATATTTTAAATGCAAGATGTCTATGGACACAAAAGTTCTCGAGATTTACTGTCGATAAGTAATTTTTGAGCAGCCTTGTCGGCCTATTGATTCAATCGTAATCGTAATTTACTCGGAACTTCTACAGCGCCCACAAATCCAAGTCGCTTGAGCCAGTTTAACCACAAGCACTCAATCAAACAAAAGTCGATAGGCAGGAGTCAAGATCCGAATCGATTGTCAGACGAGCGGTTAGGAGACGGCAAGGCTGTATGATATGATGTTTAGAGTAGGCCAAAGATATTATAGTCTTCGGCTACTATATTAAGCTAAAAGGTCTATGCCTAGGCTACTTGAGACAGCGCGTGATCGAGATTGGGGAAAGTGATAAAATCAGAAGAATCATCGTCTTTATCGCTGACCCGGGTATCGTTGTTTCTGGGAAAAATTCGTAAACTTTTGACTATGTCAGAATGGATTAAAATGGGCTTTTCTGAGTCCGGGGACTAATGCATAGGCCTACCCGGGTGACCGGTTCAGCGATTTTTCTAAAATTCGACCTCACTTGAAAATCGTAATTTTTCTAACCAGCGGTTATGGAGATCCTAGACAACAAAAGTCCGTCGGAATTTCTTAGTTTGAACACACGATTTCGTCGTTTCTGGAAAAAATTCGTAAATTTGTGACTATGTCACAATGGATTTAAATGAGCTTTTATAAGTACGGGGACTAATGCAGTCTGCGAATAGAACAAAATAAGCTAGAATATTGCGATAATATTGGCTGATTTCCGCAAAATACGAAACGGTAATTTTTCGAAAATTTTATAACTCAAATTTCTTCATTATCGTGTGTTCAAACGAAGAAATTCCGACGGACTTTTGTTGTCTAGCATCTCCATCATAGGCTGGTTAGAAAAATTACGATTTTCAAGTGAGGTCGAATTTTGGAAAAATCGCTGACCCGGGTATCGTCGCTTCTGGAAAAAATTCGTAAATTTTTGACTATTTTTGACTATGTCAGAATGGATTTATATGGGCTTTTCTGAGTACGGGGACTGCGACTAGAACAAAATAAGCTAGAATATTTAGATAATATTGACTGATTTCCGCAAAATACGAAACGGTAATTTTTCGAAAATTTTATAACTCAAATTTCTTCATTATCGTGTGTTCAAACGAAGAAATTCCGACGCACTTTCGTTGTCTAGCATCTCCATAATAGGCTGGTTAGAAAAATTAGGATTTTCAAGTGAATTCGAATTTTAGAAAAATCGCTGAACCGGATATCGTCGTTTATGGAAAAAATTCGTAAATTTGTGACTGTCAGAATGGATTTAAATGAGCTTTTATAAGTACGGGGACTAATGCAGTCTGCGACTAGAACAAAATAAGCTAGAATATTGCGATAATATTGGCTGATTTCCGCAAAATACGAAACGGTAATTTTTCGAAAATTTTATAACTCAAATTTCTTCATTATCGTGTGTTCAAACGAAGAAATTCCGACGGACTTTTGTTGTCTAGCATCTCCATCATAGGCTGGTTAGAAAAATTACGATTTTCAAGTGAGGTCGAATTTTGGAAAAAATCGCTGACCCGGGTATCGTCGTTTCTGGAAAAATTCGTAAATTTTTGACTATTTTTGACTATGTCAGAATGGATTTATATGGGCTTTTCTGAGTACGGGGACTGCGACTAGAACAAAATAAGCTAGAATATTTAGATAATATTGACTGATTTCCGCAAAATACGAAACGGTAATTTTTCGAAAATTTTATAACTCAAATTTCTTCATTATCGTGTGTTCAAACGAAGAAATTCCGACGCACTTTCGTTGTCTAGCATCTCCATAATAGGCTGGTTAGAAAAATTAGGATTTTCAAATGAATTCGAATTTTAGAAAAATCGCTGAACGGGGTATCGTCGTTTCTGGAAAAAATTCGTAAATTTTTGAATATTTCAGAATGAATTTAAATGGGCTTTTCTGAGTCCGGGGACTAATGCAGTCTGCGACTAGAACAAAACAAGCGAGAATATTGCGCTAATATTGACTGATTTCCGCAAAATACGAAACGGTAATATTTCGAAAATTTATAACTCAAATTTCTTCATTATCGTGTGTTCAAACGAAGAAATTTCGACGCACTTTCGTTGTCTAGCATCTCCATCATAGGCTGATTAGAAAAATTACGATTTTCAAGTGAGGTCGAATTTTGGAAAAATCGCTGACCCGGGTATCGTCGTTTCTGGAAAGAATTTGTAAATTTTTTAATATTTCAGAATGGATTCAAATGGGCTATTCTGAGTCCGGGGACTAATGCAGTCTGCGACCAGAACAAAATAAGCGAAAATATTGCGATAATATTGACTGATTTCCGCAAAATACGAAACGGTAATTTTTCGAAAATTTTGTAACTCAAATTTTTTCATTATCGTGTGTTCAAACTAAGAAATTTCGACGGACTTTTGTTGTCTAGCATCTCCATAATAGGCTGATTAGAAAAATTACGATTTTCAAGTGAGGTCGAATTTTGGAAAAATCGCTGACCCGGGTATCGTCGTTTCTGGAAAAAATTCGTAAATTTTTGAATATTTCAGAATGAATTTAAATGGGCTTTTCTGAGTCCGGGGACTAATGCAGTCTGCGACTAGAACAAAACAAGCGAGAATATTGCGATAATATTGACTGATTTCCGCAAAATACGAAACGGTAATTTTTCGAACACTTTATAACTCAAATTTCTTCATTATCGTGTGTTCAAACGAAGAAATTTCGACGCAGTTTCGTTGTCTAGCATCTCCATCATAGGCTGGTTAGAAAAATTACGATTTTCAAGTGAGGTCGAATTTTAGAACAGTCGCTGACCCGGGTATCGTCGTTTATGGGAAAAATTCGTAAACTTTTGACTATGTCAGAATGGATTCAAATGAGCTTTTCTGAGTCCGCGGTCTAATGCAGTCTGCGACCAGAACAAAATAAGCGAGAATATTGCGATAATATTGACTGATTTCCGCAAAATACGAAACGGTAATTTTTCGAAAATTTTGTAACTCAAATTTCTTCATTATCGTGTGTTCAAACGAAGAAATTTTGACGGACTTTTGTTGTCTAGCATCTCCATAATAGGCTGATTAGAAAAATTACGATTTTCAAGTGAGGTCGAATTTTGGAAAAATCGCTGACCCGGGTATCGTCGTTTCTGGAAAAAAATCGTAAATTTTTGAATATTTCAGAATGAATTTAAATGGGCTTTTCTGAGTCCGGGGACTAATGCAGTCTGCGACTAGAACAAAACAAGCGAGAATATTGCGATAATATTGACTGATTTCCGCAAAATACGAAACGGTAATTTGTCGAACACTTTATAACTCAAATTTCTTCATTATCGTGTGTTCAAACGAAGAAATTTCGACGCACTTTCGTTGTCTAGCATCTCCATAATAGGCTGATTAGAAAAATTACGATTTTCAAGTGAGGTCGAATTTTGGAAAAATCGCTGACCCGGGTATCGTCGTTTCTGGAAAAAATTCGTAAATTTTTAAATATTTCAGAATGAATTTAAATGGGCTTTTCTGAGTCCGGGGACTAATACAGTCTGCGACTAGAACAAAACAAGCGAGAATATTGCGATAATATTGACTGATTTCCGCAAAATACGAAACGGTAATTTTTCGAACACTTTATAACTCAAATTTCTTCATTATCGTGTGTTCAAACGAAGAAATTTCGACGCACTTTCGTTGTCTAGCATCTCCATCATAGGCTGATGAGAAAAATTACGATTTTCAAGTGAGGTCAAATTTTTTAAAAATCGCTGACCCGGGTATCGTCGTTTCTGGAAAAATTCGTAAACTTTTGACTATGTCAGAATGGATTCAAATGGGCTTTTCTTAGTCCGGGGTCTAATGCAGTCTGCGACTAGAACAAAACAAGCTAGAATTTTGCGATAATATTGACTGATTTCCGCAAAATACGAGAGGGTAATTTTTCGAAAATTTTATAACTCAAATTTCTTCATTATCGTGTGTTCAAACTAAGAAATTTCGACGGACTTTTGTTGTCTAGCATCTCCATAATAGGCTGATTAGAAAAATTACGATTTTCAAGTGAGGTCGAATTTTGGAAAAATCGCTGACCCGGGTATCGTCGTTTCTGGAAAAAATTCGTAAATTTTTGAATATTTCAGAATGAATTTAAATGGGCTTTTCTGAGTCCGGGGACTAATGCAGTCTGCGACCAGAACAAAACAAGCGAGAATATTGCGATAATATTGACTGATTTCCGCTAAATACGAAACCTATAATTTTTCGAAAACTTTATAACTCAAATTTCTTCATTATCGTGTGTTCAAACGAAGAAATTTCGACGCAGTTTCGTTGTCTAGCATCTCCATCATAGGCTGGTTAGAAAAATTACGATTTTCAAGTGAGGTCGAATTTTAGAACAGTCGCTGACCCGGGTATCGTCGTTTATGGGAAAAATTCGTAAACTTTTGACTATGTCAGAATGGATTCAAATGGGCTTTTCTGAGTCCGCGGTCTAATGCAGTCTGCGACCAGAACAAAATAAGCGAGAATATTGCGATAATATTGACTGATTTCCGCAAAATACGAAACGGTAATTTTTCGAAAATTTTGTAACTCAAATTTCTTCATTATCGTGTGTTCAAACGAAGAAATTTTGACGGACTTTTGTTGTCTAGCATCTCCATAATAGGCTGATTAGAAAAATTACGATTTTCAAGTGAGGTCGAATTTTGGAAAAATCGCTGACCCGGGTATCGTCGTTTCTGGAAAAAAATCGTAAATTTTTGAATATTTCAGAATGAATTTAAATGGGCTTTTCTGAGTCCGGGGACTAATGCAGTCTGCGACTAGAACAAAACAAGCGAGAATATTGCGATAATATTGACTGATTTCCGCAAAATACGAAACCTATAATTTTTCGAAAACTTTATAACTCAAATTTCTTCATTATCGTGTGTTCAAACGAAGAAATTTCGACGCACTTTCGTTGTCTAGCATCTCCATCATAGGCTGATTAGAAAAATTACGATTTTCAAGTGAGGTCGAATTTTAGAACAGTCGCTGACCCGGGTATCGTCGTTTATGGGAAAAATTCGTAAACTTTTGACTATGTCAGAATGGATTCAAATGGGCTTTTCTGAGTCCGCGGTCTAATGCAGTCTGCGACCAGAACAAAATAAGCGAGAATATTGCGATAATATTGACTGATTTCCGCAAAATACGAAACGGTAATTTTTCGAAAATTTTGTAACTCAAATTTCTTCATTATCGTGTGTTCAAACGAAGAAATTTTGACGGACTTTTGTTGTCTAGCATCTCCATAATAGGCTGATTAGAAAAATTACGATTTTCAAGTGAGGTCGAATTTTGGAAAAATCGCTGACCCGGGTATCGTCGTTTCTGGAAAAAAATCGTAAATTTTTGAATATTTCAGAATGAATTTAAATGGGCTTTTCTGAGTCCGGGGACTAATGCAGTCTGCGACTAGAACAAAACAAGCGAGAATATTGCGATAATATTGACTGATTTCCGCAAAATACGAAACCTATAATTTTTCGAAAACTTTATAACTCAAATTTCTTCATTATCGTGTGTTCAAACGAAGAAATTTCGACGCACTTTCGTTGTCTAGCATCTCCATCATAGGCTGATTAGAAAAATTACGATTTTCAAGTGAGGTCAAATTTTGGAAAAATCGCTGACCCGGGTATCGTCGTTTCTGGAAAAATTCGTAAACTTTTGACTATGTCAGAATGGATTCAAATGGGCTTTTCTGAGTCCGGGGTCTAATGCAGTCTGCGACTAGAACAAAACAAGCTAGAATTTTGCGATAATATTGACTGATTTCCGCAAAATACGAGAGGGTAATTTTTCGAAAATTTTATAACTCAAATTTCTTCATTATCGTGTGTTCAAACGAAGAAATTTCGACGGACTTTTGTTGTCTAGCATCTCCATAATAGGCTGATTAGAAAAATTACGATTTTCAAGTGAGGTCGAATTTTGGAAAAATCGCTGACCCGGGTATCGTCGTTTCTGGAAAGAATTTGTAAATTTTTTAATATTTCAGAATGGATTCAAATGGGCTATTCTGAGTCCGGGGACTAATGCAGTCTGCGACCAGAACAAAATAAGCGAAAATATTGCGATAATATTGACTGATTTCCGCAAAATACGAAACGGTAATTTTTCGAAAATTTTGTAACTCAAATTTTTTCATTATCGTGTGTTCAAACTAAGAAATTTCGACGGACTTTTGTTGTCTAGCATCTCCATAATAGGCTGATTAGAAAAATTACGCTTTTCAAGTGAGGTCGAATTTTGGAAAAATCGCTGACCCGGGTATCGTCGTTTCTGGAAAAAATTCGTAAATTTTTGAATATTTCAGAATGAATTTAAATGGGCTTTTCTGAGTCCGGGGACTAATGCAGTCTGCGACTAGAACAAAACAAGCGAGAATATTGCGATAATATTGACTGATTTCCGCAAAATACGAAACGGTAATTTTTCGAACACTTTATGACTCAAATTTCTTCATTATCGTGTGTTCAAACGAAGAAATTTCGACGCACTTTCGTTGTCTAGCATCTCCATCATAGGCTGATGAGAAAAATTACGATTTTCAAGTGAGGTCAAATTTTTTAAAAATTGCTGACCCGGGTATCGTCGTTTCTGGAAAAATTCGTAAACTTTTGACTATGTCAGAATGGATTCAAATGGGCTTTTCTTAGTCCGGGGTCTAATGCAGTCTGCGACTAGAACAAAACAAGCTAGAATTTTGCGATAATATTGACTGATTTCCGCAAAATACGAGAGGGTAATTTTTCGAAAATTTTATAACTCAAATTTCTTCATTATCGTGTGTTCAAACTAAGAAATTTCGACGGACTTTTGTTGTCTAGCATCTCCATAATAGGCTGATTAGAAAAATTACGATTTTCAAGTGAGGTCGAATTTTGGAAAAATCGCTGACCCGGGTATCGTCGTTTCTGGAAAAAATTCGTAAATTTTTGAATATTTCAGAATGAATTTAAATGGGTTTTTCTGAGTCCGGGGACTAATGCAGTCTGCGACCAGAACAAAACAAGCGAGAATATTGCGATAATATTGACTGATTTCCGCTAAATACGAAACCTATAATTTTTCGAAAACTTTATAACTCAAATTTCTTCATTATCGTGTGTTCAAACGAAGAAATTTCGACGCAGTTTCGTTGTCTAGCATCTCCATCATAGGCTGGTTAGAAAAATTACGATTTTCAAGTGAGGTCGAATTTTAGAACAGTCGCTGACCCGGGTATCGTCGTTTATGGGAAAAATTCGTAAACTTTTGACTATGTCAGAATGGATTCAAATGGGCTTTTCTGAGTCCGCGGTCTAATGCAGTCTGCGACCAGAACAAAATAAGCGAGAATATTGCGATAATATTGACTGATTTCCGCAAAATACGAAACGGTAATTTTTCGAAAATTTTGTAACTCAAATTTCTTCATTATCGTGTGTTCAAACGAAGAAATTTTGACGGACTTTTGTTGTCTAGCATCTCCATAATAGGCTGATTAGAAAAATTACGATTTTCAAGTGAGGTCGAATTTTGGAAAAATCGCTGACCCGGGTATCGTCGTTTCTGGAAAAAAATCGTAAATTTTTGAATATTTCAGAATGAATTTAAATGGGCTTTTCTGAGTCCGGGGACTAATGCAGTCTGCGACTAGAACAAAACAAGCGAGAATATTGCGATAATATTGACTGATTTCCGCAAAATACGAAACCTATAATTTTTCGAAAACTTTATAACTCAAATTTCTTCATTATCGTGTGTTCAAACGAAGAAATTTCGACGCACTTTCGTTGTCTAGCATCTCCATCATAGGCTGATTAGAAAAATTACGATTTTCAAGTGAGGTCAAGTTTTTAAAAAATCGCTGACCCGGGTATCGTCGTTTCTGGAAAAAATTCGTAAATTTTTGACTATGTCAGAATGGATTCAAATGGGCTTTTCTTAGTCCGGAATCTAATGCAGTCTGCGACTAGAACAAAACAAGCTAGAATTTTGCGATAATATTGACTGATTTCCGCAAAATACGAAACGGTAATTTTTCGAAAATTTTCCAACTCAAATTTCTTCATTATCGTGTGTTCAAACGAAGAAATTTCGACGGACTTTTGTTGTCTAGCATCTCCATAATAGGCTGGTTAAAAAAATTACGATTTTCAAGTGAGGTCGAATTTTGGAAAAATCGCTGACCCGGGTATCGTCGTTTCTGGAAAAAATTCGTAAATTTTTGAATATTTCAGAATGAATTTAAATGGGCTTTTCTGAGTCCGGGGACTAATGCAGTCTGCGACCAGAACAAAACAAGCGAAAATATTGCGATAATATTGACTGATTTCCGCTAAATACGAAACCTATAATTTTTCGAAAACTTTATAACTCAAATTTCTTCATTATCGTGTGTTCAAACGAAGAAATTTCGACGCACTTTCGTTGTCTAGCATCTCCATCATAGGCTGATTAGAAAAATTACGATTTTCAAGTGAGGTCAAATTTTGGAAAAATCGCTGACCCGGGTATCGTCGTTTCTGGAAAAATTCGTAAACTTTTGACTATGTCAGAATGGATTCAAATGGGCTTTTCTGAGTCCGGGGTCTAATGCAGTCTGCGACTAGAACAAAACAAGCTAGAATTTTGCGATAATATTGACTGATTTCCGCAAAATACGAGAGGGTAATTTTTCGAAAATTTTATAACTCAAATTTCTTCATTATCGTGTGTTCAAACGAAGAAATTTCGACGGACTTTTGTTGTCTAGCATCTCCATAATAGGCTGATTAGAAAAATTACGATTTTCAAGTGAGGTCGAATTTTGGAAAAATCGCTGACCCGGGTATCGTCGTTTCTGGAAAGAATTTGTAAATTTTTTAATATTTCAGAATGGATTCAAATGGGCTATTCTGAGTCCGGGGACTAATGCAGTCTGCGACCAGAACAAAATAAGCGAAAATATTGCGATAATATTGACTGATTTCCGCAAAATACGAAACGGTAATTTTTCGAAAATTTTGTAACTCAAATTTTTTCATTATCGTGTGTTCAAACTAAGAAATTTCGACGGACTTTTGTTGTCTAGCATCTCCATAATAGGCTGATTAGAAAAATTACGCTTTTCAAGTGAGGTAGAATTTTGGAAAAATCGCTGACCCGGGTATCGTCGTTTCTGGAAAAAATTCGTAAATTTTTGAATATTTCAGAATGAATTTAAATGGGCTTTTCTGAGTCCGGGGACTAATGCAGTCTGCGACTAGAACAAAACAAGCGAGAATATTGCGATAATATTGACTGATTTCCGCAAAATACGAAACGGTAATTTTTCGAACACTTTATGACTCAAATTTCTTCATTATCGTGTGTTCAAACGAAGAAATTTCGACGCACTTTCGTTGTCTAGCATCTCCATCATAGGCTGATGAGAAAAATTACGATTTTCAAGTGAGGTCAAATTTTTTAAAAATCGCTGACCCGGGTATCGTCGTTTCTGGAAAAATTCGTAAACTTTTGACTATGTCAGAATGGATTCAAATGGGCTTTTCTTAGTCCGGGGTCTAATGCAGTCTGCGACTAGAACAAAACAAGCTAGAATTTTGCGATAATATTGACTGATTTCCGCAAAATACGAGAGGGTAATTTTTCGAAAATTTTATAACTCAAATTTCTTCATTATCGTGTGTTCAAACTAAGAAATTTCGACGGACTTTTGTTGTCTAGCATCTCCATAATAGGCTGATTAGAAAAATTACGATTTTCAAGTGAGGTCGAATTTTGGAAAAATCGCTGACCCGGGTATCGTCGTTTCTGGAAAAAATTCGTAAATTTTTGAATATTTCAGAATGAATTTAAATGGGTTTTTCTGAGTCCGGGGACTAATGCAGTCTGCGACCAGAACAAAACAAGCGAAAATATTGCGATAATATTGACTGATTTCCGCTAAATACGAAACCTATAATTTTTCGAAAACTTTATAACTCAAATTTCTTCATTATCGTGTGTTCAAACGAAGAAATTTTGACGCACTTTCGTTGTCTAGCATCTCCAACATTGGCTGATTAGAAAAATTACGGTTTTCAAGTGAGGTCAAATTTTGGAAAAATCGCTGATGGAAAAATTCGTAAACTTTTGACTATGTCAGAATGGATTCAAATGGGCTTTTCTGAGTCCGGGGTCTAATGCAGTCTGCGACTAGAACAAAGCAAGCTAGAATTTTGCGATAATATTGACTGATTTCCGCAAAATACGAGAGGGTAATTTTTCGAAAATTTTATAACTCAAATTTCTTCATTATCGTGTGTTCAAACTAAGAAATTTCGACGGACTTTTGTTGTCTAGCATCTCCATAATAGGCTGATTAGAAAAATTACGATTTTCAAGTGAGGTCGAATTTTGGAAAAATCGCTGACCCGGGTATCGTCGTTTCTGGAAAAAATTCGCAAATTTTTGAATATTTCAGAATGAATTTAAATGGGCTTTTCTGAGTCCGGGGACTAATGCAGTCTGCGACTAGAACAAAAGCGAGAGTATTGCGATAATATTGACTGATTTCCGCAAAATACGAAACCTATAATTTTTCGAAAACTTTATAACTCAAATTTCTTCATTATCGTGTGTTCAAACGAAGAAATTTCGACGCACTTTCGTTGTCTAGCATCTCCATCATAGGCTGATGAGAAAAATTACGATTTTCAAGTGAGGTCAAATTTTTTAAAAATCGCTGACCCGGGTATCGTCGTTTCTGGAAAAATTCGTAAACTTTTGACTATGTCAGAATGGATTCAAATGGGCTTTTCTTAGTCCGGGGTCTAATGCAGTCTGCGACTAGAACAAAACAAGCTAGAATTTTGCGATAATATTGACTGATTTCCGCAAAATACGAGGGTAATTTTTCGAAAATTTTATAACTCAAATTTCTTCATTATCGTGTGTTCAAACTAAGAAATTTCGACGGACTTTTGTTGTCTAGCATCTCCATAATAGGCTGATTAGAAAAATTACGATTTTCAAGTGAGGTCGAATTTTGGAAAAATCGCTGACCCCGGTATCGTCGTTTCTGGAAAAAATTCGTAAATTTTTGAATATTTCAGAATGAATTTAAATGGGCTTTTCTGAGTCTGGGAACTAATGCAGTCTGCGACTAGAACAAAACAAGCGAGAATATTGCGATAATATTGACTGATTTCCGCTAAATACGAAACCTATAATTTTTCGAAAACTTTATAACTCAAATTTCTTCATTATCGTGTGTTCAAACGAAGAAATTTTGACGCACTTTCGTTGTCTAGCATCTCCATCATAGGCTGGTTAGAAAAATTACGATTTTCAGGTGAGGTCGAATTTTAGAACAGTCGCTGACCCGGGTATCGTCGTTTATGGAAAAAATTCTTAAACTTTTGACTATGTCAGAATGGATTCAAATGGGCTTTTCTGAGTCCGGGGACTAATGCAGTCTGCGACTAGAACAAAACAAGCGAGAATACTGCGATACTATTGACTGATTTCCGCAAAATACGAAACGGTAATTTGTCGAACACTTTATAACTCAAATTTCTTCATTATCGTGTGTTCAAACGAAGAAATTTCGACGCACTTTCGTTGTCTAGCATCTCCATAATAGGCTGATTAGAAAAATTACGATTTTCAAGTGAGGTCGAATTTTGGAAAAATCGCTGACCCGGGTATCGTCGTTTCTGGAAAAAATTCGTAAATTTTTAAATATTTCAGAATGAATTTAAATGGGCTTTTCTGAGTCCGGGGACTAATGCAGTCTGCGACTAGAACAAAACAAGCGAGAATATTGCGATAATATTGAATGATTTCCGCAAAATACGAAACGGTAATTTTTCGAACACTTTATAACTCAAATTTCTTCATTATCGTGTGTTGAAACGAAGAAATTTCGACGGACTTTCGTTGTCTAGCATCTCCATCATACGCTGATGAGAAAAATTACGATTTTTAAGTGAGGTCAAATTTTTTAAAAATCGCTGACCCGGGTATCGTCGTTTCTGGAAAAATTCGTAAACTTTTGACTATGTCAGAATGGATTCAAATGGGCTTTTCTTAGTCCGGGGTCTAATGCAGTCTGCGACTAGAACAAAACAAGCTAGAATTTTGCGATAATATTGACTGATTTCCGCAAAATACGAGAGGGTAATTTTTCGAAAATTTTATAACTCAAATTTCTTCATTATCGTGTGTTCAAACTAAGAAATTTCGACGGACTTTTGTTGTCTAGCATCTCCATAATAGGCTGATTAGAAAAATTACGATTTTCAAGTGAGGTCGAATTTTGGAAAAATCGCTGACCCGGGTATCGTCGTTTCTGGAAAAAATTCGCAAATTTTTGAATATTTCAGAATGAATTTAAATGGGCTTTTCTGAGTCCGGGGACTAATGCAGTCTGCGACTAGAACAAAACAAGCGAGAATATTGCGATACTATTTACTGATTTCCGCAAAATACGAAACGGTAATTTTTCGAACACTTTATAACTCAAATTTCTTCATTATCGTGTGTTCAAACGAAGAAATTTCGACGCACTTTCGTTGTCTAGCATCTCCAACATTGGCTGATTAGAAAAATTACGGTTTTCAAGTGAGGTCAAATTTTGGAAAAATCGCTGATGGAAAAATTCGTAAACTTTTGACTATGTCAGAATGGATTCAAATGGGCTTTTCTGAGTCCGGGGTCTAATGCAGTCTGCGACTAGAACAAAGCAAGCTAGAATTTTGCGATAATATTGACTGATTTCCGCAAAATACGAGAGGGTAATTTTTCGAAAATTTTATAACTCAAATTTCTTCATTATCGTGTGTTCAAACTAAGAAATTTCGACGGACTTTTGTTGTCTAGCATCTCCATAATAGGCTGATTAGAAAAATTACGATTTTCAAGTGAGGTCGAATTTTGGAAAAATCGCTGACCCGGGTATCGTCGTTTCTGGAAAAAATTCGCAATTTTTTTAATATTTCAGAATGAATTTAAATGGGCTTTTCTGAGTCCGGGGACTAATGCAGTCTGCGACTAGAACAAAAGCGAGAGTATTGCGATAATATTGACTGATTTCCGCAAAATACGAAACCTATAATTTTTCGAAAACTTTATAACTCAAATTTCTTCATTATCGTGTGTTCAAACTAAGAAATTTCGACGGACTTTTGTTGTTTAGCATCTCCATAATAGACTGATTAGAAAAATTACGATTTTCAAGTAAGGTCGAATTTTGGAAAAATCGCTGACCCGGGTATCGTCGTTTCTGGAAAAAATTCGTAAATTTTTGAATATTTCAGAATGAATTTAAATGGGCTTTTCTGAGTCTGGGAACTAATGCAGTCTGCGACTAGAACAAAACAAGCGAGAATATTGCGATAATATTGACTGATTTCCGCTAAATACGAAACCTATAATTTTTCGAAAACTTTATAACTCAAATTTCTTCATTATCGTGTGTTCAAACGAAGAAATTTTGACGCACTTTCGTTGTCTAGCATCTCCATCATAGGCTGGTTAGAAAAATTACGATTTTCAAGTGAGGTCGAATTTTAGAACAGTCGCTGACCCGGGTATCGTCGTTTATGGAAAAAATTCGTAAACTTTTGACTATGTCAGAATGGATTCAAATGGGCTTTTCTGAGTCCGGGGACTAATGCAGTCTGCGACTAGAACAAAACAAGCGAGAATACTGCGATACTATTGACTGATTTCCGCAAAATACGAAACGGTAATTTGTCGAACACTTTATAACTCAAATTTCTTCATTATCGTGTGTTCAAACGAAGAAATTTCGACGCACTTTCGTTGTCTAGCATCTCCATAATAGGCTGATTAGAAAAATTACGATTTTCAAGTGAGGTCGAATTTTGGAAAAATCGCTGACCCGGGTATCGTCGTTTCTGGAAAAAATCGTAAATTTTTGAATATTTCAGAATGAATTTAAATGGGCTTTTCTGAGTCCGGGGACTAATGCAGTCTGCGACTAGAACAAAACAAGCGAGAATATTGCGATAATATTGACTGATTTCCGCAAAATACGAAACCTATAATTTTTCGAGAACTTTATAACTCAAATTTCTTCATTATCGTGTGTTCAAACGAAGAAATTTCGACGCACTTTCGTTGTCTAGCATCTCCATCATAGGCTGATTAGAAAAATTACGATTTTCAAGTGAGGTCAAGTTTTTAAAAAATCGCTGACCCGGGTATCGTCGTTTCTGGAAAAAAATCGTAAATTTTTGACTATGTCAGAATGGATTCAAATGGGCTTTTCTTAGTCCGGGGTCTAATGCAGTCTGCGACTAGAACAAAACAAGCTAGAATTTTGCGATAATATTGACTGATTTCCGCAAAATACGAGAGGGTAATTTTTCGAAAATTTTCCAACTCAAATTTCTTCATTATCGTGTGTTCAAACGAAGAAATTTCGACGGACTTTTGTTGTCTAGCATCTCCATAATAGGCTGGTTAAAAAAATTACGATTTTCAAGTGAGGTCGAATTTTGGAAAAATCGCTGACCCGGGTATCGTCGTTTCTGGAAAAAAGTCGTAAATTTTTGAATATTTCAGAATGAATTTAAATGGGCTTTTCTGAGTCCGGGGACTAATGCAGTCTGCGACCAGAACAAAACAAGCGAAAATATTGCGATAATATTGACTGATTTCCGCTAAATACGAAACCTATAATTTTTCAGAAACTTTATAACTCAAATTTCTTCATTATCGTGTGTTCAAACGAAGAAATTTTGACGCAGTTTCGTTGTCTAGCATCTCCATCATAGGCTGGTTAGAAAAATTACGATTTTCAAGTGATGTCGAATTTTAGAAAAGTCGCTGACCCGGGTATCGTTGTTTATGGAAAATATTCGTAAACTTTTGACTATGTCAGAATGGATTCAAATGGGCTTTTCTGAGTCCGGGGTCTAATGCAGTCTGCGACTAGAACAAAATAAGCTAGAATATTGCGATAATATTGGCTGATTTCCGCAAAATACGAAACGGTAATTTTTCGAAAATTTTATAACTCAAATTTCTTCATTATCGTGTGTTCAAACGAAGAAATTCCGACGGACTTTTGTTGTCTAGCATCTCCATCATAGGCTGGTTAGAAAAATTACGATTTTCAAGTGAGGTCGAATTTTGGAAAATTCGCTGACCCGGGTATCGTCGCTTCTGGAAAAAATTCGTAAATTTTTGACTATTTTTGACTATGTCAGAATGGATTTATATGGGCTTTTCTGAGTACGGGGACTGCGACTAGAACAAAATAAGCTAGAATATTTAGATAATATTGACTGATTTCCGCAAAATACGAAACGGTAATTTTTCGAAAATTTTATAACTCAAATTTCTTCATTATCGTGTGTTCAAACGAAGAAATTCCGACGCACTTTCGTTGTCTAGCATCTCCATAATAGGCTGGTTAGAAAAATTAGGATTTTCAAGTGAATTCGAATTTTAGAAAAATCGCTGAACCGGATATCGTCGTTTATGGAAAAAATTCGTAAATTTGTGACTGTCAGAATGGATTTAAATGAGCTTTTATAAGTACGGGGACTAATGCAGTCTGTGACTAGAACAAAATAAGCTAGAATATTGCGATAATATTGGCTGATTTCCGCAAAATACGAAACGGTAATTTTTCGAAAATTTTATAACTCAAATTTCTTCATTATCGTGTGTTCAAACGAAGAAATTCCGACGGACTTTTGTTGTCTAGCATCTCCATCATAGGCTGGTTAGAAAAATTACGATTTTCAAGTGAGGTCGAATTTTGGAAAAAATCGCTGACCCGGGTATCGTCGTTTCTGGAAAAATTCGTAAATTTTTGACTATTTTTGACTATGTCAGAATGGATTTATATGGGCTTTTCTGAGTACGGGGACTGCGACTAGAACAAAATAAGCTAGAATATTTAGATAATATTGACTGATTTCCGCAAAATACGAAACGGTAATTTTTCGAAAATTTTATAACTCAAATTTCTTCATTATCGTGTGTTCAAACGAAGAAATTCCGACGCACTTTCGTTGTCTAGCATCTCCATAATAGGCTGGTTAGAAAAATTAGGATTTTCAAATGAATTCGAATTTTAGAAAAATCGCTGAACCGGGTATCGTCGTTCCTGGAAAAAATTCGTAAATTTTTGAATATTTCAGAATGAATTTAAATGGGCTTTTCTGAGTCCGGGGACTAATGCAGTCTGCGACTAGAACAAAACAAGCGAGAATATTGCGATAATATTGACTGATTTCCGCAAAATACGAAACGGTAATTTTTCGAAAATTTATAACTCAAATTTCTTCATTATCGTGTGTTCAAACGAAGAAATTTCGACGCACTTTCGTTGTCTAGCATCTCCATCATAGGCTGATTAGAAAAATTACGATTTTCAAGTGAGGTCAAATTTTGGAAAAATCGCTGACCATATCGTCGTTTCTGGAAAAATTCGTAAACTTTTGACTATGTCAGAATGGATTCAAATGGGCTTTTCTGAGTCCGGGGTCTAATGCAGTCTGCGACTAGAACAAAACAAGCTAGAATTTTGCGATAATATTGACTGATTTCCGCAAAATACGAGAGGGTAATTTTTCGAAAATTTTATAACTCAAATTTCTTCATTATTGTGTGTTCAAACGAAGAAATTTCGACGGACTTTTGTTGTCTAGCATCTCCATAATAGGCTGATTAGAAAAATTACGATTTTCAAGTGAGGTCGAATTTTGGAAAAATCGCTGACCCGGGTATCGTCGTTTCTGGAAAGAATTTGTAAATTTTTTAATATTTCAGAATGGATTCAAATGGGCTATTCTGAGTCCGGGGACTAATGCAGTCTGCGACCAGAACAAAATAAGCGAAAATATTGCGATAATATTGACTGATTTCCGCAAAATACGAAACGGTAATTTTTCGAAAATTTTGTAACTCAAATTTTTTCATTATCGTGTGTTCAAACTAAGAAATTTCGACGCACTTTCGTTGTCTAGCATCTCCATCATAGGCTGATTAGAAAAATTACGATTTTCAAGTGAGGTCAAGTTTTTTAAAAATCGCTGACCCGGGTATCGTCGTTTCTGGAAAAAAATCGTAAATTTTTGACTATGTCAGAATGGATTCAAATGGGCTTTTCTTAGTCCGGGGTCTAATGCAGTCTGCGACTAGAACAAAACAAGCTAGAATTTTGCGATAATATTGACTGATTTCCGCAAAATACGAGAGGGTAATTTTTCGAAAATTTTCCAACTCAAATTTCTTCATTATCGTGTGTTCAAACGAAGAAATTTCGACGGACTTTTGTTGTCTAGCATCTCCATAATAGGCTGGTTAAAAAAATTACGATTTTCAAGTGAGGTCGAATTTTGGAAAAATCGCTGACCCGGGTATCGTCGTTTCTGGAAAAAAGTCGTAAATTTTTGAATATTTCAGAATGAATTTAAATGGGCTTTTCTGAGTCCGGGGACTAATGCAGTCTGCGACCAGAACAAAACAAGCGAAAATATTGCGATAATATTGACTGATTTCCGCTAAATACGAAACCTATAATTTTTCGGAAACTTTATAACTCAAATTTCTTCATTATCGTGTGTTCAAACGAAGAAATTTTGACGCAGTTTCGTTGTCTAGCATCTCCATCATAGGCTGGTTAGAAAAATTACGATTTTCAAGTGATGTCGAATTTTAGAAAAGTCGCTGACCCGGGTATCGTTGTTTATGGAAAATATTCGTAAACTTTTGACTATGTCAGAATGGATTCAAATGGGCTTTTCTGAGTCCGGGGTCTAATGCAGTCTGCGACTAGAACAAAACAAGCTAGAATTTTGCGATAATATTGACTGATTTCCGCAAAATACGAAACGGTAATTTGTAGAAAATTTTCCAACTCAAATTTCTTCATTATCGTGTGTTCAAACTAAGAAATTTCGACGGACTTTTGTTGTTTAGCATCTCCATGATAGACTGATTAGAAAAATTACGATTTTCAAGTGAGGTCGAATTTTGGAAAAATCGCTGACCCGGGTATCGTCGTTTCTGGAAAAAATTCGTAAATTTTTGAATATTTCAGAATGAATTTAAATGGGCTTTTCTGAGTCCGGGGACTAATGCAGTCTGCGACTAGAACAAAACAAGCGAGAATATTGCGATAATATTGACTGATTTCCGCTAAATACGAAACCTATAATTTTTCGAAAACTTTATAACTCAAATTTTTTCATTATCGTGTGTTCAAACGAAGAAATTTCGACGCAGTTTCGTTGTCTAGCATCTCCATCATAGGCTGGTTAGAAAAATTACGATTTTCAAGTGAGGTCGAATTTTAGAACAGTCGCTGACCCGGGTATCGTCGTTTCTGGAAAAAATTCGTAAATTTTTGAATATTTCAGAATGAATTTAAATGGCCTTTTCTGAGTCCGGGGACTAATGCAGTCTGCGACTAGAACAAAACAAGCGAGAATATTGCGATAATATTGACTGATTTCCGCAAAATACGAAACCTATAATTTTTCGAGAACTTTATAACTCAAATTTCTTCATTATCGTGTGTTCAAACGAAGAAATTTCGACGGACTTTTGTTGTCTAGCATCTCCATAATAGGCTGGTTAAAAAATTTACGATTTTCAAGTGAGGTCGAATTTTGGAAAAATCGCTGACCCGGGTATCGTCGTTTCTGGAAAAAATTCGTAAATTTTTGACTTTGTCAGAATGGATTCAAATGGGCTTTTCTTAGTCCGGGGTCTAATGCAGTCTGCGACTAGAACAAAACAAGCTAGAATTTTGCGATAATATTGACTGATTTACGCAAAATACGAAACGGTAATTTTTCGAAAATTTTCCAACTCAAATTTCTTCATTATCGTGTGTTCAAACGAAGAAATTTCGACGGACTTTTGTTGTCTAGCATCTCCATAATAGGCTGGTTAAAATAATGACGATTTTCAAGTGAGGTCGAATTTTGGAAAAATCGCTGACCCGGGTATCGTCGTTTCTGGAAAAAATTCGTAAATTTTTGAATATTTCAGAATGAATTTAAATGGGCTTTTCTGAGTCCGGGGACTAATGCAGTCTGCGACTAGAACAAAACAAGCGAGAATATTGCGATAATATTGACTGATTTCCGCAAAATACGAAACGGTAATTTGTCGAACACTTTATAACTCAAATTTCTTCATTATCGTGTGTTCAAACGAAGAAATTTTGACGCAGTTTCGTTGTCTAGCATCTCCATCATAGGCTGGTTAGAAAAATTACGATTTTCAAGTGAGGTCGAATTTTAGAAAAGTCGCTGACCCGGGTATCGTTGTTTATGGAAAATATTCGTAAACTTTTGACTATGTCAGAATGGATTCAAATGGGCTTTTCTGAGTCCGGGGTCTAATGCTGTCTGCGACTAGAACAAAACAAGCTAGAATTTTGCGATAATATTGACTGATTTACGCAAAATACGAAACGGTAATTTTTCGAAAATTTTCCAACTCAAATTTCTTCATTATCGTGTGTTCAAACGAAGAAATTTCGACGGACTTTTGTTGTCTAGCATCTCCATAATAGGCTGGTTAAAATAATGACGATTTTCAAGTGAGGTCGAATTTTGGAAAAATCGCTGACCCGGGTATCGTCGTTTCTGGAAAAAATTCGTAAATTTTTGAATATTTCAGAATGAATTTAAATGGGTTTTTCTGAGTCCGGGGACTAATGCAGTCTGCGACCAGAACAAAACAAGCGAAAATATTGCGATAATATTGACTGATTTCCGCTAAATACGAAACCTATAATTTTTCGAAAACTTTATAACTCAAATTTCTTCATTATCGTGTGTTCAAACGAAGAAATTTTGACGCAGTTTCGTTGTCTAGCATCTCCATCATAGGCTGGTTAGAAAAATTACGATTTTCAAGTGATGTCGAATTTTAGAAAAGTCGCTGACCCGGGTATCGTTGTTTATGGAAAATATTCGTAAACTTTTGACTATGTCAGAATGGATTCAAATGGGCTTTTCTGAGTCCGGGGTCTAATGCAGTCTGCGACTAGAACAAAACAAGCTAGAATTTTGCGATAATATTGACTGATTTCCGCAAAATACGAGAGGGTAATTTTTCGAAAATTTTATAACTCAAATTTCTTCATTATCGTGTGTTCAAACTAAGAAATTTCGACGGACTTTTGTTGTCTAGCATCTCCATAATAGGCTGATTAGAAAAATTACGATTTTCAAGTGAGGTCGAATTTTGGAAAAATCGCTGACCCGGGTATCGTCATTTCTGGAAAAAATTCGCAAATTTTTGAATATTTCAGAATGAATTTAAATGGGCTTTTCTGAGTCCGGGGACTAATGCAGTCTGCGACTAGAATAAAACAAGCGAGAATATTGCGATAATATTGACTGATTTCCGCAAAATACGAAACCTATAATTTTTCGAAAACTTTATAACTCAAATTTCTTCATTATTGTGTGTTCAAACTAAGAAATTTTGACGTACTTTTGTTGTCTAGCATCTCCATAATAGACTGATTAGAAAAATTACGATTTTCAAGTGAGGTCGAATTTTGGAAAAATCGCTGACCCGGGTATCGTCGTTTCTGGAAAAAATTCGTAAATTTTTGAATATTTCAGAATGAATTTAAATGGGCTTTTCTGAGTCCGGGGACTAATGCAGTCTGCGACTAGAACAAAACAAGCGAGAATATTGCGATAATATTGACTGATTTCCGCAAAATACGAAACCTATAATTTTTCGAACACTTTATAACTCAAAATTCTTCATTATCGTGTGTTCAAACGAAGAAATTTCGACGCACTTTCGTTGTCTAGCATCTCCATCATAGGCTGAATAGAAAAATTACGATTTTCAAGTGAGGTCAAATTTTGGAAAAATCGCTGACCCGGGTATCGTCGTTTCTGGGAAAAATTCGTAAATTTTTGACTATGTCAGAAAGGATTCAAATGGGCTTTTCTGAGTCCGGGGTCTAATGCAGTCTGCGACTAGAACAAAACAAGCTAGAATTTTGCGATAATATTGACTGATTTCCGCAAAATACGAAACGGTAATTTGTCGAACACTTTATAACTCAAATTTCTTCATTATCGTGTGTTCAAACGAAGACATTTCGACGGACTTTTGTTGTCTAGCATCTCCATAATAGGCTGGTTAGAAAAATTACGATTTTCAAGTGAGGTCGAATTTTGGAAAAATCGCTGACCCGGGTATCGTCGTATCTGGGAAAAACTCGTAAAATTTTGAATATTTCAGAATGAATTTTAATGGGCTTTTCTGAGTCCGGGGCCTAATGCAGTCTGCGACCAGAACAAAATAAGCGAGAATTTTGCGATAATATTGACTGATTTCCGCAAAATACGAAACGGTAATTTTTCGAAATATTTGTAACTCAAATTTCTTCATTATCTTGTGTTCAAACGAAGCAATTTTGACGGACTTTTGTTGTCTAGCATCTCCATAATAGGCTGATTAGAAAAATTACGATTTTCAAGTGAGGTCGAATTTTGGAAAAATCGCTGACCCGGGTATCGTCGTTTCTGGAAAAAATTCGTAAATTTTTGAATATTTCAGAATGAATTTAAATGGCCTTTTCTGAGTCCGGGGACTAATGCAGTCTGCGACTAGAACAAAACAAGCGAGAATATTGCGATAATATTGACTGATTTCCGCTAAATACGAAACCTATAATTTTTCGAGAACTTTATAACTCAAATTTCTTCATTATCGTGTGTTCAAACGAAGAAATTTCGACGGACTTTTGTTGTCTAGCATCTCCATAATAGGCTGGTTAAAAAAATTACGATTTTCAAGTGAGGTCGAATTTTGGAAAAATCGCTGACCCGGGTATCGTCGTTTCTGGAAAAAATTCGTAAATTTTTGACTATGTCAGAATGGATTCAAATGGGCTTTTCTTAGTCCGGGGTCTAATGCAGTCTGCGACTAGAACAAAACAAGCTAGAATTTTGCGATAATATTGACTGATTTACGCAAAATACGAAACGGTAATTTTTCGAAAATTTTCCAACTCAAATTTCTTCATTATCGTGTGTTCAAACGAAGAAATTTCGACGGACTTTTGTTGTCTAGCATCTCCATAATAGGCTGGTTAAAATAATGACGATTTTCAAGTGAGGTCGAATTTTGGAAAAATCGCTGACCCGGGTATCGTCGTTTCTGGAAAAAATTCGTAAATTTTTGAATATTTCAGAATGAATTTAAATGGGCTTTTCTGAGTCCGGGGACTAATGCAGTCTGCGACCAGAACAAAACAAGCGAAAATATTGCGATAATATTGACTGATTTCCGCTAAATACGAAACCTATAATTTTTCGAAAACTTTATAACTCAAATTTCTTCATTATCGTGTGTTCAAACGAAGAAATTTTGACGCAGTTTCGTTGTCTAGCATCTCCATCATAGGCTGGTTAGAAAAATTACGATTTTCAAGTGATGTCGAATTTTAGAAAAGTCGCTGAACCGGATATCGTCGTTTATGGAAAAAATTCGTAAATTTGTGACTGTCAGAATGGATTTAAATGAGCTTTTATAAGTACGGGGACTAATGCAGTCTGCGACTAGAACAAAATAAGCTAGAATATTGCGATAATATTGGCTGATTTCCGCTAAATACGAAACGGTAATTTTTCGAAAATTTTATAACTCAAATTTCTTCATTATCGTGTGTTCAAACGAAGAAATTCCGACGGACTTTTGTTGTCTAGCATCTCCATCATAGGCTGGTTAGAAAAATTACGATTTTCAAGTGAGGTCGAATTTTGGAAAAAATCGCTGACCCGGGTATCGTCGTTTCTGGAAAAATTCGTAAATTTTTGACTATTTTTGACTATGTCAGAATGGATTTATATGGGCTTTTCTGAGTACGGGGACTGCGACTAGAACAAAATAAGCTAGAATATTTAGATAATATTGACTGATTTCCGCAAAATACGAAACGGTAATTTTTCGAAAATTTTATAACTCAAATTTCTTCATTATCGTGTGTTCAAACGAAGAAATTCCGACGCACTTTCGTTGTCTAGCATCTCCATAATAGGCTGATTAGAAAAATTACGATTTTCAAGTGAGGTCGAATTTTGGAAAAATCGCTGACCCGGGTATCGTCGTTTCTGGAAAAAATTCGTAAATTTTTGAATATTTCAGAATGAATTTAAATGGGCTTTTCTGAGTCCGGGGACTAATGCAGTCTGCGACCAGAACAAAACAAGCGAAAATATTGCGATAATATTGACTGATTTCCGCTAAATACGAAACCTATAATTTTTCGAAAACTTTATAACTCAAATTTCTTCATTATCGTGTGTTCAAACGAAGAAATTTTGACGCAGTTTCGTTGTCTAGCATCTCCATCATAGGCTGGTTAGAAAAATTACGATTTTCAAGTGAGGTCGAATTTTAGAAAAGTCGCTGACCCGGGTATCGTTGTTTATGGAAAATATTCGTAAACTTTTGACTATGTCAGAATGGATTCAAATGGGCTTTTCTGAGTCCGGGGTCTAATGCAGTCTGCGACTAGAACAAAACAAGCTAGAATTTTGCGATAATATTGACTGATTTACGCAAAATACGAAACGGTAATTTTTCGAAAATTTTCCAATTCAAATTTCTTCATTATCGTGTGTTCAAACGAAGAAATTTCGACGGACTTTTGTTGTCTAGCATCTCCATAATAGGCTGGTTAAAATAATGACGATTTTCAAGTGAGGTCGAATTTTGGAAAAATCGCTGACCCGGGTATCGTCGTTTCTGGAAAAAATTCGTAAATTTTTGAATATTTCAGAATGAATTTAAATGGGTTTTTCTGAGTCCGGGGACTAATGCAGTCTGCGACCAGAACAAAACAAGCGAAAATATTGCGATAATATTGACTGATTTCCGCTAAATACGAAACCTATAATTTTTCGAAAACTTTATAACTCAAATTTCTTCATTATCGTGTGTTCAAACGAAGAAATTTTGACGCAGTTTCGTTGTCTAGCATCTCCATCATAGGCTGGTTAGAAAAATTACGATTTTCAAGTGATGTCGAATTTTAGAAAAGTCGCTGACCCGGGTATCGTTGTTTATGGAAAATATTCGTAAACTTTTGACTATGTCAGAATGGATTCAAATGGGCTTTTCTGAGTCCGGGGTCTAATGCAGTCTGCGACTAGAACAAAACAAGCTAGAATTTTGCGATAATATTGACTAATTTCCGCAAAATACGAGAGGGTAATTTTTCGAAAATTTTATAACTCAAATTTCTTCATTATCGTGTGTTCAAACTAAGAAATTTCGACGGACTTTTGTTGTCTAGCATCTCCATAATAGGCTGATTAGAAAAATTACGATTTTCAAGTGAGGTCGAATTTTGGAAAAATCGCTGACCCGGGTATCGTCGTTTCTGGAAAAAATTCGCAAATTTTTGAATATTTCAGAATGAATTTAAATGGGCTTTTCTGAGTCCGGGGACTAATGCAGTCTGCGACTAGAATAAAACAAGCGAGAATATTGCGATAATATTGACTGATTTCCGCAAAATACGAAACCTATAATTTTTCGAAAACTTTATAACTCAAATTTCTTCATTATTGTGTGTTCAAACTAAGAAATTTTGACGTACTTTTGTTGTCTAGCATCTCCATAATAGACTGATTAGAAAAATTACGATTTTCAAGTGAGGTCGAATTTTGGAAAAATCGCTGACCCGGGTATCGTCGTTTCTGGAAAAAATTCGTAAATTTTTGAATATTTCAGAATGAATTTAAATGGGCTTTTCTGAGTCCGGGGACTAATGCAGTCTGCGACTAGAACAAAACAAGCGAGAATATTGCGATAATATTGACTGATTTCCGCAAAATACGAAACCTATAATTTTTCGAACACTTTATAACTCAAAATTCTTCATTATCGTGTGTTCAAACGAAGAAATTTCGACGCACTTTCGTTGTCTAGCATCTCCATCATAGGCTGAATAGAAAAATTACGATTTTCAAGTGAGGTCAAATTTTGGAAAAATCGCTGACCCGGGTATCGTCGTTTCTGGGAAAAATTCGTAAATTTTTGACTATGTCAGAAAGGATTCAAATGGGCTTTTCTGAGTCCGGGGTCTAATGCAGTCTGCGACTAGAACAAAACAAGCTAGAATTTTGCGATAATATTGACTGATTTCCGCAAAATACGAAACGGTAATTTGTCGAACACTTTATAACTCAAATTTCTTCATTATCGTGTGTTCAAACGAAGAAATTTCGACGGACTTTTGTTGTCTAGCATCTCCATAATAGGCTGGTTAGAAAAATTACGATTTTCAAGTGAGGTCGAATTTTGGAAAAATCGCTGACCCGGGTATCGTCGTATCTGGGAAAAACTCGTAAAATTTTGAATATTTCAGAATGAATTTAAATGGGCTTTTCTGAGTCCGGGGCCTAATGCAGTCTGCGACCAGAACAAAATAAGCGAGAATTTTGCGATAATATTGACTGATTTCCGCAAAATACGAAACGGTAATTTTTCGAAATATTTGTAACTCAAATTTCTTCATTATCTTGTGTTCAAACGAAGCAATTTTGACGGACTTTTGTTGTCTAGCATCTCCATAATAGGCTGATTAGAAAAATTACGATTTTCAAGTGAGGTCGAATTTTGGAAAAATCGCTGACCCGGGTATCGTCGTTTCTGGAAAAAATTCGTAAATTTTTGAATATTTCAGAATGAATTTAAATGGCCTTTTCTGAGTCCGGGGACTAATGCAGTCTGCGACTAGAACAAAACAAGCGAGAATATTGCGATAATATTGACTGATTTCCGCTAAATACGAAACCTATAATTTTTCGAGAACTTTATAACTCAAATTTCTTCATTATCGTGTGTTCAAACGAAGAAATTTCGACGGACTTTTGTTGTCTAGCATCTCCATAATAGGCTGGTTAAAAAAATTACGATTTTCAAGTGAGGTCGAATTTTGGAAAAATCGCTGACCCGGGTATCGTCGTTTCTGGAAAAAATTCGTAAATTTTTGACTATGTCAGAATGGATTCAAATGGGCTTTTCTTAGTCCGGGGTCTAATGCAGTCTGCGACTAGAACAAAACAAGCTAGAATTTTGCGATAATATTGACTGATTTACGCAAAATACGAAACGGTAATTTTTCGAAAATTTTCCAACTCAAATTTCTTCATTATCGTGTGTTCAAACGAAGAAATTTCGACGGACTTTTGTTGTCTAGCATCTCCATAATAGGCTGGTTAAAATAATGACGATTTTCAAGTGAGGTCGAATTTTGGAAAAATCGCTGACCCGGGTATCGTCGTTTCTGGAAAAAATTCGTAAATTTTTGAATATTTCAGAATGAATTTAAATGGGCTTTTCTGAGTCCGGGGACTAATGCAGTCTGCGACCAGAACAAAACAAGCGAAAATATTGCGATAATATTGACTGATTTCCGCTAAATACGAAACCTATAATTTTTCGAAAACTTTATAACTCAAACTTCTTCATTATCGTGTGTTCAAACGAAGAAATTTTGACGCAGTTTCGTTGTCTAGCATCTCCATCATAGGCTGGTTAGAAAAATTACGATTTTCAAGTGAGGTCGAATTTTGGAAAAATCGCTGACCCGGGTATCGTCGTTTCTGGAAAAAATTCGCAAATTTTTGAATATTTCAGAATGAATTTAAATGGGCTTTTCTGAGTCCGGGGACTAATGCAGTCTGCGACTAGAATAAAACAAGCGAGAATATTGCGATAATATTGACTGATTTCCGCAAAATACGAAACCTATAATTTTTCGAAAACTTTATAACTCAAATTTCTTCATTATTGTGTGTTCAAACTAAGAAATTTTGACGTACTTTTGTTGTCTAGCATCTCCATAATAGACTGATTAGAAAATTTACGATTTTCAAGTGAGGTCGAATTTTGGAAAAATCGCTGACCCGGGTATCGTCGTTTCTGGAAAAAATTCGTAAATTTTTGAATATTTCAGAATGAATTTAAATGGGCTTTTCTGAGTCCGGGGACTAATGCAGTCTGCGACTAGAACAAAACAAGCGAGAATATTGCGATAATATTGACTGATTTCCGCAAAATACGAAACCTATAATTTTTCGAACACTTTATAACTCAAATTTCTTCATTATCGTGTGTTCAAACGAAGAAATTTCGACGCACTTTCGTTGTCTAGCATCTCCATCATAGGCTGAATAGAAAAATTACGATTTTCAAGTGAGGTCAAATTTTGGAAAAATCGCTGACCCGGGTATCGTCGTTTCTGGGAAAAATTCGTAAATTTTTGACTATGTCAGAATGGATTCAAATGGGCTTTTCTGAGTCCGGGGTCTAATGCAGTCTGCGACTAGAACAAAACAAGCTAGAATTTTGCGATAATATTGACTGATTTCCGCAAAATACGAAACGGTAATTTGTCGAAATTTTTCCAACTCAAATTTCTTCATTATCGTGTGTTCAAACGAAGAAATTTCGACGGACTTTTGTTGTCTAGCATCTCCATAATAGGCTGGTTAAAATAATGACGATTTTCAAGTGAGGTCGAATTTTGGAAAAATCGCTGACCCGGGTATCGTCGTTTCTGGAAAAAATTCGTAAATTTTTGAATATTTCAGAATGAATTTAAATGGGCTTTTCTGAGTCCGGGGACTAATGCAGTCTGCGACCAGAACAAAACAAGCGAAAATATTGCGATAATATTGACTGATTTCCGCTAAATACGAAACCTATAATTTTTCGAAAACTTTATAACTCAAACTTCTTCATTATCGTGTGTTCAAACGAAGAAATTTTGACGCAGTTTCGTTGTCTAGCATCTCCATCATAGGCTGGTTAGAAAAATTACGATTTTCAAGTGATGTCGAATTTTGGAAAAGTCGCTGAACCGGATATCGTCGTTTATGGAAAAAATTCGTAAATTTGTGACTGTCAGAATGGATTTAAATGAGCTTTTATAAGTACGGGGACTAATGCAGTCTGCGACTAGAACAAAATAAGCTAGAATATTGCGATAATATTGGCTGATTTCCGCTAAATACGAAACGGTAATTTTTCGAAAATTTTATAACTCAAATTTCTTCATTATCGTGTGTTCAAACGAAGAAATTCCGACGGACTTTTGTTGTCTAGCATCTCCATCATAGGCTGGTTAGAAAAATTACGATTTTCAAGTGAGGTCGAATTTTGGAAAAAATCGCTGACCCGGGTATCGTCGTTTCTGGAAAAGATCGTAAATTTTTGACTATTTTTGACTATGTCAGAATGGATTTATATGGGCTTTTCTGAGTACGGGGACTGCGACTAGAACAAAATAAGCTAGAATATTTAGATAATATTGACTGATTTCCGCAAAATACGAAACGGTAATTTTTCGAAAATTTTATAACTCAAATTTCTTCATTATCGTGTGTTCAAACGAAGAAATTCCGACGCACTTTCGTTGTCTAGCATCTCCATAATAGGCTGATTAGAAAAATTACGATTTTCAAGTGAGGTCGAATTTTGGAAAAATCGCTGACCCGGGTATCGTCGTTTCTGGAAAGAATTTGTAAATTTTTTAATATTTCAGAATGGATTCAAATGGGCTATTCTGAGTCCGGGGATTAATGCAGTCTGCGACCAGAACAAAATAAGCGAAAATATTGCGATAATATTGACTGATTTCCGCAAAATACGAAACGGTAATTTTTCGAAAATTTTGTAACTCAAATTTTTTCATTATCGTGTGTTCAAACTAAGAAATTTCGACGCACTTTCGTTGTCTAGCATCTCCATCATAGGCTGATTAGAAAAATTACGATTTTCAAGTGAGGTCAAGTTTTTAAAAAATCGCTGACCCGGGTATCGTCGTTTCTGGAAAAAAATCGTAAATTTTTGACTATGTCAGAATGGATTCAAATGGGCTTTTCTTAGTCCGGGGTCTAATGCAGTCTGCGACTAGAACAAAACAAGCTAGAATTTTGCGATAATATTGACTGATTTCCGCAAAATACGAGAGGGTAATTTTTCGAAAATTTTCCAACTCAAATTTCTTCATTATCGTGTGTTCAAACGAAGAAATTTCGACGGACTTTTGTTGTCTAGCATCTCCATAATAGGCTGATTAGAAAAATTACGATTTTCAAGTGAGGTCGAATTTTGGAAAAATCGCTGACCCGGGTATCGTCGTTTCTGGGAAAAATTCGCAAATTTTTGAATATTTCAGAATGAATTTAAATGGGCTTTTCTGAGTCCGGGGACTAATGCAGTCTGCGACTAGAACAAAACAAGCGAGAATATTGCGATAATATTGACTGATTTCCGCAAAATACGAAACCTATAATTTTTCGAAAACTTTATAACTCAAATTTCTTCATTATTGTGTGTTCAAACTAAGAAATTTTGACGTACTTTTGTTGTCTAGCATCTCCATAATAGACTGATTAGAAAAATTACGATTTTCAAGTGAGGTCGAATTTTGGAAAAATCGCTGACCCGGGTATCGTCGTTTCTGGAAAAAATTCGTAAATTTTTGAATATTTCAGAATGAATTTAAATGGGCTTTTCTGAGTCCGGGGACTAATGCAGTCTGCGACTAGAACAAAACAAGCGAGAATATTGCGATAATATTGACTGATTTCCGCAAAATACGAAACCTATAATTTTTCGAACACTTTATAACTCAAATTTCTTCATTATCGTGTGTTCAAACGAAGAAATTTCGACGGACTTTCGTTGTCTAGCATCTCCATCATAGGCTGAATAGAAAAATTACGATTTTCAAGTGAGGTCGAATTTTGGAAAAATCGCTGACCCGGGTATCGTCGTTTCTGGAAAAAATTCGTAAATTTTTGAATATTTCAGAATGAATTTAAATGGGCTTTTCTGAGTCCGGGGCCTAATGCAGTCTGCGACCAGAACAAAACAAGCGAGAATATTGCGATAATATTGACTGATTTTCGCAAAATACGAAACCTATAATTTTTCGAAAACTTTATAACTCAAATTTCTTCATTATCGTGTGTTCAAACTAAGAAATTTTGACGGACTTTTGTTGTCTAGCATCTCCATAATAGACTGATTAGAAAAATTACGATTTTCAAGTGAGGTCGAATTTTGGAAAAATCGCTGACCCGGGTATCGTCGTTTCTGGAAAAAATTCGTAAATTTTTGAATATTTCAGAATGAATTTAAATGGGCTTTTCTGAGTCCGGGGACTAATGCAGTCTGCGACTAGAACAAAACAAGCGAGAATATTGCGATAATATTGACTGATTTCCGCAAAATACGAAACCTATAATTTTTCGAAAACTTTATAACTCAAATTTCTTCATTATCGTGTGTTCAAACGAAGAAATTTCGACGCACTTTCGTTGTCTAGCATCTCCATCATAGGCTGATTAGAAAAATTACGATTTTCAAGTGAGGTCAAATTTTGGAAAAATCGCTGACCCGGGTATCGTCGTTTCTGGAAAAAATTCGTAAATTTTTGACTATGTCAGAATGGATTCAAATGGGCTTTTCTGAGTCCGGGGTCTAATGCAGTCTGCGACTAGAACAAAACAAGCTAGAATTTTGCGATAATATTGACTGATTTCCGCAAAATACGAAACGGTAATTTTTCGAAAATTTTCCAACTCAAATTTCTTCATTATCGTGTGTTCAAACGAAGAAATTTCGACGGACTTTTGTTGTCTAGCATCTCCATAATAGGCTGGTTAGAAAAATTACGATTTTCAAGTGAGGTCGAATTTTGGAAAAATCGCTGACCCGGGTATCGTCGTTTCTGGAAAAAATTCGTAAATTTTTGAATATTTCAGAATGAATTTAAATGGGCTTTTCTGAGTCCGGGGCCTAATGCAGTCTGCGACCAGAACAAAATAAGCGAGAATATTGCGATAATATTGACTGATTTTCGCAAAATACGAAACGGTAATTTTTCGAACACTTTATAACTCAAATTTCTTCATTATCGTGTGTTCAAACGAAGAAATTTCGACGCACTTTCGTTGTCTAGCATCTCCATCATAGGCTGATGAGAAAAATTACGATTTTCAAGTGAGGTCAAATTTTGGAAAAATCGCTGACCCGGGTATCGTCGTTTCTGGAAAAATTCGTAAACTTTTGACTATGTCAGAATGGATTCAAATGGGCTTTTCTTAGTCCGGGGTCTAATGCAGTCTGCGACTAGAACAAAACAAGCTAGAATTTTGCGATAATATTGACTGATTTCCGCAAAATACGAGAGGGTAATTTTTCGAAAATTTTATAACTCAAATTTCTTCATTATCGTGTGTTCAAACTAAGAAATTTCGACGGACTTTTGTTGTCTAGCATCTCCATAATAGGCTGATTAGAAAAATTACGATTTTCAAGTGAGGTCGAATTTTGGAAAAATCGCTGACCCGGGTATCGTCGTTTCTGGAAAAAATTCGTAAATTTTTGAATATTTCAGAATGAATTTAAATGGGCTTTTCTGAGTCCGGGGACTAATGCAGTCTGCGACCAGAACAAAACAAGCGAGAATATTGCGATAATATTGACTGATTTCCGCTAAATACGAAACCTATAATTTTTCGAAAACTTTATAACTCAAATTTTTTCATTATCGTGTGTTCAAACGAAGAAATTTCGTCGCAGTTTCGTTGTCTAGCATCTCCATCATAGGCTGGTTAGAAAAATTACGATTTTCAAGTGAGGTCGAATTTTAGAACAGTCGCTGACCCGGGTATCGTCGTTTATGGGAAAAATTCGTAAACTTTTGACTATGTCAGAATGGATTCAAATGGGCTTTTCTGAGTCCGCGGTCTAATGCAGTCTGCGACCAGAACAAAATAAGCGAGAATATTGCGATAATATTGACTGATTTACGCAAAATACGAAACGGTAATTTTTCGAAAATTTTCCAACTCAAATTTCTTCATTATCGTGTGTTCAAACGAAGAAATTTCGACGGACTTTTGTTGTCTAGCATCTCCATAATAGGCTGGTTAAAATAATGACGATTTTCAAGTGAGGTCGAATTTTGGAAAAATCGCTGACCCGGGTATCGTCGTTTCTGGAAAAAATTCGTAAATTTTTGAATATTTCAGAATGAATTTAAATGGGCTTTTCTGAGTCCGGGGACTAATGCAGTCTGCGACCAGAACAAAACAAGCGAAAATATTGCGATAATATTGACTGATTTCCGCTAAATACGAAACCTATAATTTTTCGAAAACTTTATAACTCAAATTTCTTCATTATCGTGTGTTCAAACGAAGAAATTTTGACGCAGTTTCGTTGTCTAGCATCTCCATCATAGGCTGGTTAGAAAAATTACGATTTTCAAGTGAGGTCGAATTTTAGAAAAGTCGCTGACCCGGGTATCGTTGTTTATGGAAAATATTCGTAAACTTTTGACTATGTCAGAATGGATTCAAATGGGCTTTTCTGAGTCCGGGGTCTAATGCAGTCTGCGACTAGAACAAAACAAGCTAGAATTTTGCGATAATATTGACTGATTTACGCAAAATACGAAACGGTAATTTTTCGAAAATTTTCCAACTCAAATTTCTTCATTATCGTGTGTTCAAACGAAGAAATTTCGACGGACTTTTGTTGTCTAGCATCTCCATAATAGGCTGGTTAAAATAATGACGATTTTCAAGTGAGGTCGAATTTTGGAAAAATCGCTGACCCGGGTATCGTCGTTTCTGGAAAAAATTCGTAAATTTTTGAATATTTCAGAATGAATTTAAATGGGTTTTTCTGAGTCCGGGGACTAATGCAGTCTGCGACCAGAACAAAACAAGCGAAAATATTGCGATAATATTGACTGATTTCCGCAAAATACGAAACCTATAATTTTTCGAAAACTTTATAACTCAAATTTCTTCATTATCGTGTGTTCAAACGAAGAAATTTTGACGCAGTTTCGTTGTCTAGCATCTCCATCATAGGCTGGTTAGAAAAATTACGATTTTCAAGTGATGTCGAATTTTAGAAAAGTCGCTGACCCGGGTATCGTTGTTTATGGAAAATATTCGTAAACTTTTGACTATGTCAGAATGGATTCAAATGGGCTTTTCTGAGTCCGGGGTCTAATGCAGTCTGCGACTAGAACAAAACAAGCTAGAATTTTGCGATAATATTGACTGATTTCCGCAAAATACGAGAGGGTAATTTTTCGAAAATTTTATAACTCAAATTTCTTCATTATCGTGTGTTCAAACTAAGAAATTTCGACGGACTTTTGTTGTCTAGCATCTCCATAATAGGCTGATTAGAAAAATTACGATTTTCAAGTGAGGTCGAATTTTGGAAAAATCGCTGACCCGGGTATCGTCGTTTCTGGAAAAAATTCGCAAATTTTTGAATATTTCAGAATGAATTTAAATGGGCTTTTCTGAGTCCGGGGACTAATGCAGTCTGCGACTAGAACAAAACAAGCGAGAATATTGCGATAATATTGACTGATTTCCGCAAAATACGAAACCTATAATTTTTCGAAAACTTTATAACTCAAATTTCTTCATTATTGTGTGTTCAAACTAAGAAATTTTGACGTACTTTTGTTGTCTAGCATCTCCATAATAGACTGATTAGAAAAATTACGATTTTCAAGTGAGGTCGAATTTTGGAAAAATCGCTGACCCGGGTATCGTCGTTTCTGGAAAAAATTCGTAAATTTTTGAATATTTCAGAATGAATTTAAATGGGCTTTTCTGAGTCCGGGGACTAATGCAGTCTGCGACTAGAACAAAACAAGCTAGAATATTGCGATAATATTGACTGATTTCCGCAAAATACGAAACCTATAATTTTTCGAACACTTTATAACTCAAATTTCTTCATTATCGTGTGTTCAAACGAAGAAATTTCGACGCACTTTCGTTGTCTAGCATCTCCATCATAGGCTGAATAGAAAAATTACGATTTTCAAGTGAGGTCAAATTTTGGAAAAATCGCTGACCCGGGTATCGTCGTTTCTGGGAAAAATTCGTAAATTTTTGACTATGTCAGAAAGGATTCAAATGGGCTTTTCTGAGTCCGGGGTCTAATGCAGTCTGCGACTAGAACAAAACAAGCTAGAATTTTGCGATAATATTGACTGATTTCCGCAAAATACGAAACGGTAATTTTTCGAAAATTTTCCAACTCAAATTTTTTCATTATCGTGTGTTCAAACGAAGAAATTTCGACGGACTTTTGTTGTCTAGCATCTCCATAATAGGCTGGTTAGAAAAATTACGATTTTCAAGTGAGGTCGAATTTTGGAAAAATCGCTGACCCGGGTATCGTCGTATCTGGGAAAAACTCGTAAAATTTTGAATATTTCAGAATGAATTTAAATGGGCTTTTCTGAGTCCGGGGCCTAATGCAGTCTGCGACCAGAACAAAATAAGCGAGAATATTGCGATAATATTGACTGATTTCCGCAAAATACGAAACGGTAATTTTTCGAAAATTTTGTAACTCAAATTTCTTCATTATCGTGTGTTCAAACGAAGAAATTTCGACGGACTTTTGTTGTTTAGCATCTCCATAATAGACTGATTAGAAAAATTACGATTTTCAAGTGAGGTCGAATTTTGGAAAAATCGCTGACCCGGGTATCGTCGTTTCTGGAAAAAATTCGTAAATTTTTGACTATGTCAGAATGGATTCAAATGGGCTTTTCTGAGTCCGGTGTCTAATGCAGTCTGCGACTAGAACAAAACAAGCTAGAATTTTGCGATAATATTGACTGATTTCCGCAAAATAAGAAACGGTAATTTTTCGAAAATTTTGTAACTCAAATTTTTTCATTATTGTGTGTTCAAACTAAGAAATTTCGACGGACTTTTGTTGTCTAGCATCTCCATAATAGGCTGGTTAGAAAAATTACGATTTTCAAGTGAGGTCGAATTTTGGAAAAATCGCTGACCCGGGTATCGTCGTTTCTGGAAAAAATTCGTAAATTTTTGAATATTTCAGAATGAATTTAAATGGGCTTTTCTGAGTTCGGGGCCTAATGCAGTCTGCGACCAGAACAAAACAAGCGAGAATATTGCGATAATATTGACTGATTTTCGCAAAATACGAAACCTATAATTTTTCGAAAACTTTATAACTCAAATTTCTTCATTATCGTGTGTTCAAACTAAGAAATTTTGACGGACTTTTGTTGTCTAGCATCTCCATAATAGACTGATTAGAAAAATTACGATTTTCAAGTGAGGTCGAATTTTGGAAAAATCGCTGACCCGGGTATCGTCGTTTCTGGAAAAAATTCGTAAATTTTTGAATATTTCAGAATGAATTTAAATGGGCTTTTCTGAGTCTGGGGACTAATGCAGTCTGCGACTAGAACAAAACAAGCGAGAATATTGCGATGATATTGACTGATTTCCGCAAAATACGAAACCTATAATTTTTCGAAAACTTTATAACTCAAATTTCTTCATTATCGTGTGTTCAAACGAAGAAATTTCGACGCACTTTCGTTGTCTAGCATCTCCATCATAGGCTGATTAGAAAAATTACGATTTTCAAGTGAGGTCAAATTTTGGAAAAATCGTCGTTTCTGGAAAAAATTCGTAAATTTTTGACTATGTCAGAATGGATTCAAATGGGCTTTTCTGAGTCCGGGGTCTAATGCAGACTGCGACTAGAACAAAACAAGCTAGAATTTTGCGATAATATTGACTGATTTCCGCAAAATACGAAAGGGTAATTTTTCGAAAATTTTCCAACTCAAATTTCTTCATTATCGTGTGTTCAAACGAAGAAATTTCGACGCACTTTCGTTGTCTAGCATCTCCATCATAGGCTGATTAGAAAAATTACGATTTTCAAGTGAGGTCAAATTTTGGAAATATCGCTGAAACGGGTATCGTCGTTTCTGGAAAAAATTCGTAAATTTTTGAATATTTCAGAATGAATTTAAATGGGCTTTTCTGAGTCCGGGGACTAATGCAGTCTGCGACCAGAACAAAACAAGCGAAAATATTGCGATAATAATGACTGATTTCCGCTAAATACGAAACGGTAATTTTTCGAAAATTTTGTAACTCAAATTTTTTCATTATTGTGTGTTCAAACGAAGAAATTTTGACGTACTTTTGTTGTCTAGCATCTCCATAATAGACTGATTAGAAAAATTACGATTTTCAAGTGAGGTCGAATTTTGGAAAAATCGCTGACCCGGGTATCGTCGTTTCTGAGAAAAATTCGTAAATTTTTGAATATTTCAGAATGAATTTAAATGGGCTTTTCTGAGTCCGGGGACTAATGCAGTCTGCGACCAGAACAAAATAAGCGAGAATATTGCGATAATATTGACTGATTTTCGCAAAATACGAAACGGTAATTTTTCGAACACTTTATAACTCAAATTTCTTCATTATCGTGTGTTCAAACGAAGAAATTTCGACGCACTTTCGTTGTCTAGCATCTCCATCATAGGCTGATGAGAAAAATTACGATTTTCAAGTGAGGTCAAATTTTGGAAAAATCGCTGACCCGGGTATCGTCGTTTCTGGAAAAATTCGTAAACTTTTGACTATGTCAGAATGGATTCAAATGGGCTTTTCTTAGTCCGGGGTCTAATGCAGTCTGCGACTAGAACAAAACAAGCTAGAATTTTGCGATAATATTGACTGATTTCCGCAAAATACGAGAGGGTAATTTTTCGAAACTTTTATAACTCAAATTTCTTCATTATCGTGTGTTCAAACTAAGAAATTTCGACGGACTTTTGTTGTCTAGCATCTCCATAATAGGCTGATTAGAAAAATTACGATTTTCAAGTGAGGTCGAATTTTGGAAAAATCGCTGACCCGGGTATCGTCGTTTCTGGAAAAAATTCGTAAATTTTTGAATATTTCAGAATGAATTTAAATGGGCTTTTCTGAGTCCGGGGACTAATGCAGTCTGCGACCAGAACAAAACAAGCGAGAATATTGCGATAATATTGACTGATTTCCGCTAAATACGAAACCTATAATTTTTCGAAAACTTTATAACTCAAATTTTTTCATTATCGTGTGTTCAAACGAAGAAATTTCGACGCAGTTTCGTTGTCTAGCATCTCCATCATAGGCTGGTTAGAAAAATTACGATTTTCAAGTGAGGTCGAATTTTAGAACAGTCGCTGACCCGGGTATCGTCGTTTATGGGAAAAATTCGTAAACTTTTGACTATGTCAGAATGGATTCAAATGGGCTTTTCTGAGTCCGCGGTCTAATGCAGTCTGCGACCAGAACAAAATAAGCGAGAATATTGCGATAATATTGACTGATTTACGCAAAATACGAAACGGTAATTTTTCGAAAATTTTCCAACTCAAATTTCTTCATTATCGTGTGTTCAAACGAAGAAATTTCGACGGACTTTTGTTGTCTAGCATCTCCATAATAGGCTGGTTAAAATAATGACGATTTTCAAGTGAGGTCGAATTTTGGAAAAATCGCTGACCCGGGTATCGTCGTTTCTGGAAAAAAATCGTAAATTTTTGAATATTTCAGAATGAATTTAAATGGGCTTTTCTGAGTCCGGGGACTAATGCAGTCTGCGACCAGAACAAAACAAGCGAAAATATTGCGATAATATTGACTGATTTCCGCTAAATACGAAACCTATAATTTTTCGAAAACTTTATAACTCAAATTTCTTCATTATCGTGTGTTCAAACGAAGAAATTTTGACGCAGTTTCGTTGTCTAGCATCTCCATCATAGGCTGGTTAGAAAAATTACGATTTTCAAGTGAGGTCGAATTTTAGAAAAGTCGCTGACCCGGGTATCGTTGTTTATGGAAAATATTCGTAAACTTTTGACTATGTCAGAATGGATTCAAATGGGCTTTTCTGAGTCCGGGGTCTAATGCAGTCTGCGACTAGAACAAAACAAGCTAGAATTTTGCGATAATATTGACTGATTTACGCAAAATACGAAACGGTAATTTTTCGAAAATTTTCCAACTCAAATTTCTTCATTATCGTGTGTTCAAACGAAGAAATTTCGACGGACTTTTGTTGTCTAGCATCTCCATAATAGGCTGGTTAAAATAATGACGATTTTCAAGTGAGGTCGAATTTTGGAAAAATCGCTGACCCGGGTATCGTCGTTTCTGGAAAAAATTCGTAAATTTTTGAATATTTCAGAATGAATTTAAATGGGTTTTTCTGAGTCCGGGGACTAATGCAGTCTGCGACCAGAACAAAACAAGCGAAAATATTGCGATAATATTGACTGATTTCCGCAAAATACGAAACCTATAATTTTTCGAAAACTTTATAACTCAAATTTCTTCATTATCGTGTGTTCAAACGAAGAAATTTTGACGCAGTTTCGTTGTCTAGCATCTCCATCATAGGCTGGTTAGAAAAATTACGATTTTCAAGTGATGTCGAATTTTAGAAAAGTCGCTGACCCGGGTATCGTTGTTTATGGAAAATATTCGTAAACTTTTGACTATGTCAGAATGGATTCAAATGGGCTTTTCTGAGTCCGGGGTCTAATGCAGTCTGCGACTAGAACAAAACAAGCTAGAATTTTGCGATAATATTGACTGATTTCCGCAAAATACGAAACGGTAATTTTTCGAAAATTTTATAACTCAAATTTCTTCATTATCGTGTGTTCAAACGAAGAAATTCCGACGCACTTTCGTTGTCTAGCATCTCCATAATAGGCTGATTAGAAAAATTACGATTTTCAAGTGAGGTCGAATTTTGGAAAAATCGCTGACCCGGGTATCGTCGTTTCTGGGAAAAATTCGTAAATTTTTGACTATGTCAGAAAGGATTCAAATGGGCTTTTCTGAGTCCGGGGTCTAATGCAGTCTGCGACTAGAACAAAACAAGCTAGAATTTTGCGATAATATTGACTGATTTCCGCAAAATACGAAACGGTAATTTTTCGAAAATTTTCCAACTCAAATTTTTTCATTATCGTGTGTTCAAACGAAGAAATTTCGACGGACTTTTGTTGTCTAGCATCTCCATAATAGGCTGGTTAGAAAAATTACGATTTTCAAGTGAGGTCGAATTTTGGAAAAATCGCTGACCCGGGTATCGTCGTATCTGGGAAAAACTCGTAAAATTTTGAATATTTCAGAATGAATTTAAATGGGCTTTTCTGAGTCCGGGGCCTAATGCAGTCTGCGACCAGAACAAAATAAGCGAGAATATTGCGATAATATTGACTGATTTCCGCAAAATACGAAACGGTAATTTTTCGAAAATTTTGTAACTCAAATTTCTTCATTATCGTGTGTTCAAACGAAGAAATTTCGACGGACTTTTGTTGTTTAGCATCTCCATAATAGACTGATTAGAAAAATAACGATTTTCAAGTGAGGTCGAATTTTGGAAAAATCGCTGACCCGGGTATCGTCGTTTCTGGAAAAAATTCGTAAATTTTTGACTATTTCAGAATGAATTTAAATGGGCTTTTCTGAGTCCGGGGACTAATGCAGTCTGCGACTAGAACAAAACAAGCGAGAATATTGCGATAATATTGACTGATTTCCGCAAAATACGAAACCTATAATTTTTCGAACACTTTATAACTCAAAATTCTTCATTATCGTGTGTTCAAACGAAGAAATTTCGACGCACTTTCGTTGTCTAGCATCTCCATCATAGGCTGAATAGAAAAATTACGATTTTCAAGTGAGGTCGAATTTTGGAAAAATCGCTGACCCGGGTATCGTCGTTTCTGGAAAAAATTCGTAAATTTTTGAATATTTCAGAATGAATTTAAATGGGCTTTTCTGAGTCCGGGGACTAATGCAGTCTGCGACCAGAACAAAACAAGCGAGAATATTGCGATAATATTGACTGATTTCCGCTAAATACGAAACCTATAATTTTTCGAAAACTTTATAACTCAAATTTTTTCATTATCGTGTGTTCAAACGAAGAAATTTCGACGCAGTTTCGTTGTCTAGCATCTCCATCATAGGCTGGTTAGAAAAATTACGATTTTCAAGTGAGGTCGAATTTTAGAACAGTCGCTGACCCGGGTATCGTCGTTTATGGGAAAAATTCGTAAACTTTTGACTATGTCAGAATGGATTCAAATGGGCTTTTCTGAGTCCGCGGTCTAATGCAGTCTGCGACCAGAACAAAATAAGCGAGAATATTGCGATAATATTGACTGATTTACGCAAAATACGAAACGGTAATTTTTCGAAAATTTTCCAACTCAAATTTCTTCATTATCGTGTGTTCAAACGAAGAAATTTCGACGGACTTTTGTTGTCTAGCATCTCCATAATAGGCTGGTTAAAATAATGACGATTTTCAAGTGAGGTCGAATTTTGGAAAAATCGCTGACCCGGGTATCGTCGTTTCTGGAAAAAAATCGTAAATTTTTGAATATTTCAGAATGAATTTAAATGGGCTTTTCTGAGTCCGGGGACTAATGCAGTCTGCGACCAGAACAAAACAAGCGAAAATATTGCGATAATATTGACTGATTTCCGCTAAATACGAAACCTATAATTTTTCGAAAACTTTATAACTCAAATTTCTTCATTATCGTGTGTTCAAACGAAGAAATTTTGACGCAGTTTCGTTGTCTAGCATCTCCATCATAGGCTGGTTAGAAAAATTACGATTTTCAAGTGAGGTCGAATTTTAGAAAAGTCGCTGACCCGGGTATCGTTGTTTATGGAAAATATTCGTAAACTTTTGACTATGTCAGAATGGATTCAAATGGGCTTTTCTGAGTCCGGGGTCTAATGCAGTCTGCGACTAGAACAAAACAAGCTAGAATTTTGCGATAATATTGACTGATTTACGCAAAATACGAAACGGTAATTTTTCGAAAATTTTCCAACTCAAATTTCTTCATTATCGTGTGTTCAAACGAAGAAATTTCGACGGACTTTTGTTGTCTAGCATCTCCATAATAGGCTGGTTAAAATAATGACGATTTTCAAGTGAGGTCGAATTTTGGAAAAATCGCTGACCCGGGTATCGTCGTTTCTGGAAAAAATTCGTAAATTTTTGAATATTTCAGAATGAATTTAAATGGGTTTTTCTGAGTCCGGGGACTAATGCAGTCTGCGACCAGAACAAAACAAGCGAAAATATTGCGATAATATTGACTGATTTCCGCAAAATACGAAACCTATAATTTTTCGAAAACTTTATAACTCAAATTTCTTCATTATCGTGTGTTCAAACGAAGAAATTTTGACGCAGTTTCGTTGTCTAGCATCTCCATCATAGGCTGGTTAGAAAAATTACGATTTTCAAGTGATGTCGAATTTTAGAAAAGTCGCTGACCCGGGTATCGTTGTTTATGGAAAATATTCGTAAACTTTTGACTATGTCAGAATGGATTCAAATGGGCTTTTCTGAGTCCGGGGTCTAATGCAGTCTGCGACTAGAACAAAACAAGCTAGAATTTTGCGATAATATTGACTGATTTCCGCAAAATACGAAACGGTAATTTTTCGAAAATTTTATAACTCAAATTTCTTCATTATCGTGTGTTCAAACGAAGAAATTCCGACGCACTTTCGTTGTCTAGCATCTCCATAATAGGCTGATTAGAAAAATTACGATTTTCAAGTGAGGTCGAATTTTGGAAAAATCGCTGACCCGGGTATCGTCGTTTCTGGGAAAAATTCGTAAATTTTTGACTATGTCAGAAAGGATTCAAATGGGCTTTTCTGAGTCCGGGGTCTAATGCAGTCTGCGACTAGAACAAAACAAGCTAGAATTTTGCGATAATATTGACTGATTTCCGCAAAATACGAAACGGTAATTTTTCGAAAATTTTCCAACTCAAATTTTTTCATTATCGTGTGTTCAAACGAAGAAATTTCGACGGACTTTTGTTGTCTAGCATCTCCATAATAGGCTGGTTAGAAAAATTACGATTTTCAAGTGAGGTCGAATTTTGGAAAAATCGCTGACCCGGGTATCGTCGTATCTGGGAAAAACTCGTAAAATTTTGAATATTTCAGAATGAATTTAAATGGGCTTTTCTGAGTCCGGGGCCTAATGCAGTCTGCGACCAGAACAAAATAAGCGAGAATATTGCGATAATATTGACTGATTTCCGCAAAATACGAAACGGTAATTTTTCGAAAATTTTGTAACTCAAATTTCTTCATTATCGTGTGTTCAAACGAAGAAATTTCGACGGACTTTTGTTGTTTAGCATCTCCATAATAGACTGATTAGAAAAATAACGATTTTCAAGTGAGGTCGAATTTTGGAAAAATCGCTGACCCGGGTATCGTCGTTTCTGGAAAAAATTCGTAAATTTTTGACTATTTCAGAATGAATTTAAATGGGCTTTTCTGAGTCCGGGGACTAATGCAGTCTGCGACTAGAACAAAACAAGCGAGAATATTGCGATAATATTGACTGATTTCCGCAAAATACGAAACCTATAATTTTTCGAACACTTTATAACTCAAAATTCTTCATTATCGTGTGTTCAAACGAAGAAATTTCGACGCACTTTCGTTGTCTAGCATCTCCATCATAGGCTGAATAGAAAAATTACGATTTTCAAGTGAGGTCAAATTTTGGAAAAATCGCTGACCCGGGTATCGTCGTTTCTGGGAAAAATTCGTAAATTTTTGACTATGTCAGAAAGGATTCAAATGGGCTTTTCTGAGTCCGGGGTCTAATGCAGTCTGCGACTAGAACAAAACAAGCGAGAATATTGCGATAATATTGACTGATTTCCGCAAAATACGAAACCTATAATTTTTCGAAAACTTTATAACTCAAATTTCTTCATTATCGTGTGTTCAAACGAAGAAATTTCGACGCACTTTCGTTGTCTAGCATCTCCATCATAGGCTGATTAGAAAAATTACGATTTTCAAGTAAGGTCAAATTTTGGAAAAATCGCTGACCCCGGGTATCGTCGTTTCTGGAAAAAATTCGTAAATTTTTGACTATGTCAGAATGGATTCAAATGGGCTTTTCTGAGTCCGGTGTCTAATGCAGTCTGCGACTAGAACAAAACAAGCTAGAATTTTGCGATAATATTGACTGATTTCCGCAAAATAAGAAACGGTAATTTTTCGAAAATTTTGTAACTCAAATTTTTTCATTATTGTGTGTTCAAACTAAGAAATTTCGACGGACTTTTGTTGTCTAGCATCTCCATAATAGGCTGGTTAGAAAAATTACGATTTTCAAGTGAGGTCGAATTTTGGAAAAATCGCTGACCCGGGTATCGTCGTTTCTGGAAAAAATTCGTAAATTTTTGAATATTTCAGAATGAATTTAAATGGGCTTTTCTGAGTTCGGGGCCTAATGCAGTCTGCGACCAGAACAAAACAAGCGAGAATATTGCGATAATATTGACTGATTTTCGCAAAATACGAAACCTATAATTTTTCGAAAACTTTATAACTCAAATTTCTTCATTATCGTGTGTTCAAACTAAGAAATTTTGACGGACTTTTGTTGTCTAGCATCTCCATAATAGACTGATTAGAAAAATTACGATTTTCAAGTGAGGTCGAATTTTGGAAAAATCGCTGACCCGGGTATCGTCGTTTCTGGAAAAAATTCGTAAATTTTTGAATATTTCAGAATGAATTTAAATGGGCTTTTCTGAGTCCGGGGACTAATGCAGTCTGCGACTAGAACAAAACAAGCGAGAATATTGCGATGATATTGACTGATTTCCGCAAAATACGAAACCTATAATTTTTCGAAAACTTTATAACTCAAATTTCTTCATTATCGTGTGTTCAAACGAAGAAATTTCGACGCACTTTCGTTGTCTAGCATCTCCATCATAGGCTGATTAGAAAAATTACGATTTTCAAGTGAGGTCAAATTTTGGAAAAATCGTCGTTTCTGGAAAAAATTCGTAAATTTTTGACTATGTCAGAATGGATTCAAATGGGCTTTTCTGAGTCCGGGGTCTAATGCAGACTGCGACTAGAACAAAACAAGCTAGAATTTTGCGATAATATTGACTGATTTCCGCAAAATACGAAAGGGTAATTTTTCGAAAATTTTCCAACTCAAATTTCTTCATTATCGTGTGTTCAAACGAAGAAATTTCGACGCACTTTCGTTGTCTAGCATCTCCATCATAGGCTGATTAGAAAAATTACGATTTTCAAGTGAGGTCAAATTTTGGAAATATCGCTGAAACGGGTATCGTCGTTTCTGGAAAAAATTCGTAAATTTTTGAATATTTCAGAATGAATTTAAATGGGCTTTTCTGAGTCCGGGGACTAATGCAGTCTGCGACCAGAACAAAACAAGCGAAAATATTGCGATAATAATGACTGATTTCCGCTAAATACGAAACGGTAATTTTTCGAAAATTTTGTAACTCAAATTTTTTCATTATTGTGTGTTCAAACGAAGAAATTTTGACGTACTTTTGTTGTCTAGCATCTCCATAATAGACTGATTAGAAAAATTACGATTTTCAAGTGAGGTCGAATTTTGGAAAAATCGCTGACCCGGGTATCGTCGTTTCTGAGAAAAATTCGTAAATTTTTGAATATTTCAGAATGAATTTAAATGGGCTTTTCTGAGTCCGGGGACTAATGCAGTCTGCGACCAGAACAAAATAAGCGAGAATATTGCGATAATATTGACTGATTTTCGCAAAATACGAAACGGTAATTTTTCGAACACTTTATAACTCAAATTTCTTCATTATCGTGTGTTCAAACGAAGAAATTTCGACGCACTTTCGTTGTCTAGCATCTCCATCATAGGCTGATGAGAAAAATTACGATTTTCAAGTGAGGTCAAATTTTGGAAAAATCTAGCATATCGTCGTTTCTGGAAAAATTCGTAAACTTTTGACTATGTCAGAATGGATTCAAATGGGCTTTTCTTAGTCCGGGGTCTAATGCAGTCTGCGACTAGAACAAAACAAGCTAGAATTTTGCGATAATATTGACTGATTTCCGCAAAATACGAGAGGGTAATTTTTCGAAAATTTTATAACTCAAATTTCTTCATTATCGTGTGTTCAAACTAAGAAATTTCGACGGACTTTTGTTGTCTAGCATCTCCATAATAGGCTGATTAGAAAAATTACGATTTTCAAGTGAGGTCGAATTTTGGAAAAATCGCTGACCCGGGTATCGTCGTTTCTGGAAAAAATTCGTAAATTTTTGAATATTTCAGAATGAATTTAAATGGGCTTTTCTGAGTCCGGGGACTAATGCAGTCTGCGACCAGAACAAAACAAGCGAGAATATTGCGATAATATTGACTGATTTCCGCTAAATACGAAACCTATAATTTTTCGAAAACTTTATAACTCAAATTTTTTCATTATCGTGTGTTCAAACGAAGAAATTTCGACGCAGTTTCGTTGTCTAGCATCTCCATCATAGGCTGGTTAGAAAAATTACGATTTTCAAGTGAGGTCGAATTTTAGAACAGTCGCTGACCCGGGTATCGTCGTTTATGGGAAAAATTCGTAAACTTTTGACTATGTCAGAATGGATTCAAATGGGCTTTTCTGAGTCCGCGGTCTAATGCAGTCTGCGACCAGAACAAAATAAGCGAGAATATTGCGATAATATTGACTGATTTACGCAAAATACGAAACGGTAATTTTTCGAAAATTTTCCAACTCAAATTTCTTCATTATCGTGTGTTCAAACGAAGAAATTTCGACGGACTTTTGTTGTCTAGCATCTCCATAATAGGCTGGTTAAAATAATGACGATTTTCAAGTGAGGTCGAATTTTGGAAAAATCGCTGACCCGGGTATCGTCGTTTCTGGAAAAAATTCGTAAATTTTTGAATATTTCAGAATGAATTTAAATGGGCTTTTCTGAGTCCGGGGACTAATGCAGTCTGCGACCAGAACAAAACAAGCGAAAATATTGCGATAATATTGACTGATTTCCGCTAAATACGAAACCTATAATTTTTCGAAAACTTTATAACTCAAATTTCTTCATTATCGTGTGTTCAAACGAAGAAATTTTGACGCAGTTTCGTTGTCTAGCATCTCCATCATAGGCTGGTTAGAAAAATTACGATTTTCAAGTGAGGTCGAATTTTAGAAAAGTCGCTGACCCGGGTATCGTTGTTTATGGAAAATATTCGTAAACTTTTGACTATGTCAGAATGGATTCAAATGGGCTTTTCTGAGTCCGGGGTCTAATGCAGTCTGCGACTAGAACAAAACAAGCTAGAATTTTGCGATAATATTGACTGATTTACGCAAAATACGAAACGGTAATTTTTCGAAAATTTTCCAACTCAAATTTCTTCATTATCGTGTGTTCAAACGAAGAAATTTCGACGGACTTTTGTTGTCTAGCATCTCCATAATAGGCTGGTTAAAATAATGACGATTTTCAAGTGAGGTCGAATTTTGGAAAAATCGCTGACCCGGGTATCGTCGTTTCTGGAAAAAATTCGTAAATTTTTGAATATTTCAGAATGAATTTAAATGGGTTTTTCTGAGTCCGGGGACTAATGCAGTCTGCGACCAGAACAAAACAAGCGAAAATATTGCGATAATATTGACTGATTTCCGCAAAATACGAAACCTATAATTTTTCGAAAACTTTATAACTCAAATTTCTTCATTATCGTGTGTTCAAACGAAGAAATTTTGACGCAGTTTCGTTGTCTAGCATCTCCATCATAGGCTGGTTAGAAAAATTACGATTTTCAAGTGATGTCGAATTTTAGAAAAGTCGCTGACCCGGGTATCGTTGTTTATGGAAAATATTCGTAAACTTTTGACTATGTCAGAATGGATTCAAATGGGCTTTTCTGAGTCCGGGGTCTAATGCAGTCTGCGACTAGAACAAAACAAGCTAGAATTTTGCGATAATATTGACTGATTTCCGCAAAATACGAAACGGTAATTTTTCGAAAATTTTATAACTCAAATTTCTTCATTATCGTGTGTTCAAACGAAGAAATTCCGACGCACTTTCGTTGTCTAGCATCTCCATAATAGGCTGATTAGAAAAATTACGATTTTCAAGTGAGGTCGAATTTTGGAAAAATCGCTGACCCGGGTATCGTCGTTTCTGGAAAGAATTTGTAAATTTTTTAATATTTCAGAATGGATTCAAATGGGCTATTCTGAGTCCGGGGACTAATGCAGTCTGCGACCAGAACAAAATAAGCGAAAATATTGCGATAATATTGACTGATTTCCGCAAAATACGAAACGGTAATTTTTCGAAAATTTTGTAACTCAAATTTTTTCATTATCGTGTGTTCAAACTAAGAAATTTCGACGCACTTTCGTTGTCTAGCATCTCCATCATAGGCTGATTAGAAAAATTACGATTTTCAAGTGAGGTCAAGTTTTTAAAAAATCGCTGACCCGGGTATCGTCGTTTCTGGAAAAAAATCGTAAATTTTTGACTATGTCAGAATGGATTCAAATGGGCTTTTCTTAGTCCGGGGTCTAATGCAGTCTGCGACTAGAACAAAACAAGCTAGAATTTTGCGATAATATTGACTGATTTCCGCAAAATACGAGAGGGTAATTTTTCGAAAATTTTCCAACTCAAATTTCTTCATTATCGTGTGTTCAAACGAAGAAATTTCGACGGACTTTTGTTGTCTAGCATCTCCATAATAGGCTGATTAGAAAAATTACGATTTTCAAGTGAGGTCGAATTTTGGAAAAATCGCTGACCCGGGTATCGTCGTTTCTGGAAAAAATTCGCAAATTTTTGAATATTTCAGAATGAATTTAAATGGGCTTTTCTGAGTCCGGGGACTAATGCAGTCTGCGACTAGAACAAAACAAGCGAGAATATTGCGATAATATTGACTGATTTCCGCAAAATACGAAACCTATAATTTTTCGAAAACTTTATAACTCAAATTTCTTCATTATTGTGTGTTCAAACTAAGAAATTTTGACGTACTTTTGTTGTCTAGCATCTCCATAATAGACTGATTAGAAAAATTACGATTTTCAAGTGAGGTCGAATTTTGGAAAAATCGCTGACCCGGGTATCGTCGTTTCTGGAAAAAATTCGTAAATTTTTGAATATTTCAGAATGAATTTAAATGGGCTTTTCTGAGTCCGGGGACTAATGCAGTCTGCGACTAGAACAAAACAAGCGAGAATATTGCGATAATATTGACTGATTTCCGCAAAATACGAAACCTATAATTTTTCGAACACTTTATAACTCAAATTTCTTCATTATCGTGTGTTCAAACGAAGAAATTTCGACGCACTTTCGTTGTCTAGCATCTCCATCATAGGCTGAATAGAAAAATTACGATTTTCAAGTGAGGTCGAATTTTGGAAAAATCGCTGACCCGGGTATCGTCGTTTCTGGAAAAAATTCGTAAATTTTTGAATATTTCAGAATGAATTTAAATGGGCTTTTCTGAGTCCGGGGCCTAATGCAGTCTGCGACCAGAACAAAACAAGCGAGAATATTGCGATAATATTGACTGATTTTCGCAAAATACGAAACCTATAATTTTTCGAAAACTTTATAACTCAAATTTCTTCATTATCGTGTGTTCAAACTAAGAAATTTTGACGGACTTTTGTTGTCTAGCATCTCCATAATAGACTGATTAGAAAAATTACGATTTTCAAGTGAGGTCGAATTTTGGAAAAATCGCTGACCCGGGTATCGTCGTTTCTGGAAAAAATTCGTAAATTTTTGAATATTTCAGAATGAATTTAAATGGGCTTTTCTGAGTCCGGGGACTAATGCAGTCTGCGACTAGAACAAAACAAGCGAGAATATTGCGATAATATTGACTGATTTCCGCAAAATACGAAACCTATAATTTTTCGAAAACTTTATAACTCAAATTTCTTCATTATCGTGTGTTCAAACGAAGAAATTTCGACGCACTTTCGTTGTCTAGCATCTCCATCATAGGCTGATTAGAAAAATTACGATTTTCAAGTGAGGTCAAATTTTGGAAAAATCGCTGACCCGGGTATCGTCGTTTCTGGAAAAAATTCGTAAATTTTTGACTATGTCAGAATGGATTCAAATGGGCTTTTCTGAGTCCGGGGTCTAATGCAGTCTGCGACTAGAACAAAACAAGCTAGAATTTTGCGATAATATTGACTGATTTCCGCAAAATACGAAACGGTAATTTTTCGAAAATTTTCCAACTCAAATTTCTTCATTATCGTGTGTTCAAACGAAGAAATTTCGACGGACTTTTGTTGTCTAGCATCTCCATAATAGGCTGGTTAGAAAAATTACGATTTTCAAGTGAGGTCGAATTTTGGAAAAATCGCTGACCCGGGTATCGTCGTTTCTGGAAAAAATTCGTAAATTTTTGAATATTTCATAATGAATTTAAATGGGCTTTTCTGAGTCCGGGGACTAATGCAGTCTGCGACTAGAACAAAACAAGCGAGAATATTGCGATAATATTGACTGATTTCCGCAAAATACGAAACCTATAATTTTTCGAAAACTTTATAACTCAAATTTCTTCATTATCGTGTGTTCAAACGAAGAAATTTCGACGCACTTTCGTTGTCTAGCATCTCCATAATAGGTTGGTTAGAAAAATTACGATTTTCAAGTGAGGTCGAATTTTGGAAAAATCGCTGACCCGGGTATCGTCGTTTCTGGAAAAAATTCGTAAATTTTTGACTATGTCAGAATGGATTCAAATGGGCTTTTCTGAGTCCGCGGACTAATGTAGTCTGCGACCAGAACAAAATAAGCGAGAATATTGCGATAGAATTGACTGATTTCCGCATAATACGATGCGGTAATTTTTCGAATATTTATAACTCAAATTTCTTCATTATCGTGTGTTCAAACGAAGAAATTCCGACGCACTTTTGTTGCCAAAGATCTCCATAAAAGGCTGGTTAGAAAAATTACGATTTTCAAGTGAGGTCGAATTTTGGAAAAATCGCTGACCCGGGTATCGTCGTTTCTGGAAAAAATTCGTAAATTTTTGACTATGTCAGAATGGATTCAAATGGGCTTTTCTGAGTCCGGGGTCTAATGCAATCTGCGACTAGAACAAAACAAGCTAGAATTTTGCGATAATATTGACGGATTTCCGCAAAATACGAAAGGGTAATTTTTCGAAAATTTTCCAACTCAAATTTCTTCATTATCGTGTGTTCAAACGAAGAAATTTCGACGGACTTTTGTTGTCTAGCATCTCCATAATAGGCTGGTTAGAAAAATTACGATTTTCAAGTGAGGTCGAATTTTGGAAAAATCGCTGACCCGGGTATCGTCGTTTCTGGAAAAAATTCGTAAATTTTTGAATATTTCAGAATGAATTTAAATGGTCTTTTCTGAGTCCTGGGACTAATGCAGTCTGCGACCAGAACAAAACAAGCGAAAATATTGCGATAATATTGACTGATTTCCGCAAAATACGAAACGCTAATTTTTCGAAAATTTTTTAACTCAAATTTTTTCATTATTGTGTGTTCAAACTAAGAAATTTTGACGGACTTTTGTTGTCCAGCTTCTCCATAATAGACTGATTAGAAAAATTACGATTTTCAAGTGAGGTCGAATTTTGGAAAAAAATCGTAAATTTTTGAATATTTCAGAATGAATTTAAATGGGCTTTTCTGAGTCCGGGGACTAATGCAGTCTGCGACTAGAACAAAACAAGCGAGAATATTGCGATAATATTGACTGATTTCCGCAAAATACGAAACCTATAATTTTTCGAAAACTTTATAACTCAATTTTCTTCATTATCGTGTGTTCAAACGAAGAAATTTCGACGCACTTTCGTTGTCTAGCATCTCCATCATAGGCTGAATAGAAAAATTACGATTTTCAAGTGAGGTCAAATTTTGGAAAAATCGCTGACCCGGGTATCGTCGTTTCTGGAAAAAATTCGTAAATTTTTGACTATGTCAGAATGGATTCAAATGGGCTTTTCTGAGTCCGGGGTCTAGTGCAGTCTGCGACTAGAACAAAACAAGCTAGAATTTTGCGATACTATTGACTGATTTCCGCAAAATACGAAACGGTAATTTTTCGAAAATTTTCCAACTCAAATTTCTTCATTATCGTGTGTTCAAACGAAGAAATTTCGACGGACTTTTGTTGTCTAGCATCTCCATAATAGGCTGGTTAGAAAAATTACGATTTTCAAGTGAGGTCGAATTTTGGAAAAATCGCTGACCCGGGTATCGTCGTTTCTGGGAAAAATTCGTAAAATTTTGAATATTTCAGAATGAATTTAAATGGGCTTTTCTGAGTCCGGGGACTAATGCAGTCTGCGACCAGAACAAAATAACCGAGAATCTTGCGATAATATTGACTGATTTCCGCAAAATACGAAACCTATAATTTTTCGAAAACTTTATAACTCAATTTTCTTCATTATCGTGTGTTCAAACGAAGAAATTTCGACGCACTTTCGTTGTCTAGCATCTCCATCATAGGCTGAATAGAAAAATTACGATTTTCAAGTGAGGTCAAATTTTGGAAAAATCGCTGACCCGGGTATCGTCGTTTCTGGAAAAAATTCGTAAATTTTTGACTATGTCAGAATGGATTCAAATGGGCTTTTCTGAGTCCGGGGTCTAGTGCAGTCTGCGACTAGAACAAAACAAGCTAGAATTTTGCGATAATATTGACGGATTTCCGCAAAATACGAAACGGTAATTTTTCGAGAATTTTCCAACTCAAATTTCTTCATTATCGTGTGTTCAAACGAAGAAATTTCGACGGACTTTTGTTGTCTAGCATCTCCATAATAGGCTGGTTAGAAAAATTACGATTTTCAAGTGAGGTCGAATTTTGGAAAAATCGCTGACCCGGGTATCGTCGTTTCTGGGAAAAATTCGTAAAATTTTGAATATTTCAGAATGAATTTAAATGGGCTTTTCTGAGTCCGGGGACTAATGCAGTCATCGACCAGAACAAAATAACCGAGAATATTGCGATAATATTGACTGATTTCCGCAAAATACGAGAGGGTAATTTTTCGAAAATTTTGTAACTCAAATTTCTTCATTATCGTGTGTTCAAACGAAGAAATTTCGACGGACTTTTGTTGTCTAGCATCTCCATAATAGGTTTGTTAGAAAAATTACGATTTTCAAGTGAGGTCGAATTTTGGAAAAATCGCTGACCCGGGTATCGTCGTTTCTGGAAAAAAAATCGTAAATTTTTGAATATTTCAGAATGAATTTAAATGGGCTTTTCTGAGTCCGGGGACTAATGCAGTCTGCGACTAGAACAAAATAAGCGAGAATATTGCGATAATATTGACTGATTTCCGCAAAATACGAAAGGGTAATTTTTCGAAAATTTTATAACTCAAATTTTTTCATTATCGTGTGTTCAAACGAAGAAATTTCGACGGACTTTTGTTGTTTAGCATCTCCATAATAGACTGATTAGAAAAATTACGATTTTCAAGTGAGGTCGAATTTTGGAAAAATCGCTGACCCGGGTATCGTCGTTTCTGGAAAAAATTCGTAAATTTTTGAATATTTCAGAATGAATTTAAATGGGCTTTTCTAAAATACGAAACCTATAATTTTTCGAAAACTTTATAACTCAAATTTCTTCATTATCGTGTGTTCAAACGAAGAAATTTCGACGCACTTTCGTTGTCTAGCATCTCCATCATAGGCGGATTAGAAAAATTACGATTTTCAAGTGAGGTCAAATTTTGGAAAAATCGCTGACCCGGGTATCGTCGTTTCTGGAAAAAATTCGTAAATTTTTGACTATGTCAGAATGGATTCAAATGGGCTTTTCTGAGTCCGGAGTCTAATGCAGTCTGCGACTAGAACAAAACAAGCTAGAATTTTGCGATAATATTGACGGATTTCCGCAAAATACGAAAGGGTAATTTTTCCAAAAATTTTCCAACTCAAATTTCTTCATTATCGTGTGTTCAAACGAAGAAATTTCGACGGACTTTTGATGTCTAGCATCTCCACAATAGGCTGGTTAGAAAAATTACGATTTTCAAGTGAGGTGGATATTTGGAAAAATCGCTGACCCGGGTATCGTCGTTTCTGGAAAAAAATCGTAAATTTTTGAATATTTCAGAATGAATTTAAATGGGCTTTTCTGAGTCCGGGGACTAATGCAGTCTGCGACCAGAACAAAACAAGCGAAAATATTGCGATAATATTGACTGATTTCCGCTAAATAAGAAACGGTAATTTTTCGAAAATTTTGTAACTCAAATTTTTTCATTATTGTGTGTTCAAACTAAGAAATTTTCACGGACTTTTGTTGTCTAGCATCTCCATAATAGACTGATTAGAAAAATTACGATTTTCAAGTGAGGTCGAATTTTGGAAAAATCGCTGACCCGGGTATCGTCGTTTCTGGAAAAAAATCGTAAATTTTGAATATTTCAGAATGAATTTAAATGGGCTTTTCTGAGTCCGGGGACTAATGCAGTCTGCGACTAGAACAAAACAAGCGAGAATATTGCGATAATATTGACTGATTTCCGCAAAATACGAAACCTATAATTTTTCGAAAACTTTATAACTCAAATTTTTTCATTATCGTGTGTTCAAACGAAGAAATTTCGACGGACTTTTGTTGTTTAGCATCTCCATAATAGACTGATTAGAAAAATTACGATTTTCAAGTGAGGTCGAATTTTGGAAAAATCGCTGACCCGGGTATCGTCGTTTCTGGAAAAAAATCGTAAATTTTGAATATTTCAGAATGAATTTAAATGGGCTTTTCTGAGTCCGGGGACTAATGCAGTCTGCGACTAGAACAAAACAAGCGAGAATATTGCGATAATATTGACTGATTTCCGCAAAATACGAAAGGGTAATTTTTCGAAAATTTTATAACTCAAATTTTTTCATTATCGTGTGTTCAAACGAAGAAATTTCGACGGACTTTTGTTGTTTAGCATCTCCATAATAGACTGATTAGAAAAATTACGATTTTCAAGTGAGGTCGAATTTTGGAAAAATCGCTGACCCGGGTATCGTCGTTTCTGGAAAAAATTCGTAAATTTTTGAATATTTCAGAATGAATTTAAATGGGCTTTTCTAAAATACGAAACCTATAATTTTTCGAAAACTTTATAACTCAAATTTCTTCATTATCGTGTGTTCAAACGAAGAAATTTCGACGCACTTTCGTTGTCTAGCATCTCCATCATAGGCGGATTAGAAAAATTACGATTTTCAAGTGAGGTCAAATTTTGGAAAAATCGCTGACCCGGGTATCGTCGTTTCTGGAAAAAATTCGTAAATTTTTGACTATGTCAGAATGGATTCAAATGGGCTTTTCTGAGTCCGGAGTCTAATGCAGTCTGCGACTAGAACAAAACAAGCTAGAATTTTGCGATAATATTGACGGATTTCCGCAAAATACGAAAGGGTAATTTTTCGAAAATTTTCCAACTCAAATTTCTTCATTATCGTGTGTTCAAACGAAGAAATTTCGACGGACTTTTGATGTCTAGCATCTCCACAATAGGCTGGTTAGAAAAATTACGATTTTCAAGTGAGGTGGATATTTGGAAAAATCGCTGACCCGGGTATCGTCGTTTCTGGAAAAAAATCGTAAATTTTTGAATATTTCAGAATGAATTTAAATGGGCTTTTCTGAGTCCGGGGACTAATGCAGTCTGCGACCAGAACAAAACAAGCGAAAATATTGCGATAATATTGACTGATTTCCGCTAAATAAGAAACGGTAATTTTTCGAAAATTTTGTAACTCAAATTTTTTCATTATTGTGTGTTCAAACTAAGAAATTTTCACGGACTTTTGTTGTCTAGCATCTCCATAATAGACTGATTAGAAAAATTACGATTTTCAAGTGAGGTCGAATTTTGGAAAAATCGCTGACCCGGGTATCGTCGTTTCTGGAAAAAAATCGTAAATTTTGAATATTTCAGAATGAATTTAAATGGGCTTTTCTGAGTCCGGGGACTAATGCAGTCTGCGACTAGAACAAAACAAGCGAGAATATTGCGATAATATTGACTGATTTCCGCAAAATACGAAACCTATAATTTTTCGAAAACTTTATAACTCAAATTTCTTCATTATCGTGTGTTCAAACGAAGAAATTTCGACGCACTTTTGTTGTCTAGCATCTCCACAATAGGCTGATTAGAAAAATTACGATTTTCAAGTGAGGTCAAATTTTGGAAAACTCGCTGACCCGGGTATCGTCGTTTCTGGAAAAAATTCGTAAATTTTTGACTATGTCAGAATGGATTCAAATGGGCTTTTCTGAGTCCGGGGTCTAATGCAGTCTGCGACTAGAACAAAACAAGCTAGAATTTTGCGATAATATTGACTGATTTCCGCAAAATACGAAACGGTAATTTTTCGAAAATTTTCCAACTCAAATTTCTTCATTATCGTGTGTTCAAACGAAGAAATTTCGACGGACTTTTGTTGTCTAGCATCTCCATAATAGGCTGGTTAGAAAAATTACGATTTTCAAGTGAGGTCGAATTTTGGAAAAATCGCTGACCCGGGTATCGTCGTTTCTGGGAAAAATTCGTAAAATTTTGAATATTTCAGAATGAATTTAAATGGGCTTTTCTGAGTCCGGGGACTAATGCAGTCTGCGACCAGAACAAAATAAGCGAGAATATTGCGATAATATTGACTGATTTTCACAAAATACGAAACCTATAATTTTTCGAAAACTTTATAACTCAAATTTCTTCATTATCGTGTGTTCAAACGAAGAAATTTCGACGCACTTTCGTTGTCTAGCATCTCCATCATAGGCTGATTAGAAAAATTACGATTTTCAAGTGAGGTCAAATTTTGGAAAAATCGCTGACCCGGGTATCGTCGTTTCTGGAAAAAATTCGTAAATTTTTGACTATGTCAGAATGGATTCAAATGGGCTTTTCTGAGTCCGGGGTCTAATGCAGTCTGCGACTAGAACAAAACAAGCTAGAATTTTGCGTTAATATTGACTGATTTCCGCAAAATACGAAACGGTAATTTTTCGAAAATTTTCCAACTCAAATTTCTTCATTATCGTGTGTTCAAACGAAGAAATTTCGACGGACTTTTGTTGAATAGCATCTCCATAATAGGTTGGTTAGAAAAATTACGATTTTCAAGTGAGGTCGAATTTTGGAAAAATCGCTGACCCGGGTATCGTCGTTTCTGGAAAAAAATCGTAAATTTTTGAATATTTCAGAATGAATTTAAATGGGCTTTTCTGAGTCCGGGGACTAATGCAGTCTGCGACTAGAACAAAACAAGCGAGAATATTGCGATAATATTGACTGATTTCCGCAAAATACGAAACGGTAATTTTTCGAAAATTTTGTAACTCAAATTTCTTCATTATCGTGTGTTCAAACGAAGAAATTTCGACGCACTTTTGTTGTCTAGCATCTCCATAATAGACTGATTAGAAAAATTACGATTTTCAAGTGAGGTCGAATTTTGGAAAAATCGCTGACCCGGGTATCGTCGTTTCTGGAAAAAAATCGTAAATTTTTGAATATTTCAGAATGAATTTAAATGGGCTTTTCTGAGTCCGGGGACTAATGCAGTCTGCGACTAGAACAAAACAAGCGAGAATATTGCGATAATATTGACTGATTTCCGCAAAATACGAAACCTATAATTTTTCGAAAACTTTATAACTCAAATTTCTTCATTATCGTGTGTTCAAACGAAGAAATTTCGACGCACTTTTGTTGTCTAGCATCTCCACAATAGGCTGATTAGAAAAATTACGATTTTCAAGTGAGGTCAAATTTTGGAAAACTCGCTGACCCGGGTATCGTCGTTTCTGGAAAAAATTCGTAAATTTTTGACTATGTCAGAATGGATTCAAATGGGCTTTTCTGAGTCCGGGGTCTAATGCAGTCTGCGACTAGAACAAAACAAGCGAGAATATTGCGATAATATTGACTGATTTCCGCAAAATACGAAACCTATAATTTTTCGAAAACTTTATAACTCAAATTTCTTCATTATCGTGTGTTCAAACGAAGAAATTTCGACGGACTTTTGTTGTTTAGCATCTCCATAATAGAATGATTAGAAAAATTACGATTTTCAAGTGAGGTCGAATTTTGGAAAAATCGCTGACCCGGGTATCGTCGTTTCTGGAAAAAATTCGTAAATTTTTGAATATTTCAGAATGAATTTAAATGGGCTTTTCTGAGTCCGGGGACTAATGCAGTCTGCGACTAGAACAAAACAAGCGAGAATATTGCGATAATATTGACTGATTTCCGCAAAATACGAAACCTATAATTTTTCGAAAACTTTATTAACTCAAATTTCTTCATTATCGTGTGTTCAAACGAAGAAATTTCGACGCACTTTCGTTGTCTAGCATCTCCATCATAGGCGGATTAGAAAAATTACGATTTTCAAGTGAGGTCAAATTTTGGAAAAATCGCTGACCCGGGTATCGTCGTTTCTGGAAAAAATTCGTAAATTTTTGACTATGTCAGAATGGATTCAAATGGGCTTTTCTGAGTCCGGGGTCTAATGCAGTCTGCGACTAGAACAAAACAAGCTAGAATTTTGCGATAATATTGACGGATTTCCGCAAAATACGAAAGGGTAATTTTTCGAAAATTTTCCAACTCAAATTTCTTCATTATCGTGTGTTCAAACGAAGAAATTTCGACGGACTTTTGTTGTCTAGCATCTCCACAATAGGCTGGTTAGAAAAATTACGATTTTCAAGTGAGGTCGATATTTGGAAAAATCGCTGACCCGGGTATCGTCGTTTCTGGAAAAAATTCGTAAATTTTTGAATATTTCAGAATGAATTTAAATGGGCTTTTCTGAGTCCGGGGACTAATGCAGTCTGCGACCAGAACAAAACAAGCGAAAATATTGCGATAATATTGACTGATTTCCGCTAAATAAGAAACGGTAATTTTTCGAAAATTTTGTAACTCAAATTTTTTCATTATTGTATGTTCAAACTAAGAAATTTTCACGGACTTTTGTTGTCTAGCATCTCCATAATAGACTGATTAGAAAAATTACGATTTTCAAGTGAGGTCGAATTTTGGAAAAATCGCTGACCCGGGTATCGTCGTTTCTGGAAAAAAATCGTAAATTTTTGAATATTTCAGAATGAATTTAAATGGGCTTTTCTGAGTCCGGGGACTAATGCAGTCTGCGACTAGAACAAAACAAGCGAGAATATTGCGATAATATTGACTGATTTCCGCAAAATACGAAACCTATAATTTTTCGAAAACTTTATAACTCAAATTTCTTCATTATCGTGTGTTCAAACGAAGAAATTTCGACGCACTTTTGTTGTCTAGCATCTCCACAATAGGCTGATTAGAAAAATTACGATTTTCAAGTGAGGTCAAATTTTGGAAAACTCGCTGACCCGGGTATCGTCGTTTCTGGAAAAAATTCGTAAATTTTTGACTATGTCAGAATGGATTCAAATGGGCTTTTCTGAGTCCGGGGTCTAATGCAGTCTGCGACTAGAACAAAACAAGCTAGAATTTTGCGATAATATTGACTGATTTCCGCAAAATACGAAACGGTAATTTTTCGAAAATTTTCCAACTCAAATTTCTTCATTATCGTGTGTTCAAACGAAGAAATTTCGACGCACTTTTGTTGTCTAGCATCTCCATAATAGGCTGGTTAGAAAAATTACGATTTTCAAGTGAGGTCGAATTTTGGAAAAATCGCTGACCCGGGTATCGTCGTTTCTGGGAAAAATTCGTAAAATTTTGAATATTTCAGAATGAATTTAAATGGGCTTTTCTGAGTCCGGGGCCTAATGCAGTCTGCGACCAGAACAAAATAAGCGAGAATATTGCGATAATATTGACTGATTTTCACAAAATACGAAACCTATAATTTTTCGAAAACTTTATAACTCAAATTTCTTCATTATCGTGTGTTCAAACGAAGAAATTTCGACGCACTTTCGTTGTCTAGCATCTCCATCATAGGCTGATTAGAAAAATTACGATTTTCAAGTGAGGTCAAATTTTGGAAAAATCGCTGACCCGGGTATCGTCGTTTCTGGAAAAAATTCGTAAATTTTTGACTATGTCAGAATGGATTCAAATGGGCTTTTCTGAGTCCGGGGTCTAATGCAGTCTGCGACTAGAACAAAACAAGCTAGAATTTTGCGTTAAAATTGACTGATTTCCGCAAAATACGAAACGGTAATTTTTCGAAAATTTTCCAACTCAAATTTCTTCATTATCGTGTGTTCAAACGAAGAAATTTCGACGGACTTTTGTTGAATAGCATCTCCATAATAGGTTGGTTAGAAAAATTACGATTTTCAAGTGAGGTCGAATTTTGGAAAAATCGCTGACCCGGGTATCGTCGTTTCTGGAAAAAATTCGTAAATTTTTGAATATTTCAGAATGAATTTAAATGGGCTTTTCTGAGTCCGGGGACTAATGCAGTCTGCGACTAGAACAAAACAAGCGAGAATATTGCGATAATATTGACTGATTTCCGCAAAATACGAAACGGTAAATTTTCGAAAATTTTGTAACTCAAATTTCTTCATTATCGTGTGTTCAAACGAAGAAATTTCGACGCACTTTTGTTGTCTAGCATCTCCATAATAGACTGATTAGAAAAATTACGATTTTCAAGTGAGGTCGAATTTTGGAAAAATCGCTGACCCGGGTATCGTCGTTTCTGGAAAAAAATCGTAAATTTTTGAATATTTCAGAATGAATTTAAATGGGCTTTTCTGAGTCCGGGGACTAATGCAGTCTGCGACTAGAACAAAACAAGCGAGAATATTGCGATAATATTGACTGATTTCCGCAAAATACGAAACGGTAATTTTTCGAAAACTTTATAACTCAAATTTCTTCATTATCGTGTGTTCAAACGAAGAAATTTCGACGCACTTTCGTTGTCTAGCATCTCCATCATAGGCTGGTTAGAAAAATTACGATTTTCAAGTGAAGTCGAAATTTAGAAAAGTCGCTGACCCGGGTATCGTTGTTTATGGAAAAAATTCGTAAACTTTTGACCATGTCAGAATGGATTCAAATGAACTTTTCTGAGTCCGCGGTCTAATGCAGTCTGCGACCAGAACAAAATAAGCGAGAATATTGCGATGATATTGACAGATATCCGCAAAAAACGAAACGGTAATTTTTCGAAAATTTTGTAACTCAAATTTCTTCATTATCGTGTGTTCAAACGAAGAAATTTCGACGCACTTTCGTTGTCTAGCATCTCCATCATAGGCTGATTAGAAAAATTACGAATTTCAAGTGAGGTCAAATTTTGGAAAAATCGCTGACCCGGGTATCGTCGTTTCTGAAAAAATTCGTAAATTTTTTAATATTTCAGAATGAATTTAAATGGGCTTTTCTGAGTCCGGGGTCTAATGCAGTATGCGACTAGAACAAAACAAGCTAGAATTTTGCGATAATATTGACTGATTTCCGCAAAATACGAAAGGGTAATTTTTCGAAAATTTTCCAACTCAAATTTCTTCATTATCGTGTGTTCAAACGAAGAAATTTCGACGGACTTTTGTTGTCTAGCATCTCCATAATAGGCTGATTAGAAAAATTACGATTTTCAAGTGAGGTCGAATTTTGGAAAAATCGCTGACCCGGGTATCGTCGTTTCTGGGAAAAATTCGTAAATTTTTGAATATTTCAGAATGAATTTAAATGGGCTTTTCTGAGTCCGGGGACTAATGCAGTCTGCGACCAGAACAAAACAAGCGAAAATATTGCGATAATATTGACTGATTTCCGCTAAATACGAAACCTATAATTTTTCGAAAACTTTATAACTCAAATTTCTTCAATATCGTGTGTTCAAACGAAGAAATTTCGACGCACTTTCGTTGTCTAGCATCTCCATCATAGGCTGGTTAGAAAAATTACGATTTTCAAGTGAGGTCGAATTTTAGAAAAGTCGCTGACCCGGGTATCGTTGTTTATGGAAAAAATTCGTAAACTTTTGACCATGTCAGAAAGGATTCAAATGGGCTTTTCTGAGTCCGCGGTCTAATGCAGTCTGCGACCAGAACAAAATAAGCGAGAATATTGCGATGATATTGACAGATATCCGCAAAATACGAAACGGTAATTTTTCGAAAATTTTATAACTCAAATTTCTTCATTATCGTGTGTTCAAACGAAGAAATTTCGACGCACTTTCGTTGTCTAGCATCTCCATCATAGGCTGATTAGAAAAATTACGATTTTCAAGTGAGGTCAAATTTTGGAAAAATCGCTGACCCGGGTATCGTCGTTTCTGGAAAAAATTCGTAAATTTTTTACTATGTCAGAATGGATTCAAATGGGCTTTTCTGAGTCCGGCGTCTAATGCAGTCTGCGACTAGAACAAAACAAGCGAGAATATTGCGATAATATTGACTGATTTCCGCAAAATACGAAACCTATAATTTTTCGAAAACTTTATAACTCAAATTTCTTCATTATCGTGTGTTCAAACGAAGAAATTTCGACGCACTTTCGTTGTCTAGCATCTCCATCATAGGCGGATTAGAAAAATTACGATTTTCAAGTGAGGTCAAATTTTGGAAAAATCGCTGACCCGGGTATCGTCGTTTCTGGAAAAAATTCGTAAATTTTTGACTATGTCAGAATGGATTCAAATGGGCTTTTCTGAGTCCGGGGTCTAATGCAGTCTGCGACTAGAACAAAACAAGCTAGAATTTTGCGATAATATTGACGGATTTCCGCAAAATACGAAAGGGTAATTTTTCGAAAATTTTCCAACTCAAATTTCTTCATTATCGTGTGTTCAAACGAAGAAATTTCGACGGACTTTTGTTGTCTAGCATCTCCACAATAGGCTGGTTAGAAAAATTACGATTTTCAAGTGAGGTCGATATTTGGAAAAATCGCTGACCCGGGTATCGTCGTTTCTGGAAAAAATTCGTAAATTTTTGAATATTTCAGAATGAATTTAAATGGGCTTTTCTGAGTCCGGGGACTAATGCAGTCTGCGACCAGAACAAAACAAGCGAAAATATTGCGATAATATTGACTGATTTCCGCTAAATAAGAAACGGTAATTTTTCGAAAATTTTGTAACTCAAATTTTTTCATTATTGTATGTTCAAACTAAGAAATTTTCACGGACTTTTGTTGTCTAGCATCTCCATAATAGACTGATTAGAAAAATTACGATTTTCAAGTGAGGTCGAATTTTGGAAAAATCGCTGACCCGGGTATCGTCGTTTCTGGAAAAAAATCGTAAATTTTTGAATATTTCAGAATGAATTTAAATGGGCTTTTCTGAGTCCGGGGACTAATGCAGTCTGCGACTAGAACAAAACAAGCGAGAATATTGCGATAATATTGACTGATTTCCGCAAAATACGAAACCTATAATTTTTCGAAAACTTTATAACTCAAATTTCTTCATTATCGTGTGTTCAAACGAAGAAATTTCGACGCACTTTTGTTGTCTAGCATCTCCACAATAGGCTGATTAGAAAAATTACGATTTTCAAGTGAGGTCAAATTTTGGAAAACTCGCTGACCCGGGTATCGTCGTTTCTGGAAAAAATTCGTAAATTTTTGACTATGTCAGAATGGATTCAAATGGGCTTTTCTGAGTCCGGGGTCTAATGCAGTCTGCGACTAGAACAAAACAAGCTAGAATTTTGCGATAATATTGACTGATTTCCGCAAAATACGAAACGGTAATTTTTCGAAAATTTTCCAACTCAAATTTCTTCATTATCGTGTGTTCAAACGAAGAAATTTCGACGGACTTTTGTTGTCTAGCATCTCCATAATAGGCTGATTAGAAAAATTACGATTTTCAAGTGAGGTCGAATTTTGGAAAAATCGCTGACCCGGGTATCGTCGTTTCTGGGAAAAATTCGTAAATTTTTGAATATTTCAGAATGAATTTAAATGGGCTTTTCTGAGTCCGGGGACTAATGCAGTCTGCGACCAGAACAAAACAAGCGAAAATATTGCGATAATATTGACTGATTTCCGCTAAATACGAAACCTATAATTTTTCGAAAACTTTATAACTCAAATTTCTTCAATATCGTGTGTTCAAACGAAGAAATTTCGACGCACTTTCGTTGTCTAGCATCTCCATCATAGGCTGGTTAGAAAAATTACGATTTTCAAGTGAGGTCGAATTTTAGAAAAGTCGCTGACCCGGGTATCGTTGTTTATGGAAAAAATTCGTAAACTTTTGACCATGTCAGAAAGGATTCAAATGGGCTTTTCTGAGTCCGCGGTCTAATGCAGTCTGCGACCAGAACAAAATAAGCGAGAATATTGCGATGATATTGACAGATATCCGCAAAATACGAAACGGTAATTTTTCGAAAATTTTATAACTCAAATTTCTTCATTATCGTGTGTTCAAACGAAGAAATTTCGACGCACTTTCGTTGTCTAGCATCTCCATCATAGGCTGATTAGAAAAATTACGATTTTCAAGTGAGGTCAAATTTTGGAAAAATCGCTGACCCGGGTATCGTCGTTTCTGGAAAAAATTCGTAAATTTTTTACTATGTCAGAATGGATTCAAATGGGCTTTTCTGAGTCCGGCGTCTAATGCAGTCTGCGACTAGAACAAAACAAGCGAGAATATTGCGATAATATTGACTGATTTCCGCAAAATACGAAACCTATAATTTTTCGAAAACTTTATAACTCAAATTTCTTCATTATCGTGTGTTCAAACGAAGAAATTTCGACGCACTTTCGTTGTCTAGCATCTCCATCATAGGCGGATTAGAAAAATTACGATTTTCAAGTGAGGTCAAATTTTGGAAAAATCGCTGACCCGGGTATCGTCGTTTCTGGAAAAAATTCGTAAATTTTTGACTATGTCAGAATGGATTCAAATGGGCTTTTCTGAGTCCGGGGTCTAATGCAGTCTGCGACTAGAACAAAACAAGCTAGAATTTTGCGATAATATTGACGGATTTCCGCAAAATACGAAAGGGTAATTTTTCGAAAATTTTCCAACTCAAATTTCTTCATTATCGTGTGTTCAAACGAAGAAATTTCGACGGACTTTTGTTGTCTAGCATCTCCACAATAGGCTGGTTAGAAAAATTACGATTTTCAAGTGAGGTCGATATTTGGAAAAATCGCTGACCCGGGTATCGTCGTTTCTGGAAAAAATTCGTAAATTTTTGAATATTTCAGAATGAATTTAAATGGGCTTTTCTGAGTCCGGGGACTAATGCAGTCTGCGACCAGAACAAAACAAGCGAAAATATTGCGATAATATTGACTGATTTCCGCTAAATAAGAAACGGTAATTTTTCGAAAATTTTGTAACTCAAATTTTTTCATTATTGTATGTTCAAACTAAGAAATTTTCACGGACTTTTGTTGTCTAGCATCTCCATAATAGACTGATTAGAAAAATTACGATTTTCAAGTGAGGTCGAATTTTGGAAAAATCGCTGACCCGGGTATCGTCGTTTCTGGAAAAAAATCGTAAATTTTTGAATATTTCAGAATGAATTTAAATGGGCTTTTCTGAGTCCGGGGACTAATGCAGTCTGCGACTAGAACAAAACAAGCGAGAATATTGCGATAATATTGACTGATTTCCGCAAAATACGAAACCTATAATTTTTCGAAAACTTTATAACTCAAATTTCTTCATTATCGTGTGTTCAAACGAAGAAATTTCGACGCACTTTTGTTGTCTAGCATCTCCACAATAGGCTGATTAGAAAAATTACGATTTTCAAGTGAGGTCAAATTTTGGAAAACTCGCTGACCCGGGTATCGTCGTTTCTGGAAAAAATTCGTAAATTTTTGACTATGTCAGAATGGATTCAAATGGGCTTTTCTGAGTCCGGGGTCTAATGCAGTCTGCGACTAGAACAAAACAAGCTAGAATTTTGCGATAATATTGACTGATTTCCGCAAAATACGAAACGGTAATTTTTCGAAAATTTTCCAACTCAAATTTCTTCATTATCGTGTGTTCAAACGAAGAAATTTCGACGCACTTTTGTTGTCTAGCATCTCCATAATAGGCTGGTTAGAAAAATTACGATTTTCAAGTGAGGTCGAATTTTGGAAAAATCGCTGACCCGGGTATCGTCGTTTCTGGGAAAAATTCGTAAAATTTTGAATATTTCAGAATGAATTTAAATGGGCTTTTCTGAGTCCGGGGCCTAATGCAGTCTGCGACCAGAACAAAATAAGCGAGAATATTGCGATAATATTGACTGATTTTCACAAAATACGAAACCTATAATTTTTCGAAAACTTTATAACTCAAATTTCTTCATTATCGTGTGTTCAAACGAAGAAATTTCGACGCACTTTCGTTGTCTAGCATCTCCATCATAGGCTGATTAGAAAAATTACGATTTTCAAGTGAGGTCGAATTTTAGAAAAGTCGCTGACCCGGGTATCGTTGTTTATGGAAAAAATTCGTAAACTTTTGACCATGTCAGAATGGATTCAAATGGGCTTTTCTGAGTCCGCGGTCTAATGCAGTCTGCGACCAGAACAAAATAAGCGAGAATATTGCGATGATATTGACAGATATCCGCAAAATACGAAACGGTAATTTTTCGAAAATTTTATAACTCAAATTTCTTCATTATCGTGTGTTCAAACGAAGAAATTTCGACGCACTTTCGTTGTCTAGCATCTCCATCATAGGCTGATTAGAAAAATTACGATTTTCAAGTGAGGTCAAATTTTGGAAAAATCGCTGACCCGGGTATCGTCGTTTCTGGAAAAAATTCGTAAATTTTTTACTATGTCAGAATGGATTCAAATGGGCTTTTCTGAGTCCGGCGTCTAATGCAGTCTGCGACTAGAACAAAACAAGCGAGAATATTGCGATAATATTGACTGATTTCCGCAAAAGGCGAAACCTGTAATTTTTCGAAAACTTTATAACTCAAATTTCTTCATTATCGTGTGTTCAAACGAAGAAATTTCGACGCACTTTCGTTGTCTAGCATCTCCATCATAGGCTGATTAGAAAAATTACGATTTTCAAGTGAGGTCAAATTTTGGAAAAATCGCTGACCCGGGTATCGTCGTTTCTGGAAAAAATTCGTAAATTTTTTACTATGTCAGAATGGATTCAAATGGGCTTTTCTGAGTCCGGGGACTAATGCAGTCTGCGACCAGAACAAAACAAGCGAAAATATTGCGATAATATTGACTGATTTCCGCAAAATACGAAACGCTAATTTTTCGAAAATTTTGTAACTCAAATTTTTTCATTATTGTGTGTTCAAACTAAGAAATTTTGACGGACTTTTGTTGTCCAGCTTCTCCATAATAGACTGATTAGAAAAATTACGATTTTCAAGTGAGGTCGAATTTTGGAAAAAAATCGTAAATTTTTGAATATTTCAGAATGAATTTAAATGGGCTTTTCTGAGTCCGGGGACTAATGCAGTCTGCGACTAGAACAAAACAAGCTAGAATTTTGCGATAATATTGACTGATTTCCGCAAAATACGAAACCTATAATTTTTCGAAAACTTTATAACTCAATTTTCTTCATTATCGTGTGTTCAAACGAAGAAATTTCGACGCACTTTCGTTGTCTAGCATCTCCATCATAGGCTGATTAGAAAAATTACGATTTTCAAGTGAGGTCAAATTTTGGAAAAATCGCTGACCCGGGTATCGTCGTTTCTGGAAAAAATTCGTAAATTTTTGACTATGTCAGAATGGATTCAAATGGGCTTTTCTGAGTCCGGGGTCTAATGCAGTCTGCGACTAGAACAAAACAAACTAGATTTTTGCGATATTATTGACGGATTTCCGCAAATCACGAAAGGGTAATTTTTCGAAAATTTTCCAACTCAAATTTCTTCATTATCGTGTGTTCAAACGAAGAAATTTCGACGGACTTTTGTTGTCTAGCATCTCCATAATAGGCTGGTTAGAAAAATTACGATTTTCAAGTGAGGTCGAATTTTGGAAAAATCGCTGACCCGGGTATCGTCGTTTCTGGAAAAATTCGTAAATTTTTTAATATTTCAGAATGAATTTAAATGGGCTTTTCTGAGTCCGGGGTCTAATGCAGTATGCGACTAGAACAAAACAAGCTAGAATTTTGCGATAATATTGACTGATTTCCGCAAAATAAGAAAGGGTAATTTTTCGAAAATTTTCCAACTCAAATTTCTTCATTATCGTGTGTTCAAACGAAGAAATTTCGACGGACTTTTGTTGTCTAGCATCTCCATAATAGGCTGATTAGAAAAATTACGATTTTCAAGTGAGGTCGAATTTTGGAAAAATCGCTGACCCGGGTATCGTCGTTTCTGGGAAAAATTCGTAAATTTTTGAATATTTCAGAATGAATTTAAATGGGCTTTTCTGAGTCCGGGGACTAATGCAGTCTGCGACCAGAACAAAACAAGCGAAAATATTGCGATAATATTGACTGATTTCCGCTAAATACGAAACCTATAATTTTTCGAAAACTTTATAACTCAAATTTCTTCAATATCGTGTGTTCAAACGAAGAAATTTCGACGCACTTTCGTTGTCTAGCATCTCCATCATAGGCTGGTTAGAAAAATTACGATTTTCAAGTGAGGTCGAATTTTAGAAAAGTCGCTGACCCGGGTATCGTTGTTTATGGAAAAAATTCGTAAACTTTTGACCATGTCAGAATGGATTCAAATGGGCTTTTCTGAGTCCGCGGTCTAATGCAGTCTGCGACCAGAACAAAATAAGCGAGAATATTGCGATGATATTGACAGATATCCGCAAAATACGAAACGGTAATTTTTCGAAAATTTTATAACTCAAATTTCTTCATTATCGTGTGTTCAAACGAAGAAATTTCGACGCACTTTCGTTGTCTAGCATCTCCATCATAGGCTGATTAGAAAAATTACGATTTTCAAGTGAGGTCAAATTTTGGAAAAATCGCTGACCCGGGTATCGTCGTTTCTGGAAAAAATTCGTAAATTTTTTACTATGTCAGAATGGATTCAAATGGGCTTTTCTGAGTCCGGCGTCTAATGCAGTCTGCGACTAGAACAAAACAAGCGAGAATATTGCGATAATATTGACTGATTTCCGCAAAAGGCGAAACCTGTAATTTTTCGAAAACTTTATAACTCAAATTTCTTCATTATCGTGTGTTCAAACGAAGAAATTTCGACGCACTTTCGTTGTCTAGCATCTCCATCATAGGCTGATTAGAAAAATTACGATTTTCAAGTGAGGTCAAATTTTGGAAAAATCGCTGACCCGGGTATCGTCGTTTCTGGAAAAAATTCGTAAATTTTTTACTATGTCAGAATGGATTCAAATGGGCTTTTCTGAGTCCGGGGACTAATGCAGTCTGCGACCAGAACAAAACAAGCGAAAATATTGCGATAATATTGACTGATTTCCGCAAAATACGAAACGCTAATTTTTCGAAAATTTTGTAACTCAAATTTTTTCATTATTGTGTGTTCAAACTAAGAAATTTTGACGGACTTTTGTTGTCCAGCTTCTCCATAATAGACTGATTAGAAAAATTACGATTTTCAAGTGAGGTCGAATTTTGGAAAAAAATCGTAAATTTTTGAATATTTCAGAATGAATTTAAATGGGCTTTTCTGAGTCCGGGGACTAATGCAGTCTGCGACTAGAACAAAACAAGCTAGAATTTTGCGATAATATTGACTGATTTCCGCAAAATACGAAACCTATAATTTTTCGAAAACTTTATAACTCAATTTTCTTCATTATCGTGTGTTCAAACGAAGAAATTTCGACGCACTTTCGTTGTCTAGCATCTCCATCATAGGCTGATTAGAAAAATTACGATTTTCAAGTGAGGTCAAATTTTGGAAAAATCGCTGACCCGGGTATCGTCGTTTCTGGAAAAAATTCGTAAATTTTTGACTATGTCAGAATGGATTCAAATGGGCTTTTCTGAGTCCGGGGTCTAATGCAGTCTGCGACTAGAACAAAACAAACTAGATTTTTGCGATATTATTGACGGATTTCCGCAAATCACGAAAGGGTAATTTTTCGAAAATTTTCCAACTCAAATTTCTTCATTATCGTGTGTTCAAACGAAGAAATTTCGACGGACTTTTGTTGTCTAGCATCTCCATAATAGGCTGGTTAGAAAAATTACGATTTTCAAGTGAGGTCGAATTTTGGAAAAATCGCTGACCCGGGTATTGTCGTTTCTGGAAAAAATTCGTAAATTTTTGAATATTTCAGAATAAATTTAAATGGGCTTTTCTGAGTCCGGGGACTAATGCAGTCTGCGACTAGAACAAAACAAGCGAGAATATTGCGATAATATTGACTGATTTCCGCAAAATACGAAACCTATAATTTTTCGAAAACTTTATAACTCAAATTTCTTCATTATCGTGTGTTCAAACGAAGAAATTTCGACGCACTTTCGTTGTCTAGCATCTCCATAATAGGTTGGTTAGAAAAATTACGATTTTCAAGTGAGGTCGACTTTTGGAAAAATCGCTGACCCGGGTATCGTCGTTTCTGGAAAAAATTCGTAAATTTTTGAATATTTCAGAATGAATTTAAATGGGCTTTTCTGAGTCCGGGGACTAATGCAGTCTGCGACTAGAACAAAACAAGCTAGAATATTGCGATAATATTGACTGATTTCCGCAAAATACGAAACCTATAATTTTTCGAAAACTTTATAACTCAAATTTCTTCATTATCGTGTGTTCAAACGAAGAAATTTCGACGCACTTTCGTTGTCTAGCATCTCCATAATAGGTTGGTTAGAAAAATTACGATTTTCAAGTGAGGTCGAATTTTGGAAAAATCGCTGACCCGGGTATCGACGTTTCTGGAAAAAATTCGTAAATTTTTGAATATTTCAGAATGAATTTAAATGGGCTTTTCTGAGTCCGGGGACTAATGCAGTCTGCGACCAGAACAAAACAAGCTAGAATTTTGCGATAATATTGACTGATTTCCGCAAAATACGAAACGGTAATTTTTCGAAAATTTTCCAACTCAAATTTCTTCATTATCGTGTGTTCAAACGAAGAAATTTCGACGGACTTTTGTTGTCTAGCATCTCCATAATAGGCTGATCAGAAAAATTACGATTTTCAAGTGAGGTCGAATTTTGGAAAAATCGCTGACCCCGGGTATCGTCGTTTCTGGAAAAAATTCGTAAATTTTTGAATATTTCAGAATGATTTTAAATGGGCTTTTCTGAGTCCGGGGTCTAATACAGTATGCGACTAGAACAAAACAAGCTAGAATTTTGCGATAATATTGACTGATTTCCGCAAAATACGAAACGGTAATTTTTCAAAAATTTTCCAACTCAAATTTCTTCATTATCGTGTGTTCAAACGAAGAAATTTCGACGGACTTTTGTTGTCTAGCATCTCCATAATAGGCTGATTAGAAAAATTACGATTTTCAAGTGAGGTCGAATTTTGGAAAAATCGCTGACCCGGGTATCGTCGTTTCTGGAAAAAATTCGTAAATTTTTGAATATTTCAGAATGATTTTAAATGGGCTTTTCTGAGTCCGGGGTCTAATGCAGTCTGCGACTAGAACAAAACAAGCGAGAATATTGCGATAATATTGACTGATTTCCGCAAAATACGAAACCTATAATTTTTCGAAAACTTTATAACTCAAATTTCTTCATTATCGTGGGTTCAAACGAAGAAATTTCGACGGACTTTTGTTGTCTAGCATCTCCATAATAGGCTGATTAGAAAAATTACGATTTTCAAGTGAGGTCGAATTTTGGAAAAATCGCTGACCCGGGTATCGTCGTTTCTGGAAAAAATTCGTAAATTTTTGAATATTTCAGAATGAATTTAAATGGGCTTTTCTGAGTCCGGGGACTAATGCAGTCTGCGACCAGAACAAAACAAGCGAAAATATTGCGATAATATTGACTGATTTCCGCAAAATACGAAACCTATAATTTTTCGAAAACTTTATAACTCAAATTTCTTCATTATCGTGTGTTCAAACGAAAAAATTTCGACGCAGTTTCGTTGTCTAGCATCTCCATCATAGGCTGATTAGAAAAATTACGATTTTCAAGTGAGGTCGAAATTTAGAAAAGTCGCTGACCCGGGTATCGTTGTTTATGGAAAAAATTCGTAAACTTTTGACCATGTCAGAATGGATTCAAATGAACTTTTCTGAGTCCGCGGTCTAATGCAGTCTGTGACCAGAACAAAATAAGCGAGAATATTGCGATGATATTGACAGATATCCGCAAAATACGAAACGGTAATTTTTCGAAAATTTTGTAACTTAAATTTCTTCATTATCGTGTGTTCAAACGAAGAAAATTCGACGCACTTTTGTTGTCTAGCATCTCCATCATAGGCTGATTAGAAAAATTACGATTTTCAAGTGAGGTCAAATTTTGGAAAAATCGCTGACCCGGGTATCGTCGTTTCTGGAAAAAATTCGTAAATTTTTGAATATTTCAGAATGAATTTAAATGGGCTTTTCTGAGTCCGGGGTCTAATGCAGTATGCGACTAGAACAAAACAAGCTAGAATTTTGCGATAATATTGACTGATTTCCGCAAAATACGAAAGGGTAATTTTTCGAAAATTTTCCAACTCAAATTTCTTCATTATCGTGTGTTCAAACGAAGAAATTTCGACGGACTTTTGTTGTCTAGCATCTCCATAATAGGCTGATTAGAAAAATTACGATTTTCAAGTGAGGTCGAATTTTGGAAAAATCGCTGACCCGGGTATCGTCGTTTCTGGAAAAAATTCGTAAATTTTTGAATATTTCAGAATGAATTTAAATGGGCTTTTCTGAGTCCGGGGACTAATGCAGTCTGCGACCAGAACAAAACAAGCGAAAATATTGCGATAATATTGACTGATTTCCGCAAAATACGAAACGGTAATTTTTCGAAAATTTTCCAACTCAAATTTCTTCATTATCGTGTGTTCAAACGAAGAAATTTCGATGGACTTTTGTTGTCTAGCATCTCCATGAAAGGCTGGTTAGAAAAATTACGATTTTCAAGTGAGGTCAAATTTTGGAAAAATCGCTGACCCGGGTATCGTCGTTTCTGGAAAAAATTCGTAAATTTTTTACTATGTCAGAATGGATTCAAATGGGCTTTTCTGAGTCCGGGGTCTAATGCAGTCTGCGACTAGAACAAAACAAGCGAGAATATTGCGATAATATTGACTGATTTCCGCAAAAGGCGAAACCTATAATTTTTCGAAAACTTTATAACTCAAATTTCTTCATTATCGTGTGTTCAAACGAAGAAATTTCGACGCACTTTCGTTGTCTAGCATCTCCATCATAGGCTGATTAGAAAAATTACGATTTTCAAGTGAGGTCAAATTTTGGAAAAATCGCTGACCCGGGTATCGTCGTTTCTGGAAAAAATTCGTAAATTTTTGACTATGTCAGAATGGATTCAAATGGGCTTTTCTGAGTCCGGGGTCTAATGCAGTCTGCGACTAGAACAAAACAAGCTAGAATTTTGCGATAATATTGACTGATTTCCGCAAAATACGAAAGGGTAATTTTTCGAAAATTTTCCAACTCAAATTTCTTCATTATCGTGTGTTCAAACGAAGAAATTTTGACGGACTTTTGTTGTCTAGCATCTCCATAATAGGCTGGTTAGAAAAATTACGATTTTCAAGTGAGGTCGAATTTTGGAAAAATCGCTGATATCGTCGTTTCTGGAAAAAATTCGTAAATTTTTGAATATTTCAGAATGAATTTAAATGGGCTTTTCTGAGTCCGGGGACTAATGCAGTCTGCGACCAGAACAAAATAAGCGAGAATATTGCGATAATATTGACTGATTTCCGCTAAATACGAAACCTATAATTTTTTGAAAACTTTATAACTCAAATTTCTTCATTATCGTGTGTTCAAACGAAGAAATTTCGACGCACTTTCGTTGTCTAGCATCTCCATCATAGGCTGATTAGAAAAATTACGATTTTCAAGTGAGGTCGAATTTTAGAAAAGTCGCTGACCCGGGTATCGTTGTTTATGGAAAAAATTCGTAAACTTTTGACTATGTCAGAATGGATTCAAATGAGCTTTTCTGAGTCCGGGGTCTAATGCAGTCTGCGACCAGAACAAAATAAGCGAGAATATTGCGATAATATTGACAGATTTCCGCAAAATACGAAACGGTAATTTTTCGAAAATTTTGTAACTCAAATTTCTTCATTATTGTGTGTTCAAACTAAGAAATTTTGACGGACTTTTGTTGTCTAGCATCTCCATAATAGACTGATTAGAAAAATTACGATTTTCAAGTGAGGTCGAAATTTGGAAAAATCGCTGACCCGGGTATCGTCGTTTCTGGAAAAAATCGTAAATTTTTGAATATTTCAGAATGAATTTAAATGGGCTTTTCTGAGTCCGGGGACTAATGCAGTCTGCGACTAGAACAAAACAAGCGAGAATATTGCGATAATATTGACTGATTTCCGCTAAATACGAAACCTATAATTTTTCGAAAACTTCATAACTCAAATTTCTTCATTATCGTGTGTTCAAATGAAGAAATTTCGACGCAGTTTCGTTGTCTAGCATCTCCATCATAGGATAGTTAGAAAAATTACGATTTTCAAGAGAGGTCAAATTTCAGAAAAGTCGCTGACCCGGGTATCGTCGTTTATGGAAAAAATTCGTAAACTTTTGACTATGTCAGAATGGATTCAAATGGGCTTTTCTGAGTCCGAGGTCTAATGCAGTCTGCGACCAGAACAAAATAAGCGAGAATATTGCGATAATATTGACTGATTTCCGCAAAATACGAAACGGTAATTTTTCGAAATTTTTGTGACTCAAATTTCTTCATTATCGTGTGTTCAAACGAAGAAATTTCGACGGACTTTTGTTGTCTAGCATCTCCATAATAGGCTGATTAGAAAAATTACGATTTTCAAGTGAGGTCGAATTTTGGAAAAATCGCTGACCCGGGTATCGTCGTTTCTGGAAAAAAATCGTAAATTTTTGAATATTTCAGAATGAATTTAAATGGGCTTTTCTGAGTCCGGGGACTAATGCAGTCTGCGACTAGAACAAAACAAGCGAGAATATTGCGATAATATTGACTGATTTCCGCTAAATACGAAACCTATAATTTTTCGAAAACTTTATAACTCAAATTTCTTCATTATCGTGTGTTCAAATGAAGAAATTTCGACGCAGTTTTGTTGTCTAGCATCTCCATCATAGGCTAGTTAGAAAAATTACGATTTTCAAGTGAGGTCAAATTTCAGAAAAGTCGCTGACCCGGGTATCGTCGTTTATGGGAAAAATTCGTAAACTTTTGACTATGTCAGAATGGATTCAAATGGGCTTTTCTGAGTCCGAGGTCTAATGCAGTGTGCGACCAGAACAAAATAAGCGAGAATATTGCGATAATATTGACTGATTTCCGCAAAATACGAAACGGTAATTTTTCGAAATTTTTGTGACTCAAATTTCTTCATTATCGTGTGTTCAAACGAAGAAATTTCGACGGACTTTTGTTGTCTAGCATCTCCATAATAGGCTGATTAGAAAAATTACGATTTTCAAGTGAGGTCGAATTTTGGAAAAATCGCTGACCCGGGTTTCGTCGTTTCTGGAAAAAAATCGTAAATTTTTGAATATTTCAGAATGAATTTAAATGGGCTTTTCTGAGTCCGGGGACTAATGCAGTCTGCGACTAGAACAAAACAAGCGAGAATATTGCGATAATATTGACTGATTTCCGCAAAATACGAAACCTATAATTTTTCGAAAACTTTATAACTCAAATTTCTTCATTATCGTGTGTTCAAACGAAGAAATTTCGACGCACTTTCGTTGTCTAGCATCTCCATCATAGGCTGATTAGAAAAATTACGATTTTCAAGTGATGTCAAATTCTGGAAAAATCGCTGACCCGGGTATAGTCGTTTCTGGAAAAAATTCGTAAATTTATGACTATGTCAGAATGGATTCAAATGGGCTTTTCTGAGTCCGGGGTCTAATGCAGTCTGCGACTAGAACAAAACAAGCTAGAATTTTGCGATAATATTGACTGATTTCCGCAAAATACGAAAGGGTTATTTTTCGAGAATTTTCCAACTCAAATTTCTTCATTATCGTGTGTTCAAACGAAGAAATTTCGACGGACTTTTGTTGTCTAGCATCTCCATAATAGGCTGGTTAGAAAAATTACGATTTTCAAGTGAGGTCGAATTTTGAAAAAATCGCTGACCCGGGTATCGTCGTTTCTGGAAAAAAATCGTAAATTTTTGACTATGTCAGAATGGATTTAAATGGGCTTTTCTGAATCCGCGGACAAATGCAGTCTGCGACTAGAATAAAATAAATTTCAATATTGCGATAATATTGACTGATTTCCGCAAAATAAGATACGGTAATTTTTCGAAAATTTTATAACTCAAATTTCGTCTTTATCCTGTGTTCAAACGAAGAAATTCCGACCCACTTTTGTTGCCAAAGATCTCGATAATAGGCTGGTTAGAAAAATTACGATTTTCAAGTGAGGTCGAATTTTGGAAAAATCGCTGACCCGGGTATCGTCGTTTATGGAAAAAATTCGTAAAATTTTGACTATGTCAGAATGGATTGAAATGGGCTTTTCTGAGTCCAGGGACTAATGCAGTCTGCGACCAGAACAAAAAAAGCGAGAATATTGCGATAATATTGACTGATTTCCGCAAATTACGAAACGGTAATTTGTCGAAAATTTTAAAACTCAAATTTCTTCATTATCGTGTGTTCAAACGAAGAAATTTCAACAGACTTTTGTTGTCTAGCATCTCCATAATAGGCTGGTTAGAAAAATTACGATTTTCAAGTGAGGTCGAATTTTGGAATAATCGCATCGTCGTTTCTGGAAAAAAATTGTAAATTTTTGACTATGTCAGAATGGATTGAAGTGGGTTTTTCTGAGTCCGGGGACTAATGCAGTCTGCGACTAGAACAAAACAAGCGAGAATATTGAGATAATATTGACTGATTTCCGCTAAATACGAAACGGTAATTTTTCGAAAATTTTATAACTCAAATTTCTTCATTATCGTGTGTTCAAACGAAGAAATTTCAACAGACTTTTGTTGTCTAGCATCTCCATAATAGGTTGGTTAGAAAAATTACGATTTTCAAGTGAGGTCGAATTTTGGAAAAATCGCTGACCCGTTTCTGGAAAAAATTCGTAAATTTTTGAATATTTCAGAATGAATTTAAATGGGCTTTTCTGAGTCCGGGGACTAATGCAGTCTGCGACTAGAACAAAACAAGCGAGAATATTGCGATAATATTGACTGATTTCCGCAAAATACGAAACCTATAATTTTTCGAAAACTTTATAAGTCAAATTTCTTCATTATCGTGTGTTCAAATGAAGAAATTTCGTCGCACTTTCGTTGTCTAGCATCTCCATCATAGGCTGATTAGAAAAATTACGATTTTCAAGTGATGTCAAATTCTGGAAAAATCGCTGACCCGGGTATAGTCGTTTCTGGAAAAAATTCGTAAATTTTTGACTATGTCAGAATGGATTCAAATGGGCTTTTCTGAGTCCGGGGTCTAATGCAGTCTGCGACTAGAACAAAACAAGCTAGAATTTTGCGATAATATTGACTGATTTCCGCAAAATACGAAAGGGTTATTTTTCGAAAATTTTCCAACTCAAATTTCTTCATTATCGTGAGTTCAAACGAAGAAATTTCGACGGACTTTTGTTGTCTAGCATCTCCATAATAGGCTGGTTAGAAAAATTACGATTTTCAAGTGAGGTCGAATTTTGGAAAAATCGCTGACCCGGGTATCGTCGTTTCTGGAAAAAAAATCGTAAATTTTTGACTATGTCAGAATGGATTTAAATGGGCTTTTCTGAATCCGCGGACTAATGCAGTGTGCGACTAGAATAAAATAAATTTCAATGTTGCGATAATATTGACTGATTTCCGCAAAATACGAAACGGTAATTTTTCGAAAATTTTATAACTCAAATTTCGTCATTATCGTGTGTTCAAACGAAGAAATTCCGACGCACTTTTGTTGCCAAAGATCTCGATTATAGGCTAGTTAGAAAAATTACGATTTTCAAGTGAGGTGCAATTTTGGAAAAATCGCTGACCCGGGTATCGTCGTTTATGGAAAAAATTCGTAAATTTTTGACTATGTCAGAATGGATTCAAATGGGCTTTACTGAGTCCGAGGTCTAATGCAGTCTGCGACCAGAACAAAATAAGCGAGAATATTGCGATAATATTGACTGATTTCCGCAAAATACGAAACGGTAATTTTTCGAAATTTTTGTGACTCAAATTTCTTCATTATCGTGTGTTCAAACGAAGAAATTTCGACGGACTTTTGTTGTCTAGCATCTCCATAATAGGCTGATTAGAAAAATTACGATTTTCAAGTGAGGTCGAATTTTGGAAAAATCGCTGACCCGGGTATCGTCGTTTCTGGAAAAAATTCGTAAATTTTTGAATATTTCAGAATGAATTTAAGTGGGCTTTTCTGAGTCCGGGGACTAATGCAGTCTGCGACTAGATCAAAACAAGCGAGAATATTGCGATAATATTGACTGATTTCCGCAAAATACGAAACCTATAATTTTTCGAAAACTTTATAACTCAAATTTCTTCATTATCGTGTGTTCAAACGAAGAAATTTCGACGCACTTTTGTTGTCTAGCATCTCCATCATAGGCTGATTAGAAAAATTACGATTTTCAAGTGAGGTCAAATTTTGGAAAAATCGCTGACCCGGGTATCGTCGTTTCTGGAAAAAATTCGTAAATTTTTGACTATGTCAGAATGGATTCAAATGGGCTTTTCTGAGTCCGAGGTCTAATGCAGTCTGCGACTAGAACAAAACAAGCTAGAATTTTGAGATAATATTGACTGATTTCCGCAAAAATTACCGCTTCGTATTTTGCGGAAATCAGTCAATATTATCGCAATATGCAAACTTATTTTATTCTAGTCGCAGACTGCATTAGACCCCGGACTCAGAAAAGCCCATTTGAATCCATTCTGACATAATCAAAAAGTTACGAATTTTTCCCAGAAACGACGATACCCGGGTCAGCGATTTTTCTAAAATTCGACCTCAGTTGAAAATCGTAATTTTTCTAACCAGCCTATTATGGAGATGCTAGACAACGAAAGTGCGTCGGAATTTCTTCGTTTGAACACATGATAATGAAGAAATTTGAGTCACAAAATTTTCGAAAAATTACCCTTTCGTATTTTGCGGAAATCAGTCAATCTTATCGCAATATTCTAGCTTGTTTTGTTCTAGTCGCAGACTGCATTAGTCCCCGGACTCAGAAAAGCCCATTTAAATCCATTCTGACATAGTCAAAAATTTACGAATTTTTCCAGAAACGACGATTCCGGGGTCAGCGATTTTTCTAAAATTCGACCTCACTTGAAACTCGTAATTTTTCTAACCAACCTATTATGGAGATGCTAGACAACAAAAGTCCGTCGAAATTTCTTCGTTTGAACACACGATAATGAAGAAATTTGAGATAAAAAAATTTCGAAAAATTACCGTTTCGTCTTTTGCGGAAATCAGTCAATATTATCGCAATATTCTCCCTTGTTTTTTTCTAGTCGCAGACTGCATTAGTCCCCGGACTCAGAAAAGCCCATTTAAATCCATTCTGACATAGTCAAAAAATTACGAATTTTTTCCAGAAACGACGATACCCGGGTCAGCGATTTTTCCAAAATTCGACCTCACTTGAAAATCGTAATTTTTCTAACCAGCCTTTTATGGAGATCTTTGGCAACAAAAGTGCGTCGGAATTTCTTCGTTTGAACACACGATAATGAAGAAATTTGAGTTATAAATATTCGAAAAATTACCGCATCGTATTATGCGGAAATCAGTCAATTCTATCGCAATATTCTCGCTTATTTTGTTCTGGTCGCAGACTGCATTAGTCCGCGGACTCAGAAAAGCCCATTTGAATCCATTCTGACATAGTCAAAAATTTACGATTTTTTTCCAGAAACGACGATACCCGGGTCAGCGATTTTTCCAAAATTCGACCTCACTTGAAAATCGTAATTTTTCAAACCAGCCTATTATGGAGATGCTAGACAACGAGAGTGCGTCGGAATTTCATCGTTTGAACACACGATAATGACGAAATTTGAGTTGGAAAATTTTCGAAAAATTACCGTTTCGTATTTAGCGGAAATCAGTGAATATTATCGCAATATTCTAGCTTGTTTTGTTCTAGTCGCAGACTGCATTAGTCCTCGGACTCAGAAAAGCCAATTTGAATCCATTCTGACATAGTCAAAAAGTTACGAATTTTTTCCAGAAACGACGATACCCAGGTAAGCGATTTTTCCAAAATTCGACCTCACTTGAAAATCGCAATTATTCTAACCAGCCTTTTATGGAGATGCTAGACAACAAAAGTAAATGCGTCGGAATTTCTTCGTTTGAACACACAATAATGAAGAAATTTGAGTTATAAATTTTTCGAAAAATTACCGTTTCGTATTTTGCGGAAATCACCAAATTTTATCGCAATATTCTCGCTTGTTTTGTTCTAGTCGCAGACTGCATTAGTCCCCGGACTCAGAAAAGCCCATTTAAATCCATTCTGACATAGTCAAAAATTTACGAATTTTTCCAGAAACGACGATTCCGGGGTCAGCGATTTTTCTAAAATTCGACCTCACTTGAAACTCGTAATTTTTCTAACCAACCTATTATGGAGATGCTAGACAACAAAAGTCCGTCGAAATTTCTTCGTTTGAACACACGATAATGAAGAAATTTGAGATAAAAAAATTTCGAAAAATTACCGTTTCGTATTTTGCGGAAATCAGTCAATATTATCGAAATATTATCGCTTGTTTTTTTCTAGTCGCAGACTGCATTAGTCCCCGGACTCAGAAAAGCCCACTTCAATCCATTCTGACATAGTCAAAAAATTACGAATTTTTTCCAGAAACGACGATACCCGGGTCAGTGATTTTTCCAAAATTCGACCTCACTTGAAAATCGTAATTTTTCTAACCAGCCTTTTATGGAGATCTTTGGCAACAAAAGTGCGTCGGAATTTCTTCGTTTGAACACACGATAATGAAGAAATTTGAGTTATAAATATTCGAAAAATTACCGCATCGTATTATGCGGAAATCAGTCAATTCTATCGCAATATTCTCGCTTATTTTGTTCTGGTCGCAGACTGCATTAGTCCGCGGACTTAGAAAAGCCCATTTGAATCCATTCTGACATAGTCAAAAATTTACGATTTTTTTCCAGAAACGACGATACCCGGGTCAGCGATTTTTCCAAAATTCGACCTCACTTGAAAATCGTAATTTTTCAAACCAGCCTATTATGGAGATGCTAGACAACGAGAGTGCGTCGGAATTTCATCGTTTGAACACACGATAATGACGAAATTTGAGTTGGAAAATTTTCGAAAAATTACCGTTTCGTATTTAGCGGAAATCAGTGAATATTATCGCAATATTCTAGCTTGTTTTGTTCTAGTCGCAGACTGCATTAGTCCTCGGACTCAGAAAAGCCAATTTGAATCCATTCTGACATAGTCAAAAAGTTACGAATTTTTTCCAGAAACGACGATACCCAGGTAAGCGATTTTTCCAAAATTCGACCTCACTTGAAAATCGCAATTATTCTAACCAGCCTTTTATGGAGATGCTAGACAACAAAAGTAAATGCGTCGGAATTTCTTCGTTTGAACACACAATAATGAAGAAATTTGAGTTATAAATTTTTCGAAAAATTACCGTTTCGTATTTTGCGGAAATCACTAAATATTATCGCAATATTCTAGCTTGTTTTGTTCTAGTCGAAGACTGCATTAGTCCCCGTTTTCAGAAATGCCCATTTAAATCCATTCTGACATAGTCAAAAATTTACGATTTTTTTCCAGAAACGACGATACCTGGGTCAGCGATTTTTTCAATATTCGACCGTTTCGTATTTTGCGGAAATCAGTCAATAGTATCGCAATATTCTAGCTTATTTTATTCTAGCCGCAGGCTGCATTAGTCCCTTCACTCAGAAATGCCCATTTAAATCCATTCTGATATAATCAAAAATTTAAGAATTTTTTCCAGAAACGACGATACCCGGGTCAGCGATTTTGTCCAAAATTCTACCGTTTCGTATTTTTGCGGAAATCAGTCAATATTATCGCAATATTCTAGCTTATTTTATTCTATCCGCATACTGCATTAGTCTCCAGGCTCAGAAAAGCTGCGTTTCTGGAAACTGCGTCGCTCGGAGATGCAGTTTTCATCTGCCTTGCTCGGAGTAGCTCCGATACAGTTTTCAATTTTGCCGATCAGAGTCACTCCGATTGCTCCGATACAGTTTTCAACTGTGCCGTTCGGTGACGGTCTGATACAGTTTTCAACTGCGCCGCTCGGAGTCGCTCCGACACATTTTTCGACTGCGCCGCTCTGAGTCGCTACGATACAGTTTTCAGTTTCAGCGCCCAGAGTCGCTCCGACACAGTTTTCAACTGCGACGCTCGAAGTCGCTTCGCTACAGTTTTCAACTGCGCGCTCGGAGTCACTCCGATACAGTTTTCAACTGCGCCGCTCGGAGTCGCTCCGACACAGTTTTCAACTGCGCCTCTCAGATTCGCTCCGACACAGTTTTCAACTGCGTCGCTCGGAGTCGCTTAGATACAGTTTTCATCTGCCTCGCTCGGAGTAGTTCCGATACAGTTTTCAATTGCGCCGCTCGGAGTCCCTCCGCTAGCTCCGATACAGTTTTCAACTGCGCCGCTCGGAGACGCTCTGATACAGTTTTCAACAGCGCCGCTCGGAGTCGCTCCGACACAGTTTTCAAATGCGCCGCTCGGAGGCGTTCTGATGCAGTTTTAATTCGACCTCGCTTGAACATCGTAATTTTTTTTACCAGCTTATGATGGAGATGCTAGACATCGAAAGTCCGTCGGAATTTTTTCGTTTGAACGCACGAGAACGACGAAATTTGAAAATTTCGAAAAGTTTTCGTAGTTTCGCGGAAATTAGCCCATATCATCGGAACATTCTAACCTATTTTATTATAGTCGCAGATTGCATAAGTCCCCGGACTCAGAAAAACCCATTTAAATCCATTCTAGGATAGTCAAAATTTACGGATTTTTTTCCACAAACGGCGATACCCGGGTCAGCAATTTTTTCAAAAATTCGACCTCACTTGAACATCGTATTTTTACCAGCTTATGATGGAGATGCAGCAGATGCTAGACATCAAAAGTCCGTCGGAATTTCTTCGTTTGAACGCCCGAGAACGACGAAATTTTAAATTTCCGATTTTTTAAATTTGTTTGCGTAAATCAATCAGCCAATATCATCGCAATACTCTAACTTATTCTATTATAGTCGCAGATTGCACAAGTACGGAGCCCCTAAAGGGACATGAATGCGAAATATTTTATGTCGTGCGCACGATTTACTAACTCGTTCGCACGACTTTCTAACTCGTGCGCACGAGTTAGGAACTCGTTCGCACGACGTTCACACGTCTTAGGAACTCGTTCCTACGACGTACTAACTCGTTCGCCCGACTTACTAACTCGTGCGTACGAGTTATTAAGTCGTGGAAACGAGTTCCTAAGTCGTGCGTACGAGTTCCTAACTCGTGCGCACGAGTTAGTAAGTCGTGCGAACGAGTTAGTAAGTCGTACGCACGACTAGAAGGGAATTCTGTCATCATTTGATGTGCATTGTGTTCTTTTTCAGCTCTTAAAATTCGGATTATAATTCTATCCTCCTCCGTTGGAGCGGCGCCAAGATAATTCGCATTCAAAATTTTGAGGTGTGCGCCGCACCAAATTTTTTTAAAAACGGTGCCGTATATCAGTGCACAATTTGACACAGTATAGTAGAGTGGATAATTACTTTCAATTTAATATATTGGACACGATGTTCGGATAGCAATTGTTCAAGTTATATCCATTCAAACTAGTTGCTTTCCTACTGGCCCACACTGTTTATTATTTTATTCATTCATGTCAAGAAAGTTATTCAGGATCCGAGCAATGCCAGACCAACGCTGCAAAGAAAAAGGACTTGAGAGATTTATGAAACAAAGTTTAATTAGTCAGATGCAGGCCTAATAAACGCAGCCTTTGAAGGGCGCTCATTAGCAGGCTTAATAGAGCGACGGTTTCCTTGTATCTAGCCTAGTCGTCGTAAATCCAGCATAGTAGGAAGAGTATGGTGACGGAAGGCAATGGTGAATTAAGGGCTCCCTGAGAATATGGCGGCGGGCCCCCAGAGAGCTTAATCCGGGCCTGCAAACAGACAGACAGACAGACAGACAGACAGAGGATAGCAAGGTAATTATAGGGCGCCCAGACACTTCTTTTTTACCCTTTAAGCATTGGTTCAGAGGATAATGTCCGTTTGCCGTAGTGTAATAATTGCGAAAAAATAGATTGAGTGAGGGGTTGGACCATTATCCACTTGGAATTGGGGTGTTAAAAACATACTTTACTACGGGCTCTAATCCCCCACCCACCCCAGCAATTCTCACCCTGGTTTACCGTAGATTCTATAGGTCTATATAAAATCCTAAATGACCGACGACAAACATTGTTTTATCACAGCAACTTTGTTTGCAAACCTTCGACCGCAATAATATTATGATGGTCTGATACAATAACCTACCGTACATGCAGGCGGTGGGAAAAATAAAAAGTCAATGGAGGAAAATACTATTAGGCCTATCGCTGACTTGGTGCGTTCAGGCGCTGGCCTAATTATTATGGATCCTGTATAATGCAGATTGCAGAACAAGTTGAAACCTGGACGCTTAACAGCTAGATCACGCATGGGCAATAGCATATGTATATATATATATATATATATATATATATATATATATATATATATATATAATGTATCCTGTCTAAAGGCCGCAGAAGCTCGTCTGACACAGAGCCTTCTGTTACTGTACTTAGAAGGCTCATGGTCTGACATTAACATGACGGCGTGTAACAGTCTGTTCTTCTGCTGCTGTCTCTCAACAAACCTGCGGCAAGATTCTCTCGACTCGTGCAGCAGATGAAATAATTTTTCTGTTATCGTGAACGTTATCATCCTCCTCCTCCTCAGGCTCATCGTGATGAATCGATTTACATTGGATTTATCTTCGAAGTGAGTCCGTGTACGTGTAAGCTTATTTACTTATCATAGATTTATTATGGAGCTGCCAAAGCTGATACGATCCAGACCTAGGCCAACTCGTGGAATTACTTAAATCTGCTCACGAAATAACTGAATTAATGTCATCTGATGATTAGCATATACGATTTTTTTAAATAATAGGTAGGCCTACCTTTTGACTTCAAGGACACCGTCCAGTTAAGTATGGACTCTCAAAACATGGGGCTTGTATATGTATATGGACAGGGTTGAGAGGTCTGCAAACGAGTATTAGAGCATGAAGATTAATGGCGCAAAGACGAAGGTCATGACAAATATGCTACGGACACGGAAATTGGAGATTAGAGTGATCAGTGGTAGTTTAGACTCCTTTGTCTATCTGGGAAGTAGAGTAACGAAAGATGCAGACTGTGATGTAGAAGTGAAAACAAGGTTTGCCATGATTAAGTTGACAAAGGTATGGAAGAACAAGGCAATCAGCTCCAAGACAAAAATACGACTGACGAGGGCCTTAGTGTGGCCAGTGGCAACATACGGTAGTGAGAGGTGGACTCTAAAGAAGGAAGAAAGAATTATACAGGCTTTCGAAAACAAATGCATTAGGAAATTACTACGTATTTCATGGATAGAAATTTTGACTAATGAACGAGTTTACAAATTAGCAGGGACAAAATGCGAGTTGTTAGGCCATGTCAAAACCCGGAAATTACGATACTTTGGTCACTGTCGCAGGACAATATTGAAATAGTGTCATGACGGGACTGGTGGAGGGTGTTCGTAGCCGCGTAGACCTAGAATATGCTGGCTCGATAACATCACGTTGTCGACCGGGCTATCGGGAGCGGCGCTATTGAGGACCGTAAAGGACAGATCTTGCTGGAGTACATTGGTCCGCTCATGCAGCCAACCGTCGCGAGGCGACGTCGGCGTAATGACATGACATGTATATATATATATATATACATATATATATATATCCTATATGATCCTATATATATATACCTATATGCACATTATGTACACACATATATATATATATATAACATAAAGTAATATAGGATTACAGGCCCATTCAGTGTAGGCCTGCGCAAGACGCGCGCGCGCACACTCTCACACCCAAACACACGTGTAAGGTAGCCTAATCAATAATTAATTGGCCGTTAAGTTGACAGCATGCCAATACTCATGACCCTAATCATGAGCAACGAGTTGCAATAGACCCCGGAGCCGAAGAAACAGCTCATCTAAAGTGTTTGAATTAGGATTAAATAACCGGAAAATGTTTTGTTTTGAATTTCTTAGGCCACGATGAAATCATCAGATCCTAAACGACCGCGACGGAAACTTCACTATTCACTCAAGGTGTGTTCTTTTATTATTACTTTCATGCTTAAATTGTAGGCTACTGTCCTGTTAGCTACATCAGTGAGAGGGGCTGTGAAAGAAAACATAGGCCTTGCGGACCGCGGTTCGTTTCCCGAAGGCGGCTTATTTTATAGATTTAAATCTCGGGCAAATAGGATCCGTATATGGGGTGGTCCTGCGCAGTTGAGAGAGCGTTGGTCGATAAACTGAGTAGTCATTATCGCGACCCGGGCTCAAGCCTCGCTCGTGGCAAAAATTTATTTGAATTTTCTGTTAGCTGCCAGTGACGCTTTCTGTTGTGTTGTTTGCCTCGGGTCTGTTGAAAATAAGATCGCCCCTCCCACTTCTGGCTTGGCAGAATCAGGAGTGCTCCAGCACTTAGGCCATTAGTGTTAAGTTACCGAGCCTGTTGTAGCCAACCTGCGTGTCTGATCAACCACGCCATCTACCAGCTGTCTACGGGTATCCGACGCTTAACTCTACGTGTTTGCGAGGGCTCGCCACTGGTGACTCTTTCAGCTAACTGTGTTTTGTTTAGCAACTTGCTGTTATTTTCGCTCGCTATGACACTTAGCTTAGCATCATTTCGGCTAGTTAGTGCAGAGAGCACCTCTGAGTAGATATGTTGAAGAGGCGCTATATAAATTCTCAGAATGAATGAATGAATGAATTTGCACTAAAGCCCTGACAATGCGTACCGTTCTAAGATGCCTACAACTGGTGGGGGGGGGCAGGGGACGAACCGCACGCTCACGTTGGACTAGAGATCTTTCCACTAACTGCTATAGTGAAGAAGTCTTGCGCTAGACCCAAAGTTCTTTGAATTCATTGCGCTAGACCAGTGTTTCCAAACTTTATTGGGTCACGAGCCCTTTCATAGGCTATGGGGCCTACTATATAGGCATAGGCCTACTAGACAGAACCATAAACAAGCCAATGACTGGATGTCTGGGTAGCCTATTAATGAAGAAACCATTTATGCCAATTTAATAGTTTTATTGCACTAACTTTCCACGGCGGAGGAATCTTGGTTTATTGTGTATGGGAAGTGACTCATCCTACGGCGCACGCTCAATGTGGGTCAGCAGTCTGGTAAAGCTCGGCCGTAGACCCCAATCAATGGCTAGTTTATGGTTCTGTCTAGTAGGTGCCATAGCCTATGAAAGGCTCGTGGTACAAGTGCTCGTTGCCGTTTAACGACACTGCCATATCCTCCTCCTTTATCCAGGCTTTGAACTGGCTCTGGCAGAATGCAACCAGTGGCGGAGTTTCGGTATGAGACTATAAGGCTTATAAGCTCATACCGGGGTCCATTGCTCGGCATATCGTTTATTGTGTATGCCCTCTGGAATCTGAAATGATGTGAAATCTGAATCCCTTTTTTGAGTTTGAGACTCGGGCTAACCTTTCCCGCTGGCGATGAACATTGAACCTTGGACGACAGTCCAATTAGCCTATAGGCGCATAGGCTACAATAATGCATCCATATATGCTTACTAGCTACAAACAGTTCAACATATCTAGCGCGGTTTGCTTCAGTCTATGCAGGTCACAAAATTGAATGCATAGGCCTACATTGCATACATGTAGCTTAAGCCAGATCCACGGCGGACGGGTTGAGGCATGTTCGACATGTTATGTGCGACCGACCAGAACGTCTTCATATTATTTTTATGGACCCGCAGAGGCAAAAATCAATATTTATAATGTTGTTGTTCCCCGTCCGCAGCGGGGCGCAAGGGGGCGCAAGTGCGCCCCCTGGATTTTTCGCATATTTGCAAATAACTTTAGATTATTTGGTAATATTATATAGGCCACACAATTATTATTCTGCACATGTACGTGTGAATCTCTAGCATTGGAGTTTCCATTATTATCAGACAGATCCATGTCAAAAGCAGCCAGAAATGCTAGTAGGCCTAGCCTTAGCTTGTTACATGTTTAACGACACTGCGGCTGCCATATCAAAGATGATTAGTGTCGCCCTAATCGTTTATCGAGGCTTGGGACTGGCACTAGCAGAGCGCAGAGGCAACCAGTGGCGGAGTTATATGCTAGTAGCCTACGGTATTAAGAAATTTATACGGGGAACGGACATACCCCCGGACATATTCCCCCGGACATATTCCCCCGGACATTCCCCCCACGGACACCCCCACCCTAGGACATTCCCCCCTATGCGGAGACCAGTGTTTTTATCGTCTTCAACATATATTATTTTAGCAATAATGTAGAAAGAAGGAATTGGAAGGTAGCCTACGCTCAGTAGGTTTTTGATGATGCAGGTATTATCTATGTGTCGGAATGAGGACTTTAATATGGCGTCCTAAGAAAGACTAAGGGGTTAAACCCCATGTATTATACTATTACATGGGGTTAAATAATAATGCCGTCAAGGCATCCGTTATGGAACGTAAGATACGAACACTATTTCTTCATTTAGAGTTATTCGACTGTGACTCATTAGCGGGGGGAGGGGAATGTCCGGGGGAAATATGTCCGGGGGGAAATGTCCCACATTCAATTTATACGCTGCCTCATCTGACCGGAACTACATGTATGTGATGCATGATGAAACTATCGTCATTTAATAGTATAATACATGCAGGCCTGTATAATTTATACACTCGTTCGTTTAACACGGGCATTACCCCCGGACATTATTCCTCCCCGGACATTATCTCCCCCGAGGCAGGACATTTTCTTCCCAGTCTATGATATCATTACCTAAAAATGATGCAAAAATATAAGAATATGTATATATATATGTTAAGTGCATGTATACATTAGACATTATAATTATAGTTTAATATTGTAAGGATGTAGGCCTATGTTAAGGTTTATATTTGTATGTTATAACATGAAAATGAGGCTAAGTCTTATAGCACTGCAATAATTGTATAGCCTATAGGCAAGGGCGGATCCAGGGGGGGGCCAATCCGGCCATGGCCCCCCCATTTAGAAATTTCTTTATTTTTGACCAGCTATTTTGCTCAGAAAGTAGACGTGGCCCCCCCCCATGAGTAGTTCCGTAGGACTTTGGCCCCCCCTTCGAAAATTTCTGTATCCGCCCTTGCCTATAGGGAACGCTTGTACCGTTTAACTTTGACACTCGGGGACATATGTAGCACTGTAGGCCTATTGATATGGGTTACATAATACAATTTGCTCACATCGGCACCCTATGGAGTGCGTTTAGTTTCATTAACGTGTATGCCTTACTAGGCTTACTGCGTCATTATTGACATCGAGAGAACTGCATTGGTGATGCTATGGCACACGTCAGCATTTGCTCGAGGTTGATCGATAAATCGACATCTTATATAAATGCTCTATGGTGGACGATTGGACGTATTTTGGGGTTTTCCACCTCTAAATGCATTAAATGCATGGGAGTTATGGGCAGTCCGACACATTCTAGAAGGGTATATGAGAGGGAGGTTGGCCATAAAATTATAAGATCCAACTCCGCCACCGTTTGCACTCTGCCAATGCCAGTCCCAAGCCTGGATAAAGAAGGAGGGTGACACTGATCATCTGTGTTATGACAGTGTCGTTAAACAGCAACAAGTCAAGTAAGATTCAACCCCACCACTGCTCGAGTGCTCGTACTTTGGCAGTGCCAGTCCCAAGCCTAGAGAAAGGGGGAGGGCAACAATAATCATTCTTGATATGACACAGTGTAGTTAGACAGCAACAAGCATGTAAGAGTCAATGTGGTAAGACAGACTATCTGGCGATTCGGTCTTGAGCTTGGCATCGACCTTGAATTAAGTCTCTGCTCGTGGAAGAGAACCCATGGTGAAAACTGCAGGGGAGTTGTAGTGTTCAACGCCTTAATCTTACTTAGGACGCCATATTAAAGTCCTCATTGCACATCCCAAGTCCACATAAATCAACATCTGACCATTACCCCGTTATTTTTTTGCAATTCTCACACTGAGGGAACTTGCCGTCAATCTGCAGACCAGTCATCCGAGACGCGCTGTTCACTTGAGAGCCAATTCGACTATGAGATGGGGAAGCGGTTCTGTCGATGTCAATAGTAGGCTACATGTAGCACTGTAGGTTACGTATATTGGTGTGAACACCTTCGATTGTCGGTGAAAGACGAATGAAGCGGTTTTCTACATCAGGGCTGTTTTCAAGGAATCTTTAGAACTGCACAACCCCTTCTTTTCTTTCCCATCCTCCATGGTAAATTATTTCCAATCGGAGGACAACGGCCTTAAAATTGCCAGTTTTAACTGTACAGAAGTGCTTCTACAACTGCACACATGCGTTTAGAACTGCACATATTTTGTGTACAACTGCACGTTAAAAAAGGCCCTGTTCTACAATTTTGAGTTGGTGACTCATTAAAGTCTCTCCATAGGCTGATTATGCCACTGGAGCCGGGCCGAGGACAAAACATTATTGAGATCCGGAGCTTCGGGCATCCTGCAGGGTAGGGCTCTGAACCACTCGTCACCTGCAGATGTCAAGAAGAAAGACGACCCCGTTAAATTTAGCAAGTGGTAATGACTTAAACTGGCGGTATATAGGCCTAGGAATGTTGAGCTGACTCCATGTTACAGATGCTACAGTCACAACGGAACTGGGGCACTGATAGGCTATGTTTCTTTCCGCGACTGTCCCTGTTTTTCAGTAACAAACAGAATCATCATGATTGTGTCTTTTCGTTATTTCTGGTATAATTATAGATTTTTCTGCGAATTGTAGATACTTCTGGTTCTGTTTTCTTTGGGAGCCAATCTCTGTGTGTTGGTGGATGTTGGCGGGATACGATCACAGGGTCGTTTGGTTCCTGGACTCGTCAAAAACTGGCTTTCCTCCTGGATACCAACGCCAGCCAACACATTCAGTCAGGGAAGAAACCTAACGGAAGGCCTATTTTACGACTACAGCACCCCCACGTTGCGATTCTTCGCCTACTCTGCATTCTACGATGATCGGCCATCTTTGTTGTCGAGTCCATCCATACGGATAATTGCCATCAGCGACCCCATCGGTGATTACCTGACAAGTAACAATAGCTTGGTTTGTGTTTTGCATCACCAGGGAGGCGTGGTTCGTGTACCGATGGAAGCCAGTCCAAAGTCGTGCGGACCGGGATACCCGTTGAACGGGAAATACGCGGAAGTCTATGTCTACACATGTTCCAATTCAGCAGTGGTTCCGTATTGCGTTAGTATAGAAGGCACGGACGGAGTACAACCGACCTATAGTCCGTGTTTACCGGTCGAGTTTCCAGTGAAGCCAAGCGAACAGCAGGAGTTTGCTGTCTGCGTTCCGGTTTCATACGGTGACCTTGATCCATATCATTTGATCGAATGGCTCGAAGTTCAGCGGATTCTGGGAGTTAACCTGGTCTACGTCTATGATCTCCACCTTAGCGACGAAGCGAGCAGAGTGTTCAGCTACTATGCGCAGAACGAAGGATTCGTGGAGTTTCGGAAAATGCATCGCTTATATCTTTTCGAATATAGCGCTCACATACTTGAACTTGCAGTATCACTTAACGACTGTCTCTACAGACATATGTACGAAGCGAGGAGGATCATTATCAGCGATGTCGATGAATTCATTAAGCCTCACATCCACGAAAACATCCACGAAATGGTCGAAGACCTAGAGCGCTCGCTGACCTTCAACAAATCACTGCATTACCTGATACGGAATAGTTACTTCTTCTTGGAAATGAGATCCGACCCTAAAGTTTCCAAGTACTTTAAAACATTGAGGTATCGGACGAAAGCTCCTGTTAGCCCACCGTTTCACCGAGTGAAGCCAATTCTTCTGACTATGGCGTGTACGCACGTGTTCAGCCACCAGTGTCTTGGTCTCACACCGAGCTATTCCGGACGCGAGCTATTCGAGGCGATACCTCCGGAGGTTGCTACCAACCAGCATTACAGGAAATGTCCTCTATCTTGGTCGGAGTGCAGACAAGCCAGGAAGAATGCCATAGAAGATGACTCGATGTTGGTCTTTAAAGACCTTCTCATCTCGAGGGTTCAGGAGAAAGTCAACGCAGTTATGGGATCAACGCCAGAAGATTTCTTTTAAGGATTGAGTTCTGCGGGGAAAGTTAAACAGTGAAAAATCTTGTAGGCTACGATAGGGAAATAAATAGAGAGAGAGAGAGAGAGAGAGAGAGAGAGAGAGAGAGAGAGAGAGAGAGAGAGAGAGAGAGAGAGAGAGAGAGAGAGAGAGAGAGAGAGGGAGGGAGGGAGGGAGGGATGAGAGGGGGAGACAGAGAGGGAAGGACGGAGGGAGGGAGGAAGAGGAGGGACGGATAGACGGGCGGACAGACAGACCGAGATTGGCATTGGTTGGGAGGGAGGCAGAGACAGACGAAGAGTCTGATGGAGAGGCACGGTACCCTGTAATGCGGACAGTAGGCCTACGGATTCGATCCTCGTCCGAGGCTGTTAGTTACTCTGTGTAAGGACGTTGAGCAAGTCTTTCTTTCACTCTCATTTGCTCTGCTACATAATAATTGCAGCTGGTCGTCGTGTTGGAAGGACGATAATTCCGCCACTGCTTGTTCTCTGCCAGTGCCAATCCCAAGCCTGGATAAAGGAGGAGGGCGACACTAATCATCTTTGATTTGGCAGTGTCATTTAACATGTAACAAGCCAGATATCACTGGGGTACTCGGCCACCCCACCCAGTTCCAACCGCCCACCCCGCCCCAACCAGTGCCGGCGCTAGGGTACCTGAAGCCCCCCCAAAGAAAACTTGAGGCCCCCCATACTTTGAGCTGTCATCTCAGCAAAATTTCTCATAATAGGCCTATAAGTGCTGAAAGGTGTAAGACTTCAATAAATGTCCCATCCCAGTTGTTAATTTTTTTGGAATTTCCATGCTGTAATGGTAGAAATTTTAAGCTGTCATCTTTACAAAAATAGCTCTTTTTCATTGCTGTTAGTCGTGGTTTAGGACTTCAGAGTGTCCCTCTCCATGGTTTAAATTTATCCGATTTGCCAACTGTAATGGTAGCATTTATATATGCTGTCATCTGAACAAAATTGATCATTATTGATGGGCAGTGGATGATACTTATTAAGAAATATTTCTGAAATATTGGGGATACAAGGATTCCGTCCCAACCACAAATTGTGGGGCCGTGCCCCTGTCCACACCTCCAAGTCTCCTCTTTGGTTGAAGGATAATGCTCTATTGGTTTGAGTAATATAATTTTGTATGCTTTGCGTTAAAACATAATTCGGTGCGTGGTTTCAGGATTGAACAGTTATGAAAGGTATCATTACCAGCTACATTTGAGGCCCCTTGCAAACTTGAGATCACACACATACCAAGGACATATGGGACCCTACACAGGCTTTAATGTTTGGGTCTCACGCAGGTTTTATTTTGAGGCCTCATCCAATTAGCAATTAGAATAAGTTACAATTTATAAGCGTTGTGTTTGAGAAAGTGGACGAAATTGCCTGAGTTAGTTTAAATGGTTTTATACTTACGCCCAAAATCAGTATGTTATTTGCATTAGGGCTGCTATGGCAGTGCCTTATGGTTAGTTGAGACATGCACCAGAACGGATCTGCACAGTCACAAAATTCATAGGCATAATGACCAGCTAAATTTGGGGGCCCCTTTCAAACTCTAATGGCTTTACACTTACGCCCAAAACCAGTGCGATATTTGCATTAGGTCTGCAAGGGCACTGCCATATGGTTAGTTGAGGCATGCACCAGACCGGATCTGTACAGTCACAAATAGGCATAATGACCAGCTAAATTTGGGGGCCCCTTTCAAACTCTAATGGTTATATACTTATGCCAAAAACCAGCATGATATTTGCATTAGGTCTGCTATGGCAGTGCCATATGGTTAGTTGAGGCATGCACCAGACCAGATCTGTCCAGCCACAAATAGGCATAATGACCAGCTAAATTTGGGGGCCCCTTTCAAACTCGGGGCTCCCCCAATTGGGGGGTACGGGGGGTGCTAGCGCCGGCACTGGTCCCAACCGCCCCTACCCTTCTGGGTGCCCGCGTCCCCACCCCACGCCGCCCCATCCAGCCTCCACTCATCGGGCTACCAGCGTCGCATGTCTGGCAAATTTCAGCGTACCTCTGAGTCAACAGTATGCAGCCTGTCAGTGCAGATGCGCGTATACTTGAATTAACATAATCAGAACTTTGATACAGTCATTGATGATCAATCAATCAATCAATCAATCAATCAAAAATCATTCAATCAATGATTCTGCATGGTTGTTTGAAGCAGACGATAAATTATCGATCATTTGTTTCGGCAAATCGTTTATTAAGATTATTATTTGCCAATTATTTCAAATCTATAGAGTTTTCAGAGATTTATCACAGTTTTTGATAGTTTAAAGGCATCAACGATAATAATTGTCGGCTTCTTACTGTTTGGCGGGTTCTTAATCATTATTCTTAGGCCTATTATTTTGATCCCGAAGTGGTGAGAGAGTCACTGGACCCCCTTACATACTCAACTGTCCAGTAAGGGGTCGTTCATAAAGGACGTCCGCAGAAAATGACCAACTTCGAGCCCCTCCCTCCCCCTTGCCCGCATTTGTCCGCATTTAGCCTCACTCCACCTCCACCCCCATTTGCGGATGTCTGCACGCCAGACTCCTTAAATGCAAGCATCTGGATTATGTCAGAGAAGCTGATAATGCATCCCTCGGGACGAAATTAGGTCAGGCTGGCAGGGTAGACGGCTGTTGACATGCACTTTAACATGATTCCAATCTGCTTATATATATATATATATATATATATATATATATATATATATATATATATATATATATATATATATATATATATATATATATATATATATATATACAAGGCAGTGTATGGTATTACACTGGGGCATCAAATGAGGAAGAAACTACCAAATTAAATGTATAGTTTGGGAAGTCTGAAACATTAAATATTTATCTGACTGAAGTTGGTGATTAGTGTGTGAACAGGCTTTAAAATGGCACAGATTGTACTGAAATAGGTCTATTTACCAAATTTATTTGCGGACGTCCGCAATTGTCACGACCCCTCCCCCATGTCCGCATTTGTCCACATTTGAATGACCCTCCCCCTCATTGCGGACGTCCTTTGTGGACGACTCTAACTTCCGAAAATGATGAAGAATAATTATATTTAGGGCTTAATAAAAAAAAAGTTTAGGCTATTATACTTTATCAACCATTTACTGGCATTTAGTCGTGGGTCTAATCGTTGACGCCAAATGTTAACCTACGAAGTGCTATTTCAAAGCAAGTAACCGTGTTGCTCGTTATCTAAGTGGTCATTACAGTAATTACTTTATTGGCGTGACAATAAAATTGCTTCTCGGATCTCAAATTCGTCTGTGTTAGCAATGTCGGACCAATGAGTCTCAATGGAGTCGACTTGAAAAACCAATGGTGTAGCCATGCCCGGGAAATTACGGCAATGCCATGGTTGGCAATTATTAGTTCTGCCCGGGTTGACCGGTCAATAGCCTACCCGCCGGCCCGGGATCGTACGCCCCGTGGCCAGATTGCCTCTGGCCACGGGGCGTACGATAGGAATCAAGACGAGGCAAATTCCCTCCCTCCATAGACGGAACTGCGTATCGGGGATGGGGATGAATGAGCGGTCGAATGTCCGCAGTCGGAATATTATCGCAGCTGTCGCAGTCATTATAGTTAGGCCATCCTGCCTATTTAGTAGGGCGTTGCACATCATACTTTCATCCGGATTTGAATTAAGGAAGGAGACACCCCAGTTATCTTTCAGAAGTCGCATAGCTAGGTCACATTTGCACTTCTAGCCCACACACTCACAGAGTAAGGCTTCCGCTAGGCCCTATCCATGGAGGTCTCATTTCGGAGTTCAATCACGCCTTATCCCATGATTCGAGCGATCGTATACGCTATCTGCATCTTTCATCTCGCTCAATGAGTTCTGCTGATCGTCTTGATCGGTTTTCCCAAGACTAATGTTGCTCCTTAACAAAATCGGGCGTTTGCTGTGGTTGGTCCCCGATCCGTTTGGAATGACCGTCCTTCCTAAAGCACTAATAGGACCCAATTAATTATTAACTAGCCTACTCGTTTTTCATCATCTGTCTCTCACTCCTTAAAGGTAGGCCTAGCCTACATGTATTTCTTCCCCACCCTTCCGTTTTTTCGTGCTGAGAGCGCTTCTGAATAGTCAATCTGCGAGTGCTCTATGTAAATGTATAAATACAATACAACACAATACAACACAGGACTTAATTGTTCGAACTTTAAAGAAGCCAGCCGAGTAACATATCAATATTATTTAGGTCAGACGCCTATAGAGAGGAAGCCAAGCAAAGTAGTGAAATAAGCCTACATAGCCTACTCCATTAGCCTAACCTTTAGACGATATAGAGCATATATTCTAATTCTCATGTCGAAGTAAGACGATCGACGCCTCGTCCGCCTTTCCTCGATCGTCTGGTGAATTAGGCCTACCCCGCGGCTACGGATCTGGATGTGGGTGGTATAGGTAGCCTACTAGGTAGAAGCGCTATAGGCCTAGTTCTATTTGAGGTCGTCAGTCAGAGGACTGTCAATTTGTTATATATAAGTTGGCCTATATGTATATATATATACATATATATATATATATATATATATATATATATATCACATCATACGTTCATCCGAAAAAATGAAATGTATTGGTTTAACGACTCTTTTTCATATCGAAGATGATTTCAGCGTCGACTCCACGTTTATATTGCGACCGAGCCACCCGCAGTATGTAAAGATCCGACCGGGGAATCGAACCCGCTCCGCCGGCGCGGCGAGCGGGCTACAACCCACTCGGCCACACAGGATCCTCGTACGTTCATCCGGCTTTGAATTAGGCTAAGGAAGGAGAAACCCTATTATATAGCCTACACAGGGGCGCTCAGTTTTCGGAATTGTGTGCATAATTTAATTTAAAATTCTTCCCAGACGATGCTGCAGTGCATGGGTGCACTGCTCTAGAACAAAATTGAAAACGATTAATTAAGAAACGGCAGCAGCATCGTTTGGATCGCCAAAGTTTTAAGCGCTCGGATTTTATTATAGGCCTATATATTACAAGCCCCCAATATGAAAGCTGTCTCGTGCTTGGTAGCATCCGATTACATTAGGCCTACACTAATGGGCGGAGTTTATCAGGGGCTATAGAGGGGCTAAGCCCCCAAGAAAACCCAGAGTCATTTTTTACCGTGTTAGTGTATCTTTCTCAGGCCTAGCCCCCCCCACGCGAAACATACGAATGACTAAAAAAGGTCAACTTTTGGCCGGGAAATTTTTTCATTTCGCGGAGATTTCAGCCCGAGGACTAAAAAAAGGTTATCAACTTTTTGGACGGGAAAATATTTCCAAGAACGGAAAATATTTCCAAGAACGGAAACCAAACTCCGCCGATGTCTACGTAGGCCTACACTGCTTCTGCATTGGGTAAGATCTATATATATATGCCTAGCTCAGATCTCTAAACAGCTAGCCGGCATTTCTAAGTTTGCTCTGTCACCGTACCCGTTTAGCAGGTTATAGTCTTTATGTCCTAGGTTACATAATATAAGCCGATCATCTCCTATATGCCTATTTGAACTATCTTAACTGCCATGGATGCACTATAGCCTATAGGCCTATATATATATAGGTCTAATAGCCTGCATATTTATTGCAGTTGCGTATTTTTCAGTTTCAACTTTAACAACGTTAATATTTTCCGGTAGGCCTATGCTATAGCTTACGCGGCAGCAAATTGTTGAAAGTTTTAGTCGGTGAATTCTCACAATTTATACAATGACATTATAGGTCTATAATAATTAATATCGATGGTCTTATCATGTTACCATTTACGTGGCAATGCTTAAGAACTTACTTATTTACTTAATGAAGAACTGGAAACAAAAGTTTTAGATGTCAATGTTTGGATCAGCAATAAACGCATTGATTCGTGCATGGTTTTTAACAATAATATTGTTGTCTAACTGTAACTGTGCGAATTGATTAAATTGATTAGGAAGCGTATGTTAAAATGTCTGTGGTCGATCAGACGTCAAGTACCACGATTGCAGCAGACGTTCTTAGGTCCGCTGTGTGCGGTATACTTCTGGAGCATGGCTTCTCTTCGGCCACGGACAAAACCGTCGGTGCTCTTGTTGGATTGCTTGAAAGCTGTAAATATATCTTTTTATTGTTACGCCAATAAAAATAATTATTGTAATGGCTTTTGGATCCATCTTCTCAGGTTTCGATTCACGGCTACAAATAAATATACTTTATAATTATTGTTAATACTTGTGAAATCCTTATTGTAAATACCAATCTTCCGGTTTTCCGGTTATTTAAAACTTTTTTGTATCATGTATTATGTTTATGTCCAATAAAATTGAGGATAATGGATGCCATTTAGTTATTGATCATGGTTTTACAATTGTCAGCCTTTGTTTTTGGCCTTTAGTATTTTGTTTGACCAACAAACTGTTGTTAGATTTTTCGATTAGGAAATCACACTATATTAAGTCCATCCAGAATGTGGAGCAGAATATAGTGCTTGGCACATGTGTATGTGTACACACTGCACATGTATGTACATTCGTTTCTTGATGAAAAGTTCTTACATCAAATAGGCCTCTATTGAACAGTCTCTTGATGAATCGCCTGTGATCAACAGTCCTTTGATTAATCGTCCCTTGATGAATCATCCTTTGATGACCAGCCCTTGAATCCACGAACCATGAATTGTCAATCTGCACATTTCACTGCTGTCGTTTTTATTTCTTGTTTAGTTCTCGTCAAGTTGTGCCGTTTAACAAAGGCGTATGGTGAGAATTCCTGTCGCAGCCAACCTTTAGTGGATGATGTGGTAATCGCAGCGGTTGAAATGGGTAAAGATATTTTTCACGAAATCTGCTGTTGATGAGACTGTATACCAACAGTTCACCTTGTCATACTTTAAATGTTTGTGTATCTGCTGAATTAGGGGTTATATGTTCAGTGTTCAGTTATTCATTGTGATCATTTATATAGCTTCTGTTGTAGATATTTACTTAAAAGCGCTCATAGCCCAACCCTGACAAAACACGATGTGTCTGTATTTATTCCATTGTATTTCTGAGTGACAACTGTTGTTTACAAGTTATGAAAAAATGATTTCACTCTGCCAGTGATTACGTGCATTCTGATTCTGCTGATTTGCCTCGACTTGACTTGTTATTTTGTTGCAAGCTTGTCTTTTCGATTCTGCAGTCTTCTAGATTTATCTTTCATTTTTACAGGTCTATATATTGTTACCTTTGCACTTCAAAGGAGGCTCAATAAATTTACCTTAGAAGTGCAAATTAGAAACTGTCTTTATGTAACATATCCGTTAAGTTCTTAAGTGGTTCAATGTTATTAGCATGCATTTGTTTCTACAATCTACATAGTTGCATATTTTAAAATTGAGTTTAGGATTGCTGCTTTCAGAAGTTAGGGGTTGCTGTATACGTTTATGTTTGACGTTAGTGGTCATGCTAAAATACTATTTCCTGTGACCTACGAGGCTGCATGTAGGATTGTAGGGTCAGCTTCTCATTTTCTTATAAGTACTGTAAAATTTGGATTGCGGTCCGTGTATGTGCAAAAGCTCTTGATACAATCCTACTTAAGATTTGCAGTCATTGTCTCTTTGCAAGGTTGCTGGACTTTTGTTTGGCCATTATCATATCTGCACATCATGAGGTTGGAAAAAGTTGACTCTCAGGAAGTCAATTATGGATTTGTAAATTGCAAATGCAGTTTGCATCTCAATTGAAGGGTGCTATATAAATTTTCTGAACAAATGAATGAATGAATATTACAATGGGGTTATGTTGTTATTTCTTTTCAGGTATTGATGTGCAATCTCTGGTAACCTATGGCAGAAGACCATACAAAATAACACTTCCAAATCGTGAGTAATCTAACCGTTGAGTCATCTGACCATTGTGGGGCGCAACTGTGTAGTGGTGGTGTTGGTACCTTGGATCCGGAGGGTCCATGTTCGAATAGACCTCAAGTCACCGTGTAGGGACCTAGAGCAGGTTCTTCACCCGCAATTGCTCGTGCGCTTCGGTGTGAAACTCCGATTCAGTATCCATGCTGTAGTTGAAAGCGCCTCTGAGGAGATAGCTTGAAGGGGTGCTATAGCAAATGCGAGAAAGAAATAAATCGATCATATGCCTCATTATTCTGTAATTTGTAAAATTTGCATGTTTGCGTAGTCAGTGTCTCTTAAATAAAAATGTAGAGGAAGAGAGAAATGTTCATAGGAAGCATCTGGAGAGCCATCCAAAGGACAGGATATTACTTTGCATTTATACAAACATTGAATTATACCCTGTGTATTTTGGCAATGGTGCAGTAGAAGTTTCCGGTTTAAATTCGATGTGAATACATGGAGTTTTATGAACTTGTGTTTCAGCGCTACCCAGTCAACCGTCTCCAGAGCCACGGCGATTTCATCTTGGCACACAGTTGCCTCGTCCATCCTATATTCCGGACTACTTACCAGAGTTTCCAGATGCCCACTGCTACATCCGAACTCCAGTAAGTGTTAGAATTTAAGTTCAATGTCATTGTAGCTATTAAGGTCAGCAACTTCTTGCTTAGTTTTCTGCAATGTCTTACACTCATTTGATGTGGATTTGACTTGTTAACAACTGCTTTACTTACTTAACAAAAGAAAGCTGTTGTTCCATGTGCATAAAGGCACAGTTCTATAACTCTAGTTGAACTATGCAGTTAAGATGTGCAAGGTTCTGTTGGCACTTGAATGAGTGAGTGATATGCGACCTGCCGTGCCATTTGTGCTAACTCAGCCTCCATTGTTATTGGATTGATTAGTGCTGGATTGAACAATGTTTTCTGCAGGACCATTATTCTGAGCAGTTCTGTTGATGCGCATACAACACTGAGTTAAAGATATAGGGGTGATACTTGCATTAAGTTAATGCAACCCAACCAGAAGATATCATGTGTTGCTCTCAGATGTTTTAATAATGTTATTGATTCATTAACCTACGACCAGAGGCGGAATGCTGAGTGTCCTGTATTTTCCAGTTTAAGTCACCGCTTTTTCTGTGGATGTGCAGACACATGCAGCACCAGCCAGTGGCTACCAGAACATTCGAGAGCTGAGTGCTGTTCAGAAACGTGACACTATGAATGCTATGACGAAGTTCATTGCGAAGACAAGCGACACAGAGAATCTCTTTCCAGACGACCCATATGCCTTTCCACGTGAGTTTTGTCAAGATTTATCATACCTGACTGTAACAGGCTAGCAGTGAGGTTTATGAAACATGTCATTAGAGATAAGCTTAACAGTTTTTCAGCTGTTTGCGTTGGATTAATGATCCTTAGGATGTGTTGGTTGAAATTCAGTGCATGAAGATTCATCATGCAGCCTCAACATTCTCAACTGATTCTGTCCCCTACTTAATGCATCAACACGCTTATCTGGAGTATTCTGATATAAGTATAAGCCTAGTTAGGCTAGTTAATTAATTAACCTAATTAAACTTCTAGCCAAAGACAATGGAAACTGTATAGCAAGAGTTTCATATGGCAAATAGGAAATAAACTTTATTATGAGAACAATAATAGCAACAAACAATTTTGTTTTTCATGTACCTGGCTGCCATGTGACATCCAGAATTGCAGATAAACGATGATACTGCTACTAGTTAAGGATGATCCAAGAACTGTTCTATTTGAACTTTTCTGGAGTTACCCAGAACTTGCATAGTTAAAGATTAACTTTGGAAAAACGTGCTAGTTACCAAAACAACCTTCAGGGGTGTTCTTCTAGAAGGTCTTGATGACAACTTTTAACTTCTAAATGGTTTTGTGTTCACCCATGGACTTAAATGCATAATTCTCATCTCGCATGAAATCTTTTGAAAAAACCTGTTTCTTTGCAGTGATTGCAAGCAGACCAAAGGCAAATTCTTTTTATGAAGCATGTCTTCCCAAGAACTTGGAAGAAAACGAAGCAGCAGAGGATGGAGTGGGAGGCAGGTGGTCGCAACAGCAGCAGCAGCAACAGCAACACATCCACGACGACCGAGACAGGGTGGACTCTCACCGGCTGGATCGCACCGATTCATTTCTCACGCCAGGAACGACGGATGCAGACAATCTGATCGACAATCCATTTCTGCAGCCGATTAAGATGCCTCGGTTTAAGAGCATGCTGAAAAGATCAAAATGACAGCCTTGCTAGTCGATGGTGTTAAAAGCATTTATCTGGATTTGTCAAAACGTCCGAGGTTCTTGAGGCCTCTCAGTGGTGTATCTAGGACTCTCAACTTTTGATCATGCCATGCTCGGATGCCAGCAGGCACTTGATATGCCATTGCCAATTCACCTTGCCATTACCAATTCACCCTTGCCATTACCAATTCACCCTTTGCCATTATCAATTCACCCTTGCCATTACCAATTCACCCTGCCCACGTTACTGTGTTGCATTAGACTGCCATAGGAAATAGTTGTTAATAATTGCAGTCAAATCATCAGAAGTCAAGTGGCCTATATTTAAATGTAACTTCAAATAGAAAAAACTTGTTAGATTTCAGCTGCATACCAGGGTAACTGGGCTTAAGGACCCAGCACATGCTAACTTCATAATACAATCATCCATGCATATTTTAGATGTCATCAGTGCCTAAAGTGTGGATACATAAGTGCCTGTATGCCCCTTACCTCTCCAAAATAAGTGCCTGGACCCCTTACCTTTCCAGTCTGTGCTGGCCAATAAGTGGCTGGAGGGTGTTCAGATTTTAAAACAAGTGCATGGACGCCGTCCATGACCGTCCAGGCACACTTTAAGCCATGGATGTCATCTATAGGGTCTGCGACTGGAGAGCAGAACATCACTTAAATTTGTACTTGAACACGCTCTCGCAAAATAGAAATGGGAACTGTAGCAAGCAAAGTTAAACAACTGAGTGGGAGTGTCGGTGAATGGTTTGTAAATTTCGGACGACTTCAACCCAGCACTGTCTAACATCCTATGTTGAGCTCACAAAGTCAAATTGGATAAGGCACAGAACGCAACATTCATCGTACAACTGTTCAAGTTCAGGGTGCAAAACTGGAACAGCATTTCGTGACGTGGACTACACCAAATTTTGAGATGAATTTGGGACACAGGATGCAAAGTCCATTTTAGGGACTGTCCTGGCGAATCTAAGACGGTTGGCGACCATGGGTGCATCCCAGGCCTTGGTAGTACTGAACACATTTTTGTAAGCAAACCTAATGTCCCTGTTGCTAAAGAAGATCCACTTGCAAATTGCTGAAATGCTAAGTAATGAGTGCGATCCATATGCTTTGAATTGAATAGGTTAAAGTTTGTGGTTACTAAGCAGTGACTGCAGATATGATGGTGATTTTGTTTACAAAAGTAACGCATTTAAATGATTATATACAAATGGACATCGCATATAATATATTATATTATTTCATCCTTTGATTAGTTAGTTAAAATGAATCAAGATTTATTGTCTGAGCTATATATTTAAATGGCTTACTTGTCAAGTAGTTTTATTTTGCATTCATGCAACATATGTGTGCGTCTACATTATGTATTGTATGTATGTGTAGGTATGTATGTGTACATATGTAATCATGTCTGTTGGTATCTATATCTGTATGCAAAGATTTCTTTTTTATCATGACAGTAACTAGAAATTTCTGTCTCCAGCGTGCTATGAATATTGCGAATAAAGCGGGAAATCATTGCTTGTTTTGTTGGTAAGGGGCTGGTAGTTTGTGAAGTTTGGCGACATTAGGTTGTGGTGGTAGATTGATAGTTAACATCTGTGGAATGTGTGACAGAGAGATCTGATTCCAATGGCACCTATCAGTATAGTTTTCTTTTTTAAACGACAGACAATGCATGTTGAGAAATTTAAGGCGGTAGCATTACGATGGTTTTGTATGTTAAAATGCTATTCGGCATTTGAACCCCACTTCTGTCCGAAGTTCTGAGAAGTCACCATGGAGAAGGGTTAGTACTACTTAGTAGGTGTGTTGCTGTACCTGAAGCCAGTCAACTGCTTGATGTAGAGCAGGAAGTTACAAAAGATCATGGTCTGGATTTTGTTTAATATCATGACTTTTGTTTGGCCCTTTTTTGACTATGATGTACTAACCCTAACGTATTGTTGTTGCTGTTGTTAATGAGAATAATGATATGATGATCATACAGTGTATTATAATTAATTATCATCACAGAGTTTGGCTACGGTTTTATTACTGATTTGCTGTATAATTGCTGAATAGTCCTACTTGAGTTCTGTATCATACCATATTAAAATCCATCCTTGAGATGTATTATATCCTTCTGCAGCCAACTTGACTCTGTCAAACTGTCCTTTTCAGCTCTAGCTTTCATATTTTCTTCCGTTTCCAATGGTTGTTGGCTTGTGTTCGAATGTGTGTACTTTCAAATTGAATTTTAATTTGATAAGATCATAAAGAATCGACATAAAGAATCGACCAGTGTTGTCACTGTGGTGTGCTTAGGACATGAACAATTCGAGTTTTATTGTTTGTTACAATGTCTTCATCACTATTGCAATAGAAGTAGCATTTAAATACATGTAGATGCCTAAATAATAGGAAGTGCAGGCTACAGGTATAGTAAGTAGCCTAACTATATACCTGCCCTGTAGCCTACACGTCTGGCTGCTCTGGCATCTATTAACTTTCCGAGTAAAAATTGTTTGGCTGCTTTGTCCTGTTTTGCAACTCCGCCACTGATCGCAGTCTGACAGTGCCAGTCTAAAGTCTGGATAAAGGAGGAGGGCGACACTGATCATCTTTGATATGACATGGCGTCGTTAAACAGCAACAATTGAGGAGTAGAATGCTTTCATTGTTCCACTACTCACTCGGATCAATACATCCGGAAGGCGACAGTATTCAGATTATGAGAGACGGCTTAGTCTTACTGTACAATAGCGGCATGATAGACATTCAATGATGTAGGCCTATTCATGTGGGTGGACAGCAACGTCTAAATGAATAGGTCTGCAACATAGGTTTCTCGTCCCAACACAATAAGTCATTCAATAATGATAGCAACGACAGTTTCTATGGCGCCGTTACAAGTATTCGTCTTTAGTTTATGAAAGACTATACCGAGCCAGCAGAGCGGATCGTAGAAGGGAGCTTGTTCCAGCATCTGAGACCCGTAACCCAGAAGGCACAGTCACCAAGTACTGTCCTCATTGCTCTCGCGGAATCAGTCTGTCCTGCTCAGTGTTAACGCTACCTTAGACACACGCACACACTCACAACCACACACACAAATACACACTCGGATCCCTATCTCTATTATGAGGACTGCGACTTTGAGAAGGGAACTTGAAGGGGCGCTATAGCAGATGTGAACAATAAAAATAGTAGTAAATAATAAATAATTATATGCCGTCGCCTGTTTCATTGCTAGGGGCCAGCGTCAAGGGCTATTATGGCTGACGAGCTTTGGATCAAGTAATTCGAGTTGCGAAATAGTCGCTAAGTCTACTCATGCTTAATTAAACACATTGGAAGAACAGTACTACAGGGTGCGCCAAAAAAGACCCCCCTATAGGTTTTTTGCCCATATCTTTACCAAAAGTGGGAATTTCGAAATGAAATTTTACAGGCATATAGACAATTTCTATTTACACATCATGGCCAGATTTCATAAAAATATTTCAAACAGGACACAAGTTATATCACTTTTAGCGAGGCCACCCCCCCGTTTTTTGACGATTCAAAAACGAAACGCAATTTTTTAAAGGTTTTTTGCCAATATCTTGGCCAAAAGTAAGAATATCGAAATGAAATGTTGCAGTCTTAAAGACAATTCATATCTGCACATGGTGGTCATATTCCATCAAAATATATCAAACAGAACAAAAGTTATACAACTTTCAGGGAGGTCACCCACCGTTTTTTGACGATTCAAAAACGAAACGCAACAAAAAGTAACAAAACACGATTTTATCAAGTCCCATCTCAAATAACTGTTGTCAATTGAACTTGGTAGTGCTTCACAACTTGTGTTCAATGTGCCCACCACAAGTGCCAAAATTTCTACAGATTCCTTATTTACCAATTTGATTGTCATCTTGTAAAGCGACTTCTCAGTGACGCGCAGCTACGCTGGTACTCTGTTTCTTTTTTAAATAGTAATAATAATGATCATCTGACAATATCAAGGCTATTTGATACCAATTATTTGAGATGAAAGAAAAATCGTGTTTTTTACTTTTTTTGTTGCGTTTCGTTTTTGAATCGTCAAAAAACGGTGGGTTTCCTCACTAAAAGTGGTGTAACTTTTGTTATGCTTGGAATATTCAAATCTGGCCATTATGTGTAAATAGGAATTGTCTTTAAGACTGCAAACTTTCATTTGGAAATTCTTACTTTTGGTCAAGATATTGGCAAACAACCTAGGGGGTCTTTTTTGGCGCACCCTGTATAGTAGCCATATTTTCTCCAGTTGTTGGGGAGCGGCATGACTCGCAACAATTAGCTTACCATATGCACCATTATTCGCAAGGAATAGTCGATTTTGTAAGCTCATGCTGTTCGTACTCTGGCAGTGCCAGTTCAAAGCCTGGAGAAAGGAGGAGGGCGACACTATAATATTCCTTAAGATAACAGCTGTGTCGTTAAACAGCAACGCGTACGGGCACTATTTTTTAAGCGCAATGCCACAATCATCGGAAGCGAGATGATTTCGCGCTAACAGTGACAATCAATAGATGCTCTGTTTGCTTGAAGCCTGAATTCGTTTCCCCGTCTACAATATCAGCAGAAACAGATCTCGACTGATTGGACGCAGTCACTGTTCAGCGCCTTTGAGGAAACGAAGCAAAGAGTTTTCTGCGCAAAGAAGCTAGAGTAGACCCAGGTAGGCCTAGACGGTTTTGAAATGTCTCAAGTTACCTGCAGGCTGCATAGTTTTTTTGTACCGTATGTCATTTATGTAAATCACTCATTCTTTTCTTTATTTAAAATTTTAAAGCACTTGAAAGGTGCAGTCTTTAAATGTGATTGGCCAATATACGATCATTTGGTGTGAGCAATGGCGGTGTCAGGATTTCAGTTTTGAGGGGGGGGGGGGGTTGAATCCTCACGGAGGAAGTTTCACCTTCCATCCGCCAAAACTTCTGACAACCTTTTTTTAGTCATCGCTAACGAAAATGTTCCATTTTCATCCGTCAAAACTTCAGTTCTACATGTAAAAACCCGGCTGGCCTTTTTTAGGGGGGGGGGGGTGTAGCCCCCGGTCCCGGATCACCGCATGACATTGTTTAGTGGGGCTTAGCCCTCTACCCCCTGTCGCCGCCACTAAAATGTCAGTTTTGCATTAAACTTCCAAATGTATACATTACATCATGCACTTCTAGACATGAACTTCCGGTTTCTGACAACCGTTGTCCTCGTGGCAGCGTGGCTTATGTGGACCCTGGTCTGCAGCGCTGAGTTCCGCCGAAGCTTCTCTGCCGTCTACTCCACGGACTGTCAGAACTTATGCGTCGCTGGAAAGCCTGCTGCAGCGTTCTCGGTAGCAAATCAAACCAGCTGGAAATGCGTACTCTTCTGCATCAGATATCCAGGTACGGTACACAGAGAACATCGGCTCACGTACAATACTATGCATCTCCAGATAGGTCTAGGCCGACTTAAAAAAATTAATCCGGCAGGGTGGAGCAAAAAAATTAGCAAGAGGATAGGCCTGCACGATATGGGCTTTTTGCAAAAACCTTTTTGTGTGAAAACCGATTGTTAAAAAAAGCATGCTTGAGCAAAGTCGTGTGAAAAAATTAAAATATTCATCTGAGCTGAGTGATTTTCAGTTTTCTCTTTAGTTTACTGTTTTAGTTATTCCTAAATTTGGCTATGTCTCCTGCTATAGGCCCTATATGCTTATGCAGAAACTGAAAGCATTATACACTAGCTTCGTTTAGGCCTACCCGGCGTCGCATTCATTAGGCTATTCATAGGTGCAATCACGTCCTAAAAGTTGGGGGGACCATAATGAATCACGTCCTAAAAGTTGGGGGACCATAATAATAAAGTTAGGGGACCACTCAAAAGTTGGGGAGGGACGCGTCCCTTGGGTCCCATAGGGTGGTTGCGCCTATGGCTATAATTATTATACATGTAGGATCAATGCGCTGCTTTGGTTCGGTAATGTCATCTATGAGTCACCCCGATTGCCTACTAGACATTTTTTGCTGCTCGGGTATGTAAGGTCGCCGTACAATCGCCTCCAATCTGCACAGAACGGAATGCTCTGGGTTCCATTTGCACGATCTGCAACTAACCGAGTAATTTCCATGTCTGCACTAGTTCTCTTGAATGGACTGCTCCAGGAGTTGCACCTGCTTCCGGGGACTCTTACTCTTACTTTTTTAAAATTCACCTCACGGCTGTAGGCCTACATTTTGTCTTGCTGGAGACGGGAAGCCTCTGAGTAGTTCCACCTGCAGAGGCGCAATAGAATTTCGTGACGAATGGTTGGCCAAAAACTCATTTAGCCTAAATATTGCCGACGTGAGCATTAGCTGCGCTAGCACTAACTCGATTCATGATGAATTAAGTAGGCCTATGCCTATAGGCTACGTTTGAGCGTAGGCTATCCGAACACTTATACTGCATATAGGCCTAATATTGCAATCGCAAAATGAACGACATAATTATTCAGTTCCTAATAATCCAATTTGTTGATGAGCTGGTTTCCTGAGCATGGCTTCTGAGTGACACTTCGCAAGTTTTGAGTTTACTACTGCGACCAGCAGTGCCTGAAGTGTAGAATAATAAGTGCCTGGACGCCCCTTACCTGTCCAAAAGAAGTGCCTGGGCGCCCCTTACCTTTCCAGTCTGTGCTCGCCAATAAGTGGCTGGATGGCATTCGGATTTTAAAACAAGTGCTTGGACGCCGTCCCTGACCGTCCAGGCACACTTTAAGCCCTGGCGACTAGGCCTACGATATATTGTCAAATAATTATGTTTGGCTTTTAGGTTGTGTCATCTACAATTACTTCGAGGACACAAGCGTCTGTGAACTGTTCACCTGTCCTTCGAATGACACCAGCTATTTGCGTAACACCGCATTCTGCAAAGCGTTTATGGTGAGTCTTTCAAGCCATGTAGTCATTGAACCTTTGTATTCCATAGAGTATACATGGGCGTCCGCAGAATTTTTTTTAGGGGGGCGCAAACTTTGAAATGGTTGACTTAATTAATTAGGGACTAAACAATGTGTCAAATAGCCTATACAGTCAGTATGGAGTTAAACAGGCAGCCTATCAATTTCATTGTATACTACAATGTATAACATATTGAGCTTTTACGTATATCTTGTTCTATTATTATTGTTAAGAAACGAAGCGGATCACTTAGTAAACGATAAGATTTTAATAAGATTAATCGCCATGATCTAGAACTGAAACTAGCTGTCCTTCAGCCATTACCGGAAAAGGAAAGAACTAAACGCGAGAAAGAAGAACTGACGACTACATAATGTTAGGATAATCATAGTCGTTATATAGCGCTAGATCTATAAAGTCCAACACCCCTCCTTAACGACTACTTTACCATAGCATCATAACAAAAATAAACTGTTCTCTCAATTTAGCCCAATTTCACTAGTAAACTTCCTAGTTTTAACTGCTTCCAAAGGCTTTGTTAAGAGATCAGCTATCATGTGTTCACTAGGACAATACTTAATGTCTAGTTCCTTCTTTCTGTACATTTCCCGTACGAAATGATATTTAGTTCCGATATGCTTTGTTCTGTGACTGGCTCTCTCATTCTGTAGCAGTTTTATACAGCTTTGATTATCCTCAAACAACACAGTAGGTTCAACTATGTTTTGATTTAAATCATCCAATAGTCTTCTTAACCAGATTGATTCTTGAGCAGCTTCAGTCAAAGCAATATATTCAGCCTCAGTTGATGACAACGTTACCATAGCTTGTTTTCTGCTTGACCAAGATATTGGTGCTCCAAGATATTTGAATACATACCCTGTATTCGATTTCCTGTCCTTGGCATCTCCACCCCAATCTGCGTCAACATAACCAATCAACTGTACCTTGGTTTCGTCAACATTTCCCAACTTGAGTTTCATATCTTTAGTGTGATTCAAGTAGCGATAAATTCTCTTTACCTCAACCCAATCACTTTCTTTTGGATTGTTCACAGATCTTGAGAGTATTGATGTACCAACTGCAATATCTGGTCTGGTATTAGTTGCTAGGTAGTTTAGTGCTCCAATTGCACTTCTGTACATTTCCTTATCATCTTTATCAATTTCGACTTCTTGTCTCTTTTGATAGCCTGGATCAACTGGAATATTAGATGGTCTGGAATTTTCCAAGTTGTATTTCTTCAGCTTGTTTTCTATATAACTTGTTTGATGTAACGAGAAAATTCCTTGCTCGTCCCTCTCGAAATGTATTCCAAGATAATATTTCAAATCACCCAGATCCTTCATGACCATAGTTTTATTCATAAGTTCTTCAAACTTCTTTAACATTGTAGATTTTGTCGATGCTACAATCAGGTCATCCACATGAATTGAGATGTAAATCCATCCATCATCGTACTGTTTTGAATATAAACATAGATCATTGTCACTTCTCTTGTATCCATCAGTGACAAGTACTTCATTGAGCTTTTTGTTCCATTCATTTGCTCCTTGTTTAAGTCCATATAAATTCTTTTTCAATTTACAGACTTCTGTAGTGCCTTTCTGATATCCATCAGGTTGTTTCATGTAGACTTCATGAGATAGGTCACCATTCAGGTAAGCTGTTTCCACATCATAGTGTTTTACTATCATGCCTTTAGAACCTGCTATAGTCAAGATAGTTCTCAGAGTTGATGGTTTTGCTACTGGAGCAAATACTTCATCATAGTCTTCTCCAAATTTCTGAGAATATCCTTGTGCTACTAAACGAGCTTTATATCTTGTTATATTTCCCTTTTCATCTTTCTTGATTTTGTAAACCCATTTGCTACCAATGGCTGTTTTGTTTTCAGGTAATTCTGTTAAGACCCATGTTCCATTTTCATTCAATGATTTCATTTCATCATCCATTGCTTTCCGCCAGGATTCTTGTTGTTGACAAGATATTGCTTCCTTGTAACTTCTTGGTTCTGGCTCAACTGTTGTTATTTTATTAATGGTTTCAATTAGTCTTTCGGGCGGTTTCGCCTTGTTGACTCTTTCTGATCTTCTTAAATTTACCTGAGTGTCTGTAGTTTCTGTAATTTCATTATCAGGCTGTGTAATTTCTTCCTCGGGTAATTGATGTGTCGGAAAAAGAATAGTTTCATCATCAAAATCTGAATTTGATGACTGCTCTTCAATGTCCAAATCAAAATCATCCTCTTTTGACAAATGTGGATCTGTCTCGAGAAAAATTACATCTCTACTGACGTATACTTTGTTAGTATTCACATCTAGTAGTCTGTAACCTTTTGTGCCTCTTTCATAACCAACGAAGGTCAATTTCTTGGCTTTATCGTCCAATTTCTGTCTTTTCTCTGTAGGAATTGCTACGTACGCTTTCGATCCGAATCTCTTTATGTAGCTTAAATTTGGTTTTCTTTTGTTCCATCTTTCATATGAAGTAACTTCAATCCCTTCAACTGGTAATCTGTTCTGTAAATGGTTTGCTGTCATTATGGTTTCACCCCAAAATTGTAGCGGTAGATCTGCATCCTTTAACATGCATCTTGTCATCTCGGTGAGATAACGATTCTTTCTTTCTGCACAACCATTCTGTTGAGGAGTATAAGGGTTTGTGAATTCTGCTCGAATTCCTTCACTTTTCATGAAATTCTGTAACCGTTGAGCTGTGTATTCCCCTCCTCTATCTGATCGAATTCTTTTCGGTGTTTTACCAAACCTTGTCTGAACATGCTTGACGTACTCTTGAATCTTTTCAGGTACTTCAGATTTATTTGCCAATAAATACACTTCTGTATATTTACTGTAATCATCAATCATCGTCATGAAATATCTTTTCCCACCAGGTGTTGTTGTCTGCATTGGTCCACAAACATCTGTATGTATTAAGTCTAGAATCTCATCTGACTTGGAATCTGACTTCTTTGGAATTGACTTTCTTGTCATCTTTGTTTGAATGCAACATTCACACACACTTGAGAATTTACACGGCTTGATGATGATCCCTGATACTTTATTCTGATTCACCATGTTATGTATGGCTTTTGGATCTCTGTGTCCCATTCTGTTATGCCAAACGTGTATGCAACCTGTGCAACTTTGTGCAACCTGTGCGATATGTGTTTCCTTTACTTTATTCGTTTGGTCAGAGATTCTCAATTCAAACAAATCATTTTTGTCATCTGCAATTGCTATTGTTTCTCCGTCCTTTATGATAGTGCATTTGTTTTCCTTGAATCTCACTTCACAACCTTTAGTGACAAGTTTCTTTACTGAAATTAAATTTCCTTTCAATTGTGGGACGTACAAGACTCCGCACAATTTTGCAACATGTATCTCTCCGTTTTCCTTTATGAAATTTATCATCACATCACCACTTCCAGCTGTTTTAATCTTTCGACCATCAGCGAGAAAAACTTCACTGTTGTACTGTCTGTTAATGTTCAAGAAGAAATTTCTGTTACTGCACATATGTGTTGTTGCACCAGAATCAACGTGCCAAACACAGCTTATGTCTCTTTCGTATGCTTTAAGACATGTATGTGCTACACTTTCTGTTGGTTTTTCTTCATTGAAATTTTCTCTCAACGTTTTAACCGCGTGGTCTGGATTTCTTTTCTTCCACTGGATATATTTTCTGCAATCCCTTTTTAAGTGGTTAGGTTTCCTACAGAAGTAACATGTGCGATGTTCCTTAGGATTTGTTTCTGGTTCTGTTGCCTTTAAAACCTTTAATTCCTGTCCTTTATGTGTTGAGGAATTACTTGTCCTTCTTGTAAACTCTTCAAGAAGTTTGTTTTTGACTAATTCAACAGTCAAATCATCTTCAGGTCTGCTTTCTAATGCCGTAATCAGTGTCCCGTAACTTTCTGGAAGACTACTGAGGAAGAAAGCAACTGTTAAATGTTCTGCCAACGTTTCTCCCAACGCCGTGAGCTGATCAATTAAATTTTCCATTTCCGCAAGATGGTTTTGCATATCACCATGTTCTGTTAACTTTAATGCACACAGTTTTCTCAATAAATTGACTTTACTGGACAGTGTTGCCTTTTGATGATACTTCTTTAATTGTTCCCATAAACCTTTTGCCGTAGTTTCTTTCCTAATTAGATGAAGTTGGTTGTCTTCAACTAACAAACCTATCGTGGCTCTTGCTTTTCCATCTTTACTTTGCCACGCTTCCGTAATAGGATCGGGGGTTTCTTTAGTGACAGTGTCCCACAAGTCCTCTTTAATTAGCAGAAGTTCAACTTTAAACTTCCAAATCTGGTAGTTGCTATTATTCAGTTTTGCGATTTTACCTGAGCTTTTATCCGTCATCTTTATTCTTTCGGTGAAAAGAAATAAACAACTGTTTCTCGCATTTCTGTCGCGATGTAAGAAAACAGTCACGCTATTCTGCGCAGTTGACCGGATTATCCTTATTTGTCTTATTAAAGTTCTATTTCATAAACTTTTGTGATCATTACGTGCTCTAGGCTTGCTGGGCCCATAACCTGTTAAGAAACGAAGCGGATCACTTAGTAAACGATAAGATTTTAATAAGATTAATCGCCATGATCTAGAACTGAAACTAGCTGTCCTTCAGCCATTACCGGAAAAGGAAAGAACTAAACGCGAGAAAGAAGAACTGACGACTACATAATGTTAGGATAATCATAGTCGTTATATAGCGCTAGATCTATAAAGTCCAACAATTATTGCATCAGAAACAGAGTGATAAACCGCAATCAGTGGAAAAAGATAGAGGGGCCTAATATTTTATGTTTTAGTTTTCTAAGATAAAAGAAGCTTATAGGCCCTATATGTTGTTATTTATTTTAAAATATTGCATGGACCTACTAAAACGAGCTTCCAACTTGAATAAAGGTTTGAGCAAAGATTCCCTTCCTCTACGTCCCTCCCTCAAAGCAGGCCTAGGCCTAATACGAGTAAACCTACATGTACCTTCCCAGTCGAAGGCGGAATCGGTTTCGTTCGTGGACAGTAACACGACACAGTTAAGCGTTTCAGAGCTCAGTTTCAACAGAGTATACGCATCAATCACGAAAGAAAGCAGGTTTGAATGCAACAGAAATGCAACAGGAAAAATTTCTGCGGACGCCCACGGGCCATGGAGGTGTGTATTGGGTGTGTTCGGGTGGGGGGGGACGATGTGGCCGACAACAGAACGCCTGTCCGAGCGAAAAACAAACAACTATCTGTTCCGTTCATAGAGTTATCAAGTTTTGTCTACCCGCGATGCTGTCGACCCTCACAGTTCATACGAAATTTTCCTATATTTCGTCTCCTCCGTCCCTGTGACATATTGCCCGACTGACTCACAACGTGTAGTAGATGAAGTTACAGTTTAACGAACCTTGTGACAACTCAGATAAATTATGGATTAGCATTCTTCTTTCATCTAGCGGAGTGTGTTTAGAAGGTGTGGCAGAACATGTGCCAGCTGGCATCTAAAGGAAGAAGCGGATTATTTGGAGACTATCGCTCTAACCAACTTCAGCCAGTGTCAAATATGCTTATGTATATTTATGCAAATGCATACATGTATAAATATATATATACACATATTATATATTATCCTCAATATAGTATAGTCGGTTCTTCAGCGGATCTGTTATATAGCAATTACTTCGCTATTAGTGGACACGAGTGAATTCATTTCCCGTATGGGGGTATGAATTTGTGTATTACCAAGAGAGAACTCTACAGGGTGCGCCAAAAAAGTAATCCCCTACGGTTGTTTGCCCATATCTTGGCCAAACATACGAATTTTTAAATGAAACTTTAAAGTCTTAAAGGTATTTCATATTTACGTACAATGGTCAAATTCCAAAAAAATATTTCAAACAAAACAAAAGCTATATCCTTTTTAGTAAGGCTACCCACCGTTTTTTTTACGATTCAAAAACGCGACGCAACAAAAGCAACAAAAAACCAATTTAATTATTCTGGCCAATATCTTGGCCGGAATTAAGAATTTAAAAATGAAATTTTACAGGCTTAAAGACAATTCATGTTTACACATGATGGCCAGATTTCAGCAAAATATTTCAAACAGAATAAAAGCTATGGAACTTTTAAGGAGGACACCCACCGTTTTTTGACAATTCAAAGACATAACGCAGCAAAAAGTAGCAAAAACACGAGTTTATTAAGTCTCATCTCACATAATTGTTATCAAATAGGCCTTGATATTGCCAGATGATCCTTATTATTACTATTTAAAAAAGGAACAGGGTACCAGCGTAGCTGCACGTCACTGAGAAGTCACTTCGCAAGATGACATTCAAATTGGTAAATAAGAAATCTGTCAGATTAGTCAACAGGTCCATCAAGAACTTTGCAAAGAGACTCAAAAGAAGTTTTGGCACTGGTGGTGGGCACATTGAACACAAGTTGTGAATCACTATCAAGTTCAGTTCCAAACAGTTATTTGAGATATGACTGGATAAAATCACGCTTTTGTTACTTTTTGTTGCGTTACGTTTTTTAATCGTCAAAAACGATGGTTGGCCTCACTAAAAGTGGTTTAACTTTTATTGTATTTGAAATATTTTGATGAAATCCGGCTATCATGTGTAAATATGGACAGTCTTTAAACATGCACAGATTCATTTTGAAATTCTTACTTCTGGCCATGATATTGGCAAAAAACCTAATTTTTGTGCGTTTCGTTTTTGAATCGTCAAAAAAGGTGGGTGGCCTCACTGAAAGCAATATAACTTTTGTTCTGTTTGAAATATTCTTTTGTAATTTGATCATTGTACGTAAATATGAATTGCCTTTAAGACTGTAAAGTTTCATTTAAAAATTCGTACGTTTGGCCAAGATATGGGCTGAAAACCGTAGGGGATTAGTTTTTTGGCGCACCCTGTATATGCTGAGTTTTCACACATGATCGTGGCTGGCTCTGGCTGCACCTATTATAAGCAAAGCAGCCTAATCCAACTTGTGGAGCATGTCGTAGGCCTATTTTTACGGTCGGTACACTATAGTACCTTACTAATTAATCTTGCGCTTCCTATTTGAAATAGCTACCTAGAAAATGTAGTGTTTTGCGATAATCACGGAGGGAAGCGTGTTGTTACTGTTGTAATAATTATAATAAGCAAATAATCAACTTTCCTCTGCAAATACGCGCAGAATCCAGAGGGGCGCACATGCGTCCCCTTGCGCCCCCCTGCGGACGCCCATGAGAGTATATAGGCCTATTATAGGTTACAGTTGCATTCTGTTTACGTCACAATTAAAGCATATAGTAGGCTACGTGTTACAGCATCACCTCGCTTTCAAGTTTCAACAGTAGGCTACATATCGTAATCGTAAACTGGAAAGTTCTAAAGCGCTACTCGAAAACCGAGCGCTGGGCACCAGCTTATTCATAGACCTAATAGCACCGTGTAACAGATCCCAGCTTTTGCTACTCTGTGAAGACGGTGTCTATATTTACATTGTATTGCATGTACTTTGTAGGGCCACTGTATTTGCCACTGCATTTAATTTAGGCTGGCTCATTGCGTTGAGTCTGTTCATCATATTATATAAATGGTCATAATATTATATATACAAATCACCAGTCATCCTAATTTAGCCTATAGTTCCTGCACTGTAGGCAACCTAAACTTACGCTGCTCAGTGGCGGCGCCAGGATATCAGTTTCGGGGGGGCTGAAGCCCGCGGTAAAATTTTCCATTTTTTTTCGCCGCCAAAATTTCTGACGGCCTTCTTTTTTTTTTAGTCATCGACCAAAATTTCACGAAAGCTTTACATTTTCGCCGCCAAAATTTCTGACGACTTTTTTTTAGTCGTCAGCCGAAAATCGTGGATATTTCAATGTAAAAAAAAATCAGAGGGCCATTTTTTTAGGGGGGCTGAGCCTCTTGTAGGGGGCTTAGCCCCCAGACCCCCTAGCGCCGCCACTGCGCCACTGACGCTGCTTGGCCTCACATTATACTTGCTCACCCTGCCTTAATGCTGCAATTTTCCGTGCCCCTTCTGATATTTTATAATGCACCCACATTATGTTTTCCAGGATAAAGCGTATGAACCAGCTCACTACAGTTTGACGGACGGTAAGTTGTGACCTAAATGACACCTAGCCTAATTCTATCTTTACCGGAAATGCACTTATGAAAACGATAAAAGTACTTATAATATAATTATAGGCTTATATGTTTTATTATATAATATCAATCAATCAATCTTTTATTGAAACCTTTGCCAAAAACGACAACAGAATAGGCACAGCAAAAACAGTTTCCCACCTAATATGAAGGCCGAATTTACAAAAATAATGAAAAGCCCTGTTCAGTAAAATCGCAGGAGCCCCTATCCACACAGGCCTAGCCTACAATAACCGCAAAAGGGCAAATAGACGAGTTGTAGCCTATTCGACGTGTCGATATTCGTCTATTTTTGGTTCGCTTCTTCTTTTTGTAGGCATACAGTATCACTAGCCTACTTTTCGCTTCTTCTTATTGTACAGTAGGATAGTGGCCCACTGTTGGTCTTATAATCTCGCAGGCCTACTAACCCAGTCTTGGGAAATGGTATATGTTTTCCAGAAAATTTCGACTAAATGACTACAAAAAGTCGTCAGAAAATTTCGTCGATGAAAATGGATAATGGTATAACCTAGTCCATAGGCGGAGCCTTGGTCTAGAAGTTGGGTGGGACGAACGAGCGGTCTAAGGACAATCGCCGAGGCCTGACATTTTTGGCGGCGGTCGTCCGAGTTGCCGACCGACGACATTTTCCATTTTCGTCGGAAAAATGTTCTTACGACTTTTTTAGTCATTTAGTCGAAATTTTCTGGAATAGGCCCACATACCATTTCCCTGCCAAAATTACTGATGACCTTTTTAAAAAGTCGTTTCCTCTTCTTATAACGTTACTAGCTGGAATTCGACCCGCTCCCGGCCACAACCCCACCACACCACGCCCCATCCCCCAACCCCCACCCCACAACACCCCACCGCACTCCGACATCCACCGGTACGCCACCCATGAAATTAGGGTTTTCGGAAAAAATTCCACTCACCCCACTCTTCTCACCCCCACCTACCCCTCCCCCACCCCCACCCTCTCCCCCCACCCCACCACACCAACTCACCCCTACCCTCACCTCCCCACCTTCTGCCACCCCACAGCACCCCACCCACCGCACTCCGACCTCCACCGGTACGGCCCCCGTGAAATTTGGGTTTTCGGGGAAAATTTCCCTCACCCCACCCAACCCTCTCCCCACGCACCCTCTCCCCCACCTCACCCCACCACACCGATCTGCACCAGTACACCACCCGTGACATTAGGATTTTCGTAAGAATTGCATTATGATGATAATACGATTTATTAAGAGGATTCATCAATGATGATCACCTCATCCCAATGCACTCTGACAGTTATGCAGATATTTTAAAATAATGGATGTATATATACATGGTAGGCCTAGTCATTGTTCATTAGTTAGAAATGTTTCCATAGTATAGTTTAAATAATACAGTTCTTCTATGTTGGCCGTCAGGCGGCGGCACCTGGCGAGTGTAATATAAACATTAGTTTTGATGGGTCGTTTAGGTTGACCGTCACATGGCGCCATCTGGCGAAGGCGCCAGAGACATTTTTAAATATACGATTGTTAATATACGATCGTCCGCCTAGAGCGCAACTGTATCAACTGCAGTGTGTTTAGCACTGCAGCCAACACAGTCGCACTCCGAGCGGACGGAATACATGCACGTGTGTGCACATAGGCACGTGCATAGGCATGCAGACAGTTACATACATATAAATGTTATGCATACATATGTGTTAATATCAATAGTTCATGTAATTTCATTAATTAAAGAATATGTGTGCGGTTAGGAGTGCATATGCATGCATACACACACAGATGTATGTTATATGCACACACATACACACCAACTCAGACATGCACACATATTTATGCATGCTGGGTCTCTACACAAAGTTTTATAATTTCTAGTACGCTGACCGTAATGTGGCGGTCCCTGGCGAAAGCGCCAGTGTCAGTATATATACACATCGCCCATCCAGAGCGCAACGGTATCGACTCCACTGTGTCTAGCACCGAAGTCGACGCCATAGCACCCTAGACAGACGAAACATATACACACGTGCACATGTATGTATATATATATATACGCACATATAAATATGTACATATACATATACACACACAACAGCTCACATGCAGACATACTCATATGCATACGTACATACAGAAGCGGCCATGCATACGCACAAGCAGACATACATACAGGCATACGTACGTACATGCATTCACACATACACAGTACACACATACATACACATGTAGATACATGTATATATACATACATACACGCAGATATGTATGCACATACACATATATGTGCAAGACAGACAGGCATACAGGCAAAGATATACATGTATGCATGCATACGAACGTATGCGTGCCCAGTACACACACACTCACACACACACACACAGACACACACATACACACACACACACACATATATATATATATATATATATATATATATATATATATATATATATATATATATATATATACAGTGTTCGAGCAATCGCAATGTTCTGTATATTGCATTGTTCTCAGATGTTGGCATTTTCTTTCTTGGTCTTGGTCTTGGTCTTTGCCTTCTTCTTTCCTTTCCTTCTTCCCTTGCTTAATGGCGCAAGGGACCGCCAGGGTTAGCCAGGGTCATTCCTTGTTAGGCACAAGGATCGCCGTGTTGAATACAATGTTCACATCCGTCGACCGGAAGCTTCCACCCACTTGTAAACGAGGTTCAAGCAGATGGGCTGACTGAGTGCGGTTGACAGATTGAATGTCCAGTTCTGCCGTGCGCATTCCCTCATGAGCTCGTCTTGGAGACCGGTCATGGAGGGGCATTCCAGCAGGAAGTGACGCACGGTTTCTTGGACGCCGCACTCGTCGCAGTTTCCGGTGTCGTGTCGGCCCCATCTCTTCAACTGCGTGTTGAGGAGGCAGTGGCCTAGACGGAGTCTGGTGATGGTGACTTCCTTCTTCCGGTTTGGATCAGCGTACTTGCGGGCCAGACTGACGTTCGGCTCAACGAGTCTGTAGTCGGAGCCGGTGTCGGAGGTGGCCCATTCTTGCTGCCATTTCCGGAGAAAGTGGTCGCGATAGGCGTGTCGAGCTTCTGGATACTCGAGCGCCGTCGGGATGTCCACGGTGGTGTTGTGGATCGCCTGCTTGCACAGGGCGTCTGCGGTCTCGTTGCCTGCGATGCCATGATGACCAGGAATCCAAACGATCTTCGCTGGCGACTCTGCGTGTTGTCCGTAGTCATCGATGGCATAGATGAGGTCGGCGAGATGGTGTTGTCTTGTCCCGGAACGCTGTCTCTCCAGACTCTGCAACACGCCCAGAGAATCTGAAAAAAGGACAACATTAGATATATTAGTCTCAGTGGCCCATTTTATCGCCCTGCCTATGGCCTCCATTTCTGCTGCCAGGACTGACGAACCATCGCTCATCCTGTAGCTTCCATAGTGACCACAGGAGGGCACATAAAATGAACAAGATACTCTGCCTTCGTTGTTGCGTGAGCCATCCGTGTAGACAGCCACATGATCCTCATAGGTGCGGATGTGATCTTCGACTATAGACTTCCTTCTGAGAAGGTTGTCCAAGTCTCGGATCGCATCCATGAGGGTGGTGTCCACAACGGCATGGCGGAGATTCCAGGTCGGCTTGGCAGTGCAGGCGAGTGGCTGGATCGTAGGCTTTGCGATCTCGATGTTGATTTGCCTCGCCTTCACTCGAATCGGGTCCATGTCGTCCTTGGCCGTCTTCGTCTTCCGACCGATTGTGATGGTCTGCGTCGGATGGTCTTCGATGGCGTCTGTCTTCATGATGAACTCCATCATCTGCTGCTTGCGTCAGAATTGCATTAGCTGCTCTCGCCTTATATATAATAACCATGCAAGCGTTTTAGAAGGTGTTTAAGAAACTGCCGTCTTAATGTTTTCGCCACCTCCCCACCCTGACCCCCATGGTGGTAGAGATTCGCCAACCACTGAACCGGGTGGTTCTGATGGCCCTCTATTTAGGTAAAAAAAATTCAGAACAATAGCTGCGTTTTATTGAAAAAAATTGGGGATGTCGCCCCCACCCCGGCCCCCATCGTGGCAGAGATTTGCCAACCCTCCACTGAGCGTCCAATGCCAAGACGGACACAGTAGTGAAGGTTTGGAGTGAAAAGCTCAAAAACTGTGAGCGTGCATTCTGGACAAAGTCCGGCACATAGCCTACCCACATCCTTTCTTATAGATATAGATAACGTCACCAGTACATTAATCAAATATGCATAATATCCTAACACTTAACCATTTGGGGATGGACACATGCAGAGACGGCCCTCCCTCCACAAACATTGAGGAGTCTCCGCCCATGAACCAGTCTGGTGTTTACCAATATCAAAGTGCGTGTCAAACGCGGAGATGGAGCCGACGCCAAATCCAAGCATGCAGCATGCATCTTGAACATAGACCCATTTCTGTAGTGCGGCATAAATACGCCCACTAAAAATTAAAAATGTGAAGGTCTAGAACGAAATGCTCGAAAGGAGTGAGCTTATGCAAGTTTTTTTTAAAACTCAGATTAATTTATTTTCCATCTTCTGCGCAGCTTCAGGCTACGTGCTTTTCCAGCGACGTGTGGACTTCAGCTGGGTGTTTGACCAACCGTGGGCCCCGTACAAGAACGGTTTCGGCAACATCTGTGGCAATTTCTGGCTCGGCAATGAGCCGCTGTATCGTATGGGAGTCGGCAAGTCGTGTTCTCTGCGAATGGAGATGATTTCAACGAACGGAACCTGGTATACGATTCGCTACTCGTCCTTCCACATCGACTCCGAGGCTGGAAATTACACGCTCCACCTTTCCGGGTACAGGGGTAATCGTTCGACTGATCCTATGAACGCACACAATAGCATTGGCTTCACGACATCCGACGTCAACAACGACCCGACGGAGAGTTATTGCGTGGCAGCATGGGGCGGTGGATGGTGGTACAACAACTGTCACAACATCAACTTCAACTGTCACCAACAAGTTTTCTTCGTGTTTAATGAGCCTCTCAAGTTTGGTCAGATGTGGGTGAAGTGCGTTTAAGTCACATGTAACCTATAGTGTCAAGAAGCTGTCAATGAATTAGGCTATAGTAGCAGAAAGGAAACTGCTTCGAATTTTCAGGCTATTTCCCGAACATTTTCCGTTTCTCAATACTAGCCTATAATTATATATCCAGGAGTAGGCCTATAATAATTATTATGCTCCATTGCTCCTGTATAGGCCTATAGTACTTTTTCACCACTGACAAACCTTAAATGCACGCTGTATCAGAGATGCACTTACATAGAAAAATTTGGCTACGTTTTTTTGTATAGACTAGCCTACATCTGAGCTTCTTTTTATGCCTTATGCAGCTAAAAATTTGAGAATTATTTCTACGAGTTTAGCCTATCGTTACTTTTTGGCATTTTATGAGAATGATTTCTTCTACTTTTCAATGTTCTCTGAACCGCTGAAGATTTGCTTTGTTTCTGCTTTGAATCATTTATTGAATGCTGAAGACTCGTCAAATTTTAGGTTAATATTGATTCTTGTTGGCGTAAATGACATTATAATAATGATTATCTGGCATATCAAGTCTATTTGATAACAATTATTTGAGATGTGGCTTAATAAAATTGTTTTTTGGTACTTTTTGCCGCGTTACGTTTTTGGATCGTCAAAAAACAGTAAGTAGGTGGACTCACTGAAAGTGATATGACTTTTGTTCTGTTTCAACTATTTTGGTGCAATTTGGCTGTTGCATGTAAATAGGTCTATGACTTGCCTCCAAGTCTGTAAAATTTTATATAAAATTCTTACTTCTTGCCAAGATATTTACAAAAGACTTTAGGGGGTACTTAATAGGCCCACCCTATTACACACCTGGGTGCTCGAATCGACACGTTCCAACACCAGCCGACTCTCCTATAGAATCAGTTGTCACAATTCCATTATTTCCTTCTCTTGCCGACGATTGATTGTTTGCAATGATCAATGATGGGCATCAACTACTTAACCAGAAGTTGACACTATTTTCGAACTATTCTCAAAATGGGTAGTTTTAACTACTGTTTAACTATTTAGATGACACGTAGTTAATGTATGACTATAGTGGTAACTACCCGAAAATGTGATGCAAATCTCGGAAAATTCCCTGGCGCCCACAAAAGCCACGTGAGCGAGACAATAATTATTATCTTATTCACCGGCGCTATCTAGGCCTAGGCCTACAGCATAATCAAGCCGTCAATGGCAAGAGCTGCCTTTTCTGTTCTGACGCCAGGTCAAAATTATCGGTGAGGTGAAACCTAAGAGACAGCATGATGCTGAGCGATTGCAGAATTTCAGGCAGGACGAGACTGGAGGCTGACTGAGAGAGAGAGAGAGAGAGAGAGAGAGAGAGAGAGAGAGAGAGAGAGAGAGAGAGAGAGAGAGAGAGAGAGAGAGAGAGAGAGAGAGAGAGAGAGAGAGAGAGAGAGAGGTACGATGATGAGCGAGTAAACCTGGGTAAAACAAAAGTTGACGAATAGGCCTATAGTAGGGTTGAGAAGTGTGAATAGTGTTAGCCTAAGTATAGGTAGGCTACAGCGTTAATTGGTCACGCCTTAATTTATTTTCAAACAACTTGGGGTATTATGGACCCCATAACTTAGGCCTAGATGGGCATTTCTGAACAAAACTAAGCAAAGTTGCAAACTAAGTAAGTTGGACATTGTAGTAGCTATACCAATTTGGCATCTGGTGTTGTTAAAATAATATACAAATCAGTGTGTCTAACAGCATGTTTTAGCAGTTCCTGTCCAAATCTAGCTTATAATGCATTACCGAGAGATTCATTATGATTGGAATAATCAATTTGAGTGGCTCTTTTTAACTACTTTTCTTGAATGTCAGTAATAAAAAGCCTACAGACAATAAATTTTCATGCTACTTGTTGAATATCAATAGGCTATAATTTAGGTTCAAACCCATAAATTTGCTTTTTAAAAATCTTTATAGGCCTACTAATAGGCCTACCGTGAATATTCTGTCTATTTTACGTCTATATATAGGTCTATAGTTAGAAACCGTACCTCCAACCCCCGTAATGAAAAACCCCGAAATCTTTTCCTGACTACGCTACTGGTCGGTCTATCACCTGGTCATCTGGTGCCGTCAGCTCTTGGAGCTCTGGTGACAGTCGTGATGTATCCTCTCCAGTGTCCCCTCTCTCTTGTCGGTCTATAGGGGTCCATAACACGCCCAAGTTGTTTGAAAATGAATTAAGGCGTGATTAATTAACGCTGTATTATAGACCTACCTATATTTAGGCTAACACTCTTCACACCTCTCAAGTCTCAACCCTACGATAGGCCTATTCGTCAAGCTCAATAGCCTACGCTAACCATGTCGGCCCTGTATGAGTTTTATCAGAGTAGGCTAGGCCCATCATCATTAGAGGCGAAAACAATAACATTTGTACAATGCCCAATTGTAGGCCTACGTGAGCACGTCCGGCCTCTATTAACTTTCCTAAAAATAATAATTACAATTGGCTACTTTGTTCTTGTTTGGTGAGAGTGGTAGACTAATTATTATGCTGCCAGTCTTCCACTCTTCATTCGGATCAATAGCTTCCGAAGACGACAGAATTCAGAAAGAAGTGTGAGACGATTAAGTCTTGCTGTACAATAGCAGCATGATATGTTTAAAGACGTTTTCACGCTGGTCGATAGCGTCCGAGTTTAGGCCTATGGACCTACAACACAGACCTCTTGTCCCTAAACAAACTATTCAATTTTCAGCACGTTTAACAATATCAATAGCAATGGCAATTTCTATGGCGCCGTAATGTTCAAGCGCACTTCTTTAGTTTAACTTTGCAAGAACTCGATGGAATCAGCAGAGCGGATCGCAAAGGGAATATTAATTTTTTTGTCGCACATGAGCACGGTAGTCGAGAAGGCACGGCCACTAAGCAAGTCTATGGTGTCCGTCCCATCGGCGCCATCGCCATAGCATGCAGAGAACGCCCTTGTCATGCGATCTGCGTATCACCGCCACCCATCAACGGTTCAGAAACATATTGTCGACTGCATCAATTTGCGAGTAGGTTTATACACAGAGGAGCTTGGAAAATCGACTCTTAGTCTAGAGAAATGCCTATTTCCACCACGTCTCTGCATGGGCGGAGTTTGGTTCCGTTCTTGGAGGGGCTAAATTTGTCGGGACTGAGGCTCGAGCGGCGCCGAAAGATATTTCTCGGCCCAAAAAGTTGATGACTTCTTTTAGTCATTCGTAAGTTTCGCGTTCGTGAACAGAACCTTTTCCCCGAAAAATGTCTCAGTCTGCGCCTTCTTTGGGGGGGGGGGTTTAAGTCCACAAAAAGATACCATTTACACGGTAAAAAATGACTCTGTGGGTCTTCTTGGGAGGGGCTTAGCCGCCCCTGATAAACTCCGCCCATGGGTCTCTGGAACGATCTGCATCCTGAATTCCGTTCGTTTCGGTTCCTACTCCATCATTGCTAATAATCTACCATTATAATCACCCTCCTCAGATTTCTCAATAAATCCTCGGGCTATCCACTCGAAACTGCAGTTTCACCTCTTTAAGAACTCCTACTTACCTGATCTTCCAGTGACTTCCACGTACCTTCCAACCCTCGACTTTAAAGACGCCCATCTTAACACGTAGGCCTATACATCGTTCGGTCAAAGACAGGTTGTGGTCAACCGCTTATGACATGCCCTTATTCGTCGACTCTCCGGATGTTGCACGCCCATCCATCAGTTTAGCCATAATTTAAACCTTCAGATCATATCAGCGGCTAGGGGGCTGAGCCCCCCAAGAAGTCCCAGATTGATAAATTTTTCGGGGGGAAATGGCTATTTTCACAAACGAAACTTCAATCGAATGAAAAAAGGTCATCAACTTTTTTGTCCTGGAAAAATAGTAAGATTTCAACCCGATGACTAAAAAAACAAGAACGGAACCAAACTCCGCCCATGCTTTAGATACATACATGTATGGTCTTGTAGGCCTATCGGCATCTTAATGTATTCGTAAGTACGGTATATTAGGCTATGGTTTAGCGAATGCCGTTCTTTTTCTCTTTCTCACTTCCTTCCTCTTCCATTCACTCGTCTCATCTTTCACCTCCACCTCTTAAGTTAAGCACAACTCCCTGGACCTGCGTCTCTCCGATCAGCGGGTTCATTGTTTATTCCTCACGTTTCTCATCCGCTGTGTCGAATCTTATGCCACTGGCGTAGTCGTCTCGTTAGCCCGATCCTTGCAGCCCGATCTTCGATCTTTGATGTCCAATACGTAGGCCTACGGTACGGGGCATTAGTATAAAGCGATTAAAATGTAAGCAGGCTAAGTTAACAAACAAAAAATGTTCAACAAAAAGGTGAATAATCGATTCTTGTATACGCAATTTAAATTTAGCATGATTGTCGATATTTTACGAAAACTTATTTCACTACAAGCTTGGGATCAAGTTACGAGATAGTCGATAAACCGAAAACATTGTTTAAGCTAACTGCTAGCATAATGCTTCCCCAAAACTTATTGTTTTGAGGTGGCATAATACGTTCGGAATAAGCGCATTAAATTTTGTCAGCGCAGCCATCAAAAGCGAGATGATTTCACGCTTGGAGCCTGAAAGGCTCGAACCAATCGATTGAAGCCTGAATTCTTTTGCCGCCCACTGCCCGCCACAAGACTAGGCATAGCCTATTAATCACGGGAGTCACTGGTAAAAATGCCTCTGATGAACCAAGGCATAGATGTTTATTAGAGTTTTCTGCACAACAAAACTACTATAGCCTAAAGCCAGGTAAACAGTTGAAGAAATCTATCAAATAAACTGCTGTCTTTGAATTAGGCCTAATTATTTTTATTTAAAGCACTTTATTTTTTGCAATATTTTTGCCACATCATAAGACAGAGCCGCACGACCGTATCGAGAGTAGTCTGATGACGGTTCTCGTGGAGGGAATCCGAGGACGAGGTAGAGAGGGCGAGGTAGACCGAGGATTTCGTGGCTGGACAATGCTACGCATTGGAGTGGCCTCGTGGGCATACACTTGCTTACCGCGGCTCGAGACAGGAGATTTTTGACAATGATGATCCATTCGTGTAGTCAACCGTCGCGATGTGACGACGGCGTTATGACATGACTTGATTTTTCATATTATATAAAGCACTTAAAAGTCGCAGACTGTTAGTTTGAAATTTAGCTGAGGAAAGATATATAGGGGTCGGTTAGTGTTAACTTCGTATTCTTGTATAGGCCTACACTTAGACCATGATGCAAGAAATACGTAGACCTATTTCTTACATCATGACTTAGACGCTACCTCAAGGACTCTCAATTTGCATGAGCCTTAGGCCTATTTGCAGGCTACCTTACGACAACGGGGTTAAAAAATTCCAAACATTACAGTAAGCTGGCTGCTACGAAATGATCGTTTGAGCTCCAAAATTTAAATGTGTAATGGAAGGGAGACATGAATAGCCTATCTAGAGCGGAATCGAGTCATCCAAGTTTAGAACGAATAATCTAGGAACACGAGGAATCGTTCAAGGTAAATAAAGTGATTCATAGCTGACGATTCCAAGTTCGAACTGTAACAATAGTTTATATTCCTAGTTTGCAGTGTATTCTTAGCTTGTTATCCAGCACAAACGCGTCTAAAATTCAACCAGGTAAAATCTATAAGCAGGGAGTTAAATCATTAAATGGCAGAGGCACAGCTGGGAAAGAATTAAACACATAATGGATGCACGTGCGTGCATTTATGTAAAAAAAATTGGTATGTACGTTACAGTACGTACGCATGTATGTAAGTAAGTAAGTCATCCATGTTTATGTGTATCCATCGAAATAAGTAAGTAAGTAGGTGTGTAAGCAAGTCAGCATGTGGGTATGCATGTATTTATGTATGCACAATGTAAGTTAGTACATATGTGCAAAAATTTATGCATGCTTGCATGCATGTATGAATGTATGTACGTATATATGTATGTATGTATGTATGTATGTATGTATGTATGTATGTATGTATGTATGTATGTATGTATGTATGTATGTATGTATGTATGTATGTATGTATGTATGTATGTATGTATGTATGTATGTATGTATGTATGTATGTATGTATGTATGTATGTATGTTTGTATGTTTGTATGTATGTAGACCTATGTATGTAATACTATGTATGTGTTACTATTTATGTATGTGTGCATGTATATTGTATAACATTATATGCAAGTTTCTGTATGTATGTGTGCATGTATATTGTATAACATTATATGCAAGTTTCTATTACTGAGCATTTACATTGCGAATTATATCCGCCTCAAAACGAGCGCTCTTTTTTATTCCCAGTACACAAAAACCTGCACAGTATCTCTTCTAGACATGACCTTCCGGTTTCTGACAAGCGCTGTCTTCGTGGTAACCTGGCTTAATATGTGGACCCTGGTCTGCAGCGCTCAGTTCCGCCGAAGCTTCTCCGCCGTCTATTCAACGGACTGTCAGAACTTATGCGTCGCTGGAAAACCTGCTGCAGCGTTCTCGGTAACAAATCAAACCAGCTGGAAATGCGCACTCTTCTGCATCAGATATCCAGGTAGACATAGCCTATCAACACTATCAACGCACTTTTGCCATACATCCGCAGATCGTGTGAAACATTGGCATCCGACAGGGTACAGTTTAAAAAATGAGTCAGTGGAGATGTGCAATTTATTTTTTTTGGCAAAACTACTTTATGAAAATTGATTGGTCGAGAAAGCATGCTTCGACAAACGACTTGACTGCTATTGTTCGTCACTCTAAATTTATCTTTTTTGTGGGACGCGGTGCTGTAGTGGTGGCGTCGTTGCCTTGAAGCCGGAAGGTTCGATGTTCGAATCACCTCAAGTCACCGCGTAAGGACCTTGGGCAAGTCCTTCACTCGCAATTGCTCAGCGCTTCGGCATGAAATTCCGATGCAGTGTCCGCTCTGCAGTCGGGAGCGCCTCTGAGTAGGGCGCTTGAAGGGTCGCTATAACAAGTGCGCATACAAACAAACTCTAACTATACATGTATGTCCTCCCAAACAATCCAAAGCGTGCCAGGACTGAGTCTTACGCTCTGCAGTGCGACTTTTTGAAAATGATTTCGATATTTGGCCATAATTTTATATCTGCATAATCTGCTATTATAGGCGTATACCGAAATCAATAGGCCTACACTGCATGGCTAGTCTGGCTTAGAATACCCGCGTTTTGCCCGGCTGGGCACAGAGTAGGCTAATCTGCTCAAAGAGACGCTACAGAATTTCATGTCTAACGGAGGGCCAAAAGTCATATGTAGGCTATGTGACCAAACTTAACAAAAAGTCAACATTAGCTATTCTATCACTCGAACCGTGATGAATTAAGTGCAATCGAGCGTATCTGGACGTTAACTGCAGTCAAGGCCGTATACCTAGGGGGGTGTTATGGGTGTTTGAACCCCCCCCCCAATGGAAAATGTTCAAAATAAAAGAATGCATATACGAGCACATGATGTACATGTAATAACCATGAAAAAACCATGAAAACCCCACGAAATGAAAATTGTAAAAAAGTAGAATTATTTGGTGACATTTTCTGAAGATTTCGGCCGGATAACTAAAACTAAAAAAAGACATCGATTTTTTCGGAAGGGGAAACTGAAGAAACACCCCCCCGAAATCAAATTCTGGCTACGGCCTTGAATGCAGTAGGCCTAGCTTAATTTCCAACGGAAAATTAAAGCTATATTTGGCTCCAAATATTCCCACTCGTTGAGTCTGCTGGATCAAGTGTCCTGCGCATGGCCTCCGAGTGGCGCTTCAGAAGTGTGGAGTTTACGATTGCAATATTCTCAAATATGTTTGGTTTAAGGTTGTGTCATCTACAATTACTTCGAGGACACAAGCGTCTGCGAGCTGTTCACCTGTCCTTCGAATGACACCAGTTATTTTCATGTCACCGCATTCTGCAAAGCGTTCATGGTGAGTCTTTCAAGTCACGCAGTTAAATCAATGAACCTCGTATTTCTTGCAATACAGGACTTTGCTCCTACTGCGCCTGGCGCCAAGCACGACGTCTAATGTTACAGCATCACATTGCTTTCATTAGTTCATAGACCTAATGGCGCAGTTTTAAACTAGATTTAGGCTATACAGTTTTTTCATTTTTGCTAGACCTACTGTGTTCCTCTGGGAAATCTATGTCTAAATTTACACCATAATTTTTTATTGCATTTAGTTTGTAGGGTCACAGCATTTCCCACTACCTTTAATCGAATCCTAATTTGCCTCATTGCGTTGTGCTTGTTTACGCTACTTTAACAATCACCCTAATTTATAGACTTTACTGCAACTAAACTTATGCTGCCTGACATCACCTTATACTTGCTTACCATGTATGAACGTGTCTTATCTTTGTTACATTCAATTTTTCGTGTCCTTTCTGATTTTTGCAATGCATTGACCTATTATGCTTTCCAGGATAAATCGTATTCTCCTGCTCACTACAATTTAACGGACGGTAAGTAATGTCCTAATTCCATTCTATGGTCGCCCGTTCTACTACCTGCTGTTAAAGTGTCGTCTCTCTATAATATAGTGTAGTCCGTTCAATTGACCATCGTTCAAAATGTCCGCATCTATAGGCCTACCATTGGTTTTAGCGATCGATTTGTGATAATGAAAATAAGAGTTCGATCCTAAACTGAGGCGTTTACTGTCATTATCCTTTAACTATAATTATAGACTTTCTACGCATGATTGCACTGCAGCGAGATCTTTGTTCCGCAATAATTGCAGCCGTGTTTAAGATTCGTACTTTATTGTGTCAATACACAGGGCCTACAGTTGCCTCTTGTTATGCCATATCGCCTAATAAGCATTTACAGCATCACATCGCTTGCCATGGTATATAGGTACAATTGCACAAAATAATAGATCACAGCTTTTTCTGCACTTTGTAATTGTTAAATTTGTTATTGTATTCGAACATTTATATAGCGCCATTAGAATGAGCGCAACGCTCAACCTGCATCAGTGCCTGGACCACGACCAGGATAGTCTTCAGGTTTCTCCGGAGTAGGGAAGGCAAGACTAACCGTAAGAGGACTTGCAATTTGATGTGGAGGGACTGGAGGATAATAACATCAAATATAATTATGTGGTACAATCCTATTTGCTTGAATAGGTCTACTTTTGATGCAATGATATTTTTCGTGTAAGATAAAGCTTTCTAAAATGGATGGGTGGAGAAAACATGCCAGACATTGACAGCCCTAGTCCGAATTGTAAATGTCCAGAACAATTTGCTGGAAAGGGGAATTTATGGTTTGACTCAAGTTTAATTTATTTTCCATTGGGTGCTACTTTTCTTCTGATCAGCTTCAGGTCACGTGCTTTTCCAGCGAAGGGTGGACTTCAGCTTGGTGTTTGACTTGCCGTGGGCCCCCTACAAGAACGGTTTCGGCAACATCTGTGGCAATTTCTGGCTCGGCAATGAGCCTCTGTATCGTATGACCGTTGGCAAGTCGTGTTCTCTGCGAATGGAAATGATTTCAATAAATGGAATCTGGTATACGATTCGCTATTCGTCCTTCCACATCGACTCCGAAGCCGGCAAGTACAAGCTCCACTATTCTGGTTTCAGTGGTAATCGTTCGACTGACCCTATGACCAGGACCAATGGAGTTGGCTTCACGACATCAGACGTCAACAACGATCCGACGAATGAAGATTGCGTGCGATTATTCGGCGGCGGATGGTGGTACAACAAATGTCATGACATCAACTTCAACTGTCACCAGCAAACCTTCTTTGTGTTTAATGAGCTGCTAAAGTTTGGTCAGATGTGGGTGAAATGCATGTAATTCAGATGTTTGCCTGAAGCAGTTCAGGTGAAGAACAGGCTGTCCATCGGCATTTCTTCAACTGGTTCGGTTCATCTCTGATTCAAAGTGCGTTCTTCTCAGGTCCAAATGAATTCTTCTCACAGCTGCCAAACGTATATTGTAGGCCTATCCTATATTGCTGAATGTTTGTCCATGTCTTTTGTAGCATATCGTTTAACATTTTATTATCTATAGAATTGAGAGTATTATCGTTCCTGTTTTCAGAATACTCTATGCCAGTTTGACCACCAAATTCTGCCTCTTTTCAACTGAGTATCGAAGTTTTCTAAATCTTATTCAGCCACCCGCATGAACCGCTGACGTTGAGTCTTATAGCTGTGATGCAAGTTAAGCGAAATCATAAAATTTAATTATAATGCACTTTGCACCGTTATCTGATATGAAAATCACATGCACTTTTGAACCATCATTGTCGTGAAATGACATTCAATGTATTTTTGCACCATTATAGGCCTAGATATGTGAAAAAGACATTTATTGCATCTTGCACATTTGATTGATATGACATTCGTAAATATTTCATTAAAACTGTTCAGAAGCAAATAAACGCATAAATCGTCGATTTTCTTTGACTTATATATTTCATCTGCTTGGTTGTGAACTTGTGACACTGGCTGCATGGTTGGGCTGTCTGTTTTGACCAAGAGATTGCCCTGTAGTAATAATGGTATAGAGACACATAGGCCTACCATTGAATAATAAATTGAACTTATTCGTTAGTGACTAAGTTAAAGGTCCAGGTCTATACCCTGCTGGGGCCTATACAGAGTCAGTCGCACACATTAAAAAGTATCTAACAAGATAATCAAATTGCCCATAGTTTAACGAAACTCACGTCTGCCAGAGATTTAATTATGTCTAAACTGATCTAAACCGTATTGTGCCAATATGGGCATAATACGGTTAGTCCATGGAAAACCTGGCATTATCATAGTGTTGTGTTGCACTTGAACAATAAATATATATGTGTGTAGGCGCAGGAGGAGGGGTCCAGAGCGGGCAAGTGCCCCTCCCGATTTTTGGGCGAGTCTGTTTTTGAGCAAGTATAGGCTCGGGAAAATATAAGACACCCATACTTGAAGTTCAACGCTCATTATCACAACACTTTATCTCCCAGTTCCAATTTTCCTGAATCGAGTAAAATACCAGCTCACAGCAACAGGGCCGTATTTACTTTGGTGGAGGCCCATGGGCACCGCTGTGGTGGAGGCCCCATGGACATAGGATAATTTTTAAAAAAATCAATCTTTAAGGTGCCGTACGTACCACAGCAATGCCGTCACAAGGGCGCCTCATCTACAACTTAAAATTACATGTGATACTTGTTCGCTCACCGGAATGCTGTTTGGCAGCTGGTTAAGAAATAAATAATATACTTACTTACTTACTTAGGTAGACCCACGACCGATATGTAGTCCATGAACACCAAAGAAAATCTTTGATGAACACTGCGTTAAAACATTGAATTGTGACGCGAAATTCTTTGAGCAATGGTCAACACGGCAGGCATACGCAACTGTGACAACTGGTCATACCAGCGCGAAGAAAGTGATAAAATACCGCAAGTGTACTTTGAGTTTGTTTGAGAGGCGAAACCGAAATGGTGAGGTTGTGAAACGGTCATGGTTGTGCTTCTCACCAGCTAATGGCAAATTGTACTGCTCAGCCTGCAGACTCGTTGGTTTATCTTGCACACAACTCACTCGTGGTGGGTTTTGTGATTGGAAACATGCAAGTTTTCGCCTTACCAGTCACGAAACATCAAAGGATCACCTTGAAGCAGTGGTAGCGCTTGCACGCCAGGCCAAAGAATTAGGCACCATTGAAAGTGATATGGTAAGACAATTGGAAGTTGTGGAGAATTACTGGAGGAAGGTACTGCAGCGCATAGTTTGTGCCATAACCTTCCTATGTGAACGTGGTCTGGCATTTCGTGGTGACAACGAGGTTATCGGATCTCCAAATAATGGTAACTATTTAGGTGTGTTGGAGCTTATCGCAGAATTTGACGATTTTCTGAAACATCACATTCACAAGAATGCTAACCGTGGAAGTGGACATACCAACTACCTGTCGTCTTTGATTTGTACAGAATTTGTTGAGCTTATGGGGAAACGTGTGTTGTCTGAGATCACATCACGCATCAAAGAATCCAGATATTACTCAATATCACTAGATTCCACACCAGATGAGGGACATATCGACCAGCTCACCCTAGTATTTCGATACATGGAGAAAGCTAATCCGGTTGAACGATTTGTTAAGTTCATGCCAAACCAGGGTCATAAGGCACAGGATATGCTTGATGGCTTGGTGGAATTCCTCAATGAGCACAGTATTCAATTGTCGAATTGCCGTGGTCAATCTTATGACAATGCTGCTGCCATGAGCGGACGCTATAATGGCCTTCAGGCAAAGGTGTCAGCAGAAAACAAACTTGCAGCATGGATTCCTTGTACAGGTTATTAACAAAATATACATTCAAAATATAATCTACAGTAAATAACTACCATTTTGATTCATCATTCATTTATAAAATTGTGTATAAATACTTGGTTACCCTTGCAAGACTTACCGGAAGTTACCCGTTTAATTGTTCTGTAATATTTACTTTTCAGTGTTTAGACTGTCAGGAATTTTCCCATTGCAGCAGGACCTGCGCCTAACTGATTTATTATTTGTCTTTTCCGATTACCTTTGAAGGGTGCTAAATAAATCCTCGCAATGATGAATAATGAGTTAATATTAAATTTTACTTAAATGCAAGTTTAACCAATTCAATGACTCTTGCAGTTCAAATTCTTGTAAAGATCACAGAAGTGTTTTGTTATGACATTCTGTGCTACTTGTTTGCAGGGCACTCTCTGAATTTGGTTGGTCAATCAGCTGCAGAATGCGCTCCTGCTGCTGTGGAGTTTTTTGCTCTGCTTCAGGAAATCTATGTCTTCTTCACCGCTTCTACACGTCGATATGAACTGCTCACACAGCGCTCAGTTCCCGTTCCAAAAAGAATCAACACAACTCGATGGTCATGCAGAGCTGATGCGACCAAAGCCCTATCGCAAGGATATCTTCAGTTCATTGAAGCTCTAGATCACATTTCCGACGACATAGATGAGCTGGCAGACGTGTGTTGCAAGGCCCGTGGACTTTCAGAGCGACTGTGTCAGCTTGAGACCGGTATTTACGCTGTCTTCTGGAATGACCTGTTACAAAGAGCCAATGCCACCAGCAAGACCCTGCAGGATCCAAAATTAGATCTAAACTCCGCTGTTGCCCTGGTACGATCACTGAAGACTTTCATTGAATCCAAGCGAGATTGCTTCCACGAGTACGAGAAAGAAGGGATCGAGAAACCTGGAACTACAGATTATATTCAAAAGAGAGAACGACAACGTAACGTGCGCCTTGATCCACTCGACCAACCTCGTCACACTATTCTGCAGACGGAGCTGACACCGTCAGATAAATTTCGAATACAGAACTTTCTACCAGTCATTGATCAGTTTGTTACTGCCTTGCAACACCGGCTTAGTGCGTACGAGCTTGTTTCGTCTCGGTTTGGCTTCCTACGCAAACTGAATGTACTGTCATCACAAGAACTACAGGCAGCAGCATCGAATCTTGTTGAGGTGTACAAAGATGACCTCGATGAATGCTTTGGAGACGAGCTTGTGCAGTTTGTTGACTTTGTGGAGACATTCAAGGACGAACAAGCTCAGGATGTCTCTCTCGAGAATTTCATGTATCAGCTGATACATGATAAGCACGTCCAGGGATCATTTTCTAATGTGGAGATAGCACTCCGCATGTATCTGGTGCTCATGGTCAGTAACTGTACTGCGGAACGTTCATTCTCCAAAATGAAACTGGTTAAGAATAGGCTTCGCACATCGATAGGCAATGATAGGTTGTCCCATCTGGCTCTGATGAGCATAGAATCAGACCTTCTGCGTGAAATTAACTTTAATGATCTGGTGACCGAATTTGCCAAGAAGAAAACACGCAAAGTTTCACTAATTTGACATAACTTCATAACCGAGAGAAACTAATTTCTGACCTTTCAGGCTTTCACGTTTCTTTCAATTGTTTCTTTTCTTAAAATATTTGCGTGAAATTGTATCTGTGGGCAGTGCACAGTACTAAAAAAGTCTGTAAAAAATTCCTGCTTGTGTGGTGGAGGCCCCTATGTGGTGGAGGCCCGTGGGCATGTGCCCCTTGTGCCCACCCCTAAATCCGGGCCTGCACAGCAATGCAACATGGATAGGGATTGCAAAAATTCGTGTGAAAATGCTGAGTTCGCGGTAGCATTCTGAGGGCGCTGAAGCAATCAAGATGAGAAACAAAACAACGCAGGGATGAATTAGCTTTAAGGCAACTTTGGAGGCTGAGAACGTAATACCAATCTAAGCTGACGCAACTGGAAGTAGCAATGTAGCAGATTGATATCTGCCGCGTGAAGGTTTGATCTCAGTCCCAGTGGCGTAACTACGGGGGGGGGCAGAGGGGGCAGCCGCCCCCCCCAAATGAAAGGGCTGCCACCCCAGCTGCCCCCCAATCCTTGCGTTTGTTTTACTTTTTACTTTTACGAGTGATAAAGAATGTTATATAATTTCTGACTTATTTTATTTTTTATTCATCTTCCTGTACAACTTCTTATAGGGTGGGTGATGGGAAAGTGGGACAGGCCACTATAGTGCACTGTGGGACAGACAAGCTAGTGAGGCTTGCATGCGTATTATGTCCAATACTGTAATACATCCAAAATCTAAAAATACATTGTCGTTTTTGCTTCTAACCACAAAAACAGTAGAATACATCTATTTTAGGTTTGTGAAATTTTTACTGCCAATTATTATTTAGACATTTGATCATTAGGCAACAATTTTTATTCGCATTCTGATATTTTTAGCTTCGGTTTAAGACAACTGAGACAAATTAAGAAAATATATTTGTAAATTCACTTACGACTACTATTTTGTGATTGTGACTTTTACTGAAATTACTTCGTTCTTCAGTTACTGAGTTAAGACACGTTAACGTCGTTAAGACATGTCAATTATGTGATTGCTCATTGCTGTCATGTCAATGATGTCATGACACTCCTGACTACTTTCAGTATTTTGTTCAATTGCTCAATTATCGTGCGTACGGCTCGCGATGCCGATGCGCGCTTTAATTGCCAACGGTAGCCACCCCATCATTTTAAGCTGCCACCCCACTGCCCCCCCATGAAAAAATACCTGGCTACGCCACTGCTCAGTCCACTGTAACACGAAGTTCCAAATTAACAGACTTTGACGAAGGACGAGAAGGCAAACTGCGGGAATCCTTGGGCTTACCCTATCTAGAGGACGACATCCACGTCTCTAGAACTTTCATTGCCCTGTTCATGGCCAGGACGGCGGTAGGCCCTAATATCTGCCTGCCTTAACGATAGTTTTCCTGCGCTGTGAATCATCTTGATTGCCGCAGCGACATCAGTGGGGGTCCACCGGCGACTAGAATTTGGTGTTTGTACCGCCTTATTGGTCGAATACCAAGATTCTACCATGTCATAGGGTTTATACTACTTATGACTCACAGATAGAACGCTCCATAAGTTAACTAGGCCTACGATTTTCACTGTACATTAATTCCAATGTCATCCCATAGCAATTCAGCTAGGGCTGCGTACCTTCCAAAAGTTAAAAAGTGTCGCATTACTAGCAGTTAAAAGGTATTATGCTTCTATTGGAAGTTGTCCATCAGAAAATCTTAAGCTGTTCTAATTAATGAATTATGTTTTATTCTGCTAGAATTGGATCCAAATTAGAGTCGGTAATTATTCTACTACATTGGTTCATTTAATTGTCATCCGGGTTGCGTACACGTATAAGTTATAACTGCTGTAAGGAGGTTCATTGAGTACATGCAGCTTTCACGCGCCATTGTTCCATTCCTCTGTGAGCATTATTTGATAGGTGTTAAGTAATCGATAACCTAGTGTGTGTGACGCTTAAGAGCATTTTGCCATTCACGGTCTCAGCAACTCATCGCTTATCTAAATGTTACCGTGTTGTGACTTGTCAACCTGATTTCCTTAAACCAATATACCATTAGATGCAGTCCTTCATTGCGAACGTTTGCGTTAGAGGTGGCATGTTTAAAGGATATTTTCCTGCGCTATAGACTGCACAGCAAGATTACTAGACCCGGCTACGCAGGTTAAAATTTGTTCAATTTATTGGTTTCTCTGATATTTTAAAATATAATTAATTTAATTATGATTAACCCACTTAATGCTAGCCTTCTCTAAATCTGAGTGTCATTTGCTGTATCGGTTCAGTTAGAGGCTGGCCATTTAATTCGTAAGCAGGAGCAGGGAAGGTGATCAGATTTAGGCGATATTACGCACTGATGCCTACGACGGGACGAGGGGTCTATGCTAAGCTATTGGCATAATTATGAATTACCGAAAATCAGTCAGACATGACGTTTCAGACTCCTACTAATGTAATTTCATGAGTTCCTTTCCAACAGTGAACGAATTTTCCCTCTGAAATTGGATGGTTTATTAACAAAATATAAATTTTGGGAGACGGTTATGAAAGTTGTACATATTACTATATGCATATATGCCACCGTAACACCTCTTCTCCACCTAAGCATTGACTCTCTATATTATATAAACCCCTATGAGAAAATGTGCACAACTTTACAGAACTGTGTTAATCTCTTGCAGACATGAACCTCCGATATCTGACAAGCGTCCTTGTGGTCACGTGGCTCATGTCCACTCAGGTCAGTGCTCAGGTCAGCCGAAGCTTCTCCACGGTCTTTTCCACGGACTGGCAGAACTTATGCGCCGTTGGAAATCCGGCTGCAAAGTACTCTTCTACAGACCTAAGCATCGGAAAATGTCCACTCCTGTGCACAAAGTATCCAGGTAGCCTACATGTAGGCCTACAGCCAGTTCAAAAATTGCATTTCTGCATTGTAAAAAGTAACAACACAACAATTTCCTACAGGTAGCCTACATGTATATATGGCCCACGTCTACAGTGAATCGATATATTATTTCAATTTTTAATACTAACTAGAGACGACTTTTATGTCTAAATTATAATTTAATCGGAGAATATTTATTAGGTCCCCAATTGCAATAACCGATAAAGATAATTTGCGCCTTTCAAATTAGAGTTGTTTATTAGATCGCTGTCAAACTTGTAATTCACGTTTGACAAATATAGCCTACCACCTACACGTGCAACAGTTTTATGTCATTCGGCTTAGATCTCGAGGTCTTGGATTAATGGAGGATCAAAAACACATGATAGGCCTATAATAAACATGCATGTCCGATTGTCTGTCGCACTATCTCTCGGTCTGTGATAAGTCGTCATACTTTGTTTACTAGGTTGTGTCGTCTACAATTACTTCGAAGACACAACTGCCTGTGAACTGTTCACCTGTCCTTCGGATAAGACCAGTTACTTTCAAGTGAAGACCCTCTGCAAGGCGTTTATTGTGAGTCTTTAAAGACGTTATAACCTGATTTCCCGTGGTGCTAATATATATAATACGTTCCTTCGATTTATTATAAATTAGTTTTGCATCTACATGTACACTCTGCAGCTTACTGCTCATAACATTATACGTTTTGCTTGCTTACTATAGACCAAAATAGATTAGGCTATAATTATATATCAAGGCTATTCCAAACTAGGGCAGAGATAGCTTCACTTTAACGTATAAGCTTACATCAGAAGCAGTAGGAGGATTCGAACCTACACGCTGGCAAAGCAATTCAATGGTAGGTCTGCATGCAGTAAGTTTAGGACCTCAATTGGAATGTTTCAGGTCGGTCAGCAATCGAAGTAGGCCCTAAGGGTGGGCCAGGAACGCAACGGTTTAATATATTTAAAATACATATCTTTATTAGCATTAGCTAATAATTAATAATTCACCTTAATTGAACCTGCCGACTTTGTTTTAATTGATCTCATCTTCATGTGCCATTAATTTTTTTTAATGTTATTAATTTTCTGACACCGTCAAAATTATGTCCTTTCTAGGATGACACTTATGCTCTGGCTCGCTACAGTATAGAGGACGGTAAGTAATTACTAAATGAAGGCACAACACGACATTTGTATCGCACTGTCTTCCTCGGAAATTTTAACGGGATAATGATCCGTATTTGTAATCACAGATTTATATGGCGCCTCGATCGTCAAGAAAAAATTATCAGAGGCGCTCTCAACATAATAACAGAAAACCAGACTGTTGGCTGTTAAGCATTGTAATTTTATAGCGCATACACATCTTGCCCCGCCACCAACTTGCCTCGCGTGCCCTAATTAACCATTCGACAGGACGTGAATTCGCAGAGAAACCTTTGATAGTTCGACTCACGTGTGGATTAATTATCACTGTGCTTTGCTGAGCATTAGGCTTCAACAAGCCAACAACTAGGTCTGTATGGTCATTGTCGATGACTGTGTTTGAGCAAAAGTGTCTTTTAAAGATGACTTTAAAACAAGAAATGGCTTACGTATTTCTGTTTCTGAATAAAGGATCCCGCCCGGCAGACACTTGGGTGAAACATCTTCTTCCCTCAGCATACCAGAAGTTGGCAGCAATATCCATTATGCAATTGAAGAGAGCTGTGAGTTTGTGATATACTGCAAGAGCCATGAGACGAAATTCCTATAAACAGCATAAAAATGTTTCACTATGTCATCTGAATTAATTTTAGTAGACTGTTTAATAAGGTTCTATATTTTTCTTCTGCCAGCGTCAGGATACGTACTTTTCCAGCGCAGGGTGGACTTCAGCTTGGTGTTTGACTTGCCGTGGGCCCCGTACAAGAACGGTTTCGGCAACATCTGTGGCAATTTCTGGCTCGGCAATGAACGGCTGTATCGTATGGGAGTCGGCAAGTCGTGTTCTCTGCGAATGCAGATGATTTCAACGACTGGAAAGTGGTATACGATTCGCTACTCGTCCTTCCGTATCGACTCCGAAGCCGGCAAGTACAAGCTGCACTATTCGGGTTTCAGTGGTAATTATTCGACCGACCCTATGACCAGGACCAATGGAGTTGGCTTCACGACATCAGACGTCAACAACGATCCGACGAATGAAGATTGCGTGCCATTATTTGGCGGCGGATGGTGGTACAACAACTGTCACGACATCAACTTCAACTGTCATCAGCAAACCTTCTTTGTGCTTTATGAGCTGCTAAAGTTTGGTCAGATGTGGGTGAAATGCGTGTAATTCAGATGATGCATTAAGCGGTTCAGGTGAATATCAGGCTGTACATCGTGTGTTTCATCCATTGGTTGAGATGGTATCTCATTCAAAGTGCGTTCTTCACCGGTCCAAATAAATTCTTCTCACAGCTACCAAACCCCCTTTCAGAGACCGACCATATATTATGGAATTTTTACCCAAGTCTCTTCAAGCATATCGTGGAATATTTTTCTTGCCTATATTGAGAGTGTTATCATTTCTGTTTTCAGAAAACTCTATGCCCTTTTGAACAAAAAATAGTGCCTCTCTTTCAGCTGAGTCGCGATTTTTCTCATTCTTATTCTGCCACCTGAACCGCTGATGTAGAGTTTATAGCTGAGAAGCAAGTTAAGCGAAATTATAAATTAATGCACTTTGCACCATTATTTGATATTAAAATCACATCCAGTGCACTTTTGAACGATCAAAGACGTGAAAAACGACATTTAAACTTTGCACCAATTATAGATACGAAGACAGACATTTAATGCAAATTGCACCATCGATAGATAGGCTATGACATTCGTATTTTTTAACTGTTAGCCTTGAGAGCGAATAAACGAAGAAGATGCCGGTTTTCATAGACATAATTATTTCAGCAACTTGATTGTGAGAGGCAACGAAACAGATTAAAAGATGTATCTCCAAATGAAGCGATGTAACGCGTAGGTGGTGATCTTTAACCTGTAATTCAATTGTTGCGATTTCAATAAGGCCTATGCTGCGGGAATCTTGCAAAATAGGTTTGTCCAACCTACGGCCAGCGGGCCACAACTCGCCCCGCTGAGTGGGTTCACCAGGCCCACCGAGCCCCTAAAAATATTAATTTCTTAAAGCTATGGGCTCTGTGCATTGGCGGCTCTAGGGGGCTGGGGGCTAAGCCCCCCTACAAGAGGCTCAGCCCCCTCTAAAAAAAGGGCCATCCGAATTTTTTTACATTGAAATATGCACGACTTTCGGCTGACGACTAAAAAAAAGGTCGTCAGAAATTTTGGCGGCGAAAATGGAAAATTTTCATGAGATTTCGGTCGATGACTAAAAAAAAGGTCGTCAGAAATTTTGGCGGCGAAAATGGAAAATTCTCGCCGCGAGGCTCAGCCCCCCCGAAACTGAAATCCTGGCGCCGCCACTGGCTCTGTGGTGCAACTAATAATTTTTCTCACTAAAATGTCAATGGCAAAGTCAACAACTGACCAGCAGAAAGCTTACTCTTAATTAATCATTTGTGTAAGCAAAAACAACGACGAGTATTCCATCAATAAAAACAAATAGATCTGCAGAAGGCATGTTGTAGGCCTACATGCCTGAAGTAGCCGAGTATAAGTTACTGTTCGCTACTCTAGGCATATGAATTGAGTTTCAAATTATTGATGACATTTTGTCTTCGGCTCCCGAAGTCTTAGAAAATAAGCAATGGCCTTTCACCCAAAAAGGTCGGACAACCCTGCCGCAAAACTATCCACATTCTTCAATCGCCAAGCTGTATAAAAGAAAGGTTTCTACAATGAAAAAGAGACTGAACATGTGAAGGAGAAAAGACCTCTCCGTTCCACTCCAAATCGCCTGCGACATTCATGATTCATTCGTTAGAATTCTTGCTTTTGTTTTCGCTCGGTGTTTCAAAGAATTCGAATCGATCCTTGCTTCAGGCTGTGAAGTCGCGACCAACTTTGAAGGGTTCGTAAGAGGCAGGGCAACATAAACGTGGGATAACGAATATAGAACATGTCCAGATAAGACTCCGCCCCAACTCTGTCCCACCCCGTCCCACCACAGGCTCCACTCTGCATCCCTTTTTTTTAATTAACCCACCAACGCAATGACAACAGTCCGAAGACTACTGTTTAACTTCTCATCCATATCACGCTATAGCCTACCTTTTTTGGCAAACAGAATTAAGATAGGTCTAGGCTAAAATGAGGAATTGTTGACGAAACCTTGTTGGTGTACTGTCGTTCTCATATTTATTTGAGGACGTTTCTATATCTTATAGCCTCCAATTGTTTCATTCTACAATTATGCTCCAAAAAATTTCACATACGAACTGCAATGAGCCAATATGGGCCCATATTAAGCTCTTGGAAAACCTGTCGGGTTTATCGTGCAGTGTTATTCGTGAACTCTTATATTAGATATGTATATATATATATATATATATATATATATATATATAAGTATGGTACAAGGGCGGATACAGAAATTTTCGAAGGGGGCCAAAACTATCGGTCTTGGGAAAGGGAACAAATTTCGTCATGGTCGCTGAAAAATCTGATGGAATCTGATGACTTTTTTTAGTCATTCGTCCAATTTCCAAGACCAAAAGATACCGTTTCAGCCGCCAAAAGAGTTGATTTTTTAGTCATCTGTGTCATCTTGGTCAGAGTAATGGCCTCTCTATATAGTATCCTGCTTTTCTCTCCCGCTACATTAAGTTAATGACTTGTTGAAACCAAATGGGGGGCACACCCCATGCACTTTTAAATGGGGGGGGCATGGCTGGATTGGCCTACATTGAGAATCTAAAACCGATAAACCTACCTTGTTATTTGCCATCTCGAAAACACATAAAATGTGTGAAACGACATGCAGATGAGCGATTATAGCAATTAGGTGACAGACAGGTCGACTCCTTTAATTGGCGGATCTCATAGTTCAGGTGATGGGTAAAAAACTGGGGCGTGTCACCTCTCAGATTCGCTGCAAGTGGTCCGAAACACGCGGCTATAGTTCTGCAATTGCGCGAATCTTATGCGGATGACTTGCAGGCATGGCCATAGCCAGGGGGTGTTTTGGGTATTTGAACACCCCCGTAATGAAAACTGTAAAGAAAATATGAGGGGAAGGCGCATCATGTAAGAACCTGCAGTGTGCAATGTATTGGCAGCTCAGAACCTGCAGAAGATGGTTATTTTTAGAAGAAAATCGCATGAAATTAGGTCGTTTTACGCCGCGGTGAACGATTTTCAGGCGAAAAATCCGACGAAAAGGATGTTATGATTAAAAAAGGTCATCAGAAATTTCAAGGATTAAAGAAAATTTGGCAGAAAAGTAGGCTACGTAGACACTAAACACCCCTCGAAATCAAATCCTGGCTAGGCCTACGGCCTTGCTTGCAAGCGAATTGACAGTCAGGCGCCAGCAGTCAATTCCACAACAGTCCTGACCGTGAACGGACAATGAAAGTTCTGGAGACGTGGATGTCCACTGTAGTCGCCTCCGTCTCTACTCATGCAAAACACACTATACCCAGTTTATATAATTTTGTCTTCGCACGCGCGATCACCTCGCCAAAATATGACCTGTTTTGTAAGTTCAGGAATTCCCGCAGTTTGCCTTCTCATCCTTTGTCTCTGTCTGGAGCTTTGTGTCGCATTGGATCAAGGACAAAACCTCGCACGGCATATCAATCAATCAATAAATCAATCAATCAATCAATTTTTTATTGGTCCGTATGTATCAAGCACACTAATATTCGCCGTATTGAGGCACTTTCCCATGATTTGCACCTGTGGATGTCTTCAAATCGCCTTTCACTCAATTCTAACAAAACTCAACTCATCTGGCTTGGCACTCCCCAGCAAATTAAAAAATCGACTTTTTGCTTCTATCTCAGACCTTTCCTCAATTTACATTTTCAACTTCTGTTCGTGACCTAGGTGTCACTCTTGACTGCTCGCTGACATTCTCAACACATGTAACCAACCTTACGCGCTCCTCTTACTTTCACCTCCGTCGTCTCAGGTCCATTCGCAGATCTGTCTCCCTTTCAACCATGACATCAATAGTCCATGCTTTTGTCTGTTCCAGAATTGATTACTGTAACTCCCTTCTTATTGGTCTTCCAAAGGTCCGCCTATCTCCCATTCAATCTGTCCTTAATGCTGCTGCTCGATTAATTGCGCGCCTTCCTAAGTACTCCCATATATCCTCGTTCATGATTAACCAACTACACTGGCTTCCTCTCTCTGCCCGCATACAATATAAAGTCCTTTCTCTGGTACTCAAATCCAAACTGGGTCTTGCACCGATGTATCTCAGTGATCTCATTCGTTCTCCTCTATCAGCCTCTTCTCATCGACCTCTCCGTTCTCTGGACAGGGCTGACTTGTTTGTTCCACGAGCTAGGACCACTATTGCTCAAACTCGATCCTTCACCATCATTGGGCCCTCTTTGTGGAATTCTCTTCCCTCCACTCTGCGTGGGACTCTACTTTCAGGATCGTTATCTACATCTCTCTCTCTCTCTCTCTTCTTAAGACCTATTTTTTCTCTAGGGGTTATCGCACTGGGAGCGCTACTGAATGGCCTTGGTTGTGAGCGGCGCTATAGAAATTTCTAATTACATTACATTACATTACATTAATATATAAGGCAGGTAAATAGTTACATAAAGCATAACAAGTATATCACAAATTAATCAGGCAATAATCGAGGTGAGAACTAATTAGTTAACGCATATTATATAAACCTTTGGCCTAGATTGGAAATACCCCCAGGAATATATCAGAAGAGATTATTTAAACCCAGTGGCTATAGGATTGAGTGATACCAGCGTGAACAGTTAGCCCTAAACCTGGAGTGCGTTAAAGAGAACTCTAAAGTACAGAATTAGGACACAAATGGAGACCCAGAAGGGAGGGAATCCCGCTAAGTAGGGCCCCCAAGTAGCTATGTGGTACACTGTGTTTAACAAGTTAAAAAAATGGAGTAAGTATCATTACATTTGACTTGCTGGAATCGATTATTTAGGTAGTCTTTAAACCAAAAAGGGTAATCCTCTTATGCCATAGTTTTGCAATTTACTAATGAGTATTACATGGTCGACAGTATCAAATGCTTTAGATAGGTGGAGAAATATTCCAACAGAAAATTCATTTCGATCAATAGCTAGTGATATTTTATCTTGAATATTAACAACCTGCTATGCCACGATTGCTACTTCCAGTTGGAGTATGATGTCTAGGTGAAGTTTACGCACGTCGGCACGCTTTATTGGTCGCATTCCAAGATTTGGCCATGTCATTTAGGTCCATACTATAGACTTGCAACACACCACAAAAGGACGCTCTCTAAGTTGACCTTGATTTTCACTGTAGCCTACATTCCAACCTCTTTCCATTGCAAGTCAGCTCGGGCTACCTTTCAAAAAGTGTCACTATAGTAGTAAAAATGATTTTTGCCTCTATTGAGAGTTATCCACGTAGTCAATTACCAAAAAGTCTTAAGCTGCTTTATTGGTTAAGTCTGTTGAATACCTTGGTTTTATTCTGCAAGAATTAGATCCAAATAGAGTCGGTAATTCTACTATACATTGGTTAAGTTAATTGATATTTTGCTTCGTCTAAATGCTGCTAGAAGTTAATTGAGTAAGGCTACCAGTGCTGTCCAACGTGCGGCCCGCGGGCCGCATGCGGCCCGCGAGGTGATTTCAAGTGGCCCGCCCGGTCTCACTAAATTTTTTGCACTTTAATTGTGTAAAATGAAGTAAAGGATAAAGTCACTGGTCGACTGGAGCTTTTATTTACTTTTTATTGATTTTGTGACATTTGCCGATTTGGAATGTTATCAGCAAGGTCAATACGAAGACTAAAATTACCCTCTCCCTTCTCTTCCTGCAGGGGTTAGGTTCCAGTATAGTCTACCTGGAGATTGACCCACTTCCGCCTTTTAACAACTCTCATTACTGTACTCAAGTAAATTGACTTCGCAAACCGTCCGAAACCGTTAACTTCTGGTCAGTCCCTAAGATGTGTAGGTTACAGAGTTCCAGCACGTCTGCAAGTGACTATGACAATTCCTTTCGAGAGAAAGTCTAATTCTATAGTCCTGTAGCGAACCAGGTTGCTACAAGCTACCTTACTTATTTACTTAAGTAAGGCCGCTATTTCTATTACGAATTCATGGGTGCTATGCTTAGCACTGATCGATGCGGTCATCGCTATATTTAGCTTCCCATGCATTTTTCAATGGAACTTTCCACCACCGGCGATTTTTGATTGGTTAGACATCACGCGATGTTTTACGCGCCAAAAAAGCGCTCTCTTGCGGCAAATTAACGCGCAAACCTTCAGTCGGGCTGTAGAATTGAACCGGTTAAGACCTACGCTTGTGGAAATCGTGAAACGTGGTGAAATTGATGGTATTTTCAATTCTGGCAAGTTTTCTCAGGTAGAAGACGAGGTTCTTCCGATGTCCTGTGAATCGATGTGTAATTACGAAGATTTCCGGCAACGATTAAATTAATAATACGCTTCCGACGGAGAAATTCTGGCATCGGCCGACGACTCAATAACTTTCTACAGGACGGAAAACGGTGGATCGGCTGTCCTAAAATATCAATGGGAACAGGGAAGTATAGGCAACCTAATCTATAGAGCTCGAACCTGAACTAAGTGTAATTAGATAAAACTTGTATCGCTATTTTGGTGCAAATATTAGTTGTGGTGTATTCAGTCTGTGAACTGATCGGATAGGTGTGAAATAGTCAGTCTGTGAACTGATCTGATAAAACTTAAGCTAGTCAAGGGACATAGGCGTTTTAGGAAGGCCTTAATAGTGAATCTTTAATATTGTTTCTATTTTATCGGCTGTGTAAATAATTGCTAATGAACGACAGACAGTCGCTTGATTAATTCTACAATAAATGAAACTTAAATAGAGAACTGTGAAGTGATTTCTGCTATCGAATTATAATGGACTCCGACGGGGAAACGGACAGTGTCTTAGAGACAGGACAAGAGGAAGATGAGTTATGTCCGAGAGAAACCCTTGAGTTGGGGACTACAGACAATACTGATGACTTAGACCCTGCTGTATTACAGAAACAAATGACTACAATAGAACAGTTTATGGAGCGCCAGAGTAGCATTTTAATCGGTCTAGCCGAAGAGCTGAATCTAGTTTCCATGCAGCAAGCCCAATTAGGTTCCCGCCAGAAAGAATGTGAAACAATGGTGAAGTCGGTAGCTGAAGGTAAAGTGGGTGATGGAGCTTGGGGGGAAAGTTGAGGAATCGAACCCTGATAAGCACCCATTTAGTGGGGCTGTTGTGAGCTTAACAGCCACCGCTGACATATGTCCAAAATCGGCCCATCCTGAGGAATTTGGTAACCAGAGAAGCTCACACCCTAGGTTAGGATTCGAACCCGCTACCATTGACACCAAAACCTTTGACCTAGGACCCAGCATTCCTCAACCGCGCTTAAGGGGGCGTGCTACAGTAGAGCCCATTAATTTGGGGTGGGAAACGTTAGGACAGGCGGCGCCCCCGCGCGTCACAATTGGTTCCAGCAAGTGGGATGAAGCTACAAAAGGTCATGGGTCAGAGGGTAAAATAATAATGGATCCCAGATTTAGTAGAGCAGAAGATTTATGGGAAAAAGTGGAAAATGGAAAAGAAAATTTTTCACAAGATAATCCAAGAAGAATGGATGTACAGATGAAATACTTTGGTGCTAGACCAAAGGATTTACAAGGTCGGGAACAAGGTCAAGGTCAAAAGGTAAATGACTTACAAGGTCAAAAGGTAAATGATTTACAAGGTCAAGGTCAAGGTCAAAGAGTAAATACAACTGACATGTTGCATGGTCAAGCAATGTATTATTATGATACAAATGTTTTGTATAGAGATTTTGACTTTGAAAACTACATGCGTCGAAAACAAGATAAATTAGTTAGAATTGGAATCGAAAATAAATCTGAAAACGATGATTCAGAAATCACCGACTTGCGACCTCTACATAGACTCGAACTCGAATCAAAAGCGTTAGGTGTAAAGCAAAATGAGGGTAGAATTTGTGCTAATCCTAGACTTGTAGTTTCAGATGGAAAATCGGGGGATTCTTCGTTGCTGAGCGACGACCACGTGGGAACATGGGATGCACATCCTCGCCAGCCAGCGACCGCTATTCATCGGGCTGCCACCTTTTCCTCCTCGTCGGTTCCTGAAGCAGAAAAATTCCGGTCACCGAGTAATCCGCTGTCACAAGTGACTGCTTCAGTCACCTCGGCTGCTTCTGATGTCATGTTCTGCGAGTCGAAAGCAGAACTGGGAAGAAACCTCCCAAGCTTCGTGTCTGCTCCTCAGATGTTCGCGTACACATCTGCTCTGAGTCGACCGATCATGTCTACGGTGTCTCTGTCGTCGGAAACTCGAGTCACGCACAGCTACGAATACGTACATGGGGCTAACAGTCAGCCCATGTATGCGCACTGCAGTCAGAAGATGGTTCAACCTGCTCCAGTCTTCCTTGTCTACGCGGAAGCAGTTTCTCTTCCGATCCAGATGCAACCGTGGCCCATGACGCGAACAGTCATGGAAAATTCTGTCAACGTCATGAAGCTGAATTCATCGTCAGAAATATTCAGCTTAGCCAGACTGAACTGTCAAGAGAACGGTCAAGGTCACTGTCTGCAAACAACTGAAGGGAAGACAGTCAGTCTTTCTTTCCCAGCAGAAGAAGTTGCAGCTAAAAATCGAGCGTCAACTGGTGGTACTGCAACTCCATCAACCAACACGGAAAAGAAAGAAGCCGCTGAGAAAGTTCAGAACTCAGCTGCTGATCTGTCGAGCGAGAAAGTAAAATCTCGTTTGAACTGTCGGCCGAACGATCTTTGCAGAAGAAGTGCGAAACAGTGTCACCGAGCAAAACGAACTTTTCGAAACATGCAGAACTCTCTGAGCGTTGAACCGAACAGTGAAACGAATGTCGAAATTCCTTGCCTAGTGACCAAACAGGTCACTGAGCTCATTCTCGGTCTCTCCTGGATGGTGAAGGAAGCTGTCCTGTGGCATGTAGGGAAAGGATGGATCCTTGTGCGAAATCTTCAGCTGAACGTGTTTTGCAGAAACAGTCTGAAGCAGAGTCAGCGAGCAAAACAAACTGTCTGTGACCTGCAAAATTCTCTGAACATTGAAACGAACAGTAAATCGAATGTCGAAAATCGAACAGTGCTACCAGAGATGGAAATCGTACAAGAAATCGGTGCCGTGCAGACAGAAACCGTCGACTCAGAAACTGTGGTTCCAGAAAAGAATTCTGCCGAGTCCAGCCGCTTCGAAAATCTCTGCCCTGCTGAGGTGGCAGCCCGAATCCTACGCCGACCGGATGTGCATCCTCGGGTCGATTCCAGTAGTTCCTTCCGGGGTGAAACTTGCCTTCCTCCAGTGACGCCATCTGTCGAATCAGTGCGAGTGAAAGAGTCGGTGTCACTCCGAAATGTTGCTCGCTCTCAGAAGTCTGATGTCGACCAGATGACCAAACTCACCGGAGGAACAGACTCGCAATGCTGGCGAGGCTGTGGCAAATTAGGGGCGTAATGTGATGTAATGTGATATGATAGGGTAGTCCTGTCGCGTAATGGCGACAAGTAGGTGAATAGAGAATAGAGTCTTCTCTGCTTTAGTTGTGTTTTGATGATATTATATGTGGCCTTGAGATGTAGGTTTACATTTTTATTTTAATGTGCGTAGATATATTGTGCTTTCTTACTGTGTAAAAATGTGAAAGTTGATTACAGTAATGAAGTGTAATATGATGATATAGGTTATGTGAGAATGCATAGTTTTATTAGTGTGAAGTGTAGCTTAAGTGTTACAGATTACATGTGTGTCCTCTGATGATAAAAATAACTATTTAGATGAGATGAATAATAAAGAAATGGGATAAATAAGAGATAACCAAGTAAAGATAGTTGTACTTGTTTCGTGTAGAATCCCTCCAGGTCGTGTAATGGCGACGAGAGTAAGCGATGGGAGAATAGAATCTTCTCTGTTTTATTTGCTTTTTGATGATATGAGACTATGTGATGTGGGAATACATTGTTTTATTTTCTTGTGCATAAATGCTGTGCTTTCTGATGTAAGCTAGTTGACTATAACTATGTGAAAATGTTTACATTAAGTGTTTAGTAGCAGTTACAAGAAAGTAATGTAGAGTGATGTGATGCTACAAGGGCATTTAGTAAGTATTAGCTCCAGCGTAATGCTTAAAGAGTAGTCCTTTAGTTTGAAATAAAAAGGGTAGTTTTAAACTTAGTTTAAATATTTGAATTGCTTCTTGTTGCCACGAAGAAGGGCAGATTTTGAGCTTGTATGTAAATTGCATAATAATGGTTGCAAGTTAAAAAGTTATGATTATAATATGCTATGGTAGAAGTAATTAGCATTCTGCGTGGTGATTGAAGGATAACCTTGTGTGATTGGATGAATGAGTAACTTGGTGATGATGTGGTGCTAGATTGTGTAGTAAGGTTGAGTAGAGCACCCAATTGCAAGCATCGCCCTGAGAGTTAGTGAGTAAGTTGGGTTATAGACTTAGAGGCAGAATCACTGTAGCAGGCAGTGGAGATTGCATACAATGGTGAAGCTGTGCCTGTGGATGAATTCGTCCAGTCTTAGACTACTTCCTGCAGGGGTTGTAGTGTAATAGACTAGTATAGGATATGGGAATAAATCCTTTATGCCTTGGGTATGCTTAGCTGAGCAGTAATTCCTTCTTCGATCCAGGTAGCTAAGCCTTGATGTAATGTTGAAACGTGTGCATGTTGGTATGCATTATTAGTAGCCTAGGTTTATGATCTGACGTTGCTTCATCTCTGTAACAGTGGCTTGTTGTAAAAGGAATGCGTGCCTGTAAAATACAGCTTAAGCTTTAAGTTGCTATGCTTGGCTTGGGGAATGGGTGAACCTTGGTTTCGGATTGCAGTAGAAAAGATGGTTTATGGAAATCAAACATTGTCTGAGAGATAGTGTAAGGTAGTATGAATGAGAGTGACTGAGTGTGCTTAAAGATGCATTTCTCATTTTGTGGCTTTTGATGACAAGTTTAAATGGATTATGGCCTCAGACTCTTGTGTACCTGAGATTTAGTATAGTATCATAACCATAAAATTGTGTAAGGTATTGATTCTTCTATAGCGATTCTTGTTGATTGTGATTATTATATGTGAAATTCTAATAATGCTACTGCTGTATAAAAATGTAATAACGGATTAATATAAGATTTGGCGCCGGAACATGACTACATGTGTTAAGAGGACTTTCTCTCGCTAGGGTTCCGTGCAATTGCTGGAAGTAGTGTGTAGTTAAGTTTCTTTGTGGATAATTGCTAAAAGTAGTTAAGCTAAGTGATTGTAATTATGTGTAGTTAATGGGGTTACGTTAAACGATTACTCTTCCTCTTACAGACCGAAACAACCAGTTGGCATGAAAGATAAGATTGACATCTTGGATTTGATATCCCCGTGGGTAGGAAGTCATGAGGAGGCGATAGTTATAACACTCTTTACTATTAAGAAGGCCGCATGGTTCTGGCCATTCCTCGTTTAACGCTACTGAGTTGGTTGTAAGCAGTAATGTTACCGCTTAGATGTACCAGGCTCCTATAATTTAGTATCGAGGGATCTAGCACATAACACTAGTCGTGAAATGAAGATATGATTTCAATTGGTTATTTTATGTGGACTATACAATTGTGTTACTGAGTTGTCTTGGAAATGCTATGTCCTGCATTGCTATGTTTTACCTTTCCGAGGTATTATTGCTTTATGATGTATGTAATCTGATGGCAGGTATTAATGATAAAAACTGTGACAGTTTATGTGAATGAGGAGATTAGTAAGACGTTGTTGGTCAGTTTGAGGACCTCGATTAGTTAAGAGCTGTTGTTGGGCATATGTGAACCCTTATGACTGACTAATAATCAGCCATTGTACAAATTTGTATGCCAATTGATGCAACTTCTGAGACATTGTAAGCTGTAGCATGCTAGATGATATACAAGTACTATGTATCCGGTTCGAGCTCCGAAGTATTATTAAATTTACCAGGGTACTGGTAAATTTAAGAGTAAGTTGTGGGGGGTGTAGCGAACCAGGTTGCTACAAGCTACCTTACTTATTTACTTAAGTAAGGCCGCTATTTCTATTACGAATTCATGGGTGCTATGCTTAGCACTGATCGATGCGGTCATCGCTATATTTAGCTTCCCATGCATTTTTCAATGGAACTTTCCACCACCGGCGATTTTTGATTGGTTAGACATCACGCGATGTTTTACGCGCCAAAAAAGCGCTCTCTTGCGGCAAATTAACGCGCAAACCTTCAGTCGGGCTGTAGAATTGAACCGGTTAAGACCTACGCTTGTGGAAATCGTGAAACGTGGTGAAATTGATGGTATTTTCAATTCTGGCAAGTTTTCTCAGGTAGAAGACGAGGTTCTTCCGATGTCCTGTGAATCGATGTGTAATTACGAAGATTTCCGGCAACGATTAAATTAATAATACGCTTCCGACGGAGAAATTCTGGCATCGGCCGACGACTCAATAACTTTCTACAGGACGGAAAACGGTGGATCGGCTGTCCTAAAATATCAATGGGAACAGGGAAGTATAGGCAACCTAATCTATAGAGCTCGAACCTGAACTAAGTGTAATTAGATAAAACTTGTATCGCTATTTTGGTGCAAATATTAGTTGTGGTGTATTCAGTCTGTGAACTGATCGGATAGGTGTGAAATAGTCAGTCTGTGAACTGATCTGATAAAACTTAAGCTAGTCAAGGGACATAGGCGTTTTAGGAAGGCCTTAATAGTGAATCTTTAATATTGTTTCTATTTTATCGGCTGTGTAAATAATTGCTAATGAACGACAGACAGTCGCTTGATTAATTCTACAATAAATGAAACTTAAATAGAGAACTGTGAAGTGATTTCTGCTATCGAATTATAATGGACTCCGACGGGGAAACGGACAGTGTCTTAGAGACAGGACAAGAGGAAGATGAGTTATGTCCGAGAGAAACCCTTGAGTTGGGGACTACAGACAATACTGATGACTTAGACCCTGCTGTATTACAGAAACAAATGACTACAATAGAACAGTTTATGGAGCGCCAGAGTAGCATTTTAATCGGTCTAGCCGAAGAGCTGAATCTAGTTTCCATGCAGCAAGCCCAATTAGGTTCCCGCCAGAAAGAATGTGAAACAATGGTGAAGTCGGTAGCTGAAGGTAAAGTGGGTGATGGAGCTTGGGGGAAAGTTGAGGAATCGAACCCTGATAAGCACCCATTTAGTGGGGCTGTTGTGAGCTTAACAGCCACCGCTGACATATGTCCAAAATCGGCCCATCCTGAGGAATTTGGTAACCAGAGAAGCTCACACCCTAGGTTAGGATTCGAACCCGCTACCATTGACACCAAAACCTTTGACCTAGGACCCAGCATTCCTCAACCGCGCTTAAGGGGGCGTGCTACAGTAGAGCCCATTAATTTGGGGTGGGAAACGTTAGGACAGGCGGCGCCCCCGCGCGTCACAGTCCTAAGGATTAGAAAGAAACGATCGATAAGAGACCCAGGGACCAGGAATGACGAATGTGGATGTCTTGACACTGTCTGGTCCGGCGACTATGCTGGCTCTTTTGACTAAAACTCTAGCTTCGACGTTTCTTTATTAAAGTCAGGGCAGGAGGACGGAAATTCGGCCCAGTCATAAAGTTGATATTAGCCAACAAAATTGACTGGGCGACGTAAATTAATGAAGAGCTGAGCTGGCCAAACTGTGTCTGGGCGACGATGCTGAGTGCGAAGCAGGGATAAACGCCACCATGCCTTGCACATTTTGGTGCTCGGCTATTGTGAAGCATGACAATCGTGGTTTGTGTAGTCTACATGCTAGTATTCATTAGTAGGCTATTATTCCTGTGGTAGGCCTATTCGTCGAACTCGTTCGATAAACTGCTCAAGACTTTCCTCTTGGGCCATTTCTGGGTCGGGAGCATATCTGTATAATTATCTTGAACCGGCGGTATATAAATTTCATAACAGATAGCCACAGGCTATAGATTGATTAATGGATAGGTTACAATCCTTCCATATTAAATTTCAATACTCGTTTCAATCTTAATATATATCAATAAATTGTGAGTTTACTGTTGCGGCCCTCGGCTTCAAGAATCTTGCTTTTGCGGCCCTTAGTGCCAAAAAGGTTGGACAGCACTGGAGTAAGCTTACAGGCAGCTTTCACGCGCAATTGTTCCATTCCTATATAGGCCTAAACGCTATTTTATTCATTCATTCATTCATTCGAGTATTTATATAGCGCCTCTTCAAGGAAACTACTCAAAGGCGCTCGATAGTTGCTCTGCAATAATAATTATTGATAACCTGTTTTGTCTAACGTCTAAGGACATTTTCAATTCACGGTCTCCAAAAATTTCCTATCTACCTCTAACCGTGTGGCGGCTTGTCAGCCTGATTTATATGAAATGAATAATATTTATATGTATATACATTATGTATAACATAACGTCATAACATATAACATATATAATATTAGAGGCAGCTCGTCATTGCCAATGCTTGCCTTAGAGGTTGTAGGTGGCAAGGATAAATTTCCTGCCCAGAAAAACTAGTAGGCCTAGGCTAAACTCAGCAGATGAAGATCCATTTTGCGCAGCCGGGGCGAGGGAACTCGATAAAACGTCATTCGAATTAGAGGGACTCGGTCGGGAGGTGATCATTCAAAAACGTTCAATGTTTATATCAGATGTGGGTGAAATGCGTATAATTCAGCTGATGCATGAAGCGGTTCAGGTGAACATCAGGCTGTCCAATGTGTCCATTGGGTATTTCTTCCACTGCCTCAGATGACCTCTCATTAAGATCGAGTCTTTTTTAATGCAACTTCCTGGGTTCCATTCAAACAGTGACCAACGTTTCTTTTTGGAATTGGATGGTTGATTAACATACAAATTGTCGGGAGACGATTGCGAAAGTTTCACACCTGACAGATTTCTTGAAGAGTCATCTGGTTGCTTATAAATGCTGTAAGGAGGTTCATTGAGTACATATGCAGCTTGCACGCGCAATTGTTCCATTCCTCTATAAACGTTATTTTATAGGTGCTAAGCAATCGATAACCTGTTTTGTCTTATACGCTTAAGAGCATTTGCCATTCACGGTCTTAACAAAACATTTCCTATCTCCCCGTGACTGTGTTGTAGCTTGTCAACCTGATTAATAATTCCATTTAATTCGTGAGCAAGCAGGGTAGGTGATCGGAATTAGGCGATTGTGCGCTGGGGTATGGGCGGAGTTTATCATGGTCTGAGGGGGGCTAGACCCCCTAAAGACGGACCAGATTAAATTTTTTTACCGTGAAAATGGTATCTTTTCCTATTCTTAGTCCCCAAGAAGGTCCAGACTCATAAATTTTTATACGAACGACTACAAAAAGGTCATCAATTTTTCCAGGAACAAATCGTATTTTTCACGAGTTTTCAACCCGATGACTAAAAAGTTCATCGACTTTTTGGCCGAGAAAATATTGTCGGCGGCCGTACAAAGCCCAAGTTATTTTTTAGCCCCCGCCCCAACAACGGGAAGCAAACTCCGCCCATGCGCATGGCCTAAGACGGGACGAGGGGTTTATATGAATTACAGAAAATCAGTCAGAAATGAGTCAAAGGACGTCTCAGACTCCTTCTATTGTAGTTTCACGAGTTCCATTCTAACAGTGAACGAATTTTTCCTCTGAAATTGGATGGTTTATTATTAAAAATATAATTTTGGGGGTAACGGTTATGAAAATTGTCACCACAGAAAAATTTCTTGAGGAGTCAGCAGGTTAGATTTCATGTAAGCATGCATTACTTCTGTACATATTATTATGCACACATATATGTGTATATAAATAATTATAAGCTTATAAATTTATGTCATTATAACACTTCTTCTCCACCTAAGCACTGACTTTCTATAATTATATAAACCCATGTGAGAAAATGTGCACAACTTCACAGAGCTGTGTTAATATCTTGCAGACATGAACCTCCGACATCTGACAAGCGCCCTGGTGGCTATGTGGCTCACGTCCACCCGGGTCAGCGCTCAGGTCAGCCGAAGCTTCTCCACCGTCTTTTCCACGAACTGGCAGAACTTATGTGCCGCTGGACAGCCGGCTGCTAACTACTCTACTACAGACCTCAGCATCGGACAATGTCCACTCCTGTGCACCAAGTATCCAGGTACATGTAGGCCTACGGCCAATTCAAAAACTGCATTTCTGCATTGTAAAAGTGACTTTACAGTAATTTCCGACAGGTTATGGCGTTTTTCTGTAGGGAATTTATATACTATTTCAATTTTTAATACTAACTAACGACGGCTTTTATGTCTGAATCGTAATCGTAATCGTGCATTTATATAGCGCCACTTCAAGAGAAACTTCTCAGAGGCGCTCATACTAATTTAGTAGTAGGCCCCTATTTCAATAGGCCTAACCGATAAAGGCAAGTTGCGCCATTTCAGATTAGAGTTGTCTTTTAGGCCTAGATCGCTGCCAAACTTCTAATTCACGTACAACAGTTTTATGTCAATCGGCTTAGAGGTCTCGGATTAATGGAGGATCAAAAAATAATACGTAATATAATCAACTTGGTCTGTAGATTTCTCGGTCTGTGATAAATCGTCAAAGTCTGTTTACTAGGTTGTGTCGTCTACAATTACTTCGAAGACACCACTGCCTGTGAACTGTTCACCTGTCCTTCGGATTATACCAGTTACTTTCAAGTGAAGACCCTCTGCAAGGCGTTTATTGTGAGTCTTTAAAGTCGTGATAATCTGATTACCCGTGGTGCTAATACGTTCTTTTGATTTACTACAAATTAGTTTTCCATCTACACTCTACAGCTTACTGTTCATAACATTACACGTTTTGTTTGCTTGCTATAGACCAAAATAGATTGTAGGCCTAATTATATATCAGCGCTATTCCCAAATAGGGAAGAGATAGCTTCACTTTGACCTACATCAGAAGCAGTAAGAGGATTCGAACCTACGCGCTCGAAAGGCAATTCAATGGCAGGTCTGCATGCAGTAAGTTTAAGACCTCCACTGGAACGTTTCAGGTAGGTCAGCAATCGAAGTAGGCCTAAGGGAGGGCCATCAACACAACGGTTTAATTTATTTAAAATATCTCTCTTTATTAACATTAGCTGACAATTATTCGCCTTAATTGGACCTGCCGACTTTGTTTTTATTGATCTCATCTCTCGGCATGTGCCGTTAATTTTTTTACTGTTAATTAATTTTCTGACACCGTCAAAATTATGTGTTTTCTAGGATGACACTTATGCTCTGGCTCGCTACAGTATAGAGGACGGTAAGTAATTACTAAATGAAGGCACAACACGACATTTGTATCGCACTTTCTTCCTCGAAAATTTGAAGTTCATGGGATAATGATCTGTATTTGTAATCACAGATTTATATGGCGCCTCGATCGTCAAGAAAAAATTATCAGAGGTGCTCTCAGCTTAATAACAGAAAACCTGCAGGGATTGAAGCGCTTTCGGAATAGGATAAAAGGAATTCCAACTCTAGGCCAAAGACGTGACATGCCATAGGTAGCCTATTCCATAAAGTTTTACCAGCCACAGTACAGTACAGTTTCTGTGTTGTGCGGATGATGCTCTGGTTGACAACCAGCCGTATCAACCTGCGGAGTTGGACAAACCATTCAGTCAATCATCGAAGGTAACGGGGATAAAAGACAGAATTAGCAGACGGAAGAAAACTGTCCTTGATACGAACAATACGGCCTATGGTCATTGTCGATGACTGTGCTTGAGCAAAAGTGTCGTTTAAAGATGACTTTAAAACAAGAAATGGCTTACGTAATTATGTTTCTGAATAAAGGATCCCGCCCGGCAGACACTGCAGAGGTGAACCATCTTCTTCCCTCAACCTACCAGTGGTTGGCAGCAATATCCTTTACGTAATTGAAGAGAGCTGTGAGTTTGTGACAGACTGCAAGGGCCATGAGACGAAATTTCTATAAACAGCATAAAAATGTTTCACTATGTCATCTGGATCTGTTTCATCAGGTTCTATATTTTTCTTCTGCCAGCGTCAGGATACGTACTTTTCCAGCGAAGGGCGGACTTCAGCTTGGTGTTTGACTTGCCGTGGGCCCCGTACAAGAACGGTCTCGGCAACATCTGTGGCAACTTCTGGCTCGGCAATGAGCCACTGTATCGTATGGGAGTCGGCAAGTTGTGTTCTCTGCGAATGGAGATGATTTCAACGACTGGAAAGTGGTATACGATTCGCTACTCGTCCTTCCGCATCGACTCCGAAGCGGGAAAGTACAAGCTCCACTCTTCTGGTTTCAGTGGTAATTATTCGACCGACCCTATGAACACGGCCAACGTTGGCTTCACGACATCAGACGTCAACAACGATCCGACGGGTTCTAATTGCGTGCTATACGGCGGCGGATGGTGGTACAACGGCTGTCACGACATCAACTTCAACTCTCACCAGCAGAACTTCGTTGTGTTTAATGAGCTGCTAAAGTTTGGTCAGATGTGGGTGAAATGCGTATAATTGAGATGATGCCTTAAGCGGTTCAGATAAAAATCCAGATGTATTTTCCACTGCTTCAGATCGTCTCTTATTCAAAATGCACTCTTTGCCTGCCAAGTGACATATCCCTTGAACGCAAATTATACTCTGTAGGCTTAATTGAACGATGGCCCATTTCTTCTTAGAATCTCTTTTTGCGACACTTGAGATTTGATTTGAAACATCCCAGACGGTCATGTGATGCCTGTTTTCAGAATAGCCTACTTAGTACCGCTCTAGACGAAAGACGAAAGACGAAAGACGAATCTTTGAGAGGCAGTAGAAACTACCTCTCAAAGATTCGTCTTTTTTTTATTTAGCCACCTGAACTGTCCAGAATGAGTCCTAGCTCTGAAGCAAGTAAGTACAAAGCGCTTCGCAACATTATAGACATGGAAATGACATGTCATGCACTTCGCACCATTTACAGATATGAGATATAACAATTAATGCACTTTGCACCACTGTTAGTAGAGTGTAGATATAGTATTTCGCAAGGTGTCACGACAACTGGTCCAACGACAATTAACTCGTCCACGAAATATTGATTCAACGACTAAATATTCCCTGTGAATTTTTTGGTCGATGGTTTTTGCAGCTGAAATAGAAGCTGGATCGATGAAAAAAGTTTGATAAATGGAAGCTGGATCAGAGTTCTTTTACAGGTGAAATAGAAGCTGGACCTATGAAAAACGTTTAAGAAATGGAAGCAGGATCTAGTCGTTTTTAGATCTGAAATAGAAGCTAGATGCATGTTGAAGCACATGAACGAAAACCATCAGTCCAGCTTCCAATTAGGCTAGAAAACCATGAAAATCATTCCATAAATCCAGCTTCAATTTCATAAATGAAGAGCCTTCATCCACCTTACATTTCTCAAGTGAGAAGTCATAAATCCGGCTTCTATTTCGGTGGACGAGTTGTCGTTGGACCAGTTGTCGGTGGACCAGTTGTTGTGGAACCATTTTGCAAGTGCTTCTTTAACACTGTTAGGAATCGAATAAACAAAAAAACTGTATGTTTTCGTAGACCTATTTCAGCAACTTGGTTTTGACAGTCAGTCTGGTTGTGTGACCAAACTGTTCCGATTGTTACCGATAGATGGCAGTAGGCTAATACTGATAATTTAGTTATTATGAGACACGGATGGGGCTATTTTGTCGTTGGTCGATTTTGACTGGGCTATTTTGACGGGAAACCAATTTTCGCCACACATTCCCATATAAAAAGCTACAAGAAATATTTTTTGAATATTACATGATGTAAGCTTTTCAGTCAAAGTCTAGGTCTACAGAGGTTTGCACATTAACACGTGGCAAGAGTTGTCATACATAGTATATAGGCTACCGTAGCCTACACAAACTGGTATTCAAACTTCAGAACTTTCTAAATATGATGATACAGTGACATGGTTTTGTAACATGTAGCCATGTATCTACGGATTCTTTATTACAGAACTCAATTTATCGGTTTATATTCTATTCATATGTATACTACTGCTGAGACACTTCCAAATATCCTTCAAGATATAGACTTCTGATTAATAGTGAATTCTTCATAGCCTATAATAATTATTATTAATGTAATTCTTCGAGCATTGATCAAACCAGTTGTTAAATATTATGCTATTTCATATTAAATTTTGGTGAAGATAATTGTGACCTATAGTCTCCTCCACTTGGCATTCTGCGCAGAGAATTTTTCACTATTGCTTTTAGTTTTCAATCAGGCATGACAACGAATAAGCTTATGTCTCATCACGAGTCTAGTAATTTGAACTTCTTGTTTCCTTGACATCTCCGTGTATTTATTGTCTGCGGAGACAAAGCGGTTGAATTGATTGATAGAATTTCCCTTTAGACTCAATGTCCTATTCATTCTACCATTGTTAATTACATACCAGGCAGGGCTGTACTGGTAAATTTTGAGGTGAGTACACGCTGATTTCGGGAAAATTCCGTCCCCTCGGGAAAATTTCGTCCATTTTGCCGTCCAAAAATCTGACCTTTTTTTAGTCATCCGGCCAAAAAACCATCTTAAACAGCCGTGTGCGCCTCATTTATTAGCATGTACGGTGTATACCCTGCTTTTTCCCCGCGTAGGCCTATACCCTACTTTTCGGGAGGTGAGTATACGGTGCCGTTTTTCGCCGGAGGTGAGTATACGCTGTATACCCGCGTATACCCTCGTGTACAGCCCTGATACCAGGTAACCTCTAATTCAGGAATAGCCTGTATTTCAGTTAGCCTAATTATACATAGTTGTTGAGTTAATCCCTTGTGATCTCAGACTTTGCATTGCTAACGAATCTACCATCTCATTTCCTGCCAGTCCAATAGGCCTATGGCTCCAAACAATTTTAATTTGCTTTTGTGATTTATTAGCATTAGATCCAGGGGCGGATCCAGGGGGCCAATCCGGCCATGGCCCCATTTAAAAATTGCATGGGACGTGGCCCCCATTTGGTTTCAACAAGCCATTAAATAAATGTAGTGGGAGAGAAAAACAGGACATGAGGCCCCCTATTACAAAATCGCACGGAACTTGGCCCCCCGTCGATTCAGCGGCGGATGTTTCACGAAAAATTGGTCGATGACTAAAAAAAAAAGTCATCAGTTTTTTCGGCGGATGAAATGGTATTTTTTCGGAAAATTTGGTCGATGACTAAAAAATTTTTCTCCTGTCTCATAAGACCAAAATGTTTGGCCCCCCTTCGAAAGTTCCTGTATCCGCCCTTGATTAGATCTAGGCCAAAATACAACGAAAATTTTTGTCGAGATTTAGATTTATTTTTAAAATAGATGTGGCCACGCTTTACAGACCTGCAAGTTTTGTGAAGTTGTTTTAAACTGCAATTTCATTTTCATATTCAAGAGTCCACCTGACAGAGTCTATTAAAGCTATCAATTCAGCTGATAAAAGCGATGAATTATCGAAAATTCTAAACCATTGATCTAATCCCAGCGCAGGAATATGAAAGGATGCTGAATCTTTCTTGGGTGGGGCTAGTTGACTTCCAATATTAGATAACGACCTATGTATACAATACATTTCTGAGCAACTTCAAAGCCTCCTTTGATTGAGTCTGAATTTGTTCGCCCATCGCAAGTGTGAGATAGGAGAGTAGACACCACTGGTCTCGTACCATTCTGAATCACATGTGGTATTTAGGCTAATAGTATTATACAGCAGATATTTTTGGCCGGATACATTGGGGAACATTATTTTATGGGAAGCAGCGAAATAAATGAACAAATATATCTCAAATGAGGGGTGGGCACGGAGGTGCATCGGTAGTGATCTTGACCTGTTATTCAAAAGTTGCGATTTTGAGTAGCCTATGCGGTGCGGACTCCCAACACGATCCGGCAGTTTTTCTATACCATCATGCAGTGGAAATGGTGCTGACCTCAATAATAATAATAACAATTAAGGACGATTTCTATGGCGCCGTAACACAGCCATGCCGTTACAATGGCGCCCAAACCGCATCTCTCCGATTAGGCTATATCCCAACCAAGGATAAGCTTATATTATTATTAATATTAATTTAATGATAATAATAATAATATTATTATTATAATTATTATTATTATTATATTCGTTTAATGGTAGCAAAAACCGATAGACACACCGCTATCAGTATCAGGTAAAAAATAATAATCGGAGAGTACTGCTATGCGCTGGTCCGGCGTCCAAGATTTTTGGGATTAATCAGCTATACTTAGTCTAGGTCTAATCCGGCGAAGGAGTAAACAACACGAAAGATTACTTCAGTAGACGAGACTCAGTGTCTGAAATTGTGACGAAGTGAAGATGTCTTTGTTCCACCACGAATAGGCCTACCAAGCGACCTTATATTTTTCAATTCATTGTCTTTGTTTTCGCCGATGCTCAAAACAATTAAAATATATAGACCCTATTGTCTTCAGACGGTGATGCCACGAGCGACTTTGAAGGATTCTTCGGAGGCAGCGCTATATAAATGTTGAGTTACGGTCGATTTTATTTAGTGTCACTCACTACTGGCGCGACGACAACAGGATAAAGCAGCTCTTCAAATTTTCGTCCATCATTGACTTAATCTTTTGTTGGGAAAACAGAAGGTAAAAGCGAATTGCTGCCAAACCATAGCCTAGGTTGCTTTTTATATAGGCTAATAATAATTCTCACATTCATTGAAGCCAAGGCCGTAGCTAGGGGGGTGTTTTGGGTGTTTGAACACCCCCCGAAATGGAAAATGTAAAAAATAAAATAATGCATTTACCAGCACATGATGTAAAAACCATGAAATAAAACCATGAAAACACCCCCGAAATGAAAAATGTAAAAAATTGAATGAATTGGTGACATTTTCTGAAGATTTCGGCCTGATGACTAAAAATGTAATCAGTTTTCTCGGACGGGAAACCGAAGAAACACCCCCCCGATATCAAATCCTGGCTACGGCCTTGATTGAAGCTCGTTTTCTTAAGGTATTCCATCACTTGATTACGACCATTACGACCAGACAGAGCGCAAATACCAGTAGCTATACAAACCCTATTGAGCCCGCATGGGTCTCAAATAATGCCCGTGGCAATTTAATGTTGGTTTGTATTCGGGAACTCTGTAAAGCAGGGCCTACTACGCCATGGGGGGATGGAAGCAGACTGCTTCCAATTTGGGCCAGGGGGGGAAAGGTTTCCCCCCCTGGGAAAAAGTCCATCTGTCACGGACTTCCTCCTGGTAAATCCCCCTGAACAATACCGTCATAACACAGGGTAAATCTTCATTTAATTTTACTTTTGATTAACACTCACATAAATTTGTCCTTGCGCTTCCATCACATTCGCACCCATCAGGGCTTGCCACATGGGGGGAGTAAGTAGCCTGATACAACTTGTGCCAGAGGGAAATCCCCCCTAATGATAGATGGGCATAAGAGATTTCATTCGGGACTCCCTCTGTTCTACTCCTCCCCGCACACCCACGAAAATTCCCCTTGAACGTTCATCCCGCCATCTCAAGGGTATATATTCATTTAGTATGACCTTTGCTTTACAGTCACATTTGCATCTGCACGTATATGGCGCACGCTCTCACAACTCATAATTTGGCCTAATTACATTAATTGTTAACATTTTGTTAAAGTATATTGTATCTACTGAAACTGCATTGGTTTTATAATATATTATTGCTCTCAAATAAAATGAACGATATTTTAAGAATGAATTTTAGTGATATGAGGCAAAGAAGCAACAGTAAATTAGTAGCCTACTTTTGTTTATAGTAAAGGTTTTTAGTCTGTTTAAGTAAACATTAATCAAGCAATAAAAGCTTGGTTGCTCAAAAATTGAAGTTCGAAATCAAGTAAAGCAAATGGCTTATAAATTCCTCCCTCAAACATTAAAGCACTATTGAAGTCTGTACAAATGCAAATTGCTTACACTTTTGTAGCCTACATTTGAGGGAAATGTTCGAAAGAATTGTCCTATTGAAACGCTCTGGTGGAATCCAGAGAGGAAATTACGGGGTGTGGTCCTGGGAAATGTCCATGGGATCTGTCTGGATCAGAAAATGGATGTTGCTGAGTATTGTACAACTGACAGTAGACTACTCAATTTGATATAGGCTACCAAAAGAAATTGATATTTTACTGAATGCTGGACCTTTTCAAACTTCACATGACTACTACAGTGTTTAACGCACTGCTAACCCATGGATAATGAGAAATTTTAGAAATGTTATATTGTGCAAATTAAAAAAAAATTAAATCATGAGGAGGCGACATTTTATGATATCCTAAACCACGTTTCTGAGCGTTAATTCACCTGAAATTTTGTGAGGATGACAGCTTTAAAAGGTATAATTACAGCGTGTAAATCCAAAAAAGTGAAATTTTCATGACTTTATCGCTCATAAACAGCTAGCAAACAAGAGCCTAAAACATACGTTCTAGTCGAGGACAACAGCTAAAAATGCGTTGTTTCTGGGGCTCTGCCCCAGACCCCGCTGGGGGACCTCACGACGCTCCCCAGACCCCCTAGTCGCTATGGGCTTCGCGCCTTCGACGCTTGCAATATAGACAAAAGTTTCTGTTGGGGGGGGAATGCTTCCACCTCTCAGGGGGGGATAGTAGGCCCTGCTGTAAAGCGGTGCTGCCCGTGACGGGCGTGTTTAGTTTTTTTAATATTGGTAACAGAGTCTTCCTGTGTGAGAGCTACGTACCGCATTCATGTGGCCAGTGATAAAATTGCTCATAGTTGAGGTGGCGGGTAAGAAACCTGGGGCGCCGGTGTCACGAAATAGAGTATCCCCCGTATTAATCGTATCCCCCAAATGAAGAAAAGTCTAAAAAAAGTCACTTCCATGTGTTTTTTGGCAAATTAATTTTCATCTGCTTTGTTTTGAACAATGACACTAGCAGGTATGTTTATTCCTACTAGATATTTTTTCCTTTGGTTTTAGAGCACTTGAAACTTTTAAAACACTTAAAGACACCCAGAGTCACTAAATAAATTCGAGTTGCCTTTCTATGTACATGTACATTGCTTAGGACACTTAAAACAATTAGAGTCACTTAAATTTTGGATTAGAGCACAAATTTTTCAATTATACGCATTTTCCAAAAAAGGGGATGAACTGGTTCATCCCCCCGGATAGTCTAGACCGGTTAATTCCATCCAGGAGGGATAGAGTAATTCATCCCCCCGGAGAGCTTTTAGGGGATAGGCCTACTCCGTTTCGTGTCACCGGCTGCATGGATCTTGGATGTTGCCTGTGTTCCAAAACACGCGGAATCTCAGAGATTGTTGACGAAATGAAAGAGGGAAGCTTTTTCTCTTTTATCTATCTGTCTCTGTCTGTTTGCCTCTGTCTGTCTCTTTCTCTGTTTTTCTATCTTTTTCTCTCTTTTTCTCTGTTTGTCGCTGTCTCTGTATGGCTGTCTCTCTTTGTCTCCCTTTGTCTGTCTCTGTCTCTGTCACTGTCTGCCTCTGTCGGCTACTCCATTTAATTTTTAGCGTTACAAAAGCGGTACAGTCCTCTGTTTTTTAAATGTTATAATGGAAAATAATCGCTTTTCAAGCGACCTTCGTGGTCTCCGTGATCCAATGAATGCCGTGGAATCATTCTGCTACGTATTCAGTAGGCCTATTGTTTACTAGGCTGGCGGCCTCATTACTACACAGCGTTCGCTGAGAAGCCTAGGCCTATAGGCAGCTTTCACGTGTTATTGTTTTGCTTTTCAAGATAAAATTGTATTGAAATGCAAAACAATTAGCTGTCAACGTTTTGATGGCGCTAGATAATCGAGAACCTATTTATGTGGCGCCTGAAACCATTTACCGTAACCGGTCTCACAACAACAATATTATAGACGCAGCCGTCATTGCTGATGTATGCCTTTGAAGTTGTAGTCAGCAAGGATTTTTCTGCAGCGTAGCCTAAAACTAGTTAACGCGAGTAAGAAAAGGTAAAGAAAGTGCTTGATTTAACTGGTTTCTTTGTATTTCAATTTTAATGTGGGCCTAATGCTAGAGGAATTATTCGAAGTTGAGGAGATTAATAAAAAAAAACGACTAGGCCTATTCAAAATCCTTATTTTTTTATGAATTACCGGTAGGCCATTTCAACAGTGGGCCTAACAAAATTTATCCTTGGGAGTTACACAGTCTGTCAATAAGAAATGTACCCGATAATAGCCTATATAATTATAATTATATAATTATATATAATAATCGGAAGTGGCGAAGAAAAATATCACCCCGGAAAATTTTCGTCAAGAATAAGCAGGCTGGATTCTAAGGATGCAGTGCATGACATTTTGTTTGTATGTGCACTTGTTATAGCGCCCCTTCACGCTCACTAATCAGAGGCGCTCCCGACTACAGATCGGACACTGTATCGGAGTTTCACGCCGAAGCGCTGAGCAATTGCGAGTGAAGGACTTGCCCAATGCCCAAGGTCCCTACGCGGCGACTTGAGGTGCATTCGAACCTGCAACGCTTCGGCTGCAATTAAGGCGACAAACATACTATACCCACTACACCACCGCGCCCCACATTTGTATGCGCGTAGCCCCACCCAGTGCATGTAGCATATTATTACGAGCGTATCTGTATGTCTTGGCTTAATGCTATTATAAGACCTAATCTCTCAAAATAGACTCTTTATTACCTACTATAAGAATATTATATAATACTATATTACTGTATATAATATAATATATATAATAATTAATTATATATAATATATATAATAATTATATATATAATGTACATAGTACTATATTACTATTTTATATAAGAAAATGTGTACAAATTTCCATGCAAGCGTTAATCTTTTGTAGACATGAACCTCCGATATCTGACAAACGTCTTTGTGGCTATGTGGCTCAAGTCCAACCAGGTCAGCGCTCAGGTCAGCCGAAGCTTCTCCGCCGTCTTTTCCACGGACTGGCAGAACTTATGCGCCGTTGGAAATCCGGCAACTAAGTACTCTACTACAGACCTAAGCATCGGACAATGTCCACTCTTATGCACTAAGTATTCAGGTAGGCTATAGCCAGTTCAAAAAGTGCGTTTATTTATTATTAAAGTAACAACGCAACAGTCTCCTAAATTAGTCTACCCGACCGGTTTCCATTCACACCTACAGGCAAGATAGATAATAGGTCTATTTCTTTTTGAGAACTTTTAAGAACGATTATACTTAATGTCTGAACGATATCGGAGAATTATTAAACTAATTGATCAAGGTAAATTGTGTTAATTTTGATTCTTGAGTGGAGTTATAGATCGCGCCCAAATACTAGGTGATCTTTGTATAGGGAGGGCTACAATTCGATCACGATACTCAAGTATAGTGTCAATTCATTCATTCATTAGATGCATTTATATAGCGCCTCTTCAAGGGGGCTACTCAATCGGTTTAGTTGTCCAGGATTAATGGAAGATCAAAGAAACGTATTAACTGAACTTTAACAGTGGACCTTTAAGAGAGGATGTAGGTGGACGGGAGGCTCTTCGCTGCCCTCCTACTTAATCCAGGACACGTATTAAACCCACTCCTCCCACCATTGAGGCCCCAGCCTTATTCCATGAGGCCAAGACTGCATGACCGAATCATTCCTAGGGCGGACAACCTAACGAGGAAATCTTTTGTGACGAGGATGCTTTATAATATTTAAATGTAATACCGTATAAACCAAAGTGCAGAATAACTTGTTGGCCATTAAAAGAACTTCTTTTTTAAATTTAAAATTTATATTGGATTTGGACTTAGGATTTTATGCTATTCTAAAACACTTTGTAATTGATTGGATATAGAAATTATGTACGTTTGTTTATTATACTTTGTATATGTACACCAAAATGCGGATAGCAATTGGTATATTAAAGAATATTCTTATCTTATCTTATCTTACTATCCGTCAGTCTGTAGGCCTAGTAAATTGTCAAGATTTTAAAACTAGGTTGTGTCGTCTTAGGCTGTGTCATCTACAATTACTTCGAAGACACAACTGCCTGTGAACTGTTCACCTGTCCTTCGGATTACACCAGTTACTTTCAAGTGAAGGCTGCCTGCAAAGCGTTTATTGTGAGTATTTAAAGTCATGATATTCCTGATTATACATGGCGCGTAAAAGATTTAGCATTGCAGTGTGGATATAAAAAATTGAAACAGTGGATAGGGGGCATTTATTACAATCTTGAACCGTAATTATGCTTTTCATCAATGCTCGTTCATCACCCCTCCTCTCCAAACCTAGGACCAATTGAAGTCTCCGCCTAGGCTACATGTATGAGTCAAACGAAATGCATATTTCCAGGTAGGTCTGCAGCACCTTTACGGTCATCATCATCATCAAAATCCATGGGCTAAATGCCCGTAGGTGTCCGGCGCCACTCTCTGTTTGAGTCTGTCTCGCGTCATGTTGCCCATCTTCAACCTGTCCGGTCAGCAGGTCCATACCATTAACATCTTGAACCAGCTAGACCACCTTGTCTGATGAAGAGAATATTGGGATAGAGGCACGAAGGACAACCTGGGTCAATGCCCGTAAGGCCCCGTATGTGTCCCACGCTCTCTCCCCCCGACTCTCTCCACTGGTCTGTACTGACCGGCCTGTGCATGTCAGCTCCACATCATGACACCTTGAAGCATCTGGGTCGCTATGTCACTTGTGCCGTGGTTTTAGCGGATTTCAATGGTCTTGGTCTTTTACTGCCAGCGTATCTCCACCCATCTGGCAAACCTTCCTCATTTTATCCGGGCTTAGGACCGGTGTGGCATGAAATTATGTCCGGCATGAAATATTGTCCGGCTCCGCCCACTTCCGTTGTCAAGACAGTATTTCATGCGGCCTATGTATGAGATATTGTCCGGCATGAAATCGTGTCCGACTCCGCCGTTACATGTATGCCATTGCTCACTAGCCTAAATAGCCTACAAAGCACCAATCATACAAGTGGACGTTGGTGCCAATATAAACCTTGCAGCGCACGTGTAGGGAAAGCCGTTGCTAAATAGGCTACCGAGGTTCCATTGTTTGAAGCCAATGAATTTGAAACCTGGGCTGCGTTGCTACCTCCTCTCCCCACGCCTCCCGTCTTGTTCCCCTATTGAATTCAGGCAGCGCCCGACCCTTCCACACCTCCCACCCAAACTTTGGCTGACAGGCCCAGTTTCTTTAAGACTGTTCTTCACCGATGGCAAACTGTTAGCATTGTATCTGACCATCAACAATACGTGGGCTCACTGTGTGCAACACTGAGGCCCATGGAATTGTTCTACAGTCGCTGAGATCGTGGCAAAGTCATGGAATGTCAGTTAGCCGATGACCGCGTATATAGGACAAATTACACCAGTGGGCCACCATCGGGACGACAGCCTGCCTGGCTGTCTGGGCTACGACTAGGCTAATAATTTAATTTGCCCTATTTGTCGTAATTATAGCTCCCAATTTTTATGGGACGTTGGAATTATTATTTTAAGTATTTTAGGTCTTTACCGGAAACGATATGTGGTTACTGTTAATAACAAGTTCCAAATATAGATGTTGATGTCTATTATTAGATGGACACGCTGCGCTGGAATTATTATTATCTTTGGTATTTTATGTCTTTCCTGGACAAGATTTCATGATGGTTTAGCTTGACAGTTGCTATCTGATGTCATCGGTCACATGAACCAATGACAACGCTTTCCGGACATAATTTCATGCCGGACAGGATTTCATGCCACACCGGCATAGGGAAGTTGCTGGTTCCCTGTGGCAGAGGATAGATGCAGTTTAACGTCGTGCCCAGGACACACCTTTACGGTAGCCTACAATAATATTAGATAGGCCCTAAGAGGGTTCGAACCCATGCAATGGGAAGAGCGTTCGGTGGTAGACCCGCGAAGAGCAATTTTAAGACCTCCAGTGCAGCGCTTCGGGTTTGCAACCTGGAACGAGAGGTTGAGAACGCTGGACAGTTTTTTCAAGGTCTCAATCTGGCTTTAAATTCTCTAGTACCGGTACTTGCTTTAATTGGTCCTGCTTACGTTGTCTTGATTGATCTTATCTTCCTGTACCGTTATTTTCCCTAGCGGGAATTGCTAATTTCTGACACTGTTGAATGTCTTTTCTAGGACGACACTTATGCTATGGCTCGCTACCGTATAACGGATGGTAAGAAGTTACCTATAGACTATAGAGTATGTCTACAACATAAAATTTAAAAGGGCTGTTTTAAAGGCATCGCACGATCATCCTCTTAAATGTTCGATCACGAGATAAAATTGTTACTGTGACAATAGATTTATATAGAGCCTTTCAAAACAGAATTTTTCAGTGGCGCCATCGACCTAATGATAGAGAAACCATGGCAACATCAAAATGGTTTCAAGCTCCTACGGAACAGGTACAGGATGCATGTCTAAGACTCCCACAACGTAAGAAGCTATAGGCAACCTATTAAAGTTGAGCAACCAGTGTTGCTTCAGTGTTGCACCGTGAATGTTCTGGCTACATGGTGATAATTCCCGAAGTTGGTGCTTCAGCCCCATCTCCACCCCCCCCCCGTTTTTCATTTGGTCCTTCATTAAGTCTTACCCAACCCAACTCCTCGTGGATAATAGTCTGACCCCAGTTATTTCCTACAATTCTTGTACTGGATAACTATGGTCATCGTCGGTTCCTGTGGGAGGGGGCACGGTGGTGTGGGGTATGTTCGGTGCCTTGGAGCCGAAATGCTGCTCGTTCGATTCCACCTCCAGTCACCGGGAAGGGACGGCTGAGCAAGTCTTTCATTCGCAATAATTGCTCGTGCGCTTCGGCGTAAACTCCTATTCAGTGTCTGCTTCTGAGTAGCAGTCTTGATGGGCGCTATAGCAACTTGTGCTCGTACATGCATCTCTAGTATGCTTAAGTACCGTAAGTGTCGGTCTAAACCGACCTAAAAGCTTAGTGTTTTTACCAATTTCTTTTTCCGAATAAAGAAACTTTTGTCGAACGAGTCTTTCCTCTGCAGATGGCAAGGGTCATAACCTGGCAGACAGACCATGCACTCAGTGTGAGTCATCCGGCAAGGTCACTTGCTCAGACCAGGAGTGATTTGGAAACAACAGTACTGTGCTGCACACAACTGAAATGAGTTATATTATTATTGCCTATTTTATATAGCGCACACCCAAGGTAAACTACTCAGAAGCGCTCCCTGTTCAAGTTCAACAACGGCTGAGTAACGCAGTTTTTAAGCGAGAAAGGAATATAGTGATAGAAGCATGGATATATAGAGAGCAAAATGTGAGTTGGCGACAGACTCTAAGGGCCATGAAACGAAATTCATAGAAACCGTATCCAATTTTTGATGTCATCTTGTGTTAGTATATCAGCGGGTATACACTATATTTTGCTTCTGCCAGCTTCAGGTTACGTGCTTTTCCAGCGACGTGTGGACTTCAGCTTGGTGTTTGACCAGCCGTGGTCCACGTACAAGAGCGGTTTCAGCAACATCTGTGGCAATTTCTGGCTCGGCAATGAACCGCTGTATCGTATGACCGTTGGCAAGTCGTGTTCTCTGCGGATGGAGATGATTTCAACGACCGGAAATTGGTATACGATTCTCTACTCGTCCTTCTACATCGACTCCGAGGCCGGCAAGTACAAGCTCCACTATTCGAGCTACAGTGGGAATTGCTCGAGTGACCCTCTGATCCCAGCTAATGGTGTTGGCTTCACGACTATCGACGTCTTTAGTGACCCGACGGCAATTAGCAATTGTGCGATACCATGGGGAGGCGGATGGTGGTACAACAACTGCCACAACATCAACTTCAACTGTCACCAACAAGTTTTCTTCGTGCTTAATGAGCTCCTCAAGTTTGGTCAGATGTGGGTGAAATGCGTGTAATTCAGATGTTTGCCTGAAGCAGTTCAGGTGAAGAACAGGCTGTCCATCGGCATTTCTTCAACTGGTTCGGTTCATCTCTCATTCAAAGTGCGTTCTTCTCAGGTCCAAATGAATTCTTCTCAGTTCTCACAGCTGCCAAACTCGTATTGTAGGCCTACACCATTGTGAAATTATTGCCCATGCCTTTTCTGGTATACCGGTATCGCTTAACATTTTCTTACCTGCATATAGAGTGGGCCTATTATCATTCCTGTTTTCAGAATAGGCTTACTCTTGTTTACGTTTGAACACCAAATTCTGCCTCTCTTTTCAACTGAGTCTCGACGTTTTCTCATTCTTATTCAGCCACCTGAACCGTTGACGTTAATTGAGTTCCATCTGTGAAGCCGGTGAAGCGAGATTTTGCTGCATTATTTTATATGAAAATGACATTTTGTGGACTTTCAAAGCATTTTAGATGTTAAAATGACGTTTAAAATGTACTTCGCACTATTATTTGATATGCGAGAATCACATTAGTGCACTTGCAAACCATTTTAGATGTTAAAATAACTTTTAATGCACTGTGCACGTGCACCATTATATTATATTAAAGTGCACCATGTATAGATCTGATATGACATTCGTAAATGTTTGTTTTAAAGGTGTTAAGAAGCGGAAGAACGGCGAAGCTGGTTTTCTTAGACATAATTATGTCAGCAGATTGGTTGTGAGTTGTGACAATGGCTGCAAGACTTGGCTGCCTGTTGTTACCAACAGATTGTGCTGTAGTAGCCTAATAATGGCAAATAGACACGTAGGCCCGCCAATGATACAATAAATGTAACTGATGCAGTAGGCCTAATGAATAAAGTCTAGCTTTCCTTTTATGTATTAAAGATATATTAACAAGACTAGTGTGGTTTCAGCGTAGTAATTATTATGTTTAGCCTATCGAAATTCGATTGCTAATCCGTTACTACAGTATGATTTCAAAATAAGGCATTTATCACCAGTGGCGTAGCAATAGGGCGTGCAACCTGTGCAGTGCACGAGGGCCCCCGGCTGTCAGGGGCCCCCCGGGGTCAGAGTCAATTTTTTTACTTTAGGGATATTCAGAATGTATTCAAACCTACATCTACAGCGTACACCCAGTAATTTTTTGAGTTTCAGCGGGAATGTCCATGATTAGGCTACCTTATTACAAATAGTCTATCTTTACTTTTTATAGTCTTTGGCCGGAAGTAGTTGTACAATTGTAATGACGTATAAACATAATTGTGTCATGGTCTACGCCAAAGATTTTAAGAGGGAGGAAGATGGGTCACCAATGACAAGAATGCTAAAGGGGTCGCGCAAGGGCTTCTGGTCAATTCATAGGCTCAGACTCGCAGCGAATTTTAACCGACGACTTTATAGGCTATAAATTATGACCGTGCGTATAGTGTTTCGCTTAGTCATAGCCTAAAATTTAATATTTTCTCCAAGATCAACATTTACACAGTTCAGATAATAAATATAATCGATATCTATTTTTAAATCGGTAATTTTACTGTGTTTCCAGCAGATAAATCGTATTTCCGAATTTTTTTCAGGGTTTGAATCTTCCGCAGCCCGCCTATAACGTCATCGGCTAAAATTCGCTGCGAGTCTGAGCCTATGAATTGACCAGAAGACCTTGCGTGACCTCATTCGCACTGCGGCCAGCCAATATCCTTTAAGTAGTCCATCTTCCTCCCTGTTAAAATCTTTGGTCTACGCAGACACGTTTAAAATTTATTATCTTTGTAGTAAAATGTGAAATTTATAAAAGATAACTGCATAGCCTATCTATTTACTAGGAAATTGTATATTTTTAACTCTCGTACGGCACTCTTTCTGTCCCCCCAAAGTGTACCTAGGTTAAGTCTTATTTAAGTGGCGCTGCTAAGCGACAAGCACGAGAAGAACGGGTAAGAAGACCTCCAAAATGCAAAAAAATCCGCATTTATGATGCCTGTGGAGAGCCCCCCATGTCTGATGCAGTCATCGGGGGCAGAATCGAATTCCGGTTTGATCAGTGCAGATATGGTGGATGACATGGATATTGACACTGAGCCGAGTATAGGCCTCGAACTTCGGAGGCTACGGTAGCAGTTACATCACCAATGGATTCAGGCTTGACACCTCCAAAGTGGTGGATATTTTTGCACAAGAGAAGGCGCGCAAACGAGCATTTTAGCATTTCGGATTTAGACCCCCCTTTGTAGGTTAGCAATAGACTTGATTGAGTCATTTCACACTTGCCAAATTCGTTACATTTTCCCGCTCTTTCAATCAACAAACCCAACAGCTTGGAGAATTTAAGTAGGGCCTATGGGTGATTGATGATTAATACTTCAGGAGATGAAGCAATTTTTGTGACTACTTTTGTATGGTATTCTAGCTCAATTTTTCTCTGCTGATATGGAGAAGAATATGTTTCATTAAATAAATTTGCTAAATTAGTAAAAATCTGGCTAGTTTATTTTCATTTAACTTTGGTGTTAAATATGCAAATTTCGTAAAGGAAACAGGCGTTTTGCACAGCTTTGTTGTTTGAAATCGAATGGGGTTTCAAGCATTTAAGGGCCCACTACCTAAGCTCTGCACAGGGGCCCCCCAAGACCTTGCTACGCCACTGTTTATCACTAGCCTATTACTCTTTCAGTTGCCAATGTAAAATAACAATGCCGATTAGTAAAAGCCGCATCGCGTCTATTGATTGAACCGCATGAACGACCGCCATTAGGGGTTTACTATCAAAACCGCGCACACAAAACCGCGCACACAAAACCGCGAATCACAATACCGCGCACGATCATTACCGCGCACGATCATTACGCGGTTGTGATCGTGCGCGGTAATGATCGTGCGCGGTAATGATCGTGCGCGGTAATGATCGTGCGCGGTTTGCGATGCGCGGTTTTGTGTGCGCGGTTTTGTGTGCGCGGTTTTGTGTGCGCGGTTTTGACCGGATACCCCATTTGGTATGTCTCTATTTTCATTAGCGCTGTATAAAATTGTACATCTGTGGTTGCAGTTGGTTCTTGTAGGGTTTAGCAAATGTATCTCACCCATTGGTTCTTATATTGCCTTGAGTTTGAAGTCCGATGCCCCATACAGCGGCGTCTACAACTGGGGAGAGGTGTTCGGGAAGAACAGCTGCCACAGGTGGCAGTAGTTGGGGAGGGATTTAACTTTCGTTTTGGGTATAAACTGTGAGATTGTTGAATTCCGATTGTATTATGGCCTGCAATAGGCCTACGGTTCTGAGTAAGCTATAATGAATCTTTTATTAATTTTATAAGTCGGCTAGAGTTGCAGGCTTGTTTTCCTGTTCTAGGTGGTTGAGAAAGACGCCATGCGCTGGTCTCCTTCCATTCTGAATCCTAATCAGGACCACTGCAGTCAGAGTCGGATCCAAAAAAATCAATTCGACCATGGCAACCTCCCCACCCCCAGGCCTCCCCACCCCACTCAGAAATGTGCATAAGACGAGGCCAAGGTTTCAATCAGTGCAGGTGTGAAAGAGAAAGTAGAATAAGACTTTTAAAATAAAGTCATCAGATTTCAAATAACCGGAGTTGCCACGTTTTATTAAATATAAATTATGGGGAGAAAGAGTAAAAAAAGGTCATCAGATTTTTCGTCGAAAGGCCAACGAAACTTTTTCGACCCGAGACCAAAATTTTTGCCCCACCTTCAAAAATGTCTGTATCCGCCTCTGACTGCAGTAGGCCTATAGGCTAGCTAAATCAATATGGAAGCAGCTGGCTTAGCAGCGAAAGAAATGAAAAATCCCAGTGAGGAGGGTGTGACACGAAGATGTAGGTCTATCGGTAGCGTGCATAGCTGGCTGTAATTCAGCATCTGCGATTTCAAGTATGCTGTAAGTATCCAGTAAAACGATCCGATATCTTCTCATGCCAAACAAATTTTTGTCGGCGGCAACGGCCTCTGTTGTCATACGCTGTCGCTAACTTAGGTATCCATCCATACTGCCACGCATGCGCGCAGTTATAAGTTTGGTGCCGGTGTCACGTGATATTTTATTCCACCCTTATAGCTATCCATAATCCGGGGAATGAATTAATCTATCCCCCGGATGGAATATACCGGTATAGACTATATAGGCTATCCGGGCCCTTCAGGGGATAAACCATTCTAGTCCCTTTAGTGAAAAATGCGTAAAATTGAAAATAATTATGTTGTAATGAAAATTTAAAGAGACTCTAATTAATTGTTTTAAGTGTCCGAAACAATGTTCAGAGCAAGGCAACTCGAATGTTCTAAGTGCTCTAAAAACCAAATCAAGCAAAATTATCTAGTAGGCTAGGAATAGACATACATGCCTACCTGTTAGTGTCATTGCTCACACCAAAGCAGATGGAAGCTAATTTGAAATAAGAAATACACGCGGAAGTGCTTTTTCGACTTCTCTTCATATGGGGAGATACGTTTAATACGGGGGGGGAAGGATATGCAGCATGCTCTATTTCGTGACACCGACACTAGAAGCATAGTTGCTGAGAAATGGGCTAATTGATCGAGGAGTCCTTTGATGCGCTGTTATAGACTTGTAATACGGTGTCGGAACAAGCAACATGAAAGCTTAGGCTAATTGCTTACTAGACGAGTAGGCCTACGTATCTGAAGCGGTGAAAAAAAAAATAGATAGGTCATATATCTCCGTTCCACTTCGAAAAGCAGGCGACATCATAGTTAGTTTCTTAGAATTCTTGCCTTTGTTTTCGCCGTTGTTTAAAGAAATTCAAATCGATCTTGGCTTCAGTCTGTGGAGTCGCTAGAGACTTTGAAGGGTTCTCAAGAGCCAGCGCTATATAAATTTTGAGTTAGGCTACGATCAACGTCATCACTATAATAATTATTGTAGCGCATGCAACTCATTCTAGAAATGTCCCAGTCTGAAGACCGCTTTGCAAGCGTCCATCACTCAACGAATCTTTTGTATCGAGAACAAATGGTGAAGCGGAATAACGTTGCAAAACCTTAATTGTTGTTATATTGTAATTGTCATATTTAATTCGAGCACGTTTTCATCTAGGTTTTCATATACGAGCACGTATTCATTCGTGAACACAGAACACTATTTAGGCCTATGGTGCCTATAATGATAGTACTTCATTCCTTCCAGTAGGCCTATGCTGTCTGTCTATAGCTATTAATGGTCTGCCGAAATTCAATGAGCACTTGTGAGCTTTGTAAGGAGGGCACGATCAAATTTCAGTTGTATTGTATTGTCAGAGGCGGAGACCTATAGGGGGACAGAGGGGACGGTCCCCCCAATGGAGGTGTTGGGGACGGTCCATGAATTTACCCCCCCAGGCCGTAGCTAGGGGGGTGTTTTGGGTGTTTGAACACCCCCCGAAATGGAAAATGTGAAAAATTATATAATGCATTTACGAGTACATGATGTAAAAATAATGAAATAAAACCATGAAAACACCCCCCGAAATGGAAAAATAGGAAAAAAGAGAATGCCGGATGACTAAAAAAGGTCATCAGTTTTTTGGGAAGGAAAATTGGTGAGGGAAACACCCCCCGAAATCAAATCCTGGCTACGGCCTTGCCCCCCCCCCCCCATACCAATCGTTGAGCGTCACGACTAAAAAAGTACAGCAACTTTTTTGGCGGCGAAAATAGAAAATTTCGTCGAATTTTCGACGGATGACTAAAAAAAGTCGTCAGAAATTCGCAAACCGCTCGATCTAGCCTATAATTAGCCTATATGACCATTGCCGTTCCGGTTCCACCTCTTTGGAACAAACTTTCGAACTCACCAAAACTCCACCTCTCGTTATTTCCCCACAGGTACTCCACTCAAAACTGAAAACATTGTTCTTTTACAAATCCTATCCTGATTCTCCCTCTTCTCCTCACATCCGTCTTCATTTCAACTCTAAAGTCTAAACATCATCCACCTCAATTAGCCGTTCATCTGTCTGTCTGTCTGTCTGTCTGCCTGACTCAGGATCTTGACCCGCTGCCTATCGATTTTGTTTTGATTAATCGCCTGTAAATAAGCTGGTTCCCGAGACGTCGCTTTTGTGCGCGCTGTAGAAGTCTCGAGATTACGATTACGATCTCTTGTGTTGAAGATCAACGAGTTTGTCAACTGTTGACTGACATACTTACTTGATTGCAGCCCTAGCAACAGAAAGAAAGGGTACCAGTCTATCGATGAACATGGACGCCAACGATGCGTTGCTTCACGAACAAGGATTCTATATTTAGAATAAAAACAGAGAACTGTTTTGCGTGTATAATTGGATTTAAATGGTTAATTTTGCACACTGAAGACTTTCGATATCAACGTTGCTTTCCTTCGGGTATTTGGTTATTATATATTTTCATTAATTCTTGGTTTATGAATTAAATACACCACCACGCTGGTAAAACCAAGTTATAGTGCCCGGAAACTCGTGTTAACAGCTCTTGCAATGAATATTATCTGTGAGTGTGCAACGAAGTCTTCTATTCGTTAATAAGGTTTGAATATACCTCGGCGAAACTGCACAATCGGGGGTTCCTATTAATAGATTTTACGTAACGTTGTTTTTAATTTTGCGTAATATTTTAAATATTTTTACCTTCTTGTTTGACGATCCGCTATTGGTCTTTTCGGTTTTCTTTTCCGGTTGCCTGTCGTGTTATGATTGGTCGACACTCGCATACCATAGATTACGCATTGTGCTAACGATGCAACTCTATGTACAAATTAATGAAAATCGTTCATTTTAAAATATTCAGTCTTGTGTCTAACTGTAGGCGTCGTGAGGGTCGTTTAGGGCTCAGGTTAGGCGTCGTGAGGGTCGTTTAGGGCTCAGGTTAGGCGTCGTGAGGGTCGTTTAGGGCTCAGGTTAGGCAGTGAGTCGTTTAGGGCTCAGGTTAGGCATCGTGAGGGTCGGTTAGGGATCAGGTTAGGCGTCGTGAGGGTCGTTTAGGGCTCAGGTTAGGCGTCGTGAGGGTCGTTTAGGGCTCAGGTTAGGCAGTGAGTCGTTTAGGGCTCAGGTTAGGCATCGTGAGGGTCGGTTAGGGATCAGGTTAGGCGTCGTGAGGGTCGTTTAGGGCTCAGGTTAGGCGGCGAGTCGTTTAGGGCTCAGGTTAGGCATCGTGAGGGTCGTTTAGGGTTAGTATTAGGGTTAGGGTTGTTACTCGATCCCGATACGCTAGTTATGTCGATAAGTTCACTCGAAAGATTTAAATTGTTTTCAGTGTTTCCTTCCAAAATGAACATAATGAACAATAATTCATAGTTATAATTCCATAATGAACATTTTATAACGATTATATTAAATTGACTAAAACTAATACTAAATGACATCTCTTGGTATATCTACTCCAATATTTCGTTTCCGCTTATGCAAAATTAAAAACACAACGTTACGCAAAAGCTATTAATAGGAACCCCCGATTGTGCAGTTACGCCTATACCTGTAGTTACTACACGCAGATATAACTTTTTGGTAATTGGGTAGTTTAGCGTCCCAAATTATTTTGACCATTTCTTTGCAATAATAACTGAAAGACATATAGGCCTACAATAACACATATTTAATTGAGAAAATCATAAAATGTGTGCTTGAAAACCTCTAGGAAGTCCCAAACAGGGTAACTATCGCGTAGAAATGGAAGCTGGATGAGGATTTCTTATGGCTAAAATGATGAAAAGAACGCTTCAAAGATGGAAGCTGGATCAGGGTTCTGTAATAGTAGTTGAAATAGAAGCTGGATACAAGTTTTCATCGATCTGAAATAGAAGCTGGATTCACGAATAGCACGATAAAGAAGTGGAAGCTGGATGAGTGTTTTTATAGATCTAAAAAATAGAAGCTGGATTTATGAAAAGAACGATAAAGAAAGGGAAGCTGGATGAAGGTTCCAGTTTTGATAAAATAGAAGCTGGATTAACGAGAAATTCCAAGTCTCAGCAATAACCTGAATAATTTGGGACGCTAAACTACCAATTACCACTTTTTTGTTGAATTAGCATTTTTATCTACATTCTTGCGTCTCCAATCACAGTTAAGCGTAGCTAAATTCGTAAAAGTGTCACATTACTAGTATAAAGTTTTATTTTTTCTTGGTTAGCGTTAAGCACAAAATTCTTCAAGTGCTCACTGAACAAGGCTACAAGATAATAAATAGGTTTTGATTAAAAGAGTTGCCAACAAGAATTTGAGAGCGCTTAGATAGAGATACCTGCATTCCAAATGCGGATATGCAATTGGTTTAATAAAGCACATGCCTTACTTATTTGGTGTGTCAGTCTTCACTGGAAGACCGAGATAGTTTGTGGATTGGTGCAGCCAGTTCAACTGCATTGGTTGAACTTTGCTTATCTGCAGTTATCAGAAAACCACTATTGTTTGTGCAACTGGCGATTGTTAATTAAAGCATTGTTTACAAAAGAGTTCTTGTTTTGTGCTAAAATTAGAATGGCTGTGAGTGGTTTGGTTCCTGCACGTTTCCTAGCACTGACGGCACAACTTGTATTCACAATTGTCTTATACTTATCCATGGTAAGTTGAAATCTAATTTTTCAAATAATATATATTTATACTTTTGTAGTTTTTTTATAAACAAAAGCACGTTTATTGATCATCATAATTACAATAACGATTTCCTTAGTAATAGGCCTTGTTTTTTTTGTTTTCATTTGTTGCATCAATGAGGCGGATAGATGAACATAAGTTGCCAACTTAGTGTCAAGGCAAGTTCCAGATCTCCTTAAGCACTATAAAGTCGACATTTTTACATTGTATATCAAATAATGTAATTAAATTTCTTTATTTTTAATGATGAAATTATCAGAATCCATTTACATATAAACTACTTGGAGGAGTTGATGTTAGAGTAATGTGTGATTAACTGAAACTTTGCTTTCAGAATTGCAATGTTCTGTCGTGCCTTCCGAAAACACAGAAAGCGGCTTATGATGGAACATTTGGCTCGGCCTGTCAACCCCCAGATAGTCTGTCACCATCTTATAACAGATTCACTTCGGATAAAACTGAGTAAGTTCTTGACTTTGGCAGCTTGGATTCATTCGGAAACCCCTCTGACTTCATGCAACGCTATTAAATAAGTTGGTGCCAGGGTGAAAAATTGCCAGGGAATTGTGGTGGTTCAACCCCTTACTCTTTCTTAACACACCAGATAGTAAAGTCCTCATTGCACACCCATGTCCACCTAAATCAACGTCTGACTCCACCGCAGTTATTTTTCTACAATTCTCATACTGGTTGGTGTTCTGCACTGGGCTTTCATGTAGCCTAGTGCTTTAGCAGTTTGGGGTTTGTGATTATGTTTGCCGTCGAACCAATGTTGGGTAGCTAATTAATTAGACGTTAATTAATTAGCAAATTACGTTACTTGATAGCTTATTCTAATTGATTAGTACTTAAGCCAAAATTGTAATTTTAATTAACTTTATCTGATTCCTATTAAAATCTCATAATTAAATACATAATTACCTTGCCTATATATTTTCTTATTTACTTTTTGATGCACACTTTCATTGTGACTAATAGCCAAAATTTCAAATGAGACATTGAATTTGGCATGACATGGTAAACAAAGACAAATATGGATATATAGACTTGTGTAATCTACAGAGCATTAATTTTATTTCACCTCAATTTTCAATTGTTTGCGATGTTCAGGAAATGACAATCTGAGAGTTTGAGTGTTTAATTTTATTATTGTCTTTGTGGTTTTTTTTTCAGGTTAACGATTGCTCTGTCGATTTCCCTTGGTCTGTTGGTATTTGAGTTGGTTGGTTTAATGGGTGGCATATCGACGTTCATGCACTCACAAGGCCTTATCTGTATCCTTTAGAAGTTCAACGTTGATGTGTTTAGTCTGATTTTATTACATGGAGTAGGCCCTAACAAAATTTAGGATCTGAAAATGAGAAGTGCTGTAGAAAATACTGAATGGATAAATAAATAAATAAATAAAATCATTTATTGATCCCACAATAAAACGTAAGATACGGAACATAATGTAACATGTGATAGTTAACATAGTAACACATTCGGCAGAGACTTTAGAAACAGAGTAGGGAGCAATAGGCACTCCAGAAGGGACAAGTCAATGGGACAATGAATTTAAGCAAGCTGGCACCCAGGGTATGATTAGGCAGGGACAAAATATATGTTAGTATAGTACATAACATTTATACAGTAGGAATAACAATATAGAAACAAGGTAAAGTCTTAACTATAGCTTAACTAACAAACACAGCAGATACTAAGCAATATAAATTAGTGTGTGTATGTGCACGTGCAATGGTTTTAAAGTGACTGAGGGATGTAAAAAAACATGCGGATTTCTTTTGGTAGACTTCCATTTACCAGGGCCCTAGACCCTAAGCGAAAACTTACGGACAACTTACGGATGATAAATCAATGTCTGAAGTTATGTAATAAATTATTCAAGCATAGGCCCTGTTAACTCTTTATGAATTCAAATTTTCACATACGCTGGACGAATAGAAAGGTGTACAGAAGAGTGGGAATGACTTAGAGCCTCATGCAGAAGGTCATTCAGAAAAACTTGGAATAGACCTACTCAGACCTAATCTGCAGGTGAGGGACCTGAGAGACAGGGCAGGAGGATCAAGACACTGGTGCTTGGAATGATGGAGAGCACGAACGGAAGAGGAAGGCCGCATGGAGAATGTACAGATGACTTCGAAGAGTGGTGTGGAAAGATGTATGGAGACTGAGCCATCCTTCTCTATGTAGATCCTGTTGGAGAAACATTGCAAAGCGACCATTGGACTCTTATGGGCACCCAGCTCATGGTTATTGATTGATTGAATAAAGTTAAACAATTTGGCTCTCTCCTTTTTAAGCTCCTAATTGTAATTTATAAATTGGCATAATGCAAGTGGATGCACTGTTCATGCACATAATTATCCAGCTGGTCTATTTCCCCTTCTTGACTAATTAAACCCATTGTAAATTTACGTTTTCTGCATTTTGTGTAGGATTGGTCTTGCAGTGTGGTAACTAACCCTTTATAGGATTTTGCATTTTCAGAATTTATTGTTAAAGCAAGAAATATTTTGACAGGAAAAGTTTAATTTAGATGCCAGATGGTCCAGTGCTCTATACATGGATAAATATACATGTCGAATTGTAAATTGTCATATTTTCTGTCTTGAGTGAGTTAATCATCTTGTATGTTTGTCTCCTTAACTGACTGCTGTAGCGGCTGGATGCCACATAGCTGGTGCCATCTGCATTGTACTGTATCGATTTGATGCGTGGTGTGCCTCGTACTACTGGTTCATCTTTGGATTCTGCTGTGCTGTTCCGTTTGTGACAGAGTGTGGCGTCTGGATAGGAGTTCTGGCATGCAAGAAAGTCGTATAGACATCTCACCAGTTTCAATGACAATAAGAATATGCTGCAACGTATGACTTGCCAAAAGAACAATTGGCTCAGACAGACAGACAGACAGCCAAGCAGACAGACATAGAGACAGTGAGATACAGAGACAGAGAGAGAGAGTCTGTATGCATCCGATATATGGAAGAAATGTGATAAATCAGTGGTTCTCAAAGTGGTGGTCCGCGGACCGGCGCCGGTCCGCGGAGACCTGATCACCGGTCCGTGAAGAAGTCTGAGAGTGAAAATAAATTATAAATATTAATTTATATATGTTTCAAACTGTGAAATTCTTTGAATTGTCATTCAAAATTTATTCAAACTTTTTCCTCGATTTAAAAAAATACATTACCAGTGCCTTATTTTCACTTGCCAACAGTTACTGGCGTTTTAAAAAAACTTGTATTCTTTAAAATTAATTTTCTACGTCTATTACTGCAGTCAGTTTCGTTTTATTTCTGTTGATTCTTTGGTGTGCGATAGTCAAGCAAGCGCTGATCAATCATTAAAGTTTTTCTTACTGGATGTACTTCTTTTAATTTTGTAATCTGATATAAAATTATATATATAAACAAATGTGTTTGTGGGATTTAAAAAAATTTGCAAAATGTAAACAAGCTTGTCTGAGCGCATAGCCTAAATGATAATTCTGAACTTGTTTCCTATGTGAACATCCAAGCTAAGAAATCGACCATTCACACAAAAATATGATCCACCATATTTAAAATGTATTGATATTCTGATTTGTGTGTTTTATTTCGAGCAAATGTTTCCACCATTAGCGCAAAATTTTAGTCTATTTTTGCAGATCCTCTTATAGGCCAACATTTACAAACTTCTAATCTTGTGTGAAACTTTGGGTTCAAATTTTAGAAATGCAATTAAATAACAATTAAAGTGAGAAATAACTGAAATGCTATTAGGAATATGTCCCAATTAATGAAACAAAGCCTTAATTACGAATAACCCTGTAATAGTATAAAAAAAATTAAATATAGTTTGTTTTTGTTTGCGCATGCCATTTAAGTTAGTGGTCCGCGAGCTTCCAACAAAATTATCGCCGGTCCGTGGCCTGCGGAAGTTTGAGAACCACTGTGATAAATAACTGATGCTCATTGTAGCATAAATTATAGACTGGGGCAGTTGAGCCTATCTTAATCATTTTAATTGTTTGTATGCGCATTTGTTATAGCACCTCTTCCAGCCCTCAACCGCTACTCAGAGGCGCTCCCGACTACAGCGCAGACACTGCATCGGAGTTTCACGCCGAAGCGCTGAGCAATTGCGAGTGAAGGACTTGCCCAAGGTCCCTACGCGGTGACTCGAGGTGGATTCGAACCTTGAGCTTCAAGGCAACGACACCACCACTACACCACCGCGCCCCACAATGGTAGGCTGGTGAGCAGTTAAACGGAGTCTATATTTTCACCATTTGACAGTGTGAGTTAGACTTGTTATGTTTGGATGCATTGTTTCATCACGTAATCCATTTTTACTTTCGAAGAGAGTAATCAGCTTGGGAAGAAGAAGATTGTAATTTGAACCACAGGAAGTCGGAAACTTTATTAAATATTACTAATCATTAGAGTTCAGTGGACCAGGTCAGCGGCGCCCGCAGGCGTACGCACTTACGCAAGTGCGTACAGCAGCGGCGCCCGCAGACGTACGCAAATAGGTAAGTGCGTACAGCGGCGGATAGAAAAGGTATGTTTTTGGTAAATTTTTGGTCGATGACTAAAAAAAAAAAAAAAAAAAGGTCATCAGTTTTTTCGGCGGATAGAAAAGGTATGTTTTTGGGAAATTTTTGGTCGATGGCTAAAAAAAAAAGGTCATCAGTTTTTTCGGCGGATAGAAAAGGTATGTTTTTGGTAAATTTTTGGTCGATGACTAAAAAAAAAAAAAAAAAAGGTCATCAGTTTTTTCGGCGGATAGAAAAGGTATGTTTTTGGGAAATTTTTGGTCGATGGCTAAAAAAAAAAGGTCATCAGTTTTTTCGGCGGATAGAAAAGGTATGTTTTTGGGAAATTTTTGGTCGATGACTAAAAAAAAAAAAAGGTCATCAGTTTTTTCGGCGGATAGAAAAGGTATGTTTTTGGGAAATTTTTTGTATGACTAAAAAAAATCATCAGTTTTTTCGTCGACCGAAAATTTTCCCCTCTTCGCCCCTCCATCGAAAATTTCTGTGCGTACAAGAAAAAAATCCTGCGGGCGCCGCTGGACCAGGTAGATGTTTGAGTGCATGTACAGTTGCATACTCAAGCAAGGAAATTAACACATTGGTAATTCAAATGATATTCTTTAATAAGCAGAGAAATTGAACACATTAGTTATGCAAATGATATTCTTTAACTGTTTAACAATCAGAGGAATTGAACACATTAGTAATGCAAATGATATTCTTTAATAAGCAGATAAATTGAATACATTAGTAATGCAAATACTACCCTTTAATAAGCAGAGTAATTGAACACATTAGTAATGTAAATGCTATCCTTTAACAAGCAGAGAAATTGAATATATTAGTAATGCAAATACTACACTTTAATAAGCAGAGAAATTGAACACATTAGACTAATTAGTGATGCAAATGATATTCTTTAATTTAATAGTTTTTCTTCATGTAAATTTATTCACCTCAACCATTTATAGTTTCACTTGAAGTTTGTTTTGGATCCATTAGTTTCATTTTGTATAGTTGACTTCTTTATTCTCCAATTCATATGAATTGTTCGAGCCACCTCGTAACGGAAACAAAATTCTTTTCCACAAAGCGAATGTTGGCGCTTATTCTTTTCTCCGTTTGGTTTTTAACCGTCGCGAAACAACTGATGTTGGAGGTGAGAGAGAAGAAATCTCGGACCTAATGCAGACAGAAATTAGTTTATTCATCACTTGTACCGGGCACACAATGCAATGTGCTATGCAAATGTCCATATCCGCAAGTTTTGTGGTCTTTCTGTCTACTGACTACATAAGCTTTTCCTCAAGTTGTGAATCTTCTCTGGCCTACGATTGTCCGTGGTTTACTGAGGCAACATGGGAATATACTGACAAAGAGTCCTAAAGTTATCCTCACGAATGAATGAATGCATATTCACACATGGATGTATACAGTATACTATATATGGACATAGGTCTGTGGGTGCCAGTGTGTTGGGGCAAGGGAAGACACTTGTCCTGGATCTGAAATCAAAATTAAATATATTATTTTAAACAATTTAAATTGGTATAATCTGACATGTGGTTTGCTTTGTTGGGTACTTATACAAAAGAACCCTTGTACACTGAGGGGATACAGTCATGTATGTATGTATGCATGCATGTATGAATGTATGCATGCATGCATGCATGTGTGCATATATATGTGTTGGCCTTGTAGTATGCATACATATGTGAATGAATGTATGTATGTATGAATGTAATATGTATGTATGTATAAATTATTTTGCCTATGTATTGAAAATAATTTTTTGTGCCAGGCCTACATGGTTCTCCCTTTCATACAATCTGCTGGCGCCCATGCGCCGTAGGATGTACATCGTAACGCTACAGTTGCCTAGGCCTGTCTGCGGGTCATTTTCTTTTATAAGCTTACTAAACAAAACAGTTTAATATGTGTGAAGTGAGTAGGCCTACACGCCGCATACCCGTATAGGCCAACCCTCGACTACAGCCCTACCCTTGATTGCTCTGCCTAGGGGCCCGGTAGGCCTATTTCTGTCGTTAACGTTGTGAAAATAACATCAATATTTAAGAAGAAAGTCAGTACGAACGTCTTTAAGTTGTTCTTCGGTGTTGAAATTGCGGGTCATTGGACCTGTCAGCCACATGCCCGTGCCGAAAGAATATCTGGTTGAAACATAAAAAAAATTGAGTCAGTGATAGGCCTCCTTGATAGCATATTCACATAGGGCACATAATTTTTATAGGACCCATGATCCCATATGAGACTCATATAGACCTATAGAGAAGCCAAATATGGGTTACCGTTAGGCTACGTCTAATAGACTTATCCATGAAAATTCTGGCAGGATTTAGACGTGACTCCAAACATTAGGCGTGATTTACAAATGTCAAACAATAGGCCTAACTAAAGACTTTTACAAGATTTACCAGTTTTCATGTGTGAAAATTATCTAAAGTTCAAACTCAATCGTCCGCTGTAGGTCAATAATTCGACTTATAGGCTATTTATGTTAGACTGCGCGTATAGCCTACAATTTTCTTTTAGGTTGCAACACTGTTAAACACAGACCTATGCCTTGTGCCAAGAACAGGGTCATGCGCAAGGAAAATTGGAAAAAAAACAGAGGTACTGGTACAGCCATGGCCTATACTCGTCAGATAGATATATAGGGCCATATCCAATGTAAGCCTAATATCGTCATTGCTTGACAAGTTATAGCCCTAATGATGGTGCAGTCTTTCATACAACAGTGTATATATATATAGGCCCTAACTTCAACTTAATTAGGGCCAACGTTAGATTCCTGGAGGTTTATGCAAGCATGATCTAAATTATGATTCTAAGTTCAAAGTTTCTAAAGAGACATAGCCAACATACATACAGACAGACAGACAGACAGGCAGGCAGGCTGACTGACTGACTGACTGACTGACTGACTGACTGACTGACTGTGACTGACTGACTGACTGACTGACTGACTGACTGTGACTGACTGACTGACTGGCTGGCTGGCTGGCTGACTGACTGACTGACTTACTGACTGACTGACTGACTGACTGACTGACTGACTGACTGACTGACTGACTGACTGACTAGAGAGGAAGCATGTCATTGTCACGCCTCACCTGGCATCGATTCTGTCGTAGTTGGCCTTAAACCAGTCCCAGATATAAGCACCAATTGTCGGATTTATCCTCAACTCGGCGATTGCCTTCTCCAGCTCCCCAAACCAGACGTGTCCAAATGTGTCGTTAGACAGAAAGCTCTCCAGAAATCTGAAGGCAGCAATGGTTCCATAGTAATAATTCGCAGTAAAATTGCAGAAACGTCCTCAAAATGACCTAATTGTAGGCCTAATTAGGTCTATACAAATGAATAAGAATTTTGGGGCAGCATATAGATTGGATTGAATAATATTTAGTGAAATTGATGGCGCTTTTTAATTTGTCGCCCCTTTGATCAGATACCTCGCCGAGCTCCCCTCCCCATAGATCCCACATAGGTCTTCCCCTATAATTTTGTATAGACGCTGTCCCGGCCTTATAGCCGCCATTTTGGGAAATATTGCCAAGGCCCGTCAATAAAAATAACTCTGATTGAAAACCAATTGATATGAGACACCGAAACTCACCAATCACTATAGGCCTAGCTATTATGATCCTCTTCCAAGGTGGGCCTACTTCTAAAAGAGACGAAGGAAAGACGTCATAGTTTTAAATCCGAAAGACACAAATGTCGTTTGGTCAGTTTATACTTTAGCCTTTAGGCCTATACACACACAAAAACTAAGCCAAAGATGTAAGAGATCATATGGAAATCAGGGCTGTTTTTAAAGAATTTTTAGAACTGCACAATCCCTTCTTTCCTTTCCCATCCTCCATGGTAAATTACTTCCAATCGGAGGAAAATGGCCTTTTCAACAAATTTTAACTACACAGAAGTGCTTCTACAACTGCACATATTCATTTAGAACTGCACATTTTGTGTACAACTTCACGTTAAAAAAGTCCTGATGGAAATCTATGGATGAGGAGAAATTAGACAAAACAAAGGATTGAGGGGGACACGTCCGCCACGCAAGTTACATAAACTTATCAGAGATCTAATTTTCAAATCATCGATCGCCATTTAACTGATATATAGCCTTGATAGGCTCATAAGAGTTAGCCTAATTAGTTTAATAAGATAATTGACGCAACGAATAGAATCATGCTCACTGATAAGGCCTTGCAAGTGAAACAGATCGATGCAGTATAAAAATTGGTTCTCGTTTATATTTAGGTAAAGAAAGCTGTTTACAGGAGTCAACGTGTTCCAAGACGCCGCAATCAAAGATCTGGCACATCTCTTTTACTATCGAAATTAGTAGCCTATAGGCGTAATTGCATGGATTCACGCATTATAGGCATACTGCGCTCGTGAATAAGCTGGTGCCCAACGATTGGCTTTTGAGTTGTGCTTTAGAAATTTGGAGATTGCAATTAGCCTACTGTAATAATAATGTGCCAGAGTAGCCTACTTGTTCTAATTTCATAGCTTTTGAAATATGGACTCCGGGTTCAAGGGCGGATACAGGAATTTTCGAAGGGGGGCCAAAATTTTTGGTATTGTGAGACAATAGAAAAAATTTTTAGTCATCGACCAAATTTTCCGGGAAAAAGATACCAACTTATCCGCCAAAAAAGTTGATGACCTTTTTTTTTTTTTTTTTTTTAAGTCATCAACCAATTTTTCGGGAAAAGGAGATGCCATTTCCGAACGGGGGGCCACGTCCCGTACGATTTTCTAATAGGGGGGGCCAGATGTCCTGTTTTTCTCTCCCACTACATGTTTTTGAAACCAAATGGGGGGGGGGCCACGTTCCATGCAATTTTTAAATGGGGGGGCCATGGCCGGATTGATGCAAGAATGCAAACAATTAGTGCATGACGATTAGAGAAAAGCATCATTACAAACCTAAATGACTGACTCACCTATCCAGTAGCGTAAAGTTCCTTACACAGGCCAGACCAATCAGCAGATCTTCTCTTGCTATAGATTTCCCTTGCGCGATGAATCGATTAAAGGTCGTGTTCCATGCGAATTCGTCAGCAGAATGAGCAATCCCGTTGCAGTAGACAGTGCGGCGAATGTTCGCAGGAATGGCGTTCAGTCTGAAAATCGAGTTAAAGTAGCCTATTCATGCAACTATTCTTAAATTGAACATCAAGAAAACCAAGCGTAGACAATGTCAGTGGCGGTGCCAGGATTTCAGTATTGGGGAGACCAGGGGCGGATCCAGGGGCCAATCCGGCCATGCCCCCCCCCCCATTTAGAAATTTCTTTATTTTTGACCAGCTATTTTGCTCGGAAAGTAGACGTGGCCCTTCCATGAGTAAATCCGTACCGTAAAATGGGGTAAAATTGGCATATTTTGAAGGGTTTTTGAGCAAAAGACTTGCTTTTTTAAACTATGAGCATTTTGGATGGTACCTATAAGACCCTATAAAATTGGAAAATTTAGAAAAAATTATTTCCATACTTTAAAAATATTTGAAAAAAGGACAAAGTTACCCCGGGTTTGGGGCAACTTTGGCACCATGTATTATTTCAACGTGAGGCCAATTCCTGGGTAACTTTGTCATCCTAGAACGTTTTTAAAACGTATTGCGCATATGGGCCAAGCCCAACTCTTTTCACAAATCAGAAATCCTTCCAAGGATACCGATTTTATAGCAGTTTTGAGCTTGTATCGTCCGAAACCACAAAATGTGTTACCCTGGTAACCAAAAATTGCGTCATCAGTCGCTTTCAACATGTGGCTCAGCTCTCGTCAAGTCTACTTCATCAAATTTTGGGTTGCATGGGTGGTACGAAGCAATGACTCCAAGATTTTGATCAGATAGGCTACGCGTATTAACACGGTTCTCTGTGTATAATACATAGTCTGGTTCCATGCGTCAAAGTTACCCCGCAGTGCCAATGTTACCCCATTTGACGGTAGGACTTTGGCCCCGCCCTTCGAAAATTTCTGTATCCGCTCTTGGGCGGGGGGGGACTGAAGCCCATGGTCGGAGACTTGGTCCAGAAGTTGAGGGGAACGAATAATGGAGAAAATTCTCCATTTTCATTCGCCAAAATTTCTGACGACCTTTATTAAAAGTCATTTGGACTGAATATAAAAAAATTCGAATTTTCCTAGTCCAAAAAGCTGACGACCTTTTTTTATTAGGTCATTGGGTGTGAATCTCAAGAAAATATTTCATTTTCCCAGTTAAAAAAAGCTGACGACCTTTTTTAGTCGTTTGGTCGAAATCACATACAGATATTCATTTCCCTGTCCCGAAGAAAGCCTGATGACCCTTTATTGGGGAGGAACTAAGTCGAAATCTCATGAAAATATTTCATTTTCCTTGTCCAAAAAACCCTGATGACCTTTTGGGGGGAGCTTGGCCTCTAAGCCCCATGGCACCGCCACTGGACATTTTAACTTCTCCCTCCTGCCTAGTAAATAGCTGCATGCGCTGTCTATAGGCATAAAACATTAGGCCTATATTCAAATTTAAAAGTTACGTTACTCGCACGTGGGATTCCCTGCAATAGGCCTAATTCAAACCCACGATCCGAATCTGTTCAGATTCCTAACCATCCAACCATCTTAATCTCTCTAGAGTGCACAGTAGACATACATCTCCCCTCCTCCGTCCGGTGCGGATACAGACATTTTCGAAGGGGGGACCCAAAATTTTCTGTGATCTTTGCCAGAAAAAATCACTAGTCACTCATCCTCAGTTCTCTAATCGATCAATATGACTCCTGATCTATTCAGCATCAGTCTTTGATGCTCAGCATTTAAAGAACTCTTATCATAATGATAGTTTGCTCAATAATTCACTGTCCACTCTTTTGTCTCTAACACTACCGGTATATGATTACCTCAAAGGCTCCAATTGTCTATTCTACTCTCTGACCTCCCTGCAACCATAGAGTATATTATATGCAATAGAATGTTGTGAAAGGCTTGTTATATTATGGGCTATTTGAGTAGGCCTACTGTGGTCCTCGACTGTCATGTCTGCAGAGAGCTCATACAGTGGGAAACTTTCCGTAAACTGATTTCAATTTCCTGTTTGAGTTGTGCCTTTGCTCGTAACTTCTATTCTGCGCGAAATAATAACAATGGATTCTGTAGATTGATCGTAAAATTGATTGGGCAAACTTCAGCAGCTGCCGTGTAGGCCTAGTTTAGATTTTTAATTATGCTAGGCCCTGTTGTTTTAGAAAAAATAGAAAATTTCACTATCGTAATTATAAAACACAACTTTTCTAATATAAATATATCCTAAGGCATTCGTTGATAAAACTTAAATTCTATTTATAGGAATAGACATAGGCCCTACGCATATTCCATCTGCTTCTTTCTGCACAGACCTAGGCTATTTCATTCATTCGCTTAACATCTTTTCGTTACTAAACACTTCTTTATAAAAACCAAAAACTTACGTGTCGTTCTCGATCCAGGCTTTATACAACCGAGTCGTATTTGCTCTGCAGCTTTGGTGACCCGAAGAACAAGACATGGGTATAATCGTTCCACGCAATATTCTATCAAACATACAACCACACTGAGTTATAGTGTTGTAGACGGAGTATGGTAGGCGTATTTAGCATTGCATGGCCATGTAGAAAAGATTGTAGGCTATAATAGTTTAGAACAGTATAATATATTTAATTACAGCCCATTGGTGCTAACTATAGGCTACAGTAGCCTACCTACGACATAGGGTTATTATTTATTGTCATTGCTTAAAGTGCAAAAAAGAAGTGCCTGCATGGACGCTCTTTGTCTTTCTCTGGTGTGCTGGCCAAAATTAATAAAAGTGGCAGGACGGTTTTCAGATTTTAAAATTAGTGCCAGCTGGACGCCGTCCATGACCGCCCAAGCACACTTTAAGGAAGTTTAAGCCCTGGTTATTGTAAGACTATTTTTTCCTAACAGCCAGACACGCATTCATTTACTCACTTGCTAATTCACTCATTCGTTCAGTTGTTCATTCATTCAAACAAAGCATTTTGCTGACAGCTTGAAATGGGTAACCGTAATCTCCAAATTTCTAAATCGACCCACAAAAGCCAAGCGCAAGGCACCAGCTATTCATGTGCCATGGGTTTAAGTCAGTGGCGGCGCTAGGAGGGGCTGGGGGGCCAGGCCCCCCTACAAGAGGCTCAGCCCTCCCCCTAAAAAAAGGCCATCAGAATTTTTTATATTGAAATATCCACGATTTTCGGCTGACAACTAAAAAAGGTCGTCAGAAATTTTGGCGGCGAAAATGGAAAATTTTCATGAGATTTCGGTCGATGACTAAAAAAAGTCGTCAGAAATTTTGACGGATGAAAATGTGAAATTTTCGACGCGAGGCTTCAGCCCCCCCCCCCCAAACTGAAATCCTGGCGCCGCCACTGGTCTAAGCTTATAGTCGAAGAGGTTGTCCAAAGGAGTAGTCTGAAGGAGGTCGCGGTTTGGCTACCAAAGGGTCAAAGGTGGAAGAATAGCTGTTAAGGTGGGAAGCCTTTAGGTTGAGCTCTGGAAGGTGGAATATCAAGTGAGTCGGGGTGAGAGTTCCGAAAGAGGTGAGACTAACATGTAAATAGAGTCATCATTGTCATGATTAGGCCTAATTAAAGTAGGGCCTAGTTAATTATGTTGTTTCTAGGTCAATTATTAAAGTATGGCCTATAGCAGCTAATTATGTTGTTTCTAGATTAATTGAAGTGTATGGCCTAGCAGCTAATTATGTTGTTTCTAGATTAATTAAAGTATGGCCTAGTAGCTAATTATGTTGTTTCTAGATTAATTAAAGTAGGGTCTAGGTAATCATGTCGTTATTAGATTAATTAAAGTATCGTAAAGCAGCTAGTTATGTTGTTTCAAGATTAATTAAAATAGGGTGTAGTCAATTACGCTGTTGCTAGATTAATTAAAGTAGGGTCTAGTTAATTATGTTGTTATATAGGCCTACTTCTGTTCGGCGGTTCCTTCGTCTTTAACTTCAAGTTCATTCATCACTTCTGTCGTCAGATTAAGAACGTACTTCTGAAAAAGAACACAATGCACAACACACGTTTGATCAGTTCAAATCTTGAGATCGGCACTCATGCAGTCTGGACGAACGTTGAACAAAGAATAAACCGATATTTAGGCCTACTTTAATAATTATTATTGCTCTTTGACTCGTTTATTCATTAATTTAAAGTGGTCCCAGGTAGGCCTATTCAAATAAAGCTTCAACTTAGTTTGAATGAATGTCTTGTGTTTTAGTTAAGTGGGTGTTTTCGCATAATCTTTGATATAGGCTACATGTTCTATTGATGATATCAGATTCTAAAGGCGATCACGGTTCAAGAATCAGAAGGGTTTGAAATGTACGAGAAGAATTCTAAAAGAACTTTGCGGAAAGGATATATGGAAGAAGCGAATCTCTCGACGCTACGACTTTTCACTGCCTTTAAGCAAACTGCTATTGCAGATTTATAGAACTAGGCTTACTGAGAACGTCAACAATGCCGCATAGGCCTATCTATATTACTATAGGTAAGGTAATCGAGTACACCAATGAAATACAGACATGTATGTGCATTTTTTAAACTTCCGTTTTCCTTTAAGTGCACCGTGTAACCAGCAGCATTTCAACAAACACTCCAGCACAATAAACACGGATCAGCCGAAACTTTAGAATCGGATCGCGAGAATTCAAGTCTCAATAGCAGCTGCGAATAATTTGAATGAAACATGACAGAGATATAATTATGCTGCTTGTAGGCATTGTCTCACTTCAAAACGTTCCAGGTAGCTCGTATTGGACACCATGACGTGGATTTTCTCTAGGGCATCATAAATATTTATCCATGCTGGTAGATATCGCTCCTTCGACGCGTACTTGGTGAGGCTGAGAGCTATGTCGAATCCCAGCTGCTGAGCTTCGGCTAGATTCAGCGCATCGCTTAGCAACTGCGATCGTTGCTGATCAGTAAAGACCTATACAAAATATTATTAAAGGCCTTTTAGACGAGTCCAAGAATGGACCTACATATGTAGGCTCGATCGCCTTCCTAGCACCAGTCAAGTCAAGTTTTTCATTGCGGCCAATCTCACATACAGCACCGTCACAGGCTGATGAGAGAGGAGGCCCCGAAGGGATCTAGCAATACCGCTGAGATGGACACCCACAGTACGAATTATCACCAAACAATCGAAAGATGTAACGAAGAACGATGTAGGTGGCCTACATCGTTCTTCGTTACATCTTTCGATTGTTGATAGGCCTAAGGTCATAGTGTTAGACAAAAACCTCACGAGCAGATCAAGTTCATAATTCAGAATTGGCTTGGAAGCATTAGGTCTACATATGGCCTATCATGATAAATTGGTATAATAGGCCTAAGCTTAATTATTATAATTGAACAACGCCCGAGACATCGTCCTTTGAAAACTAAGTTGCTTAGAAGATTTCTTTTGCACGGCAACTCAATATTTGTGAGCGACCTCACAATGCAATGAATGCATGCATGCTGGATGCATGAATAAATAAGAGTGAGATATATAATGCTTTGATTAGCCTACAGCTTGGACAATGGAAATTGGGCCCATACTCACTAAAAATTAGAATGATAGTAATGACACCGTGTACTAATGTGAAATTTATTTAGACATTTTTAACCTGGCACCTGATTTGTCTTAAATTTTCCATATTGAGCATTCATCCAAGCATTTTCGTTCTAAAGAGAATAATTGGTCAGATTTGCTAGCGCCCTCTACTTGACCAGTAGGCTAGCTTCCACAGCCCGTCGGCCTATACGGATTCACCGAATGTGTTGCTCCGTATAGCCCTACGACCTGCGCCCAATTGTTTATCGAGAGCAAACTATTGTCCTTATGTTCTATTAATTTGCATTTGCCTTGTGGGGCGCGGTGGTGTAGTGGGCATGTTCCTTAGGCCTTGCTTTCAGTGGCGGCGCCAGGATGTCAGTTTGGGGGGGGGGCTGAATTTGCCTTTCCATTTCGCCCGTCAAAATTTACCTTTTTTAGTCATTTGGTCTAAATCTTGGAAAACTGGTCCTTTTCCGTGACCGCCAAACTGTCTGCCAAACCTCGTGCGTATACCTTTACGGTTATTTGGGGGGGATAAAGGGGGTTAATCGTCCAAAAATGTTAGTTTTACATGGAAAAAAATGGATGGCCTTTTTTAGGGGGGCTTAGCCCCCCAGGCCCACACTAGCGCCGCCACTGCTTGCTTTGCAGCCGGAGGACTGGAATCCACATCAAGCTGCCCCACGTTGGGACCTTGAGCAAGACCTTTCACTCGCAACTGCTCGGGCGCAATTCGGCGTGAAGCTCCGAAGCAGTGTCCGCGCTGTAATTTGGAGAGCCTCTGAATAGAAAGTTTGAAGGGGCGCTATAGAAATGGCGAAATGAATAAATAAATAAAAATTATGATAGTTTTTGTTCAAACAAGAAACGATCTCGAATCCCATGCTTAACACAAAATCTGAGTGTCAAGGCACTCGATCATAGGTCTACCTTGTAATCGTTTAACAGCTGTTTCGTTATGTTGTCCCACAGTGCAAGTTCATAGTTTACTCGGAAATATCCAGCTTGGTTGGAATTAAATAGAATCCAGTTGTCGCTGGCATTGAGATGAATCAAAGCAACTACAACGTTAACAGCAGAGATTGCTATCATTAATAAGATAACTGACATAGGGACGGCGTAAAACGCACAAGGCACCAATAACTTTTGACGAAATCGCTATGTCTTGTAAAGAGGAAACTACAACCCGGAGAAAGAAAAGGTTTGTAGTGGCAATTAAGTCCAGTGTGCCTGAAAAGGCCCGCAGCGACGGAGGGCAGACCTGTGAAATGTCAGGGGCCCGGCGTCTTTTGAGGGTCTGGGCTATTATAGAAAAGTTTACGAGTTGTGTCTTTTAAAGATAGGCCTAATATTGCTGAGATATTTACCTACGATTAGTTTAAACTTCAAGTTAACAACTTAATAAAATCATGTTTTACAGGTAAATATGAAATTGTAGGCCTAGCTCGTATCTGCACGTTTTCAATTCAAATTGTTTATGAAAAATTGTTTATCATTATGCCTTAAAATAGTTTCGAGCCGTGACTGCTCTCACTGTAGGGGGGCACGAAATTTCTCTCGTCAGCCCTGTGTCTGAAGAACAAGAAATTAAAATTCAGTTGAAAGATTGGAACCTCTTAAAATAAGCTACTGAACAATTTTCTGGAACCTCGAAAACAGTAACTAGAATATTCTGACTGTTTCAATGGTTCTTTTTCAACAAAAAGTGAATTATAATAATAATAATATTTTCTTTATTGAACGATCCGGTTGCAAGACTCCAAGCGGTTACAGTGTACAGTTATGCAATTGAAACAATTCGCAAGAACTCAAATGGCAGAAGACATGCATCTTAATTAGGCCTACTGACAGAATAGACAGCCTGCAATACAGCGAGTCCGCTTAGCTCCATGCGAGTGTGTTATCCAAAGCGCTACCGCCTATACCTGACCTTAGAGTCTACCATTTTGTCCCAATACCATTCTGTCCATACCATTTTGTCCGTAGCCTATACCATATGTCCGCCACCATTTTGTCCGGTCACCGAGACAAGTGCATTAGACAAATTCAATAGGCCTACCTATTACACTTACCAGTTATTGTTTTATTCAACCACACCCGACCAGCGTGTCCTGCTTCAGTTTTATAATTGATAGGAACGTGCCACTTGTACCTAAAATGAAGAGTCTATTAATGGTACCCGGTATGATGTTATTGCCAGGGCCATTTTAAGGAGTTTTGGGGCCCTAGGCACAAACCCTAATCCTAAACATATCCACGAGTCTAATCTAGTCTAGCCAAATCAAGGTTTCTGGGGACGGAGAACAAGTATTTACACACACATTTTTGTCGGTCGATTGCTCGAGACGTGTAGCGCCGAGACGGGAGGGCTATGGGAAAGGAATGTCCGAATGTGTCCCTCCATGAAGTCAGAAATTGTTGAATTTTCACATTGCATTTTAAGCTGCCATCTTTTCAAAATTGCTCAACATTCGCAGTGCTGACATGCCTAGTCTAAGACTTCTATGATTGTTCTTGCAATTGTAATAATTCCTTATTCAGTTTCCACATTGTAATGATAGGCCACATGCAGCATTGTAAGCTGGGATCTAAGCAAAATTACAGATTATTATTTCAGTGCTGATTACAAGAGTGGTTGAAAGTTTCAATAAAATTAATATAATTATTATTACAATCATAATTTCTTGACGTATCAAATTCAGCAACTCAGTTCTGCTGCTTCTGTACCATTAGGCCAACAGCATAATAGGCCTAATAGCCTAACGAATAACTGCAGGCAGATCTAGGCTATAATTATATAAGACCTACTTTCTTGCATTGGAATTGGCTTATTCCCGCGCGTTGCTAAAAAGGCTTGTATTGTTGACCATGGAGGATAGGCCTACAGTTCTCGGAATTGCCACAAATGTTACACAAACCAAGGAAGAACCGCCAAAATCTGGAAGTCATGTAGTAGGCCTAATGATGCTGTTTTACTAAGTGTTCAAGTAACAAAACCTTTTTAAATTTCGACAGTTTTAAATTTGAAAGGTAGCACTAAAAAGTCGAAAATTGGTTTTACAAAAATAGTACTTGTACAAATATTAACAGTAAATTATACTCATTGTAAGATGATTGTATCATATTATTACATTAATAGATTTTATCGTCATAATATCATACAATAGTAAATAATATCACGGTATATTACTAGAGTTCGTGTATTATACAATAATGTAAGCAGCAATTCAAACTTATAATTTGGTCAAATGTTTTGGGTAGTCATTTCTGGGTGAAGTTCCTTCCACACTGGGAGATGCTTAGATTAAACACTGAACGTAACCCGATTCCCGTCTCAAACTCTCAGTCTCAGATATAGAGTGCCGGTACTCTATTCATGACTTCTATGGGCATGTGTGTCGATTTGTTACGTTTATTAATATTGATAGAAGAACCTAGGCCTATACACAGCTAGAGCACAGCAATCTTTGTATTACAAGTGTACTGTGTAAAATAAATTTAAGCTTAGCACACGTTAAAGTTCGTATAACATGTTGCTAATTTGTTATGCAATGTAGCATTTTGGGTCGCCGCGGGGCCCCCCTGTTGCGCGGGGACCTAGGCCCGGGCCTCGCGGGCCTGTGCCTTAAAACGGCTCTGGTTATTGCAACTAGCAGTTTGCATCATATTCTGGTTGACAGCCATGTTGCCATGCCACAATTAAAAAAAGCATGCGACAGATGTAGGCTAAGCCTAATTAGCCTAATTGTCATGGTTAGGCCTATAGCTTTAGCGAGAATTAGAAAAATGCAAGGCAGAAAACTAAAAGCGTGTTTATTTTTAAAGAGGTTTCTACATGTAGGCTAATCGCAGATTTCTTAGTTTCACTTTGTGCATTATTAGTATAATTAAACCTATAATGCGAAGAAATTTGTTAAAAACCAAAAGATAGTAGTTAGAAAATTCGGAGACAATTTTCCAGGGGGAAAGTGACCTCTCTTGCCCTTATGTGCGGGCACCCATGTAAGCTTATGTGCCTGTTTTCATATCTGCATCTCATTGCCTATCTTCTTATCTAGGCCTACTTAAATCGTCTGGTCGCGTTGATCAAATCCAGCAAATTATCGGGTTACGACAGGATGTACATGCACGTACAATTTCAAATGGAAATAAACAGAGTTGTAACTTTAGACTGCTTTGTAAAGTAATAAATATATAAAACAAATCCCGCACCATCTTTTGGTCTATAATAATATTATATAGTGTATTTTCTGAACATGCACAAATGGACTTTTAAAACGATCAAGACTTAAGAGAAATCCAACCCGTATGCTGACGTGGGGCTATCCACATCGTCTAGAGGATCCATCAGGAATCGTTTCTGCGTTAAATTGACTTTGTTGCAAGGAAGAAGTTGGATGTTGATTACGGGATAACCCATGCTGTAAACCCAGGTGTTCATGATCTCAGAAATATTTGTACTTGCGCCAGCTTGCTACATGGAGAGATAAAATGAAGGTGAGATTCGCGTGAGTGCAACGTTTACAAAGAAATCCGACCTGATTAAAAGCCTCCTTGCGTCGTGTAGGCAAGTTCATAGACTATTGGGCCTCAGACAGTTAGAAAGTTTGTCTATTATAGTGGACTTTCGCATGCAGACACGTAGAACGCGAACAACATTGTCTCTTAAATGTAGCTTGTCTGTTCTAACGAACTCGGAGTTCCTCATTCGTCAGTCTTCTTCTTCAAGTTCTGTGCCCAGGATCAGGTTCAGACGCGCAATTGCATCACTCCTTCTGATGTTGAGTCTTCTCCTTCAGTGTCCTCAAGTCTTCCATCATCATCGTCCAATCCAAAAGCATCTGTCTTTCTGTTTCTCTTTTCTTTTGCCTCTCAAAATAAGTCAATCCATTTCCTTTGCCTCATTCCAATTGAATCCATTATAGCTCAGTTCCTCATGCACCACTTGCACAATTGGTAGCAATTAGCATTATTGAAAGGCAATAAGTTGCAGTTCCGCTCATTTTCACGCTTTATGTCTATCATTGAATACAAACATGTGAAACTTTTGGATGCTTATACCACACAAGTTTAAGACATGTTTCAGATGAAAGATTTAAGATTGTTAAACATTATTGTATAGACCTCTAATTGAGTTTCATGTAGGCCCTATACAGTAAGTTGTCGTTTCAACTGTTTAGACCCAGTTGTATGGCTATTTACTCTTTGTGCAATAACCTCTATTTTGGCCTGCATCACCTCAATTTTTATTCGTAGGCCTACTCGAGGACAGCGCAAAATAACTGAAAGCATTCATTTTTAATGCATTTTTGTGAGCATAGTTCCCTGTAATTAGATCTACTCTAGCACCCACGTCTAACAACATCAAAAGTTTTCAAAGGCCGCAAAGCTACCTTACCTTGCCTTATTTCGTTTTTGTTCGTTATTGGTGTGAAGATAAAGATATTGATGTTTGTATACCATTTGAAGTACGCTCCAAAGATCCTCTGTCACAACTGTTTTCCTCTTATTCGTTCTCAAGTATTTCTAGGAATTAATTGTCAACAAATAATCACTTAAATGGTAGTCAACCATAAGGCTAAATAAGGACGCAGGCATAATGATCATATCTGAATGCGATAGAAAGAATTTAAAGAAAATAATTACAGATAACTTGTACTTGATGATGATGACTCGCATTAATAACGACAATTTTGACAGTTTGAACAAGTTGATTTGTTCGACTTAAAATTATATCCAACGTATGACACAGTCCACTGCTAGCGAACAGATATTAAATACCGATTATTCTTGTAAAAAATTAAAATCACATTAACCAAAGCTGATCCGCTCCTTTATAATAAATTCCAATCGGAATTATTATCGGGAGAAGGACCTGATTCATCCGACGGACTTACTAAACTACTAAACCGAACCTAGACCCTACTGTCTTCTCTGAGCTCGTCTATTGCTTAAACTGAAAATACTAATTTCCATGAGTTTCATCCTGATTCCTTCTACCAATCTATCAATAAAATCGATCACTCAAATTTATATAGTGCCACTTAAAGATCACTATTCAGAGGCGCTCCAAGCCCAGGCCTGGACGAAAAGTCTTGAGAAGACGATAATTATAACGAGATAGCCGAGTACTGTCACTGGGAAAAGAGCGGACAACCGCAGGGAGGTCAGTAAAGAGATCATCTCTCTTCTGCTTATTTGTCTCGTCGGTCCAACCAACACACATCGCTACCATGTTTCCATCTTCTTCCATCAGTCTTCATCTTGGACCCTGATCTGCAACTGATTTTGACCGTTACTATACCTATCAACAGCCCTGCATACGACTAAGTTTTCTTTGTTATGATTGACATAGCACCCCCTTCAAGACCATCTCCTACTCAGTCGATGTTCAGCGATTAGGAAATGCATTCTACATGTAGGCTACGCAGGCACAGTTTCTTACCTTGATAGCGCGTTTGAACATCTTAGGAGTCATAAAGTCCTCCACCATTTTCAGCAGGGCCACTCCCTGTCGGAAACAAAACAACAGAAAGATTTGGAACTGATGTAGCGGTTAGGCTACATGTATGCAATTGAAACAATTCACAGAGAACGCAAATGACAGAAGACAAATCTTAAATAACAGAACAGACAGCCTGCAATACACACGGCGCTATTAGCAGCCTACAATACGTACACGTCCGCCCTACGGGGCTCGATCTCGACTCCTCTCGCTCTCCATGCAGTGCGTTATCCAGATCGCTACCGCCCCGCCCCGCCTCGCCCCGCCCCACCCCACCCCACCCCCACCCCCTCCCCGCCCCATAGCCTGGAAAATTATTATGATGATAATGCTAGACATTATGATGAACATTCTGGTGATGGGGATGTTCAAGAACATTGGAATCAGAAAGACACAAGTTCAAGATAAGTGTTAAAGGATGATGTCGATGAAGAATAATATTTGGCTAAATATGAATGTTCAGCTATTAACACACACATGTGCTGGCATGTTCGACACAGAGCTGCTATTGACCCAGTGGCGAATGGTGATCGTGAACCGCGACTTGAAGAATGGTTCATCGAAACATGGAAAGGCAAAACGAGCGTAGTTCGGCTTGAACGTCGTCACTATCAACGGACTATCAACCAGCAAAAGCAGAAACCAACGTAACTCACCTTAGCGACGGTCAGAGGATGGTAGACGTCTTCTGCTTTGGTGGTGTTAGTGAGAGCCATTACGACTGGACGCGATTTGTTGTTGGAGTCGTAAATAAGGGTCTGTTCTTTGCGTTGTTGCTCCTATAATAAAATTATGGTCACAAACAATAGCATGACTCGCATTGTTGATCTGGGTTAGTTCTGCCGTTGAAGAGATAATAATTGTCAGGCCAGTGTCTAAAGATGTGCAGCTAGAAAGCCATTAGAGCAATGCTGAAATTACCCAAAATTAATTAGAGCAATCTTAAGCATTAGAGCAATGCTAATATTACAGCAAGCCTGACATCAGAGCAATGCTAACATTAGAACAATGCTAGCCTAACAGTAGAGCCATATGCTAGTCTTCGAGAAATGCTAACATTAGAGCAATCCAACATTTCAGCAATGCCAACGCTAGAGCACTGCTAACATTAGAGCAATGTTAACAATATACAGGGTGGCTCAAAAAAAATGTACCACCGGGGAAAATGCGATATCTTCGCAGCCGATTGAGCTTTTTCTGCGAAAATTTCGCAATTTGAAGGGGAATGAATATCCAACAATCCCTGAAAGTTTCATTTGAAACTTTCACGTTTGCAAAAGTTACAGCTGTTCAAACTTAAAATTTCGTTTTTTCAATTATCCGGAGAATCATGCTCTAATACATGTGATTGCATTAATATTTTTTGGCAAATTGCAACACAAAAATTGATGATGATGTCATACGACCTCACTATGAGCCGTGAAGAAGCTGTTTATGAAGCAATCTGCTGGTATTTGGTGATATTTTATAGATTAAGGTCTCAATTCGTGAACCCATTACTGAACGTCATGGGCAAAGTTTCTGCGAAAGATAAAATGGGAACTTGGACTTTGCATGAACAGAGACTAGCGCATCGCGTGATCATAGCAAAATACCCAGTGAAAAGTGGAGCCTGAGCACATTGAAGGCTATCTGCAAACATGTTTATGTAACGAAGATCATATGTCGGAAGAGAGGTAGGAAGTGGTCGCTTGGCCTGATGAAAAAAACACGATTTTCAAGAAATTCGCTTGGTAATCGAAAGGTCAAGTTTGCAAAGCACATCGTGGTTTCGGCATCATGATATGCTGGCGTGTGTTACGGCTGCAAGAAAAGACTGCATTTAATCCCGTTCAGTAGGTTAGATGTCAAACTCATCTTTGATCTCTCTTACCCAGACTCAATGAAGACCAGGTATGCTCTAACATCTGGTTTTATTTTCCAGCAGGACAGTGCGCCTGCTTGCTTGCACGGCAAGGTTGATTATGATGGCGCTACCTTATAATAATTGCCATCACCTAAAGTAAATGCATTGGCAAAGATGACTGACAAACTCGCCAGACCTTAGCCCTCTTGCTCATCACGTCTGGTGAGCTATGGTGGAACGCTGCAAGACATTTAATCCCAAGTTGGAGAACATTGGCCAGCTGAAGCAAGTCTTGCTGCTAATGTGGGGTCAGTTGCCGCAGGACCCGACCAACAAGGCCATACTGAGCTTCACAAAAAGAATTTGAGCTTGTGTTAAGGCAGGGAGTGGACACTCTCATTATACCTTACAATAAACTGCAAAACAGAATGCTGAGGTCGTAGTGAAGTGATATCATTTGACTTGGAAATCTACAAGTGACGTCAATTTTCCGCGGATATTTGAAAAAACAAAATTTTAAGTTTGAACAGCTGTAACTTTTGCAAACATGAAAAGTTTCAAATGAAACTTTCAGGGATTGTTGGAAATTCATTCCTCTACAAATTGGGAAATTTTCGCAGAAAAAGTTCAATCGGCTGCGAAGATATCGCATTTTCCCCGGTGGTACATTTTTTTGGAGCCACCCTGTAGTTTGTACTGCACACCATGCCCTCTCCTTATCAATTCCGGATGGAATCTTTGTATTGTATTGTATCGATGGATTTGTATAGCGCCACTCACAGAATGACTATTCAGAGGCTCTCCAAGCACCGACATTCCACGGGAAATGGTTGTATTTGATAGTGCGCGGGCGACTGAGTGACAGTTATGCTATTTCAAATTTTACTTTAGGTTATCTATAACCTATTAAAGAATTTTCATTCTGAAAAACCTTGCTGCGTATATCGTTTTTATATTATAACCAACTAAAACACGCTCCATTAAGTATCTATAGGCGCATGCAGCTACATCCATATTAAATGTCACGCTATTAAGCCTAAGCAAAGTAGGCCCCATATAAATTATCACGATGTTTTAAGCAGTGGATTTGTGCATTTAAATTTCGATAAATTGCAAGTCATGATTATTGAAAGCCGTTGTCATCAGTTGAAACCGACGTGTACAGTGTACGCTCCTTACTTGCCATGCGGCATGCTTTAGCAGTTTAGCGTATCAAGTATTCAGCCAGGCGCTCTTGTATAAGCCTAAGCTTAGGCGTAGGCCCTATACTCACATAGAACGATACGGATTCGATGGTCGCAGCTGCTTTCCATGCATAGAAATCGGCGATGGCCGAGTCGAGCCAAACGTGATTCCACGATCGGCAAGAAACGATGTTACCGAAGTACTGCAAGAAAAATCATTTGTATATTGACTAAAAGCTGTGACTATTTCATTCATTCATCATTCATTCATTCATTCATCTGCTCGTTCAATCGTTCATTCATTCATTCATTCATTCATCTGTTTGTTCATTCGTTCATTCGTTTATTCATTCTGTTCGTTCAATCGTTCACAAATTCCTTCACTAATCGAGAGCGTGTGTGTCGTGAATTGCCACCACGACAACCTACCTTGAACTGAGACTTTCCCTTTATGCCTGCATGACAGGCGCTGAGATGGTAGTTTTACCTGACTATAAAGGTCAAAGACCTTGAAGATGAAGTTGTCCTACAATGCTAGAAACAGTTTCTTTGACTTTGCACCCAGAAAGCTTTATAACTGATATGAAAGCTATGCCTTTAATAAATCATTAGGCCATGTAGGCCTATAATTCCTGAGATATACCCTAATTGGGCAACTCTGGCCATGGGTAAAATAACCCATCGGTTGGTGAGTGGTATGAATATAGGTTGCGGTGCAAAGGTAAAGAGAAGCCAAACCTGGTAATCAGCAATTAGGTCGCTGACCTTCCGTGGAATAACACTTGAATATAGGAAACCACCCACGCAACCTTTTATTGCTAGGAAGCCGACTACCACCGAGTTGTGCAAGGTTTCTTTTAAGAAACTTTCAGAACTGTACAGCTCCTTCTCTCCCTTACCATCCTCTATAGTAAATTATTCCCAATCGAACGCTAATGAACAATCTTAGCTACTCTTCGCTTTACAGAAATGCTTAGACAGCTGCAGATATTTATTTAGAAATGCCTCTTTGTGTAGAACTGTACACTAAAAAGTCCTGCAATTATTGCGAAGGCACAATGTGCTTCCTGTCGTTTGATTGCTTAGGTCGCGCTTGACCCAGGGCCGGATTAAGGCATGTTCAACATGTTCGGCCGAACAGGGGCCCCCACACTTTAGGGGACCCACACATGCGAAAGAACAAATTTTTTATTGGAAAATGAAATTTTTTGTATGTTGTGAGTAAATTTCGACCAAACGACTTAAAAAAGGTCGTCAGCTATTTTTGCAAGGAAAATCAGAATATTTTAAAGTAATTGTTACCAAACGACTAAAAGAGGTCATCAGATTTTTCGGCCGAAGATTACCCAAAAAATTTCTAACAGGGCCCCCCACATTTCTTAATCCGTCCCTGGCTTGACCTCTGGACACTGTTTCCAAGGAGTTTCTTCGTGGGACAAAGGGACATGGCTGTGTTAAAGCACTTGGATGCCACTGATGAATTCCGACCATTATAGGCCTATATATACTTACATTGCTCGTCAGTCCAGTGGCTAGAAGGACCAGATTGTGTTGCTCCTTTATATCTTGATAGCGCGTTGAATGAAACGTCAATCGTTGATCGCTGTGAAGTATCAGTCCAAAGTGATGTTGTCCTCCGCCGTAGAATGTAAGAGGAACATCAAACTGATCTGTAAAGTACCTTCGGGTGATCAGCTTTATATGCCTTTAATACGAGTTCGGCCAATAGGAAAATTTAAATTTCCTGTTGGATTAACATTTGAAAGAATTTGAGGGGAACCATCCGAGAGGATCTACAGTGTCTGGAGATGACGTGGGAGGGGAGGACACTGTTGAGGCGGCGATGGACAGAGGAGAATGGAGAAACTGCGTTGCCCGCTGTGCAGTCCTGCACGGGAAGGACTAATTAAGGTCTAAGGTAAGGAGCAATTAATTAGTGACTTTGAAAAACATTCTGAGAGCGATAATATATGCTCAAAGTACATAACTTCCAATCATTTAGGATAGTACTGTTAATCTTTGTTTTATTAATAAACCCCTTAGGCCTATCCTGGACCCTTACACAGCCAAAAGCGTAAGACACGGTTCTATTTAGGCCTACCTATCTTCTCGAGTGATTCGATGTTTCCCAATTCACTCTGAAGATAACCTTGAATGGTCGAGGTAACATTTAGGGCGTAACCCACTTGGTCCACGCGATCTGATCTCGCCCATATGCGATGCTTAAACAGACAACAACAAAAGGCCGCGATCAATAATATTAAAGGATTTCAAAAGAAGACAGCAAAAAGTGAGAATTAGTGTTTCGGACTGTTTCCATGCATAATAGAAAGCGACAAGGCGAAATGAATGGCGATCCCGACTAATAACAATCTTTTTATATATTTTATACTGAAAAGTGAAAACAGATCTCTTCAAGCTACCCTAATCCTGATTCAACTCGTGTGCCACCACACGTCCGCCATCACAAACGATTTCTTCCATAGCACTATCCCATCTCAACGCTTTAGGCTCTTCGGATTCTCACCTGGACAAGCAGGGCAGTATGTCCATAGTAGACTTGATTTGATACAGTGTCGGTGATTTAGCTGGTCGTCCTTATGTGGCTTTTGTGCAGCGCCCATGCAGAAATTGAGAGGATTTGCATTACATTACGAGGAGCTAATAATAATATTATGATCATGAATCGACCATGCCAGATTAGAGCAGACACACAGACAGAGTTACCGGTTTTCCGTCGGGCAGTGTGTTGTTTCTGAAGACGTAGTTGCTGACGACGAAGCTCGCGGCGAAGCTGCTTATCTCTGGAGTCCGTTTGAAAGTAGTGTCCATCCAGTCGCTATCAACGTTCCTTACTCGCTGAAGAACAACGACAACCCAAAGTACGTTGATTACAAGAGAGAAAGAGAGACAAACAGACGGATAGACAGACATACAGACAGACTGAGAGACAGAAAGAGACAGACAGAGAGACAGAGATACGTAGAGAGACAGAGAGAGTGACAGAGAGACAGAGAGAGAAAGAGATATAGAGAGACAGACTTAGACAAAAAGAAGAGTCGTAAATCTTGGGAGTCATCAACACAGTGCCTCATTCTATGCAAATGATGACGAAAATTATTATTATGATGATAATGCTGGACATGATGATGAACATTCTGACGATGGCAATGTTCAAGAACATTAAAATCAGAAAGACACAAGTTCAAGCTAACTCTTAAAGGATGTCGATGATAATGAAAGGACAATGAATGACAATAGATATGAATGCTCAGCTATTAACACACATCTGCTGGCATGTTCGACACAGAGCTGCTATTGACCCAGTGGCGAATGGTAATCGTGAACCGCGACTTGAAGAATGGTTCATCGAAACATGGAAAGGCAAAACGAGCGTAGTTCGGCTTGAACGTCGTCACTACCAACGGGCTATCAACCAGTAAAAACAAAAACCAACGCAACTCATTAAATGTAGTCTCAAATTTTTAGACTACGCCTACAAGTCTACTAGGCCTACCCATCGCAAGAGGGAGTCAATACACATTTTGTAAATATATTTTACTCCCGAAAACATTCATTTGGAGAAGTGTAACCTACTGAAATTAATATTTAATTGAAATAATAATGATTTACGCAAAATATGAATGCTTTGCTGCTGGCAGATCCTGGCTAAAATTCCTGTACTGACCCGAAAACGAGAGTTAGTGTTCAGGTGAAAATATTGACGTTTTCCAATCCTTCGCAATGATGAAAACGAAACCCTTAGCAAGTTCAACTGGGATGCAGGCATGCATACATACATGCATGCGTGCATACAATGTATGTATGTATGTATGTATGTATGTATGTATGTATGTATGTATGTCTGTATGTATGTATGCATGCATGTATGCATGTATGCATGCATGTATGCATGTATGCATGTATGCATGTATGCATGTATGTATGTATGTATGTGCACTTGTTATATAGCGCCCCTTCAAGCGCGTCATTATACTCAGTGGCGCTCCCGACTGCAGCGCAGACACTGAATCGAAGCGCTGAGCAATTACCAGTGAAAGACTTGCCCAAGGTCCCTACGCGGCGACTTGAAGTGGATTCGAACCTGCGACCCTTCGGCTGCAAGGCGACGAACATACCAACTACACCACCACCCCCTTATGCTATAAATGCTACGAAATTAGTCCTATATTACAGGAATAATTTTGTAACATTTGTAATACATTTGAAAGCAAATAATATTAACGATTTACTAAGCAAGTAACACGACTTTATTAGTAAGCACTAAGTAGCCTAAAACGGTCAAATAGGGACCTGAATAATTATTAGAGGAATACTTAACAGCACGACGACAGCTTAAGGAACATCAGACGAACGCAACATTAAATAAAATAATTACAGAAGTTCAGCGGCGCCCGCAGGCGTACGCACTTGCGCAAGTGCGTACAGCGCTAAAAAGGCTAAAAAAATGACTGATGATTAAAAAAAGGTCATCAGTTTTTTCGGCGGATGGAAAAGAAAAGGTATGTTTTGGGGGAAATTCGAGGCTGATGACTAAAAAAGGTCATCAGTTTTTTCGGCGACCCTGACGAAAATTTTCCTTTTGTTGGCCCTCCATCGAAAATGTCTGTATCCGCCCTTGGCTGTGCGTACAAGAAAAAAAATCCTGGGGACGCCGCTGCAGAAGTTAATAAATATACATGGTCACATAAAAGAATAAGAAACTGAATAAACGCGATGGAAAATTTTAAAAAACGGTATTTTCTGATTTAAAAAACTTGTTTATACAACTATCGTGATGCGACTGGTATGCGTAGGTCTACCTGTGTTCTCCTGTTTTTGCATTGGTATAACCGTGGCTGATGACGCCCGTCAAGAATTGCAGGAATCCCTTAAACTTCAGATTCACTCTGATCGTGGATCCCACCAGCAACGGTTCTTCCGTCTCTACCACAAAATAATCGTTTTGTTCGTATGCGAACGAACGGACTATGTTCATCTCTGTTGTCTTGTTCACAAACACTTGAACATTCGAGACGTTCATACGCGCTATGTGAACGATGACGAACTTCGTCTGTGCTAGAACGGACATGTGAATGGAAACATTGCCATCGAATTCTCTCTTCCAGACATCTGGCTGCATAGAGAGATCGTACTGAAATGGGGAAAGGCTTTTCGGTAGACTCCAATCAAGCCAAGGTTCCGACGTTGAATTGGAGGAGACAGAAGCCGTAGAGGCAACGAGAAGCAGAAAGGCAAGGTGATGCATTCCGATGAATGTATCTGCTACTAAAGATTACACAGAGCAAGACAACGTTTGGTCTGCTACTTGAATATGATTAATCCTATGCGTTCTCGATTAATCCAGCATTGATGATTTAAAACACTTTGTCAGAAGTAAATCAGCATTTGTGGATATTAACTTTAGTTCTGTTATTGTGAGCTCATGCCTATGCGATCAGGGAGTTGTATGGGTCTACTAAAAACGAGCCTATAGATATAGTATACCATGTCTCAATGTAAGGCTTTAATTCCAAAACATTGCACAGGAAATTGTCAGTGAGAAAAATAAAAATGTGTACAGGATGGGCAAGAAAGTACAGCCCCTTAGGCTTTTTGTCAATATCTTGGCCATAAGTAAGAATGTTTAAATCACGTTTTCAGGCTTCAATGACATAATAGCGCAGTATGAGCATGCTTAGTCAAAACTTGCATCAGGTATGACAATGGTACCCGAGTAAAGCGAAATTCTCAGATCCTTCTAAGGTCACACAAGTATAGGCCTAGGCCTGCGCTCGAGAAATTGCTGCCATAAGAGAGTTTCGACTCCACGATCCGATGATGAAGAAAGTGAAAATCGTGATATAGCAAATCTATATGTATATAGTACATAATTATTGAAGATAAAAATGATCAATGAGTGAGTTTGCGATTTATGGAGTCACTGAGTAAGCGAATTGAAAATTATCGTTGTTTAGTTAACTAAGCTAGCAAGATAGATACTTAGTAGTCAGTCAGTTAGTTATAGTTTAATCGAACTATTTCTGAACGATGATCGGGATTAAGTTCCTGTGGACCTATGGTATAGATGCACAAAATTAATAGTAAATACTTACAAGTGAACGTACGTGAACACTAAGATGTCCAGCTCTGAATATTTGTGATACAGCAGTTGGCTGAAGTACAAATACTTTGCACAGCAGGAAAGAGGGAGAGAGAGAGACAGAGAGATACAGAGAGGGCTCGGGTATTTATCAATGAGAAAGCAGTCACTAGAAATCCAAAGGATCTCAACCTTCAGCAGATGATATCTGACAGAAAACAACCTGTGATATATTATCCCACTGTTTTCGACTGAAGAGAAATGTGATCACGTAGGACACGGGATTCGATTGGTTAAAGAGAAATTCACTGCGAATTATTTCCCGCTTGGACCGGTTCAAGCTTAGGGCCTACCATGAGTCGGTTACATGTGCAAGTCATGCACTCACAATTGCTCAGCGACATCGATTGATGGTTGAAAATTAATTAGTTGCACTTCATAAGCGCAACGAATCGGATGCTTCAGAAGATAGCATTGACAGTAAACAACGTTTTGTTTACAAATTCCGTCTGTCATGGGGCCTATATATAAGTCAGGCATTCCTGTGCTATCCTGTTAAAATGATGCTTTCTTGCGGGAAAATATTTTTGCCAATGTCAGAAAGACAAATGACGTCGATTTAGCAATTGAATTGATGCATCGTATGATACACTGTTGTTTTTGATAGGAAAACTTATTTTGATATATTCTTTTGATCAGTGGACCATACAACGAATGTTTCTGATGTTGCCGTGAATTAACAACAATGCGTTTGTTTGACTGCGTAGGTGTAATCTTTTGTGCAATTCTTATGGTAACATTTTCGTGGTTAATTTGGCCACCTGCACAAGCGGATAAATGAGAGAGGTAGTCGAAAACATGTCATGGGCGTAGAACGCTATAGGATGTAGGCCTATTCATATATTGACATAGTGGATACCGTACATCACTCTCAAGCACACTGAAATAAATAATTACTCTGACTGAGGGACTGCAGTGTCACCTTGTCGTGGGTATAGCTTCATTGTCATGGTTAGTATTGTAATGTATTGTAGGCCTATAGCCTATGCTCATCTATGAAGCGCTTCTCTCAGCAAAAGTCTATTAGGAGTGCACTTAGTGCGATAGACCTCGAGAGAAAAAGCTGGGTTTTAGAGGAGAGAAATATTATGAGGAATGACTTAGGCTACGAGAGAGAAAGGAGGAGCTAAATGATGGTGGAAATATATTCCATATGGAGTAGGTAAACACCAACGCTCGTTTAAAGGTTGAAGAACTATAATTCTCTTTCTGGATTCTTATGGTTTTGTTTGCGATTCGACCGAAAGTTCCTATACAGACATATATATCACGACTATTGCATTGTATTGCATTGTATTGCATTGTATTGCATTGTATTGCATTGTATTGCATCTATAAATTTGTACAGCGCATCTCACAGTGAATACAAATCAAAAACGCTCCCAGTGAGAAAGATCCAGAGAAAAAAGAGTAGTTTTGAGACAACGCACTTGATTTTTCAGACAAGAATATTTTAATGATTCTATAGATGTAGAAATGCAAACAAATAATAAGTAAGTAAGTAAGTAAGTAAGTAAGCTGCATGGTCGACGATGCATACATTGCATAGTCCACGTTGCATGGTCCATGATGCATGGTCCACGCTGCAAGGTCCACGCTGCATGGTCCACGCTGCATGGTCCACGCTGCATGGTCCACGCTGCATGGTCCACGCTGCATGGTCCACGCTGTATGGTACTCGCTGCATGGTCCACGCTGTATGGTCCACGCTGCATGGTCCGCGCTGCATGGTCTACAATGCATGGTCCACATTGCATGGTCCACGCTGCATGGTCCACGCTACATGGTCCACGCTGCATGGTCCACGCTGCATGGTCCACGCTACATGGTCCACGCTGCATGGTCCACGCTGCATGGTCTACGCTGCATGGTCCACGCTGCATGGTCCACGCTGCATGGTCCACGTTGCATGGTCCACGCTGCTTGGTCCACGCTGCATGGTCCACGTTGCATGGTCCACGCTGCATGGTCCACGCTGCATGGTCCACGCTGTATGGTACACGCTGCATGGTCCACGCTGCATGGTCCACGTTGCATGGTACACGCTGCATGGTCCGCGCTGCATGGTCTACACTGCATGGTCCACGTTGCATGGTCCACGCTGCATGGTCCACGTTGCATGGTCCACGATGTATGGTCCACGCTGCATGGTCCACACTGCATGGTCCACGTTGCATGGTCCACGCTGCATGGTCCACGTTGCATGGTCCTCACTGCATGGTCTACGCTGCATGGTCCACGTTGCATGGTCCACGATGTATGGTCCACGCTGCATGGTCCACACTGCATGGTCCACGTTGCATGGTCCACGCTGCATGGTCCACGTTGCATGGTCCTCACTGCATGGTCTACGCTGCATGGTCCACGCTGCATGGTCGACGATGCGTGGTCCACGCTGCATGGTCCACGCTGCATGGTCCACGCTGCATGGTCCACGTTGCATGGTCCGCGCTGCATGGTCTACACTGCATGGGCCACGCTGCATGGTCCACGTTGCATGGACCACGCTGCATGGTCGACGCTGCATGGTCCACGTTGCATGGTCCTCACTGCATGGTCTACGCTGCATGGTCCACGCTGCTTGGTCCACGCTGCATGGTCCACGCTGCATGGTCCAAGTGATTAAGTAAGTAGGTAGGTAAGTAAGTAAGTAAGTAAGTAACTAAGTAAGTAAGTAAGTAAGTAAGTAAGGAAGGAAGGAAGGAAGGAAGGAAGGAAGGAAGGAAGTAAGTAAATTAGTAAGTAGATAAAGTAAGTAAGTAAGTAAAGTAAGTAAGTAAGTAAGTAAGTAAGTAAGAAAGTAAGTAAGTTAGTAAGTAGATAAAGTAAGTAAGTAAGTAAGTAAGTAAGTAAGTAAGTAAGTTAGTATGTAAGTAAGTAACTAAGTAAGTAAGCAAGCAAGTAAGTATGTAAGTAAGTAGGTATGTAAGTAAGCAAAGCAAGTAAGTAAGTAAGTAAGCAACTAAGTAAGTAAGAAAGAAGATAAGTAAGCAAGTAGGTAAGTAAGTAAGTAAGTAAGTAAGTAAGTGAATTAGTAAGTAAGTAAGTAAGAAAGTAAGTGAATTAGTAAGTAAGTAAGTAAGTAAGTAAGTAAGTAGGATAGGGGGTAAGTAAGTAAGTAAGCAGGTAAATGCGTAAGTAAGTAAGTAAGTAAGTACGCAATCAAGTATGTAAGCAAGTAAGTAAGTAAGTAAGTTAGTTAGTAAGTAAGTAAGCTGCATGGTCCACGCTGCATGGTCCACACTGCATGGTCCACGTTGCATGGTCCAAGCAAGTAAGTAAGTAAGTAAGTAAGTAGGAAAAGTAAGTAAGTAAGTAAGTAAGTAAGTAAGTAAGTAGGTAAAGTAAGTAAGTAGGAAAGTATGCAAGTAAGTAAGAAAGAAAGTAAGTAAGTAAGAATGTAGGTAAGTAGGTAAAGCAAGTAAGTATGCAAGTAGGTAAGTAAGTAAGCAAGTAAGTTGCTAAGTAGGTATGTAAGTAAGCAAGTAAGTAGGTAAGTAAGCAAGTAAGTAAGTAAGTAAGTCAAGTAAGTAAGTAAGTAGGTAGGTATGTAAGTAAGCAAGCAAGTAGGTAAGTGGGTAAGCAACTAAGTAAGTAAGTAATTAAGTAGGTAAGTAAGTAAGTAAGTAAGTGAATTAGTAAGTAAGTAAGTAAGTAACTAAGTAAGGAAGTAAGTAAGTAAGTAAGTAAGAAAGTAAGTAAGCAAGTAAGTAAGTAGGTAAGTAGGTAAAGTAATTAAGTAAGTAAGTATGCAAGTGTAAGTAAGTAAGTAAGTAGGTAAATTAAGAAAGTAGGAAATTATGTAAGTAAGTAAGTAAGTAAGTATGTAAGTAAGTAAGTAAGTAAAAAAGTAATGATGTAAGTAAGTAAGTAAGTAAGTAAAGTAAGTATGTAAGCAAGTAAGCAATTAAGTAAGTAAAGTAAATATGCAAGTAAAATGCTACGTTCGCCATACAACTAGTTTATGCGTTGCAGAAAAAGAGAACAAGGACATTCCTGGTGTCGGGGGGGGAATAAAATGTTTGGGGCTGTGGATGATTACCATCATGTGATGATATAATTGACTTAAGACAAGCGCTCTCACATGCGACACACCAACCTTTGATCATTAGAGGCTAGAGCATCTTTGTGGGGCGCAGTGGTATAAGTGGGTTTGTTCGTTGCCTTGTAGCCGGAGGGTTGCAGGTTCTAATCCACCTCAAGCCGCCTTGTAGGGACCCTGAGCAAGTCTTTTACTCGCAATTGCTCGAGCGCTTCTGAGTAGCATTTTGAAGGGGCGCTGTGAAAAGTGCACGTGCATACATGCGATAAGAGCAGCTTAATTATAATAATTATAATCATAATTTCAATTTTCATTTACTTTTTGTTGTAATTTCGAATGTCATCGCCGACGAGGTTCGAGAATTTGTTTGTGAAATATTTTCTCAATTGGTCCTTCTCTTTGGAATGCGATTTACAATTCTGTCTGGTGGTCTACTTCGTGATCGTAATTTCATAATTTCTAAAGCGCCACTCGAAAGCCAAGCGCGGGGCACCGGCTTATTCACGAGCGCTGCGTTGAGTCAAAAGGGTTGTCCGTAAGAATAGTTCATGGTGGTTCGGGTCAGGTTACCGTAGGGTCAGAGGGGCGGAACAGCTACTAAAGCGGGTGTCGTCTGAGCCTGGAATTGGAGGGTGGAGTATCAGATGAGACAGGATAAGAGTTCTTGAAAAGGGGTGTCTTAAGTTTTGAATGAAAACCTCGGGGTGTAATGGATATAGGAGCCTGAGGAAGATGTGTGATTAGTAATGATGGGGGAACTGAAAAGGATCGGAATTCAGCAGGCGGATCATTCCAAAGGCGGGGTGCTAAATTGTATATGGCTCGGATGGAGAACTTGAGATGACTTGTGATCGGCGGTCGAGAGAGTGTAAGACAGGCGGATGATCGGGTAGAACGGGTTACCTGGATGATGAACAGTTCGCGAAGATATTTTGGCTGGGAGCATTATAAGGAGTTGTAGTTTAAGAAGAGAACTTTGAAGTGGATTCTCTCTGGGTGTTTAACCAGTGAAGAGACTTGAGGATGGGGGTGATGTGATGATGTCTGGGTGTTCTGGTGACGGCGCTAGCAAGAGAATTTTGTATGAGTTGGAGGCGCTTAAGCTGTGTGGGATCAAGGTTTAAGAACAGGGAATTGCAATAGTCAACTTAGTCAAGCATAGTAAATAATAATAGTCTTCTTCTAATTTAACACAACGCAGAATGATTACAATAGGTCTTTACCCCCCCCGGCCCATTACACCCTGCCATTATCTCCCTGCCATTACCCCCGACCATTACCCCCGTAGAATATTACCCCCCTGCCATTACCCCATGTCTGCTTACATTTAGGTTCAGTGTATGTATGCAAGTAGCCTATATAGGTATGTATGCATGTATGTATGTATGTATGTATGTATGCAAGTTTGTAAGTATGTATAAAAATATGTATGTCAGCATGTGTGTATGTAAGTATCCAAGTAAGCATGTAAGTATGTATGTCAGCATGTATGTATGTATGTAAACATGAATGTGAGTATGTACGTCAGCATGCATGAATGTATGTAAGTATGTATGTAAGTATGTACTTAAGTATGTATTTAAGTATGTAATGTATGTTTGTATCTAGATATGTATGTAAGTATGTATGTCAGTATGTATGTAACTCAGCATGCATGTATGTATGTATCAAATAAGTATGCATGTCAGCATGTACGTATGTACGTGTGTAGATATGCATTTATGTATATACGGAAGTATGGCCATGTAAGTATATATGTATGTCAGTATGCATTGTAAGTTTGTATGTATACGTATGTATGTATGCATGCATGTATCTTCGTCTGTACGTATGTACGCACGCACGCACGTACTTACGTACGTATGTATTTTATGCGTATATTCATACTTACATACATACTCACATACCTACATACATACATACTTTCATACATATATACGTACATACATACATGTAGTTGCATACATACATAAACTGGCCTTAAATGTAAACAGACGGGGAGTAATGGCAGGGGTAATGGGCCGGGGAGTAAAGTCCGGATACCGATTACAATATTTCACAGTATGATGAGCGGATGATAGCAAGTTACTACTGTAACAGGAATTGAATTTAACTGTCGGCACACATGCTGGCAATTTTACAAGGCGTCCATCACATCCTACTACAACGACATCTGTCAAATGGAAGGTTGTCTGAACCTTTGGATTATGTATGTCGATAGTGATCGAGTGCCTCCTTTGGTTGAGAGCGGGAATCGATCCCACGTCCACTCGCTCTTCATGCCAGACTGTTAACCATTACGCTACACCTCCTTCCCTGTCGTGATTACTATTACACGGGATCTCGCTGGCCGAAGTCCGCCACAGCCTCACACACTGTAGTCGCCAGGGCGTATATGGGGTGGAATTAGGGTGGGCGAAGGTGGGATATCAGTGTTTTCCCACCCTCTTCCAGTGCCAGCCCCAAGCCTCGATAAAGGAGGATGGCGTCACGGCGGCACTGTAATCATCACTGTTAATGTTATGGCCGTGTCGTTAAACACCTTGCCGAGCACTGGGTCGCCGAACAACCTTGGGTCGGAATCAATAGGCTTTTGTTGGATTTAAAATCGTTTGCTGGCAAACTTAGGTCTTGTCTATTAGTGTGGACATTGCTCCCGAGTCTGTTCTGTGATGCTTATCAAGTCAACTGTGTGGAATTTCCTTGTTCTGTAGGCCTATGATCTTAACAACACCTACGATCGTCACTGCCTGCAGATTACGGCAACCGGAGTTTCTACACATGCAGACCTACTTCTTTCTCGTCGTGAATGAGACTATCGCGGATGCAGAAACGGACGCGGTACTTCGAATATATGAACCCTGCTTAATCGGATGCCAATGAACATGCAAACTACATATATACTTACTTACTTACTTAATATATATATATATATATATATATATAGGCTAATACAGTGATTCAACTTACCATGCAAAAACATAAAGTTTCAAATATCAAATTGGGTCATAGTTGTCCTTGTTTCTAAACACTAGAGGAGCCTAAATGTCAAAACTTTAAACGATTCAATTATAGACCTATTTAGAGTTGGCTCAAACCTGAACATTTTTACTGGCGTTAGAGCTGCCACATGCAGGCGAAGGCTGCTGCTGAACAGGAATTGTATTCAGCCGATGTAGCCTCCTGCTGCACTGCGATGCAAACGTTAACTAGATTTTGTCGAGACCATTCAGAAAGTGTTTCTGGAGCTGGAGAGAAAAGTTTCAAAGCAGCAAGTTAATGCTTGTCTTCAAATGTTGGATGGTTGGAATCGGGAGGAGATGATAATGACATGGGCTTGCACTTGATACAACAGCCTCATGGCTCAAAGACTTGCACAATGCACATGTACAGTTGTGCACTTATCATACAGACACTCAGCGAGCTCCGCTGTATTTCATGCGACCACTGTGTGTTCGCATCTACGAGACCCAGTAGTTTTTGCTCCTGCAAACCTCGAAACTACCAGCGGACCAGATGTAGGCTTATTCAAACGATTTCAATGAGAATATTAACTCAAGTTTGAAAAAGTACGATTTGCTGACTAATCACGCTGCTCTGTAGAATTATTCTGAACGGGGAGATTTTGCATATATAGCCTACACATAAACATGAGCTGTCGATTTTTTTTTTGGGGGGGGGGAATGTTATGTGTTTCATTTTCCTGGGGATGATACCCGTATGCATGTAAACAACACCTCTCAATATTGTATCTTTCCTGTCTTTGAAATATTCACATTTTACGTTTTCCACTTCAATCCGGGATTTGGGTCATCCTAGATCAGGAACTCACATTTACGCGGCATTTTAACCTTCTATGTCGCAGCTGTTACTAATAATAACTTCGGCAGCTCAAGGTTATTTCCCGCTCTTTGACTCCTACCTCAACACTTACTTGTCCATGTGTTTGTAGTTTCACGTTTGGACTACTGCAGCGCCATATATGGTGGACTTCCAGCCTGTCGGATATAGGCACCCTAAATAGGGTACTGCGCACCGCCTCATAGACCGCATTCCCATGTTTGGCCGGGTATCTGAGTACATGCGGGATGTACTCCACTGGCTCCCTAACCCACAGCGCATTGCCTACAGGATAATTCTGTAAATTATTTATGTCTTGGTCCGGCGCTGTTTTGAGGGTTTAGCCCCTTAATATCATGCAGGAGCTATGCTGCTCCACCACGCACGTTCACCGCCACTGCTCTCTTCGCTCACCTGCACAAGCGGAACTTATTGTTCCCCGCTCACGGACTGCAATCAGGGAGCGCCGTGCTTTCTCCGTGGCTGGTCCTCGCGACCTGGAATGATCTCACTATTATCCTTTGTCAAATACCTAATGATCTTTCTGCCTATTTTTGTTCTTTTCTTAAGACTGTCTTATTCGACCGGGGTTGGATTGGGAGCGCTCCTGAGTAGGTAACCTTCAAGGAGCGCTATATCAAATTACCAGTAAATAAATAAATAAATTCCTTGGGGATGCCATTCCTGTGGGAAATTTTCTCTCCCTGAGACGTCTAGATCAAACACTTGTTGCAGTGGTGAATGATCAATTCATTTTTTTTACCTACATGAGCAGAGTCGATGCTATAGAAAATGTGTACATTACAATTTACATTTGCAGACACTATTTCGTTCCGCCATCCTGACATAATTTATTTCTTGCAAGGTTGTTGAAGGACGCTAGGAAGATATTCAGATTCAGTTATAGTTATGCAATACAAGTCTCTTACTCTTCTGGAAGGCCTATGCACAAACGTAGTAATTGGACACATTAGTAATGCATATGACGTCCTTTATTTTAACGTTGACAAGTTATAGTAGCTTAAATATATATATATATATATATATATATATATATATATATATATATATATATAAGAGGAGAATGATTAATGCAAGCATGGGGTAAGCATGCGCACTTTAGTTTACTCCAAGTACATGTCATGTAGTTCCATATGTTTAGCTCTGTTGTTCACTTTTGTTTTTCCAAATTAGGAGTTAGTAATCCCGGAGAAACGTGGAAACGGTCGCATGATGTCTATTCATCCAACCAATGTTGGCACGGAGCGTTTGATTTAATTTCCATCTGTATGATTGATCGTTGGCATCATAATTTGTCTGTAATACGTTCATGTAGTCGTCAACCTAAAATACATTATTTATACAGACACGAATTTCTTCATCGCATGAGTACAATTGTAATTCACTACAAGAAATGTTCACCTTTCTAGCGTTCACCCTCATTCAACCCCTGTAAGACCCACATATTCGGGTATGGAACCCTAGTATAATCAATGCAAATGAGTGTCATAGAAATGTTGGGAGGCAGATCGATGCATTTCGATGTCTTTCTGGCTACAGCCATCGCACGCTATTCGCTAACTCTTGGAAACTTCAATATCACTGGTCCAGACTAAGAACGCCTCTATACTCTATAGCCTACTCTCACAAATATATAGAGGAAGCGCTACATAAATAAATGAATGAATGCATGTTGTGCATGCAGTTACAGTTACACATGTAATCCCGCGACAGTTAATCCCACCGACAATCGGTTCCGCATTGGTTCGCTTTTATTCTGGACCCGAGGGAACAGACTGAGTACAATGGGATAGCTTGGCAAGAGCCGACGTCTGGTCAACCGATGAGACATTTTCTGTTTGTGACTTGGTCAGAGCCGACGTCAGGTCAACCGATGGGACATTTTCTGTTTGTGACTTGGTCAGAGCTGACGTCAGGTCAACCGATGGGACATTTTCTGTTTGTGACTTGGTCAGAGCCGACGTCAGGTCAACCGATGGGACATTTTCTGTTTGTGACTTGGTCAGAGCCGACGTCAGGTCAAACGATGGGACATTTTCTGTTTGTGACTGGTCAGAGCCGACGTCAGGTCAACCGATGGGACATTTTACATTTTCTGTTTGTGACTTGGTCAGAACCAACGTCAGGTCAACCGATGGGACATTTTCTGTTTGTGGCTTAGCAAGAGCCGACGTCTGGTCAACCGATGGGACATTTTCTGTTTGTGGCTTAGCAAGAGCCGACTTCTGGTCAACCGATGGGACATTTTCTGTTTGTGACTTGGTCAGAACCAACGTCAGGTCAACCGATGGGACATTTTCTGTTTGTGGCTTAGCAAGAGCCGACGTCAGGTCAACCGATGGAACATTTTCTGTTTGTGGCTTAGCAAGAGCCGACTTCTGGTCAACCGATGGGACATTTTCTGTTTGTGACTTGGTCAGAACCAACGTCAGGTCAGCCGATGGGACATTTTCTGTTTGTGGCTTAGCAAGAGCCGACGTCTGGTCAACCGATGGGACATTTTCTGTTTGTGGCTTGGTAAGAGCCGACGTCAGGTCAACCGATGGGACAATATTGCTATTAAGGAATTTTACTCTTTTTAAAATGCCATTCCACTGTCGTGATATAGAGTGTCGCGGTATCAAGCGAACCAATGCTGTGAAAACTACCGTTATAATCGCAATTATGTTACTTCACTGCGTCCGCTCTGATCCTCTGACCGCAGTGACCGGCTTGACTTCGTCGTTCTCCATCTTAGAGGTGGTCCTGGATAACACTAGAACACCCTGCATAAGGATTGACTTTGTTATCCCGCAGTCTAAGGTCCTCTCATATATGTTATCTTAACCGCAGACCCCTGCAACATCAGATGATGTCCAAGCTCTTGTGCATGGCTCACCTTCTGAGCAGAGACCTCTACTAGGAACGATGAGGCCGCTATTGCAAGACCTCCCGGTGGATGACAGACATAGCATTAATCCTTCAAAGACTCACATGATTTGGTTTGGGACCAAACGACAGTTACAAAAGCTTGAACTTCAATTGTTGGCTTCATTATTCTTGACTTCACCTTTTTCTCCAGTGTTTGTGACCTGGGTGTCACACTTGACAGAGCCTTGACATTTGATTAACGCCTAGCTCTCGTGACCATCTCCTGCTACTAACAACTGAGACGTCTTAGGGCAATTAAGAGATTCGTGTCCTCCAAGGTCTTTACGACCTTGGTGCATGCTTTTATATACCCACAAATTGACTATTGAAACTCCATACTAATTAGACTTCCTCAGGTTGGCCCGTCATCTGTGGAATCTGTCCTAAATTCTGCTGCTAGATTCATCACACGACTTCCTCGATACTCGCACATCTCCGCATACATGGCCCATGACCTTCACTGGGTTCCGATCTTAGCATGAATCAGATACAAGGCCTGCTCCAATAGTTACTAAGTCCCTGCAGGGCTTAGCGCCTAAATACCTGTGCGACCTTAATGTGTAAGCCTCTTTCTGCAAGATCTTCACGCCCTCTTCGTTCTGCTGAGTACCTTGATCTATTTGTACCTTGGTCACGAACCGCATTAACACAGCATCGGGTTTTTGCCATTGTGGGTCCCTCACTTAGGAATGACCTTCCCTCTGGAATTCGTAGCAGGATTCTGGTGAGAATTCACCTGCATCTATTCGCTGCTGACAGACCTTTCTCTTTTTATGGGTCTGTCATGCTTAGAACGCTTCTGAATACATCTGCAGTGAGTGGGGCTATACAAAATGTTATTCATTCACTCATTTCGAAAATTTACATAGCGCCCCTTCAAGAAGCCTACTCAGAGTCGCTCCCAGCTCAGCCACGTTAGATCAGATTAGATTATAACCACAATGCCTAAGATTCTCTGCCTGCATACATTGTAGGTCCCTCCTTTTCTTTGAAAGAACTTCCCATTCACTTGGTTCTATCATCGTCTCTGATGGCATCTTAACCTCTTTTACCATTAAATCTTCCTGCTCTCTTGCGGTATCTAGAATGGAAAGTGCTTCGGAAATGTTTATGCTGTGAGAAGCACTTTATACAAATATTCAAATACGCTAACGTGTACGTAGGCTACATCATAATATGCACGTATGCATTAAATTACAGTCCACACAATCATGCAAAGCAAAATCCATACACTTCTGTGACAAAAAATATATATAACGACGCGAATGTTGGCTACCACCAAGTGACCCACACTACTACTAAACTATTTCCGGTGTCACGTCACGGGATATTCTATCCGGGGAGATGAATTAATCTATCCTCCGGATGGAATATACTTATATACACTATCCGGGCGCGGATTCTATCCACATTTTGAAAAATGCATATAATCGAAAAAAATTGTTGTAATCAAAGTTTTAAGTGACTTAATTGCTTTAGGTGTCCTAAGCAATGTTCCTAGCAAGGCAACTAGAATTTATATAGTGGCTCTAAGTTTTCTTAAGTGTTCTGAATGTTATAAGTGCTCTAAAACCAAAGCAAGCAAACTTATCTAGTAGGAATGAACATATCTGTTAGTATCATTGTATAAAACAAAGCAGATGGCAGTTAATTTGCATAAATAAATACACGCATCTGGGTGGATACGATTAATACGGAGGGTACTAAATTTCGTGACACCGGCAATAATAAATTGCGATAATTAAGTGAAATATTAAAGATGAAATCAATACGAACTTCTTGAAATTGATCTTCCGTGTTATACACTTGAACTGCCGTTGCCAACAAATAGATGGGTCCGTTTTTGTCATGTCTGGTTGAAAAAACATAGATATGGCGCAATAATGTGTTAAACGCCACTCCAATAATAATAATAATAATAAAATATAAAATAAAAATAAAATAATAATAATAATAACAATAACAATAGCAATAATAATAATAAAAATAATGATAATAATAATGATAATAATAATAATAATAATAATAATAATAATAATAATAATAATAATAATAAGAATAATAACGACAATTTGAGTTCACTGAGCCGGTGTCGCGTGACAGAATCTACCACCTAAAAGTCTCCCCCCGGAGACTCTATTTCGAAACAGACACTCCGCTGCGGATCTGTTCCAGAATAAATTCACCCCCGGAGACTATATATTTCCTCCGCCTACGAAACGTCTCCCCCGTTGAGCGTGAAATCGACTACAGTCGCATAAAATTTATAGATGAGCATACTAAACTAGGGTGACCACATGTCCCGGTTTTTTGTTGTGCGTCCCGGTGCCCGAAGACTTAGGCAAAATGGCAAAATTGTCCCGGTTTTTACAAGAAGGAAATTTGTATACTGAAACCATGAGTTTTATGTAAATGACAGAAAAATGTGCAATTTTTAGCCCAAAAAGAAATCGTAGCCTAACTAAAGGGAAGTTGCCAATTTGTATGTGGTATTATTGTACGTCTTTAAGCTATTGAGTTTTGTTAATACTTAAAGAATAATTCTTAAAGTGTAAGTAATAATTCGGTACTATAATTTTAATTCTTAAAGTTACGCCTTGATAATTGTTATCAAGGTGTAACGAGAAACTTTTCCTAATAGGCCTACAATTTAAGTGGTGGCACCAGATCTAGGCCTTCATCAATTTCGGCAGGTCGTGTCAGGATCGTAATGGGAGGGAGTTAGACTTAGACAGCACAGAAATAGTAGAGCAGTTTTTTTCAGATGACATCTTGTTCTTAAAATGCTGCAATTGTAACGAGCCTAATGGTGAAATTAAATTTTTATGCTCAGCATTACAGCGTAAACTAACGGTTTAGTAACTAAACCGTTAGTTTACGCTGTAAAATTATTTAACACAAATACCAGAAAAATGTCTTTCAATACAGATTTTCAGCCATGGGAGACTCTGTTACGGAGGGGGGGACTTTGTATCGGGGTAGACCTTATTTCGTGACACCGGCCTATCGAATAGCTAAAGGAAGTCTATTCCAGCATCGAAGACCAGCGGCCGAAAAAGCATGCACGATCGACGAAGCGCGTTCTCATCCTACGCACACGCAAATCGGTCCTCCCATGCAGATGATCGGAGTCGAACCCCGACCACGGAGGAATGAGTAAAGCGAGTAAGAATATAAAAATGACAAATCCTAATGAAAACATTTTTGCCCAAAACATTTCTAGACACAATTGACTCATCCATATTCTAAATAGTTTGCAACTAATAGGCCTATATTAAATTAATTAGGCCTATATTATTCATCCTAATTGACACAGGAGTCGTAGGCCCTAAATCCAAACTCTGGATGTTGCCTCAAGGTGCATAGAAGGACGCGCTAGTGTTGAATTCCATTTATCGGAACATCATTAAAATTAGCTTAGGCCTACTATTGTTCATAAGACACATGCTTTTCTGCCTGTCTGACTCTCCGGATCTTGACCCGCTGCCCAGGGCTGTACTCTATAGGGTTTACGCGGGTATGCGGCGTATACTCACCTCCAGGGAAAACTGACAGCGTATACTCACCTCAAAAAACGAAGGTAAACGCGGGTATACAGCGTATACCCACCTCAGTAAGACCAAGTGGGTACACGCAGGCAAAAATCGCGAATTACGAAGGCAAAAAAAGCATGAAAGTAGAGCGTTTTACGTTGTTTCAAAGTTTTCCGGGCGAAAATCACGAAAAAAGCTTTGATGACTTAAAAAAGGTCGTCAGAAATTTTTGGCCCGAAACAGTCGACTTTTCGGCGGCAGCGTGTACTCACCTCAAAAGTTCTGAGTACAGCCCTGCCGCAGACTGTCGATTTTGTGCTGCTTTTTACCCCTGTGAATAAGCTGGTTCCCGCGACTTCGTTTTTATGGGCGCTGTATAAAACTCGAGATTATTATTACGATTACTTTCGACTGGCAATGAGCAATATAAGAAGATACTTAGTGGATGGATAGATCCAGATTTTAGCGACAGCCATTGCCTTTAACAGCAAAGGCCGTTGCCTTAAACAGAAATTATTTTTAGCATAAGCTTAGACTATTAGGCTACAGCAAGTTCGAAGGTTAGGCAGAAACTTTCAGGATGCTTAAAAAAATTAATTTGAATAAACATGTATTTCTTACATTTGCTAGAGCTGCCCTTCGCGATATAGTGAGCTGCAGGCTTCGGATGATACTAATTAATCAGAGTTTTAAAAAGCGTTCCGATTGAGGCAAGATGTACTTCTGAAGAGAGGACGAGCGGAATTGAACCGAGCGATGTCGTCGGTAGAGTACACGGAGGTATCTTTGTGATCTTATGCTTCGCGTCGTGTATACCACTTCGCTGCGTTCTCCAAGTCAGAACCGCCATGAATCATTGAAGATCATTTGCCTGCATAATCCCTCCCTATGGAACAGACTTCCATCATAAGTTTGCTCAGCCTTTCTCTTTGGTATTGTGTCCTCTTCTTTCTCTCGTCTCAAAATCTGCCTTTTCTCTCTGGTTGAGCGCACTGTGAGCGCTTCAGAAAGGCTCTTGCTGAGAGAAACGCTTTATAAATGGTCACATAAATACAACACAATACAATACAGCACAATGCAATACGATTCCTTTCTCCATCTCTTTTCGACCAGACTTGCTTGCTACTAAGAACGACTAACGAGCGAAAAAAAGAAGGGCGGGCACGCGAACAGAGAAAGACTAATACAGACGATACTGGATTAGATGATGACAGAAAGATGGATAGGGGGAAGCTCATGGAAGAGCTGGAGGCTTCCAGTGGAATGAACGCTGAACACCCGCACTTTTCTGGAAAACAGAAAACAATAAGGTAGGCCTACAATCGAGTTTTCTATGTAGGACTGGACCTTCGTATATACCTGGCCTGAATTGCTCGCACATTCCTCTTTATCCAGCTATAGGCGTAATTGCTCACTGTCGAATTGAGACTGAACGCAGTGAGAGCAGCTTCCAAATCAGAATAAAGGATTTTTTCACTGATGTTACCAATAGACGCCTCAAGGAATCTGAAGAAAATAATTATTTCAGTCATAATATTATACATATGGATAATGGATTACATTACATCAACTCTACGACGTCTACGTGATGTAAGCATACGAGAAACGCTGATATATTATATATTATATATATATACATATATATATAAACGCTGGTATATTATATATATTATATATATATCAGCGAGAAAATATGCATGTCGGCTGCGCTCCAGAGATGCATTACACCACGTAAACCTAATGCAATGTTATTCATTTATTTATTTTGCTGTATATGCTTTTATCATCATCAACATTGTTATATTATATTATATATGTATAATGTATATATATATTATATATATGCATATTATATATAGCAAAGTTGACGATGATGATGATGACGACGACGACGACGACGAAGACGACGACGACGAAGACGAAGACGACGACGACGAAGACGACGACGACGACGACGACGATGACGATGACGATGACGATGATGATGATGATGATGATGATGATGATGATGATCATAATAATAAAAATAATAACATCTCTGTAGCTCAGGCTCTACACAAGAGTTCAAGTCACTACTGGTCAATTTCACCTTCTCATTGGTCAGTACCTACGAATGAATATTTGTGCATAATGACGTGATTAGAGAAGAGTTCGATTATAAGTAGGACCATGGACAGAATATTATGAATGGAACAATCAAATTCCGATACCGATTACCAGAGATGGGCGCATGATTACTGAAATTGCTTATCGATTAGATTAGATTAGGCTTCGCTGCTGAAATTCAATAACCGAAAACAACCAGAATTAGTTGTTTGCCTAATGATGAGGGGAGGGAGGGAGGGAGGCAGGGAGGGAGGAAACGGGAGGGAGGGATGGGAGCGAAGGGGAGGGGAGGGGCGGGGAGGGGAGGGGAGGGGAGGAGGGGAGGGGAGGGGAGGGACAGAAACCAGGGTGAAAAGCTCACAATGGTAGGATGGAGCTTGAGCCAGGGTCTGCCACTGGCGAAAGCGCGGAATATTTGTTAGTTTGTAATAAGTTGCGGTGCTACACCAGGGCAAATATCCTGGTAAAAAACTCTTGCCGAAAAATTGCCAGAAATTTTCTCTGCCATATCTACCAATAATTTATTTGGGGCATAAAATCGCTTCTGCACTATTTGCTTGTACCAATGCGCTGGGTATGCCCTGGTTACAAGGAAATGTCTGACCATGAAACACTTTAATAATTATCCTTAAGCCGAAAGAGACGTATTCTTTAACACTAGACTGGAATACTAAAATTGACATAGAAAAAAAACCATGAAAAATTCCTGGCTACCAGTGGCGGCGCCAGGGGGGGCTAGGGGGGGCTAAGCCCCCCCTGAATGCGGCTCAGCCCCCCCAAAGCAAAATGCGGAAAATGTCTATAATGGCTTATTTTTTAATTTTCGGATAGTTTTTGGACAGCTTTTGCTGCCGGATAGAATATCGCAGTACACCGGCAATGGACGAATCCCAAGGTCCTGGACATGGGACACAACAATATAGTTGTCAGATTTGCATCATGCTTCTCTTACACACCTCAAAATGTGTGTGCTCTTGCTCGATATAAAATTTAATTCTTGTTGTGTATTCTACCACTGTCTGGTAATGTACGTTTGATATATAATGGTCAACCTAGAAGTCCTATGCTATTAGCATATAAAACATTTATGTGCAGATAATTATATGTATCTAATATATATTTTGGTAACTCTTGTGTTTGTTTATTTGTTTGTGTGTTAGCTATGCACGGCCACAGCTTTCAAGCAATCGACCCTAATCCTTCGCAGGGGGTCGGGTTCGACCCGACACTGGTCAATGTGTGGGTCGGCGAATCTCTCCCACCATGGGGGCCAGGGTGGGAGAGCTAAACCCCTCATTTTCCAAGTTGGCCTTTTTTCGCAATCTTATGACAGGACTTTTCTTTCGGACCCATACGCAAGAAAGCTTTACGGTTTTCACCGTTTTAGAGGTGTTTATGTTCAGAGCCTTTCTGTCGGTCGCTTTCGCAAAAGAGCAGAGGCTGACACCGTTTTAGTGGTGTTTAAGGCCAGAGCTTTTGGATGGATGGATCCGATTTGACCAGGGTCTATGACAACAGAGGCCGTTATCCTGGACAGAAATTTGCTCGGTGTATTGCAGCACTCATGAGCTTTCTTCTTTCGAAAAAGTTTAAGGCCAGAGCTTTTTATTCGGTTTTTACCACTTTTAAGAGGTGTTTAAGGCCAACCCTTTTCTTTTATTTATTTAACCAAAGTTTAACGTCGTCGTATGACATCAAAGGCCGTTGACGACAATTTACAGCTTATACAGTGTAGCAACAATGAATTTATGACGTCCAAATTAACCATAAAAATATTGTAACGTTGTCATAACAATATCATTGTTCATCAAGTGTTAACATAATATTATTGTACGTTGTCTTATAGCGTTCATTGTTTAGTAGCAGAATGGTTAACAGTTAATAAGCTTACAATTTATGCCAAATATTTTGCTTGGGTACATTCATTAATATGTTGCAGTAATTGCTTTTCTTTCGGTCCCATACGCATAAAAGTAGAGGTTGACACCGTTTTAGAGGTGTTTAAGAGCAGAACTTTACTTTCGGTTTTCACCGTATAAGAGGTGTTTAAGGCCAACCTTTTTTCTTCGGTCCCATATGCATAAGAGTAGAGGTTGACACCGTTCTAGAGGTGTTTAAGACCAACACTTTTCTTTTGATCCCGTACGCATTAAAGCATTACGGCCTAAACCGTTTTAAAGTAAGTAAGTAAGTAAGTATATACTTTAATGGACCGCCTGCAAACGCACTGCGGGAACATCAATCAGTTATGAACAACAATGAATATATATATATATATATATAACTAAATAATCAATAGGCCTAATAAAGTATAAGTGAAAATGCAGTTAATTTCATTGTTACATAAAGTATGCTAAATAGCAGAATAAACATTTCGATAGTCATTTATATATCATTCGTGTAATAAAACCTTTCCTAGTTAAGGTATCAGCATATGGAATCTCTCGATTGTGTGATCGAGGGCGGAGGGAGTAGGTAACATACTTTATAGGAGGCAACAGGTTTTAGAGGTGTTTAATTTAAGCCAGAGCTTTTCTTTCGGTTTTCACCGTTTAAGAGGTGTTTAAGACAGACCATTTTCTTTCGGATACGCATAAGCGCAGAGGTTGACCCGTTTTGGAGGTGTTTAAGGATAGAGATTTTCTTTCGGTCCCATACATATAAAAGCAGAGGTTGACATCGTTTTAGAAGTGTTTAAGTCCAGCGCTTTTTTCGGTCCCGTACGCATAAAAGCATTACGGTTAACACTGTTTTAGAGGTGTTTAATTTAAGGCCAGAGCTTTTCTTTCGGTTTTCACCGTTTAAGAGGTGTTTAAGGCCGATTCTTTTCTTTCTGATACGCGTAAGAACAGACGTTTACAACGTTTTAGAGGTGTTTAAGGCCAGAGCATTTCTTTTGGTTTTCACCGTTTAAAAGATGTTTATGGTCAACCCTTTTCCTTCGGTTCCATACGCATGAGAGCAGAGGTTGACACCGTTTTTGAGGTGTTTAAGGTCAGAGCTATTCTTTCTGCCCCATACTCATAAGAGCAGCGGTTGACACCGTTTTAGAAGTGTTGAAGGACAGCGCACAAATCAAGACTTTCAGCAATGAAATGATGAGCCATTTCATAAAAACGACAGCCTAATATGCTACTATTGCAATGTGGAAATTCAAAAATTTTCAGGACTTTATCGTTCATAAATAGCTAGCAAATAAGAGGCTGTAGCGTGCTTTAGTCAATGTCAACTGCCAAAAAAGCGCTTGTTTCTGGGGCTCCGCCCCAGACCCCGCTGGGGAGCTTACGACGGTATGTGCTTTGTTCATGCATTCGGCACTCGCAGCTTCGCGCCTACGGTGGTTGCAATATGACCGCCCGGGGAATAAAATTTTCTAGTTTCGTCCCTGGCAGGTAGGAAGGGCATGGGGCTTCAGCCTCCCCAAACCTGAAATCCTGGCGCCGCCACTGCTGGCTACGCCACCGTGTTCAATATTCTAAAAATAGAAGTAATGAATTAATAATCGATGAATGTTGATTCGTTGAATAAGCATACAAGCGTTGTGTGTTATTTTGTCCTCATGTAAGGTTGGGGCTCCACAGTTTTACTGAACATGGCCCAAGATTTGTTAATCCGGCCCTGATAACTCCCATGCAGTGGCGTAGTCAGGAATTTATCAAGGGGGGTTAATGGCCTGGCCGGATGCCCTTCCTGACACCAACCCAACAGTATTACAGTAAATAAAAAGGGAATAAAGTAACAAAGGGAATAAAGTAAGAAAAACAATTGTTACTACAAGCAATTGTTTTGTTTTTCTTATTTAAGTGGATAAATAACCTTAAATTTTTCCCCTAAGCCAATGGGAGGTTTTAACCCCCGAAACCCCGCTTGGCTACGCCACTGCTCCCATGACCCAACGCAACCTATATACTGAAATTGTATGGCAGGAGATAGAAAGTAACTAGTTAGCGCTGGTAAAGTAAAGCGACGATACAGATGGCGAACTCACTTCCCTACTTTCGCCAGGTTGTTAGTACAGCCCAAGCCTTTCACCATGTCGGCTCTATCTGCATCACCTGTGGGCAAAGCGAGGAATCGGCTGTATGTTGTTTCCCATTCGGCTGCGACTTTAGAATTAGCAATACCATAGCAGTAAACTAAGTGTCGAATGTCTGGGTGAATGGCGTTCAGTCTAAAATTAATAAGTCAACAATAATAACAGTAGTATGCAGACAAAGTATGTATGCATGATGCATGCATGATTGTATGTATGTATTATGTATTATTGTATGCATGTATGTATGTATGCATGTACCTACGCATGTATGTTTGTATGTATGTATGTATGTATGTATGTATGTATTGTATGTATGTATGTATGAATGTATGTATGTATGTATGTATGTATGTATGTATGTATGTATGTATGTATGAATGTATGTATGTATGTATGTATGTATGTATGTATGTATGTATGTATGTATGTATGTATGTATGTATGTATGTATGTATGTATGTGTATGCATGTATGCATCATGTATGTATATTATGGTCATTTATACAGTGTCTTAAGAAGAATCTCACGAAGGCGCTGGATGGTGCACCATGGATCGTCTATCGTGACCGTCTGTTTCGGTGAGCTACATATTTAATTAATTAATTCATTCATTCATTCATTCATTCATTCTTTCTTTCTTTCTTTCCTTCTTTCAATCGTTCATTCGACCAATTATTCATTCGTTGAATCGTTCATTAGCTCAGTATTTCGTACACAGTTATCAACAACCAAAAACTTACCTGTCATTTGTTATCCACTTTCTAAACATCCGAGTCGTATCTTGTATGCAGACTTTGTGACCGGCACGGCACGCCATTGACATAATCATCTCTCGAAAATTGCTGACAAACATACCGCGACATTGCATTATAAGGCAGTATAGTATGGTAGGCCAATAGCGTAGAATCATATAGTATGGTATATTGTATTTAATGTGTGTATATATATATATAGTAAAGTATAGTATATACAGAATAAGAAAGCAAAGCATAGCATATTATAGTATGGATATACTACAGTATGGTATAGTAAAGTATATAAAGTGTAGTGTAGCGTAGTGAAGTGCAGTGTAGTGCAGTGTAGTGTAGAGTAGTGTATTGCAGTGTAGTATAGTCTATAGTACAGTATAGTATACTATAGTATAGCATAGCATAGTATAGTGTGGTATGGCATAGCATAGCATAGCATAGTATAGCACAGAATAGTACAGTATGACATATAGGATAGCGTAGCATAGCGTGGTATGGCATGATATAGTTCAGTATGATTAATAGTTATAGTCGTAGTATAGTATAGTATAGTATAGTATAGTATAGTATAGTATAGTATAGTATAGTATAGTATAGTATAGTATAGTATAGTATAGTATAGTATAGTATAGTATAGTATAGTATAATATAGTATAGTATAGTATAATTAATTAATTAAAGTATAGTATAGTATAGTATAGTATAGTATAGTATAGTATAGTATAGTATAGTATAGTATAGTATAGTATAGTATAGCATAGCATAGCATAGCATAGCATAGCATAGCATAGCATAGCATAGCATAGTATAGTATAGTACAGTACAGTACAGTACAGCACAGTGTAGTACAGTACTGTATAGTATACAGGGTGGTCCAGCATAAATGTCCCGACGTTGCACGCGTTTAACTTCGCCAATTGTTAACATTCATTTATACTTTATGCGTCAAATTTAAAATATTTCACTCTAGTATTTGCTCGGAAAAAGTCGAATTGATGTTAATTTAGGTTTAGATTAGATGCTTGAAACAGCGCGAGCTACCATATTTTGTTGTCATTTGCGTCGCAATCTGGCGCCGTTGACAGACGATGATCGCGTTTTGATCTTAATTTTACGAACTGATAAGGGATTTGATTCGTTTTAAATTATTAACTAGTTTTCTAACAGAGGATGACCTAAAAAATGACTTCAATCATCTGCTACGAGAAATTGATAAATACTACCTTCTACTCGTGAACCATGGAAGTCGGCGCGAACATCCACTAACATTGCCCGTGTGTCCGAGTAAATTTGCAGTGAAAACAATGACGGGGTAGGCCTACAAGCAAATATCCCGGAAAATTCATCGCGAACAAGGTAGTCCTAGAAGCAGCGCATAACGTATTGGAAAAGCTGATCTAAAGTTATTTGTCGACGTGAAGTCCAACAGCTCTCCAACAGTGACGCAACGAAACGGTTGGCGTGCTGCCAGCCGTTTCTTTGCGTCTGAAGCAGCGCATGGCAGTGCACGGCTGTTGATAAAAGTGAAAGGACATTGGTTAAGCGATGAAAAGATATTCATGGTAGATACTTCTAAAATCACCCAAATTGATCGTGTGTATGCACGTGTTAGAAAGAAACGATTTGTGAATATCCCGGGGAAACGGCGCCATGTTACGTCAACAATGACAACAAAATATGGTATCTAGCTCTGTTCCGAGCATATAATTGAAACCTATTCTAGCACCAGTTTGACTTTCTCACGGCTAATACATGAGTGAAATATCTTTAATTTGAGGCATAAAGTATAAATAAATTCCAAATATTGGCCGAGTTATACGCATGCAAAGTCGGGACATTTATGCTGGACTACCCTGTAGTATAGTATAGTATAGTATAGCATAGCATAGCATAGTGTAGTGTAGTGTAGCGTAGCGTAGCGTAGCGTAGCATAGCATAGGATAGCATAGCATAGCATAGCATAGCATAGCATAGCATAGCATAGCATAGCATAGCATAGTATAGTATAGTATAGTATAGTATAGTATAGTATAGTATAGTATAGTATAGTATAGTATAGTATAGTATAGTATAGTATAGTATAGTATAGTATAGTATAGTATAGTATAGCGTAGCACACAGCATAGCATAGCATAGTATAGTATAGCATAGTATAGTATTGCATGGCATAGTATAGCATAGTACTGCATAGTATAGTGTAGAATATTATGGTATGGCATGGTATGGTATGTCATTGTGTAGCATGTCATAGCATGGCAAGCATATCATAGCATAGCAAGGTGCAGCATAGCACAGCATAGTGTAGTATAGAATTGCATAGCATAGCATAGTATAGGATTGCATAGCATAGAATAGTAGGGTGAAATTCGCTTATTAATTCTGTCCTTCGTTCATTCTAAGAAAACATTTTCCCCAATGAATCTCGAAATGGGCAAATGGCGTCATTTAATTAATTAATTAAAGTAGGTAACGATATTATTTTTGTGTACTTCTTTTCGGGGTATCCGAAAACTCTAACTTTCAGTTCATTTGCCAGATCCGTCGTCAAGTTCAGCACGTATCTCTGAAATGAGAAACATGAGCAAAACAGGTTTGATCAATTTCAATGTTAACATCAAAACTGGCCATTGGATAAATAATGAACCATTGAAAAACCTAAATTTTCCGGGCATCTCCGGGCACCCGAGCTAGTTGAGTGATAACAGTAAAAAGAACCAGGTATGCAAATGAGATGTAATTGAGATTGAATAAGTGTGGCATGTCGAGCGTATTGAGTTAATGAGTTTCATATGTTTCTGATGAGCATAAATACCCTGGAACTTAATTACCAAAACCTCGACACTGCTCACGTTAGCAACATCCAATTTCTACACGTGTTTATGCGGTAATCTGTAATTTTCTATCTGCAGCCATAGTTTTGAAAGTGACACACTGGAAAACCACCTTAAGTAGGCAAAGAAGGAGGAAAATATCGCAGGAAGAACAAGAAGAAACGATGATGGACCTATCAGAATTTATGTAGCTCTCCTTCCAACGCTACTTAGAGGCCATCCCGACCCAGACCAAGCGGCAATAAGTAGAAAATAAGCTACGCAAGCAATTATTCGAAGAGCAGATACGAAATAGCAGTGCGGTTCAACCTTCGGTCCGCGGGCCACATGCGGCCCGCGAGCTAATTTCCAGTGGCCCGCCAGAGCACGCTAAAAATTGCTTTGCGTAGAACGAATAAAGGTACAAAGTCGCTGGTCGACTTGAACGTTCTTACAAATGATATTGCTACGGTTACCGCCAATCCTACAACTAATATGTGAGGTGATCTGGCAAAACCAGGCTTAGGCTATAGGAAAAAAATTCGAAAATGACATTTTGATATCATTTGAAACAGTAGAAGTTTCCTTTAAAACAAGCCCTTTTCTGATCAAATATCTTGATATTTGACCGTGTTATGAATATTTTAGTGTCAGAAACTGCGATATTCCAGTTTTCGGGAAACGCCAGGTAAAGGTGATCACCCTAGTTTCGTTTGTTTACTAAGGCTGCCTCTCAATTCTACCTATTACCATGGCCTGAGAATAACTAGCATAGGCCTACATGTAATTTACGTGACCGCCATTTGCTAACCGATAGTCCAAGCTTTCAGAAGATACCAAGTTCAATAGGGGTTAAAGGTTATTATGATCGACGGCAATGATTTGAAAATGCACTACAAATTCCGATTTTGACACTTTGGAAATATGCAACATTCACAAATAAACTTAATTTAAAATATTTCTAGACAGATTTTAGCTTTGATATTTGGTGAATAATTAGATAATACAGTGTACTATTCGAAAATGCAAATAAGTCAAAATCGACCTCTGACCACCAGCTCACTAAAATCGACAATTACATGTAATTGTCGATTTTAGTGAGCTGGTGGTCAGAGGTCGAATCTCAAAATGTTATCCAGCGGCATTAGCCTGGTTTTGTAAGATCGCGTCACAATTATTTTCTTCTTTCTATCTCTGAGTTTAGGTTCACGTAGTCTATCAGTAGATTACACATGACTTCTGGTTTGACAACTCTTCTTTCAACTAAACTGACCTCGCAAATCGTCCTCAACGGTTCAATTTTAGTCAGTTCCTGATATGTATAGGCCTAGGCCTAGGCCTACAGAGTTGCAAAACTACTGTAAGTGGCTTTGACCATTCTGGCCGTTCCATTTGAGAGATAGTCCAGCCTTAATAATGAGTATTTGAAGGAAACAATCGATGAAGGTCCTCAGAGTCGATGAATCTCGATGTCTTGCACTCTTTCTCTGCCGACGACTAGCCTTTGACTGTTCTTCAGACCGAAGACTCTGGCTTCGACGAACTGAGGGACTGAGCCAATAAAACTCTGGCTGCATGGGCGACGAAATTAAAAAAAGAACTGGGTGCAAAGGCAGGGATAAATGCTACCTTATAATATTTGGGCTGAAACAGCTGAACTGTTATAATGCATGCCAAACATGGCATGTGCATTGTGCAATTGTGCATACATAGGCTACATATTATTATACATGTAATATTCATTGCACATTAAAATAATTGCAAGATAAAACTTTCAATACAGCTAATAATAAGCAACAAATTTTATCTGTTGCTTTTGAGCCTACTGTTACGGCCCTCGGCTTCAAGAATTGCTGTTTTGCGGCCCGTGGTGCCAAAAGGGGTTGGACAGCACTGCTATAATCTATATAAATAAAAATGTAAAACGTTTGTTCCTAATGGAATTTCTCGGAAACTTAATGACCGATTCTTTTGAAATTTTTTGCAAAACGCTCCGTTCGAATACGATCGTGTTTGTAAAAGGATTTCCTGGAAAGAAACAAATCTTTTACACCAAATAAAAACAACTTTCTCCTCGAGTTGACACGTTTATACATTTTGACTTTAACGCACACTCCGCCATTTTGGCCCGTGTATTTATAACGTACAGGGATGCCACTCTGAATTTTGAAAAAGGTCAGGGATGCCACTCTGAATTTTGAAAAAGGTCAGATCCGGTCGAAAAAAAGGCTAGAAAAGGCTAGATTGACAATTTTCACACAACGTTCGAGCGGACAGGTTTTTATATGCTTTTCTCGAAAAAACACAACATTTGCATTCGATTTCAGCGAATTGGGAATGGAGGTAGGGAGGGACAGAGGAACGGAGGGAGGGAAGGAGGCAGGGTAAGGGAGGGAGGGAGGAAGGGGAAGGAAAGTAGGGAGGGAGGGTTGGACGGTCTTTTCAGCCACAGCAACGCGTGGCCGGGTACAGCTAGTATAGTATGTAGCGGGTACCGCCACTGTGCCGTTCCCATTTAATACTATATTGTATTATTAAATGCGAACGGCACAGTGGCGGTACCCGCTATAAACTGTCAGCAGGTCGCATCATGGCCACTAAGGTCCAATCAGCAGGTTGAATGAATAAAACCTAAAGAAGATATTAAAAATTCCAGAGAATTTTGGCAGGTGTCATAAGACAGGTCATTAGCAAAATCTGCAAGAAAAAAACCTATGTAAGCGCCTTCACTTGAACAACAGGACAAAACTAGCAAATTACATAAATGGAAGGACAGCCAGCTGAGACCACGCTTGCCACTGACGGATGAGTTAACCTAAAACGAACTAACGGTATTTATTATAGACTATCGAGGACAGGAAAGAGCATAAACTGACAGAATTGCAGAATGCATAGAGATCACAAAGACTGAATAGGGAGGACGACAGTGACGTCAACGTCAGCCGCAAGGTGTCGGTAGAGACAGGAAACTACGAGGTATAAAAACTTGCCGAAGAAGAGATTCTTTTAGAAATAGGAATAAGAAATTCATGCAGTATTCGCATTAAACGATAATAGGGCCTAGGCCCATAGGCGTAACGTTCTATTGTGACGGTGGTGTCCAGTCACCACCACTTTTAAAAGTGGTGGTGACAGTCACCACCACTTTTTGGTCCGACAAGGAAATATTTTTTAGAAACATGCAGGCATTTGGTTGTCTAACATAGGGTCTAATAAAGGCTATTCATGCTTAACATCGCAATGGAGCCAATGCTGATAGCCAAGAGGACTCCACTGTCCACACTCCACAGCGTATTGATTGTCCACTGTCATGGCTTAAATTATAAGGCGGGAAGGAAGGAATTCCCTACCACTTTAAATTTGGGGAGGAAACGTAGAACAATGCTCTCCCAGAAATCGTTATGGCTCCGAGGCAGTGCATGGCATGCCGACAGCCTCACAAAACCTTCTGGAATAATTGTTATTATCAAAATAGCATTGAAGAGACCTCGGTACCTTTACTCCCCCAAAAGTTGACTTAGACTATAGGGCACTAGGGCAGGGCCAGCAAGAATTTTATAGGAAGAATCTGGATAAAATTTTATGAAAGAGCTGTTTTTAAAAATTGATTAAGTTATCCGTGAGTGGAAAGATCGTGCATGGAGTTTACCAGCGAGAGAGACGAATCAGACGAAAGGGTAAAGAGTGAGAATGGAGAAGGGAGTGAGAGAAGTTCACCAGAGTTCATACTAAATTTGCATATTGGGAAGGGGCATGGGCGGAGACCTAGGAGGACATGGGGGACGGTCCCCCCAATGGAGGTGTTGTGGGGACGGCCCATGCATTTGTCCCCCCTAATCGTTGAGCGTCACGACTAAAAAAGGTCATCAACTTTTTTGGCGGCGAAAATAGAAAATTTCGCGGAGATTTCGCCGGTCGTCAATCCGGCAAAAAATCTCGCGTCTTTCCGTCCCCCCCCATCTCCGCCCAGGTCTCCGCCTATGGGAAGGGGTACAGCGCAAGGGTTCTCAAACTGTTGGGTACCCCATTCGCCGGTTAGGGGCAGGCAACAAAATTCCAGAAATATCAATTTTCTTTGTGTTTATGGACTTTGTGTCCATCTTTCTTAGATTAACAATGATTTTTGACGTTGGAACATAGCCAATAACAGCATCATCATTATTTTATTTCTTTCACAACATATAATTAGCTATATAACGCTATATAGGCTAGCTAGCTCTTTCTTACACAGGGGTTGTAGACCAAATTTGCCTTTTTGTTTACATGATTACATAATTAAAACTATAAATATATTTTTAATTTTGCTCTTAATATTACTATAATAGGCCTACAGGAAGGGAGGACAATAAAAATGAAGTTTGAGGAAGCCGTGTACAGGAAACCGAGGAAAGAATTGAACTGAGAAGTTGTGTGCCAAGGAATAGTCACCACCACTTTTACGATAATATATATATATATAATATATATATATAATCTCTAATATATTTCTCAAAGTTTGTCCTTCCATATGTTTGTATGTCCGGATTTTTACTCTTCGTCCCAGAATAAGCTCGGAAATCACAGAGCGTCGGTTTAAAAAAAAATATCCAATTGATTTTTACCCAAACTTTAAGGTCATATTGACTATTTTCAGCTTTTAATTCATTTTAGAAATCGAGTTATTAGCGTTTTAAGACAGATTTCATCTATAATCGCTCACGTTACGATTTAGCTAAGAGTATACAGTCGGCATGACGTCATACTTGCCCAGTAATAATTTCCGCAGCGCCCCGCAAGAGCGGGTCACTTTTGGATTTTTGGGTAAGCGGGGTGGGGGTGGAGGGTTGGCGAAAACCCGAAATTTAGCGGTCAACGATGGGTACCATATAGTGGAGTAGTCTTTAAAATTCACTAAATTTCACTTTAGAAATCGAGTTATTAGCGTTTTAAGACAGATTTCATCAATAGCATTTTAACACAGATTTCATCAATAATCAGTAAAGAGTCTACAGTCGGCACGACGTTATACTTGCCCAGTAATAATTTCCGCAGCGCCCCGCAAGGGCGGATCACGTTTGGCTTTTTGGGAAAGCGGGGTTGGGTGGAGGGTTGGCGAAAACCCGAAATTTAGCGGTAAACAATGGTGGAGTAGTGTTAAAAACCACAAATTTCCCGGACAACGCCGGGTAAAACATCTAGTATATAATATATATGTTAGGGAATAGGTGTGTTCAGTGCCAATAAGTGGAACCAGCATTCCAACAGCCTAGAATAGGAAAATTAAAGTCTCTACAGAAGCCATAGAAGATAGATATCAAATAAATGAAAACAGGTTATAACTCTGCACTGCTTGTACTCAGGCAGTGCAACTCCCAAGCCTACGGGAAGCAGAAGGGCGATGCCAATTATAGTCCATGTTATCACTCAGTGTTATCACACTGGTCTGTTGCTGAAGAATTATATCTTTGAATGAATTAATAAATGAATTGCCAAACTGAAACGACCTAATATTACATGAACGCAGCATTGCCCTGTCTTGTATTGCATATCAGAATATTTATATGGCATGCATTGTCTTGTATTGCATATCAGAGTTTAGGCTATATGTCACCTCTTGCAGTGCTAGCTATTCAGAGTACATGTACACAACAATTATCTCACGTTAAAGCGTGGATAGTCGCTTGTATTGCATAGCATCCCGTTCATTTTCTTTATGGTCTTCCGGATGCCAGTCCATATTGGTACCGATCGCTCCTTCGAAGCGTACCTGAGTAGGTCCAGAACTGTGTCAAAGCCCAACTGATTAGCATCCGCAAGAGCCAGTGCATCAAGGACCAGCTGTGCTCGCTGCTGTGCAAGAAACACCTACAAGAAAGTACGATGCTGTTCCGATCGTCTTCTAAGCTGTTTTCAATCAATCAATCAATCAATCATTCAATCAATCAATCATTCAATCATTCAATCAATAAATCAATCATTCAATCAGTCAATCAATCATTCAGTCAGACAATCATTCAATCAATCAACTATTCAATCAATCATTCATTCAATCAATCAATCAATCATCCTTTTGTTGACTTAGCAACAACAGAAATCTGTGGTAAATTCAGACATGATACAGAAACAGGAAGTTCGATCGACCAGACGACGTCGTCAACAGGACAACCGAAATGGATAAGAAAATCCGTATTTGCATTTGCAGAGTAGCACCTTTTCATACATGTATATAGTTACAAACATGTATGGCTAAACAATAAATATTAGGGCCTATTTGTTTTGATCAACGTGGTTATAAACGCCAACGTTATTTAAACTACATAACCTAACTATATTTATTATGCAAGGCTTATCATTAGTTAGCAGGCCTCTATAGTATGTTAGGCTACCTTGTAACGGCGCCATAGAAATCGTCATTGTCATTGTTATTATTATTTTACCCGAGGTATCTCAGATCCTTCGGGAATTAAAAAAATTATCCGGAGTCGTAAAAATTGCATTCTGGAACGGTTAGAACTCGTCAAGATCAGGCCTTATTATTATTATTATTATTATTATTATTATTATTTTTGCTTTTTTAATAAAAACGTCACCGGTCGATTTTTTTGCCCGAGGTAGTAAAGATCCCTCAGGCTGTATTATTATTATTATTATTATTATTATTATTATTATTATTATTATTATTAATTATTATTATTATTATTATTATTATTATTATTAATTATTATTGTTATTATTATTATTATTATTATTATTATTATTATTATTATTATTATTATTATTATTATTATTATTATTATTATTATTATTATTATTATTAGTATTATTATTATTATTATGGAGATCGAGTCACAAAGGCAATTATGACAACGCATGCAAATAAAACCTAAAGAATCAGGAATGAACAGTTAATAAGATGGCAGTGGCTGCTTTTCGAATGTGCCCCTGCAGGCAACAGCGTTGAATCGCTGGATGCAGACAGAAAATCGTTGGAATAGGTAAGTTGTCTCTTTAGGGTCTCCGGTAATTCGTGTCAGCAGGCGCCTCAAATCTTTAAGTAGCTTCATTCCCTCAATGTTGATGGGGCCCATGGTCTCGAAGGCCAGCGGAACAAAGAGATAAGTGGCAGAAAGATGATTGTACTTGTCGACCTTCCTAGTAGCCGCCACTTCCGCTGCTGCACCTGCAGACAAGGATGTCGCATGGATGTAAGATGGAGCTACAGTGTCAATCACCGTGGCGTCCCATACGAGGTTTCGGCCTTTATACCAAGGAATCAGCGTAAGACCATCCGGACGTCTGCCATCAGATCTAGAAAGACCGGGTGGTTCCTTGATATTTGGGAATCCCGCTCGTGTGAGACTCCGGCTGAATAGATCGTTTAATGTGGCGTGTCTTGCGATCCGTCCCGGTCTAAGGCCACAGGAAAGACCATGTGCTCCATTTGCTGTCACTCGAGCTCCGCATGGGCAAGCATGAGGCTCGCAAATGCATGTTCCCAGGCGGAGTCCTACCGCAATTCTGACAGCTTCGTCGTCAAGACGTAATCCACATGAGGTCACGGGGAGGGCGAAAAGCCAGTCACCCGCGTGAGGCGCTGCGGCTGCCATGAATCGCGCTTTGTGGTATGGGTCGGAAAGTGCAATGCTCAGCTCGGCAATCATCTTCTGCATTAGAGGTTTGTCCCAACTTGATTGTTTATGAGCCACACTATTCTCTGGTAGCCCAGATTGGCTCTCAGTACACCATAGATGCTTCATCAACTCAACTCGCTCGTCGATTTCGGGACAGGCATTGCCTAGCATGGAGGACTGGAGTGCTCGGGTGCTTGCAGCGGAAGCCAAAAAGGCGGGAAGAGCAAGCGAAGCGACCCGGCGAATTCCTAATCCACCCATCTTCACCGGTAAAGATGCTTGTAGCCATTGGTCATTGGACAGGGCGATGTTGAGGACTGCACTCAAGCCGTTCCGAAGGAGTCCGTCGAATTTGTCCAGCAGAACGTGCCCTGTGCACGAGCTGCATCTTAAAGTGTACATCAATCTATGGGAGCTGAGAGAACATCTTATAGGAGGATCAGAGCGTCGTGTTTGGCGATGGTCTCCAGTCTGTTAATTGCCAACGCCAACTCCGTACATCTGCCCTCAAGACAAGTTGTCAAGGCCTCACTGGTGGAATGTGGCGTACCTAGCAAACAAGCTCTTTCTTGAGACGTGACAGTAAAGTTCTGGAAGAGATGGTCATGGCTTTGCATGTCATGTTGGTAGATGATCTCGCATTTTTTCTGGTTGAGTTGCAGTCCAAGTTGCTCACATTTCTGCATCAAGAGATTCACATCCTTCGCCACCAGGGCTGCCTCTCCTCCCAGGGATAGGTCATCCATGTAGCCCAGCACCAACGGTGATGACAAATCTTGCAGAATGGGTTGCAACGGAAGACAGAAAAGCAACGGTCCCAGTGGGTCTCCTTGTTGGAGCCCGACCTGTGATGAAATCAAATATTGACCAAACCGGAGCTCTGAGGGCTCCGCATATGCGAGGTGGCAGAATGGAGAAAGTTCCGGCAGGATGTCATCTATAGACGAGAGCATCTTATCTCTGTAAAGACTGTTGAAAGCATTCTTAAAGTCGAGCTTCACAAGAATGGATCCAGCTGGCATTGTTTCCAGGAAACGTCTCGCTGCGTGGACCGCCGCCTCTGCTCCACCCGGCACACCAACTCCCACCTGTCTCGGTGCAAGATAGGCGGTTGCCCTTGTGACCGCAAAGGCGTTTGCACATTTAGATGCGAGTCTACGCCAGTAATAACCTATGACGATTGGCCGAAGACCTCCAGAATCTTTTCTGAGCGCCATGAGAGTGCCTCCAAATAGTACGGGTCTGATGTCTTCAGGGCATTCACCTTTAAGAAGAAGATTGACAAGGCCGGTGACGGCAAAGATCAACTCCGATCCAATTTCGACGCAATTCACCAAGTCTGAAAGGTGCTGAGGACGAAGACCGTCAGGTCCCCCCGAAGAACCTTGCGGAAAAGAGCGGATCCGGCCGAGAACCTGTTCTTCAGTGGATTGGAAGGGCTACACGCTGCGTTTTGCCGTGAAATGAGGTCTGTCATCTGGAGGCTCAGGGTGTTTTGAGCGTAACTCCTCTAAGGTTTCCAAATCTGCCATAACCGGTCTGTCATTAGAGCACAATATTCTGATGGCCGCTCTGATGTTGCCATCCTCTAGTTTGAAAGCAACCGCTGCGGCTACAGCCTGATCATCATATGGTTTAGATCGCATGCCACTATGGTTGCTGATGCTCTGGACTTCTGCGAAGATACGGTATCATCCCTCTTAAGCTGCCAAGAAGTGTAAAAGTCTTCTACCCGTCTCTTTATGGTTGATGACAGATCGTGGCGCCGGCCTCCTCTTCCTGGTTGTTCCAAGATCGCCGACCCAAAAGTAAGAAGCATCTGCCAAGTGGTAGGGTTTCCACTATCACACAAGATTTTGTTAATGACAGAGGTGAGAAGTCGTCCGGTTTGTACTCTAGCAGCTTTAGGTATGCGTTTCAGCAATCTGTTTGGCAGTGTTGGGTGTGAGATTCTTATTATTATTATTATTATTATTATTATTATTATGAATTTTAATTATTCTGCGTTGTGTCAGTTTGGAAAATATACAAAGATTATGATATTTTATTATTATTATTATTATTACTATTATTATTATTATTATTATTATTATTATTATTATTATTATTATTATTATTATTATTATTATCATTTATTTCCGTTTCAATCTGTGCAAACAAACGTGCAGATGTGCAAACGCCTGACAAACACAACCACAATGTGCTAATTGTTTTGCACGACTAAAACTAAATTAAAATGCATATTAGTAAGATCAGTCGTCCTCTACCCTGGTGTGTTGTGCAAATGTGTCCCTGAAGGCTATGGCATTAAATTTCTGGGTGCAAATAGACAAACGTTGAAATAAGTGCAAAGTCTCTCGAGGATCCCCTGAGACGGCGGTCATGCGACACCCCAACTCCATCAAGAATTCACGACCTGTCCGATTGATGGGGCCCAATGATTCGATGGCGACGGGGACGAAATCGTGGGTGGTCGGAAGGGTTGAGTATTTGGTGCTTTTTCGGTTCGCGGCGTGTTCGGCTGCCCCTCCAGGCACTGATTACGTGATATTGAGGTAAGATGTAGCACAGGTATGGATGGATGTTGCATCCCATGCGACATACCTGCCCCTCGCCCAGGGTACTAATGTTGCTCCATCCGGTCTCTTGCCGTCTGTCCGGATAAGGCCCGGTGGTTCCTTCGAACTTGGAATATCTGCTTTTACAAGGGCTCTCCAGATGATATCATTCACGGCGAAGTGGCGAGCAGCTCTCCCCGAAGATCTTCTGCATACAAGCCCGTGGTGGCCCCCAGGATCGGCGGTTTCACCGCACTGGCATTGATGCGGTGCACAGAGGTCGAGTCCCAGTCGTAGGCCGACCGCGACTCGCGCGGCCTCATTGCTGAGACCCAACCCGCAAGCGACCACGGGAACAGTCGAGAGCCAGTCTCCAGTGTGGGGCGATGTCACCGCGCCCAACCGCGCACCGTTATTATTATTATTTATTATTATTATTATTTTTTTTTTTTTTTTGCCCTGAGGTACTTCATTCCCCCAGGGGCTTATGGACTATTATTAACTAAAGAATGTATGTCTGGTGGGTCAGGCCTCGTCTTCAGGGTATGAGGCAAAAGTACCTTTGAAAGCGACCAGGTTGTAGCGTTGAATGCAAATGGACAGACGTTGAAAAAGAAAGAAAGCTTCACGTCTGTCGCCAGTGATAGAAGAGATGCGGCTGCCAATTTCACTTACGAAGTCTGAGGCTGAAGGATTGAGTGGGCCCAATGTCTCTATGGCCACCGGCTGAAAGATGTAGGAGGCGGGCAACCCTCCGTATTTCTGTTCTTTGCGGATGGCCGCCTGCACTGATGCAGGCCCTACCAAACAGTTTGGGTGGGTTATGTACGAGGCGGCACAAGTGTGAACAATGGTGGCATCCCACGCCAAGTACTTCCCACATGACCAAGGTATGAGAGTTGCCCCGTCCGGCCTCTTTCCATCAGATCTAAAGAGACCCGCCGGTTCCTTGATGCTTGGGATGTCAGCTCTGAGGAGGGCACGCCAAATGATGTCATTTATGGCGTGGTGACGAAGGGAGCGACCCATGGCTCTCCTACAGACGAAGCCATGATGGCCTTCGGGGCCAACTCCCTCGCCACAATGGCATGTGTGAGGACCACACAAGTCCAAGCCCAACCTCAGGCCCACCGCCACCCGGACCGCCTCATTATCCAGGACAAGGCCACACGCGGCGATTGGAAGCGCGGACAGCCAGTCAGCTGAATGGGGACTGCCTGACGCGTCCAGCCTGGCTCGGTCGACTAAACCGACGGCACTTTGGCGGATTTCCGCCTTATCGATTTCAACCAGGAGCCGGTCCCAGAGGCTCTGTTTTCCGGGTAACGGGTGCATTGTCGCCGGCAAGGTGTCACGACGGGCTTCTAGCAAATCCGACACGAGCTGATCAGGAGTTGCCACACCAACCGCAAGGATGGCAGATTGCAGGTCGAGAGTCGACGCGGCTGAAGCCAAATAGGCAGAAGAAGCCAGCGAAGCGACTCTACGGATGCCAAGTCCGCCATCCTTGATTGGTAACGCAGCCTGCAGCCACTGGAGATCATTGAGAGAGCAGTACTGTTGACAATGGTCTCAAGGCCCGTCCTCATGAGTCCGTCTAATGTTACTAGGGCAGGGTGATCAAAGCAGGGGGAGCAGCGGAGAAGGTAACTCACCTTCGAAGCGCCGAATGATGAGCGCAGTAAGATCAGAGCGTTCTGCGAAGGCAACAGACGCAGTCTTTCCATTGCTCGCCTGAACACATCCCCATGACGTGCCAAGGCATCGTCCAGCGCCTTCCCACGAAACAGAGGGGCCCCCAACAAGAGTAGTGCTGTTGCCTCGACCCTAGTGTAGCTCGACAGGGGAGGTGTTAGCTCCAATGTGGCGTCCGGGGAGAAAACTTCGCACTTGGTTGGGTTGAGGTGAAGGCCCAACAGTGGTCCCAATCCAGCCACCAACTGCACGTCCCGGTTCACGGCCTCCGTGTTGCCGCCGAGAGTCAAATCGTCAAGGAATCCAACTTTGAGGTCAGACTCCAGCGATTCCAGCACCGGCTGCAGTGGCAGGCTAAAAAGGAGAGGGCCCAACAGGTCGCCCTGCTGGGGGCCAACCTGAGATGACAGAAACAGGTGACCAAACTTAAGGACAGATGGAATCGAATATGCCTGGTGAACAAATGGATAGATCTCTGGAATGATCTTGTGAACAGACTCCAACATGACGTCACGCCGTAAAGTGTTAAAAGCGTTGGTGAAGTCCAGCTTCACCAACACCTGATCGCTACGCATACTGCTGACAAACCTTCGGGTAGCATGGACAGCGGCCTCACAGCCGCCCGGGACGCCGATTCCCAGCTGCAGTGGCGCAAAGTGAGATGGAAGTTTCGAAATTGCATACTTATTTGCACATTTGGCAGCTAGTCTTCGCCAAATGTAGCCAACTGCTATCGGTCTCAATCCCCCCGATTCTTTGTTGAGGGCGATCATATTGCCCCCAAACAAAATTGGTCTAACATCGGGAGGGCATTCGCCGCGAAGCAGCAAGTTGATGAAATCCGATAGAGCCTCGATGAGGGGCTGCTGCATCCCGTTGTGTCCGATCAGGTCCAACAGATGACCTGGTCTAAATCCATCCGGACCTCCTGCTGATCCCGCTGGGAAGGATCGGATTGCCTCTAGCACCTCTCCAGCCGTCACTTGCCACGCCACCATTGAAGCAGGGTCGGGTAGGCCCATAAGGGCCTCTGGGCATGGATCTGTGGGGTGTTTATCCTGCAATAGCCTGAGGTTCTCTTCACAGGGGATTGCTGGCTGGGCCCCTTCGCACAAGATGCGGACAGCGGCCTTAATGTTTCCGTCCTCTAACTTGGCATTGACAGCAGCAAGCAATACCTCACTCTGATTACGGCGGCCCACACGATTGTTCACAGAGCATTGCTCCTCGCCGAGTGAGCTAGGGTCCGAGAGCCGCCTCTCCGTCCGGTTTTTGATGATTTTTGTCATACTCCGACGTTTTCCAGCCCTAGGTGGTTGGGCGAGTATGGAAGGAGCAAAGTCAAGCAAGGCCTTCCACGCCGCGGTGGATTGTGGTGCTTTGCATATGTCGATGAGGGTCGAGGTTAAAGCCTGAGCACAAGCCGGGCGGGCTCCCTTGCATATATGCCTGAGGAGTGGCCCCCTGGTCTCTGAATGCGATATGCGGCATTCCAAGACATCGACAGGGTCGGGTCTGAGCGGGGCGCACGGCGCCGATGTAACCGTGACGGGCAATCTCGACTGATCCACTCCATCCCCCTGCGTCCCTCCGTCGACCCCAACGTCCGACTTATTCCTCACTCCTAGTGTTCTCTCCAACGTTGGGCGATTTGAACCTGGGCACGGACTACTTCTAGGACCATGCAGATGGACCAGGCTGCCCCCTGAGTGCAGTTGTCTTGCGGCCAAGCAATGGCTGCAAGTGCCCCTTGCCTTGGGAGGTTTCTCAGTTTGAGACATCGATGTAAGCCGGCCAGACTATTCCAAATGAATGCATGCCTTGTTCATGTACGTCAAATGGGAAAAAGCAGTAAGCTTACCCTACTAATGAAATGCAAAATTACCTTCAAAGTTCACAATGCGTGAACGGTGTGCGAAAAGAACCGTTTAAGAAATCCGATTGAAAGTTATCAACGAATAGCGAAAATCCATCTACATCTTGACGGGAGTTAGACGTAAAGCAAACGAACCGTTTCAAATGAACCGCTAAACATTAAACGCTGAAAGTGCACAGCAGGCTATGCGTGCTGCAACGACTGAATAAAGACAGGTGTGTGGACGTAAACAAATAGCCTACGCCCCCTTTACGGCGCGCGCGCGCACACCAGACGAACACGAAAAGTCCGACCAAAACATGGATCAAAAGCATACAAATGGACACTCAACTTCGTTAGAAAAGTTAAGCAAACTCCAGCGGCAAGAATTCATACAAACCAATCCAACAAGAATGTTGAAAAACCAGTGAAAGTAAACAAAAACTAGGTTTTATTATTATTATTATTATTATTATTACTATTATTATTATTTTTATTATTATTATTATTATTATTATTATTACAAGAATGTTTCGGTACCTCATCTTTAGTTCCGGTGTAGTGCGAGATTCTATCCGGCAACGAAAACGATCCAAAACCCTCTGTCATTGGTTCACGTGACATATGACGTCAGAGAGCAACGTTCACGCTTCTGCCTCGTTTTCGTTGACAAATATGATCCGGGTTGCATGCTTGCAGAAAGCAAGATGCGGGTTATAGAGTATAGTAGCCTATTAAAATTTAGTTATTTAACATTATTTAATAATGTTAAATAACTTCCAGAGTTAAGGGTTTTTATCGACAGTAGCCGTAAAATTAAGTTGTTTGGAGTTGGATAGATGTGTTTCAGATGTTTAACAAAAATAAATTATATATTTGTTTAAAAAAATTTAAATTATATATTTGTTAGACACCTTATTTTCTGGAATAAAGTTCCTTAATTAAATATCTTGCTCCTATTAAAGACCTGAAAGAAGAAAGCTCTTAAGTGCTGTAATATGCCGAGCAAATTTCTGTCCAGGGTAACGGCCTCTGTTGCCATAGACCCTGGTCAAATCGGATCCACATTAAAGACCTAAATGTATTTGAAAAACTTATCATTGATGAACTTCAGCAGTGTGGGGGGTTTTACACGTGATGAAGCTGAAGAAAAATAACTGAAGGTCAGACGTTGATTTATATGGACTTGGACCTTAATGGATCAGGATAGAAGATCCAAACAAGCACCGATTTGGACCCTGGAGGCAAGACGTGGCAGAGGGAGACTGTGCGAGAGGATCTGTGATGTCTCGAGATGACGTGGTGGAACGATGCTGTTGAGGTGCTGATAAAGAGAGTGGAGTGTGTTATCAGATGTGCAGATCTGCACGGGTAGGACTAAAGTCTAAGCTTAGGTAATGGGACTTGATGAGGACTTTACTATAGGGTCCTAACTGGGGTTGAACTCCAACAACCCCCTTCTCGGCAAATCGCACTCTGGCGATACTTTAGTTTTGAGTGGAATGCCCAGGGTGAAGAAAAAGAACAGATAGTTCAAGAGATGGTACAGTGTTGGACATGACTTGGTTTAAGAACTTGAAGACTTGAGATGGACGTGGACTGCTGCAGTAGGAGAATTTATAGAAAAGTAGGAGGGTGGTCTGAGGTATGACGTTGATTTATAGAGTTCGAATAGACAATGAGGACAATGCGGGGTCCCAAGAAAGACTAGGGACTTGAACCCTCATGACCTCTCGCAATTCCCGGAAGTGAGCATAGAGTATGATCATTATAGTGCTTCATCAGTTGCAAGGTTATGACGACACTACTGCAGTTAACTATTATATAGGTTTTTGAGATCGTGATAAAAAGGTGTTTAAGACGAATGACATGATTTAGTTCGTTAGTGTTGTCATAACCCTAATCCAGACACAAACAATCAGACGAATGCCATCAGTCACACACAAGCAAACACTTTAAAATAAGATTCCGGTAACATAGGACGCGCCTAATTTATAAACGATAAATTTTCAATGGGCAGCGTCAATTATTTTACTTTTCCAAAACGAATTTTCTATTCTAAAAATAGCATAGGCCTACGCTCCGCAGCGGTACGCTACTTAACACCGCTTCGTCCTTTAGAATCACGTTTTCCCCTAAATATACTTGCGTATTCGTAATGTTACTATCCCACAATCACACTTACAGGCGTGAATTACAATAGTTATTGCACACCGAGTTATCATGCTTAATAGGCCCTATACATAATAATATTATTTTTAACAAAGTTGGTCAAGCCACCTGGATCGTATTTGTCAACGAATTAGATTTCGCACGTAAGTCGTGCGAGATTGTATCCTCGCCGCGAAGTGGGCGTAGCCGGATAGTTTCTGTTGCCCCGATAGAATCTCGCACTACACCGGCAACAATTATGCTTTTCGATTAGAGATTAGGCCAATCGCGAGAGAAATCATCAAATAATAATAATAATAATAATAATAATAATTATTATTATTATTATTATTATTATTATAATAATAACCTGAGTGAGCTGGTTAACCTTATGTTGGGAGGAGCCTTGCCGATCGAGGTCAACGAAGTCATCTATGGGGCAAATCTAAGTGCTTTAAGGAAAAAAGATGGAGGCATCAGACCAATCGCTGTCGGATACACGTTGCGACGCTTGGCAGCCAAATGCGCGAACGCCCACGCTGTTGCCAGACTATCAACTATGCTCGCCCCTGTTCAACTGGGGGTTGGAGTACCTGGAGGCGCCGAAGCAGCAGTGCACGCAACCCGACGCTGGGCCACTTCGATGCTGACAGATGGTGATATTCTGGTCACGCTCGATTTTGCTAATGCCTTCAACACTCTTCGCAGGGACTCACTTTTAGAAGCTGTTGCAAAAGACATGCCGGAACTTTACCGTTTCGCCCACGCTTCATATTCATGCAGTCCGATGTTGAGGCATGCTTCAAATGTCCTTCAATCAGAAGAAGGAACTCAGCAAGGTGATCCGTTGGGTCCACTGGAATTCTGTTTAACACTGCACCCACTCTTGCTGCGGTTGAAATCAGAGTTAAGAGTGGCATTCCTAGATGATCTGACATTGGGAGGCAAGGTAGATGTTGTGGCACACGACGTCGAGTTAATTGCAAACGAGTCAGCTAAACTTGGACTTGTGCTCAACCGCGCGAAATGTGAGGTCATTTGTCAAGACTCCGACAAAAAGGTCGACGATCCCTCATTCTTCGGTTTCAAGAACACGCCATTGGAAGAAGCGACGCTGCTAGGCTCACCTCTGATGCCTGGGCCGGCCATTGATAAGGTAGTGAGCAAGAAGGCAGAAGACCTGGAACGAGCTATAGGGAGGCTGTCCATGCTTCAGTCGCATGATGCTTTAATCCTATTGCGTAATGGATTGAGTGTACCAAAGCTCCTCTACACAATGCGCACTGCCTTATGCGTCGACTGTCCTAGTCTCACTAGATTTGATTCTTTGTTGAGAAAAGGCTTATCAAGCATACTGAACGTGGAGCTATCGGACGAGAAGTGGCTTCAGGCATCCCTACCGGTGAAGGATGGTGGGCTTGGAATACGCTGTGCTGCAACGCTGGCACTTTCTGCCTTCTTGGCATCTGCTGCGAGCACTAGCGAACTTCAAGCAAACATACTGCCACCAGAAACAGCTGACACCTCGGACGACCTAGTGGACACAGCGCTAAACGCATGGTCAACATTCACGGGATCCGAGTCACCATCCGGATCAGCAGCACACCGTCAAAGAGAATGGGATAGCCTCTGGATCAAAAAGGCATGGGCATCCCTGAACGAGTCAGCGAGTACAACACTTGACCGGGCTCGACTCTTAGCCTCTCAGGCACCACACGCAGGAGATTGGCTGTTAGCACCTCCGGTAACAGCTCTGGGTCTGCGCCTGTCCGATGAAGTAATAAGGATTTCAGTTGGAATGCGACTCGGGACAACTCTCTGCCAACCACACCTGTGTCACTGTGGCGAAAGAGTCGACGCCAGAGGACTCCACGGTCTGGCTTGCAGAAAGAACTCGGGCAGACAACAACGCCATAATATGCTGAATGACATCATATGGCGCGCCTTAAGAAGAGCGAATATTCCATCGCAGAAGGAGTCGTTAGGGCTCACCAGGGAGGATGGAAAGCGGCCGGACGGTGTGACGCTTATTCCCTGGTCATGTGGGAGATGTCTCACTTGGGATGTGACAGTGTCAGACACCTTTGCGGCATCGCATCTGGCAGCAACATCAGCAGGAGCGAGCGAGGCCGCAAACCAGGCAGCCGTTGCCAAAAGAACAAAGTACGCCGCAGTCACTCGGACACATGCCTTCGTGGCGGTGGCATTGGAGTCCGGTGGTTCTTGGAGCTCGGAGGGACTGGACTTTGTTTTAGACCTGGGACGAAGGTTGACCGAGGCGACTCAGGACAGACTCGAGACGAGTTACCTTCTTCAAAGAATCTCGGTGGCAGTCCAGCGGGGGAACGCCATCTGTTTCTCATCCACATTGCCTTTGTAACAATGATATAATCCGACAGTTATAATAATAATAATAATAATAATAATAATAATAATAATAATAATAATAATAATAATAATAATAATAATAATAATAATAAATAATAATAATAATAATAATTAGCAATAACAGACTAATCACTCGGCATAGACTAATCACACGGCATAGACTATAAGCGACCATGGCAGTTGGCAAATATGTCAACAAACCATGTTAAATCCACCAAAGTCTATGAGATCTATCTAGACATCGCTTGTAATGTAAGGCAATGTACCTCTTCCAGAATATCTCAGCACCCACAAAAGCCACGTAAGAGAAAGATGAGCTTATTAACCGGCGCTGTATCTAACCAAATCACTTGCATTGCCTTGGCTTTCCGTTTTGAGTCCTATGCCACTCTACATTTGCCCTGGCCAACACTTTCGTGAGCACAATTTTCCTCATTTTACAGCAGAAGAAAAACACTCCAAGAAGATCTCATTAGATTAGGTAGATCATCGACGAGCACGGTGGTGTTGTGGGTATGTTCGTTGCCTAGCAGCCGGATAATTGCAGGCCCAATTCCACCTCAATCCGTCTCGTAGGGACCTTGAGCAAGTCCTTCACTCGCAATTGCTCGGGCGATTCGGCGTAAAACTCTGATGCCGTGTCCGCGATGTAGTCGGGAGCGCTTCTGAGTAGAATCTTGAGGGGCGCTTCTACAAGTGCACATACTTTACACATATATTATCGGAACAGAATCAGTGTGTCATGGCATACCGTGTGATTATTAATTAACTGCTGCGATAGATTTTGCCATTGTTCGGGAGCGTAGTTGATTCTGAAATATCCGGCCTGGTTGTGGTTGAACAGCACCCAACTGTCATTGTCTTTTGCAGGATTCATGATGACAATAGCTACAGCACCAACAACATCATCATAATAGGTGCAATCACTCCTAAAAGTTGGGGGGGGACCATAATGAATCACGTCCTAAAAGTTGGGGGACCATAATAATAAAGTTAGAGGACCACTCAAAAGTTGGGGGCACGCGTCCCGTGGGTCCCATAGGGTGGTTGCGCCTATGATCATCATCAATTACCATTGTCCTGAAACTTGTATTGGTCGGCATCTAGAGTGCCAAGCCATAGGCCTAAGCCTTAGGGCTATCGCTTAATAAGCGATAGCGCTGTTTGTAAAGTTTGCAGTTTTTTTGCAAAAGACAGAACTACCGACCAATTGACCGAGAAAAGTCACAGGGTCTCGATAACAGAAAAAAGGCAAATATCTGAAGAGTTTGAATAATTGAAACAATGTACATGTAGTTACATATCAAAACCACTGTTCTAAGAGCTTTGCAAACACGCGATAGCGAGAACACGCCGACAGGATCTTTTTCAATAAAGAAGAACTCCCAAACACCCGCACTGACACACACGCGCACGCACACACACGCACGCACACATCTGGGTTGGGGTTCCCAAGAACAAGAAAGGGTTTGTAGACCTGCAGAGGCGTATATCGACGGGCAGAAGGAGCATGTGTGGAAAGAGCGAAGCTTGAGAAATCCGGATACCATCATGGCACCTTATCCTGGAATATTGTATACCATGCAGTCACCTCAGCAGTATAATTTGGGACAAATACGCCTTAGCTATCTCAAAATCGTATTGGAGTAAAATTCAGACGTCGCAAAGTCTTTCACAGCCCTTGAAATGTTGGGAGACTTCAGAATACCGCAACAAAATTATAGCGGATCAAAGCGTAAAGCATAGCAAACAAATGTTGTAATTGATGTGAATTTGTAACCGCCACCTTATGATTTTCATGCTAATCAACACAACTTTTAGCGTCTACTCAGGTAAAGGACCAAGATGAATATCCTCAACTTCCTAAAATAGACATTTAACTCTCAATGCTTGACGGACTAGACAGACACTAGCCTACCCTACCATACCAGTTTAGAATAGAGGGATTTTTGCAAGATCAGAATCGGGCGCATATTTAACAATAGTCAACACCGTCCTATAATTACTTACAAGTTTTGTTCTTGATCAAAAACTTGCCAGTCACTCCTCCCTCAGTTTCATAATTGAGAGGAATGAACCACTTGTACCTGGAACGATAAACCAGTTGGTATGTTATTATCAGAAGTCGCAAATTGCATAAAATCCTGGCCATGAACCAGTGCCATGGCGTTAAATAAAATTACCGAATTATTTCCGTGCAATAATCGAAAGTTCAAATGTTTTCTTTGCAGTGTTTGATCCAGACGTCTCCAGGGAAAGAAAGTTCCCCAGAAATGTCATTTCCCCCAGAAAAATTTGACAAAAGGATGGCAGTTTTTAGTTGGTGTTTACATTATTATTAGGCTATTACATGGGTTGATATACTATATCGTGATATTATCTACTGTTATATAATTATAATGTTATTATTTACTATTATTATAATAGATGATACTATACCTTACTGTGAGCATAATTTACGGTATATATATTTGTACACATTCTATTTTAGTTCAACTAAGATGACAGAAATGACACCCCCGGAAAAAAAGACAAATTGGTAATAGTTATTTTAGTCACTATTTACATCATTGTTTTAATGAGGGCCTGCCAAGGCATTATTTGCTATTAGGGCCTGCATCAGGCTACATGATTATAAATGTCATTTTTTACTATTATGTTATGTAATACCATCTAATTGCAATGAGTATAAGTTACTACTAATATTTGAACAAATACTATTAATTTTTGTACAACTAAATGGCTTCTGTTCAGTTCGATATTTGAAATACCAAATTGGCAAATTTAAAAATGTTTTGCTCCTTGAACACCGAATAAAACAACTTTATTACTACACGGCTTCTCAATTTTGGTATTTTTTTTCTTGCTTGGTGTGTGTACAATTTGTTACAATTTCTGCTAATTGTGTCCTAGTCAGCAATTCAGCACCCTCTTCAGACCTCTTGGGCAGCACTGCCGCAGCAGATTGAGCAGGGATGGGCTGATTTCAGTGATACAAGCAGGACCGTACACGAGGGTATACGCGTATACTCACACCAGTACAGCCCTGGCTACAAGTAAGCTTATAATTATTGTACTCGCATTAGCAGTTTTCTTAATAATACTACATCGGCAACAGAGCTGAGTTGCTGAACTCCGTGGCGTAGACATGGGAGAGGTTTAGGGGTTAAAAAACCATTGGCTCAAGAAAAAGTTTTTCAAAAGGTTATTTATGCACTTAAATAAAAAAAAACCAATTGTTTGTAGTAACAATTGTTTTTCTTACTTTATTCATTTTGTTACTTTATTCCCTTTTTATTTACGGTAATACTGTTCGTTGGTGTCAGTGAAGGGATCCGGCCACAGGCCATAAAACCCGCCATCACAAATTCCTTGCTACGCCACTGGCTTAACTTGATACATAGAGAAATTATTATTACAATATTATAGGCCTAGTTCTATTTATTGAAATCTTAATTTCTTAAACCACTCTTTTTTAATCACCGCTGAAATAATAGAGAAATTTATTTGCAAATAATTTTATGACAGCTTAACTGGCACCTATACAACGTGGACACACAAAAGGAAATAATTAGGCCTATAATAAGCAGGCTATATTTGTTGAAATCTTAGACCACTCTTGTCAGCACTGAAGTTTTTTACGACGACAGTTTAAAATGCTGCAAGTGCAATGTGAAATCCAAAAAAGTGATGGGGTGAGGTGCATACCCTCGCATACCCTCCCCTCTCGTCGCTACGCGTCTCGGCTATCGTCCGTCGGACGATCGTTTGTCTACTCCCACAAATCCTTTACCCCATCCTATCCCCGATGAGTGGACTATAGATGAAACACTGCTTCTTCACATTCCTTGCCTACTTTTCTCGCTGTCTCTCTGCTCGCCTCTCCAATATGCTGGCTGCGCCGATTAAGCCTGAAAACGTTTAGCAAAAATAGACGTGTAAGCCAGGGCTTAAGGTGTGACTGCATGGACAGTCATGTACGGCGTCCAGGCACTTATTTTTCAAACCCCTCCGGCGGCGGCTGAAGTTGAGTCCGGCCATTTATTAGGCTAGCATAACCTTCAGGAAGGTAAGAGCGTCCAGGCACTTCCTTTTCTTATTCATTTTAGGCACTGTGTAGTCGTATGATTAAAAATTAAGATCAAATTTAAACTGCCTTTTAACGCAAGGCAACGTGTAGACTTAGGCTAATGAATGTGCACAAATAAACGTTCAAAATCTAAGCTAAATAATACCAACCCGTGACGTGATGGGGGATTATTCAAGTTGGCCGAAGTATCAGTTAGAAACCGTTTCTGCGTTATATTGATCTTGTTGCAAGGAAGAAGTTGCATGGTGATAACAGGATGGCCTGGCGTGAAAAGCCACGCATCCATAATCTCCGCAATGTTCGTGTTTGGTTCGGCTTCCTGCAAGGAAACATAAAACGCATGAAAGATTTGTATAATGATATAAGGATCGGAAAGACATGGACCTACCTACCTGTCATGAGTAAAGCCTTCTCACTCCTGCAGTTCTTGAGAATACCAGCTTCACGCTTAGCCGAATGGTCCGCAAGCAGTTAGAAAAGTCACCTTTGACGCAAAACGTAGAATGTGACAAGCAAAACGTAGAATGTGACAAGCAAAACGTAGAATGTGACAAGCAAAACGTAGAATGTGACACGTAAAGCGTAGAATGTGACACGTAAAGCGTAGAATGTGAACAACCGTTGTCTCCTGCAGCCTGTCTAATAATAATTATTATTTAACGAATCCAGATAAACCATAATATGATCAGAGCCAAAATGACACGTTCGTCGCATATATACGGTTATTACGCCTAACGACAAGCACGCACTCTGTAGATTTTCGCGACGATCTTTACTCTGTTTACTGTTTACTTTCATTGATAATATTATAATCCTTGAGGAAGGAGCAGTTATCGGAGGACAGACTATAAGGGACCTGAGGTTTGCGGATGATATCGCCCTTCTGGCGAAGCAAGCAGATGGACTACAAGAGTCACTAACTAAAGTGGTTCAAGTGAGTCGGGAAATGGGAATGAGTATAAATGTACTAAAAACGGAAAGCCAGTTCCTTGGAAGGGGCAACATCAAATTTCAGTTAGAAGCAGATGGACACCAACTAGAACAGGCGGAGAGCTTCGTGTATCTGGGGGGAACCATTAGCACAAATGGAGAATCTGAAAAGATGTGGACAGAAGAATTGGGATAGCCAGAGGAATACTACAGGTGCTGGGTAAGGTTTGGAGCTCGAAGGAAATAGGAAAAGCCACAAAAGTTCAGATGTATGAGACATTGGTGCTAAGAGCATTGCTGTACAATTCGGAGACTTGGACACTAAGGGAAGCACAGAAGCAGCGGCTGAGGGTGTTTGAAATGACGTGCCTAAGAAAGATAGAAGGTGTCACGAGAAGGGATAGAATAAGGAATACAGAGATATATAGCAGACTGAATATTCGGCATGATATAATACACAAAAACCAGAGCAAACGGCTACGCTACTTTGGCCATGTAACCAGAATGCGGGACGAGAGATCCCCAAAGATAGCGGTCAACGGATATGTGCATGGTAAAAGAAAAAAGGGAAGACCAAAGAAGAGATGGTTCGACATGATACAAGAGGACTGTCGGGAGATGGGTTTTTCCTACAAGAGGCTACACACAAAGCTCAAGAACGAGAAAAGTGGAGATTTTCCATAGCTGGGCGGCTGTCACGTGCGAAAACATCGTCAAAGCCATAAGTCAAGTAAGTCATTATAATCGTTGAGTTATTGTCTATTCTTGTATGTTTGTTTGTTTGTATGTGCACTTGTTATAGCGCCCCTTCAAGCTCTCTCTCTACTCAGAGGCGCTCCCGAATGCAGAGCGGACACTGCATCGGAGTTTCACGCCGAAGCGCTGAGCAATTGTGAGTGAATGACTTGCCCAAGGTCCTTACGCGGCGAGGTGGATTCGAACCTCGAACCTTCCGGCTTCAAGGCAACGACGCCACCACTACACCACCGCGCCCCACAAATTCTCATTCTAACGTCATAGGCCCAGTTGTTAATAGGTCCACGCCTTTCCCTTCTAGTTTATAGGTCTGATGACTGCGGCACTAAACGCTCTTCGTTTTTCAAGTGTTGGTGTTCTAATTGCCATGGATAGTGAAATATGGATTGCCGAATGCTATTTTTCATGTGCTCCTTGAGCAAACTATTCAAGCAGTAGTATTAAAATATCCATGCTTAACGACGCCATAGGGTTGGGGGGGGGGGGGGGGGGGTTGAGGGCCGGGTTACGTAGTTATGTTATATACTAAGTTTATGTTGTACATTGTACATGTAGGTCTATGCTTTCTAACTATTAAGCTATAATGAGAGAATAAACTACAATCAGTTAATACTAAAATCGACAACTGAATTGGGCCTAAATCATGCTGCATGTATCTATATTATAAGGCAGAAATTCCATATGTTTGTTTATTTGTACGCTGTTGACAGAATTGACTCTTCCCTGCAGAATAGGCTCGGAAATGAAACAGCGTCGGTTTAAAAAAAAACTTTGAAATCGATTCTTACCCAAATTATAAGGTCAGATTGACTATTTTCAGGTTTTAATTCAGTTCAAAACAAAAATTATTAGCGTTTTAAGACAGATTTCATCAGTAATTGATCACACAAGCGCGTAACTCAAGAGTCTACACCGCATGACGTCATACCCGCCCAGTAATAATATCCGTAGCGCCCCGCAGAGACGGGTTACGTTTGGCTTTTTGGAGAAGCGATGTGGGGTGGAGGGTTGGCGAAAACCCGAAATTTAGCAGTCAACGATGGGTACCAGAGTGGGGAAGTGTTTAAAACCCGAAATTTCACTTTAGAACTCCAGTTATTAGCGTTTTAAGACAGAAGCGTTTTAAAACAGATTTCATCGCTCACGCGTTGGTAAACAGTATCGAGCTTCAGTAAAAGAGTCTACAGCCCGAATGACGTCATACAAGCCCAGTAATAATTTCCCTAGCGGGGCGTGTTACGTTTGGCTTTTTGGGGAAGCGGGGTGGGGTAGAGGGTTGGCAAAAACTCGAAATTTAGCGGTCAACGTTGGGTTGGGTACCATAAGGGAGTGGTGTTTAAAACCCTAAATTTCCCGGGCAACGCCGGGTTACACATCTAGTATTGTATAAATATAAAAGCGTAGCTCGCAACCGCTCTTCTATTATTTCAGTTTATTTATATAAAAATGTAACGCCCGCCCCTCTCGTCATCCCCGGAGTCGCCACTTCCGGATCCTCGAACGATGAGGCCGCGTGCTGCTGTGGACCATAGTTCTTAGAGACAGAGGGAGGACAGGATGAGGTGACTTCCGGGTTCGAATCCCAGCGATGGAAAGGCGGCCAATTATCTCGGCTGCCTAGCTCCCTATATGAAATTGGAGGCTTGCTGGACAAGCGCTCACTTCTTCGCAGTATACTGGGAGGTGCGAAGTCTTTAGGCCTAGCCCCAAAACTTTCTGCCAGGCCGATGGTCGAATGGTAAGGCGCGTCCGCAATGATAGAAGCGGTGGACCTCAGTCCAGAGTTCAAATCCACAGCAAATCTTGGTACCGGCGATGCTTCGAGTCTTTCTAAGCGTGACACAACCTCCGTCAGCGCTTCTCTAACATTAGATTGTACAGCAGAGATTTCCTCTCTGACATTCGATTGCACCGCCAAGACATTTAATTCTACCGAGGCAATCGCCTCTTGCGTATCTCTAGCGTGCAATTGCATTGACGACTGTATAGAAGTCATAGCCTCATGAGACGACTTAGCATTAGTTTGTATGGCCTCAAGCAATATCTCCATCGAAGAAGGGGGCCTCGAAGGCTGGGCAGGGGTGGTAGCCCTGGATTCTTCCATGACGCTTTAGAAATTACTCCTATCTTATAGCTCACAATGAAGATATGCAGAAGATGTAATGCAAGTTTCTTATTAATCAATCAAGTATTCAACTAACGTCAGTTGCATTCAATGCAACCAATGATTAAAGCCAGTAAGTTTAGTTAATATCTCTTATTATTTGCAAAGGCATTCAATGAAAATCAAATGCAGACAATTCAATGCAAACACATCTCAATGCAAACACATTTCAATGCAAACACATTTCAATGCAAACACATTTCAACCGGAGTAGGCCTAAATTAAACCCCGATTTACACTCAAGTCCCACGGCCAATTTCAATTCAGCCCAAAATATCTAAATAACCGATCGCCTTAATTCCCCTTACAAAGCGTACCTTATCTTCCGTAGCGAGGGATAGGATGCGAAGAATCCGGAGTCGTATGGAGATCCGGGGAATGCGTCGATGATATTGCGCCAGCGGTGAACCGCTGGGGTCCGATGCCCGTAGACCGATGGCAAAAGGCGACGAACAAGAATAACACGTCGTACTATTTTCTAGGATTAATTGACGCCCTTAGGCCACAAACTTTCAAATATCGCAAGAAACGCAACAGAATTTGAAAGAGAGATATAATTTGCTCCTGCGAAACATAGAATGAATGGCTGAAGCGACGGATCACCGACAGAACGCCCAGCGATGACGATTCGACACACGCAGAACCGATTTATATATTTCGACTCCTGTCGATAAATGAAACCAAGCAGAATCCGTAAGAAACTCAACTACGCAATATCGGCGTCGAACTCAAAACGATTCGTAACTCAAACGCGTCTTAACTTCTTCAAATTCCGCCGTGATCTGCCCATCGACAAAGATACGTCTACTATCCGTGAACTTCTGGCCGCGTCTGACTGCCGACAGTGCGCGTTCCTTATATTAAGTCTTCTTGCCGGTGACGCTAGTGACGTCACGGCGCAGGTGTTGACCATCTGTGTATACGCGCGTAAAGAAGGCGCCAAATCCGCGTCATCGTATCTACCTCTGCCGTCTCTCTTTCTGTATCTTCCTTACTCTGTCTCTATCTCAAAACCGCCACCTGACGACTGAGAAGACCACACACGAATCGAACCGGTCTGTCCTGCTATCCTACTGCCTGTGCGCTCAACTATATCTGTCTGTGACATTCAGTCGACCTCCCCTCCTCCTCGAGGCGTCGATTAAACCGTGCGAAACACGGCAGTTTCCATGCAGGCAATAAATCGGACTGTATTTGACAAGCGACCGCCCACGACGTGTCCTTTTTCTGTCCGTCTAAATGAGCCTGTCGTCTCTCTGCCTGTGATAGCGATTGTATCGGTCATAGCCGTCGCTTGTCCGGCTCAGTATGCGCCTCCTTCACTCTCTCTATCAAACGCGCTTAAACTGCAAGCGTGGGAAGAAATCCCGACGCGACGATCTCTTTGAAAACCGACCGCTAAGGCAGCCGCTCTCTCTTTCACGGGCGTGAGAACTTTTACCGACATCGATCGCTTTTCGACGACGGCGCGATCGCCGACCCCCCACGTAGCTATCGGCTCCACACCAGGCGGCGCTAGCGATTAAAATGCGGCGGAAGTATAAAAATGCAAATGGCTGCCCTCAAATATACCAGTCGCCTAAAACGCAAATGGCGGCGATCGGAAACCGTAGCGTCACGTTATACGGGTCGCTACAAAAACATTTCTCATAAAGCCTTGAAATAGTTTATGGGGGGGGTGACTGCTCTGCCTAGTGGCCGCGAATTTCTCTCTTCAGCCCTGTTCGCAAGTTGAGGTGAAATATGTAGGCCCCTATATTCGTTTAATTCCGAAAAACAACAGGCAGAACGCTGTAGGTTTACATTAGCACAACTGAAAGTATATATATATAATTATGCCCACTCATAATTATTTTGTTTGAGATTGTTAGTACATGTTTTTAAATAAATAACATTTTGAGGATAAAGTTCATCGTGCCTTTATTGGGGAGGGTGAAATATTGTGAGCCCTGTGTCTAGAGTTATATAATGGATCTATTATAAAATGAAAGTATTTGGTTGTGCATACCGCTTGAAGTGCTTGGATAAAATCTTTCGTCAGAACTGATTTCAACAGATTCACTCTCAGGTATCTCTAAAAATCAATCGTCAACCAAAGTCAATTCAAAACAATGAAGCGGTAAATGATGGCTCGCGCAAATCCGAATGCAGTGGGAAAATTTTCAAGAAAACAAGTAATAGTTATGTGGCAAATTCGTCTGTGCAGCTGCCGCGGTCCTTCTCTTCCTCCTTCGCTTCCGCGGTCTTGTTTACTTAATCGTCGGTGTCACGAAATAGAGTAACTCCCGTATTTATTGTATCCCCCAAATTAAAAAGTCGATAAAACCGCTTCCGCGTGGTTTTTTTGGCAAATTAATTTTCATCTGCTTTTTTTGAACAATGACACTAACAGGTATGTTTATTCCTACTAGATAATTTGTTTTGCCCTGTTTTTAGAGCACTTAAAACATTTAAAACACTTAAAAACATTCATAATCACTAAATAAATTCGAGTTGCCTTTATCAGAGCATTGCGTTGGACACTTAAAACAATTAGTCACTTTAAATTTTGATTACAGCATAAATATTTTTATTATGCGCATTTTTCAAAAAAGGGGATAGAATGGTTTATCCCCCCGGATAGTATAGACCGGTTAATTCCATCCGGGGGATAGATTAATTCATCCCCCCGGATAGCTTTCAGGGGGGATACTCCGTTTCGTGTCACCGGCATCGATTTGGCGGTCGAATTGCGCCGTCGCCTGCACGTGTGCAGCGGTCCCCTCCCCTCCTCCTGCGCTTCCGCGGTCCGGACCTCTGACGTAAAAGTCCCCTCACCCCTCCTTCGCCTCCAAAGACCCCGGTCCGGACCTCTGACGTAGCGGCCCCCTCCCCTCCTCCTGCGCATCCCCGGTCCAGACCCCGTCCCCTCTGGCAGGTATAAATAGAAGCGCTGCCTGCATGCAGCAGTCAGTTGATCCGATGCAGTCAGTCGTCGAGTGAGATCCAATCAGTCGCAGAGAGTCAGCTCCAGTCAGTTCGTCCGAGCCTGTCCGTCCTAGGCATCCAGTCAGTCGCAGTCGTCGTCCGGGTCGTCAGTTCCAGAGTTCGTCAGCAGCCGCCGTCGTGAGCAGCAGTCGCCGCCCGCTGTTGGAGCCGCAGTACGTCGTCTGCCGCTGCCGCTGCCGCTGTAGTGCCCGAGTCCGTCGCAGTGGGGCGCCCCGTAGTCAGCCATCGCTGTGGGAGCCGCCGATAGGTGTATTACCGTCCGCTGCCGGGGTTCGATTGCTAGCTGTATGCTGTAGGCCCCTACGTTTGCCTGATGTGGAAGAGTGGAGTTGTGATTTCGAATATATCGTCTGAAAATACCTGCTGTCTTCGTGTCTTCGTACGATTGGGGGAACAATGTTAAGCCCTTCGAAAGACGACGGAGGCCGGACTTGCGCCAATCTTGGAGCGACACGCAAGCCTTACCACCTGGTGGGAGAGTTTGCCATCCCCTCTCCCTCCCAGCCGCCGAGTAAGATCCGGGCGGGCGGTTTTCCGTTACAGTTACAGGAAGCTTGTAGGCCTACTTTACGGTAACATTCATTACTGACGACACTTATTTCAACATGCTAGGTCTAATTTTAAAAAAATCATTTGCTCAACTGAGAACAATGTCCGATGTAGGCCTATGACACAGCCCCTTTCTATTAGCGTACAAATATTTAAGACTTGTTATTCATCTAGAAAAACTAAAATCACATTAAATAAATGCTATTCCGCCCATGTTATTGAGCTCCAATTATAGGACTTGGGACTTGTGAGAATGGTCTGGTTCATCGTTCGGACTTCACTAAAACTGCGCCTCTTGCCTTCTCTGCGCTTCTTGCCTTCTCTGCCCGGTTCTATTGCTTATGACTGAAAATACTAATTTCCACGATTTCCATCCTGATTCCTTTTCTTCCTGAAATTATCCGCCTGTCTCCTTTACGCCTCCCCTCGAACCTTGGTCTGCAGCCGAATTTCACCGGCTCCTACCTATCATTTTTTTGCTAAGCACCCGTGAACTGGTTCCAACAACTAAGGTCTTCTATATAGCGCTCCATCAAGACAATCCACTTATAGGCGCTGCTCCAATCTTATAAATACACGACAACGATAAGAAAATGTATTTAACGTGTAGCCTGCATATTACATACGACGTCATACGTATATGATTAATAACATATAGGCTACATTATACAGGATATATAGGGCCTATATACATACAAATAAAATTAATAACATGTCTATACAGGACATATATACAGGGCACACTTCTTACCTTCACACCATTTCTGAACGGACGCCGACCCATAAAGTCCTCCAGCATTCGCACTACGGCTGCACCCTGACGGATATAAAACAACCGAACGTTTATGAATAATTAAGGTATCAATAATTTATTATTCGACCTCCAATAGACCTGACAGTGGATTATTATGAAAGTCATACAGACGAGTAGGACACAGAACACAGTTTAGTCCACTCATAATATTTCTGCATAATTCTAATTGGTTTTCCGTCAGCACGACAGCACCCATCTCTTGCGTTTACGAAAATAGAAACCAAAAACAGCTAGGCCTATTTAACCGTTTTGCATGATGCTATGAGGGACCATGGGCGCCCGCACATAGGGGCAAGGGGGGGCACTTGCCCCCCCCCTGGAAAATTGGCAACTATGTTTTTTAACTACTACTTTTGGGTTTTTAACAAATTTCTTTGCATTAATGCACCAAAGATACGAATGATAAAGACAGCGAAAGTCAGAAATCTACGTTTAGAGATCTCATTAGAAATAAACATGCTGTCATAACTTTCTGCCTTGCATGTTCAAGCTCTTTCTAAAGACTGTAACAATGACCATTGACTTTCAACCCTCCTGCTGGCGTCCATGCGAACAGCAGGCCTGTCGATTATGGCCTACTTGAGTGGAGTCCAACTGCAGTGCAAATAATCACAGCTGCAAAAATAGGCCTACTAATGCAAAAATTTGAAATTTCTCAAAGTACACTAAAATAACATCAGGGAGATCTGCTTATTCACCAGCATTGCAATTATATAAACCAAGTCTGCTATAAGCCAGGCTCCATTTTGTCCATTTTACAAGCTGCCAGTACAGAATCCAGGGAGGTAAAATTGTAGATAAACTTGGATAAGGGGCTCTGGTTATCACGCCACAGGATTTACACACAAAACTGACAAAGAGCTAGATCTGTTCAAAAGAATTGATACCCATACTTATCTGATCCTCGGATCCTCCACCTTCCTAAACGACACCCGCATTAACAGTTAATGTGGCTACCAGACTCTGACCTCTTTCTGACTACTCTTTGGAGTAGGCTTCTAACTCGATGCAGCACATGTGAAAAAGCTGGTGCCCGGCGATTGGTTTTCGAGTGGCGCTTTAGAAGCAGCTACAGAAACACTTGCCCCTTGAAAACTGACACCTATTTTTCGATCATTTATTCATTCGTTCAATCTATGGACTTATATAGCGTACCTTTAGGAAACTCCTTTTTAACATCTACTTTTTGATTTTTAACAAATTTCTAAAGAAACTATTCTTATTAAAAATTATACACAAAATGAAACTGAGAAATTTGCACAAGAAAGCTCTTTGAAAAATCCCCATATTCTTAATTTCCAGCTTTGCATTTTCAAGCCCTTGCTACTAAAAAATTTTCGAAATTTTTTTGCCCCCCCTGCAAACATTTCTGCGGGCGCCCATGTGAGGGACGTATTTAATAATAGGCTAATTAACCTCTAATACTACTAATTTAGCATGCACAACCGTTATTACGTTCTTGTTTAAAACAGGAGAAATTTAGCGATGACGCGACAAACTTAAACAGTGATCAAACAAACATTGTGAAGATTTCAATTAAAACTAACAATTGTTGGGTTGGTAGCTATCACAATGTATGACATTGACTAATTTTCATCGTCGGGGCGTGCGGTGACCTCACCCATGATCTTCTGAATCACATTGTCATGCCTCATCGTTGATCGATGTTAGTAAATTATAAGAGGTGTCCGTATTGCCCTATGTGCGCCATGTACTGGCCTGCCCTTGAAGTTGACCTTATGAGGCCGTCAAATTGGTACCTCAGTCTCTTTTGGCTGCAACTATTATGTCTGAAAACTCTATATTGCATTGTTTAAATTCAACTTCAACTGCGGCAGCCATGCTTTAGATCTGTATATCACTTCAAATATCACTCCAAATTCAAGTCTCACCTTCTCAAGAACCCCTAACTATAGAATTTATAGGCCTACTTCCAATCTTCAATCTTCTTTGATGCTTTCTCGTATTTAATGAAACTCGCCTTCACAGAGCATGCTCTGCCTATCTGGTCTCTCGCAACAGCAACTGAATTTCAGCTGACCATCGCTTTCTGCACGGACAACCCCTCTGATATGATGCAGCTCTTTGCACTTAGCATGCGAGTAACGCTTTATAGAATCGGGTCAACAAGCATGCTTCAAGAATTGATGTTTTCGTTTGACATCAAATCGTAATCGTAATCGTAAACTCGGAACTTCTATATATACCTACAGCGCCCACAAAAGCTACGTTGCGAGAACTGCAGCTTATTCACAAGCGCTCAATCAAAACAAAGTTGATAGGCAGAGGGCAAGATCGGGGAGTCAGGCAAGGAGTTAGACAGACGGCTGGGTGGGTGTTATTTATGGTTGAACGGCATGGAAGGTTGAGGGAACGTGGAAAAACAGGATAGGATATTGAGAAGGCAATGTTTTCAGTTTAGTGTCAACGACCTGTGTGGAGATAGCGAGAGGTGGAGTTTCGGTGAGTTCGTTTGATGGGTCAGATGTCTGTCGTAGGGCTGGCGGAAGTTTGTTCCAAAGAGACGGAACAGCAATATAGCTATACAGTGATTTGCAAAATGTTAATGATGAGGTGATGGACGAGGCCGTGTCATGGAGGATGAGGAGCGCGTTGTATGAAGTGTCTGGATGTGGAATTAGGCCAACTGGCTAATTCCAACTGGCGAAGACAGAACGACCGGGATGCCGTTAAAGGCCGCTAATCGAATAGGCAATCACCTGTAGTGAAGGCAAACCCTTCACTACACGTTCTATGGGCATTTCTCAATGGAGCCATGGCCGGATTTGCCCCTCTGGATCCGCCCATGGTACCAGCGTAGCCGCAAGTCACAGTGAAGTCCCTTAGCAAGGTGACGATCAAGTTGTCAAATATGGATTGATAATTTTGTTATCAAAGCAATGAATTTTTAAAAAATTATGTATAGACAAACCCATAGGCCTATACAATAAAGCGAAGGCAAGCCCTAAGACAAAAGAGTAGTAGTGAAATTAAACCCCTAATTTCACTACTACTCAAAAGATTATATAGGCAGACCCATATGCCCTGGTCGTTCATAGTTGCTGGCGCAATTTAGGCCTACAGTAGGCTACATCAGAAATGCAGTTGGTCTCTGACAGTTATTTTTGCACTGGACCTACAATACATTCATGGAATTCTAAGGCATGTAGGCTACTTGTAATGTAAACCCTACCATAGTGCTCAGCAGATTCTAATGGAAAAGTTTTATAAGGATAGAGCGTCCAAATAGTTTTAAAAAACAATTATGAAAAATGTCTGTCTGAACGACAGTTTAAAGACGCATGGCATCAAGAGATTCCGACTTGTTGACGCGTGCTTCTTCCGAATAAACATAATAAATGCGCCGATTCACTCATAGGATCATATTATAGGCTGTACGTGTAATAACATATACGTAGGGTCGCCATGCATCCGGGTTTACTCGGACACGTCCTCTTTTTAAGCCCATGTCCGGGCGGCTTTCCAGAAATAGGGCCTATGGTTTTTGTCCGGGTTTTCGCCTCCGTCCTCGATCGATCAATCTTACTTACCTTACCGTGTTATATTTACTTAGGCTATATAGTATTCCGTTCCGTGAACTAAACACGCGTTCCAGCAATATTTAGCTCAATGGTATGGTTACCATTGGACTTCCGGTTCCTGAAGCGGTTTTTTTTAAAACCAAAAGCATGACTATAACGCGAGTTACATGATGATAATTTTAAATACAGTAAATAACATGATTAATTTTTCAATTTAACGATAAAAATTGACATGAAATGCCGAAATGTTATAAGTGTTTATTTCAGACGCACTGAAAGCCCATTACTCTTATCTCAGCGGTCATCCTACATGTAAGTTCACAACTTGTTGAAGGCCATCAGTTATTTTATATAGAAATACGCTTGAATGGGCTGAGCTCCTAGCGCAGCCTACGGTCCCAACCTCAATTTCCTCAAATCCGGACGATTCTGATGATAATGCATTCATACATAATGACTCAGTATGAGATGTCACTACTACTGTTTTGCGAGTTGGTCGCTGTTCTGTTTCTGTGTACAGTCAGTGACAGTAGGCCTAATGTAGCCTAATGTGTACTGAACTGAAATACTGAACACTCACTCGATAAAGTTTAAATTGAAATCATGTACAATATTTTGTGTAGTTTAATGTAACTTTTATTTGTACAACACTTAACATTGGCATAGCACTAGAAGGCTATATAGGCTATAGGAACCGAATACGGGATGATAACCAGATGAACATTTTTATGTGTCCTCTTTTTCATCTGAGTACTATGGCAACCCTACATATACGCCTATAGAAAACTGTAATAGGCAACATTCACTCAATGATGTTATTTAATCAAGAATGACTGATAGTTTTGAAATAATTCGACTCACTGCCAATGCTTTTTTTAAATTTCAGTTGGCGTTATAAAATTTTACATCAAACTGCCGCGGAACCCCTGGCCGACGCCCGCGGAACCCTTAGGTTTTGCGGAACCACGGTTTAAAATCACTGCCATATGCAATGAAGTGTAGGCAGCCCCGGCAATAAAAGAAACAATGTAGGCAAACCCAAGGGCGGATACAGAAATTTTCGAAAGGGGGCCAAAGTCCTACGGAACTACTCATGGGGGCCACGTCTACTTTCCGTGCAAAATAGCTGGTCAAAAATAAAGAAATTTCTAAATGGGGGCGCCATGGCCGGATTGACTCCCTGGATTCGCCCCTGGGCAAACCCATATGCAATGAACTATAGCAGACATTTGTATAATCTACCTTTTCGCGGCGATGTTTACTGTAAAAGACAGATGGATGAATCACATCACGTGAAACTGGGACGATCGCTCGTGGGTCGCCATCGGCGCATTGATTAAGAGCGTCCTCTTTGCGTTGGAGTTCCTGTAAATGGGCGCAACAAAAGCAACACGGCTGTTACATGGTCGATCTGGAACAATTCTGTCATTGAACAACTTTCTGTTGGGCTGTTGTCTAAAGAAGCCAGGCTAGAAGGCGACTAGAACAAAGATGGCCGTCACTTACTGATTAGGCCTACTGATCTCATAGCTGTTCTTTTTAATGTCGTCTACACTCAAGCATTAGCTCCGCAGCTTGAACAACACGAAAACTAAAGTACCCGTATCATCTTGTGATTTTTCAGTGTTAGGCCTACTGTAGTCTAAGCCGAAAATGATGACAGTGACATCGTAGACGGCTGAATAACAACAGCTTTATAAATAGTTTCGACAGTGAATTAAAAACTGCTTGCAAAATGGTCAATTTAGAGATATAATTATATTTAAAGTTTCCAGCAAGATATATATATATATATATATATATATATATATACATATACATGTACATTTGGAATTTTAATGAATGTTAAGGCAATAATAATTAGAGCTAATTTAGAGGTCGTTGCATTCGTTGAAGCCGTGTACAGTGATTCCACTCTAGACAAGACCGAAAAACCCAGATCTAGGTGGAAGAAGCTATGAATGGCATCTCTGCTCTTGTTTATTTACGTGCAGCAAGTATTCGCCAACCAATTCATCAGCCACTGCAGCGCTATCATGCGCCTCTGAGTAGGATAGTGTGCACCGTGAGAGGCGCTATATAAATCTATAGAAACAATACAAATTACAATAGACCGACTTACTTCCAACCATATCAAATCAATGGTGTATGCTGCCTTCATTCCATAGAAGTCGGACAGGACAGACTCCAGCCAATTATGACGCCAATCTCGGCAGTTAACGACACCACCGAAGTACTGAAAGTAGAACTATCAGCATTAACTAAAAGCTGTTATTCATTCATTCTTCGCTAATTTATTCGTCTATTTAATCGGAAATTGCACATCATCATCATAATCATCATTGCTCTCCTCCGTCCGGCCGCGCCGACGATGAGGCTTTTACATGGCGTCTCCACGCTGCTTTATCCTTGATGGTATCCATGGCATTCCTCATATCCATGTGCCTTTCCTCTAGATCTTCTCTTATGTTGCCGATCCATGTTTTTCTTTGACGTCCTCTACTTCTCCGTCCCTCCACATTGCCGTGCAGCTGCGGCTCTGCACGGCAATGTGGAGGGACGGAGAAGACATTGCACATAGCAAATTTTAAAGAATTATTTTTGGCAACTCAGATGTTCCTCCGGTCAATGCTCGGAGCAATTAGTTATTTTTTTTATAGAACTGCCCGGATATGCATAGGCCACATACGCGCGCAATTTATAGGCCTACAAACTCCCCCACTGGTTGCACACTGCCAGCGCCAGTCCCAAGTCTGATTAAAGGAGGGGCGCCGTTAATGATCTTTGCTATCACACGGTGACGTTGAATTGCGAGTAGGCCTATGCTACTAGCATAATAGGCTAACCTGCGCTTTGTGGGGAACGGACATTAGCCCCCCCCCTCTGGACATTATCCTCCCCGGACATGATCCCCCGCGGACATTAGTCCCCCGGACATCTCCCCGCCCCGATTTTTCATAGGACATTATCTCCCCGGACATTATCCCCCCCTTCCATGTGCAAATCGTAGAATAATGCCGTAACCGAAAAGACTTCTCACTGGTAATAACATGCATACGAAAGTTCTTAATGTCATTTAACTACCTCTGAGCTTCGCAGCCTTATTAGCGTCGTTTCCATTCAAAATTAGATTCAATGCAGTAGATAAATGAACGAACGTGAGTCGTATACAGCCAGTAGCCCTACGAAGGTTTGTTAACGTCTTTTACGTAGGTCCAATTTGTGTCAGTAGGCCTAGACTTAGATTTGAAATGAACGTATGTTGGGCCTATTTGTTTAGTGTCTACAAGAAAGGTTTGTTAACGTCAGTTAAGCTCAGGGCTGAAAGTGAGCCGGGTCGGTCCGGGTCTGCGACCTGGCATCGATTTTCGGTCTCACCCGGGTCGCTTGCTTACAAAAAATTAGTTCCGAATGACTAAAAAAGTAGGTCATTCGCCAAAAACAAGGTTAAAACGGTAGGATTTTTAAAACATTTTCTGCAAATGACTAGTGTAGATGCTTATGCCAATGAATACACCGCAGATATGTTAAACATGCCGCCGACCCGTGATGACGTTTTGTGCATCATAACCTTACAGGGCGGCCCTCCGGCCTCCTGGGAGGGACTACGCCGGTAGCCCTGTACAACTACATTAGGAAATGAGGTGTTAAATTAGCAGCAGCATTCATAGTCGGAGACTTAGGGAGCCAGAGGGCGGATCCCGAAATTTGCAGTTGGGGATGGAGATGCTGATATCCCCAATATTTCAGAAATATTTCAGAAATATCATTTAATTTAAACTCTATAAATTTCTACAGTGTTATCCACTGTACATCCATAATGAGCAATTTTGTTACGACGACAGCAAAAAATTCTACCTCTGCAGTGTGGAAATTCAAAAATTTATAGTCCTACGACGTGGTGACGTTGGTGGAGATATTTATTGAACACTTAAGCCATTAAATTTTAGTTCAGCAATGAAATAATTATGAGAAATTTGTTGAGATGACAGCTTAAAATGATGCCACTGCAGTGTGGATAATTATGTACAAACATTTAAAAAATACAAGGCTTCACTTTTGAAGTCATTAACCGCGACTTTCGGCACTGAAATGATGAGCCGTTTCGTTAAAATGACAGCCTGAAATGCAACTACTGCAATGTGGAAATTCATCAAATTTGACCATTGGAGAGGGAATATTTGTTGAACTCTTAAATCAAGTCATTCAGCAGTGAAATTATGAGAGATTTTGCTGAGATGACAGCCTAAAATAATACCATTACAGTCAGGAAATTGACAGATTTAAACAATAGGAGAAGACACTTTTAAGCCGTAAACCACGACTATCAGCCCTGAAATGATGAGCATTTTTGCTATAATGACAGTCTAAAATGCTAATATTGCAGCGTGTAAATTAAAAAACATTTTGACGATGGGGATCGGCATATCTCCTCCACCAAACCCAAACCTCTGTTAGTAACCGCAATCGATCGTAACCGTCATCTTCAAACTTCTAAAGCGCTACTCAAAAGCCAAACGCGGGGCACCAGCTTATTCACGAGTGCTGCGTCGAGTCAAAGAGTTGTCCGTAAGAGTAGTCCGAAGGTGGTCCGGGTCGAGTTACCAAAGGGTCAGAGGGGGCGGGACAGCAACTAAGGCGAGTGTCGTCTGGACTGGGAATAGGAGGGTGGAGGATCAGAATAGACATAGTATGAGTTTCTGAAAAGGCGTGACTTCATTTTCGAATTAAAAACCCAAGGTGTGATGGATGGAGGAGCCTGAGGAAGGTGATTGTGTGTGATCAGTAATGATGGTGGAGGAAGAGTGACTGTTAATGTGAGTGTCGTTTAGGAAGGTGGAAGATCCGAGTATCAGATAAGTACGGATATCAATTCTTTTGAACAGATCTCTTTGTCAGCTTTGGGTGTAAATCCTGTAGCGGGCACGCAGACAAATGCGCGCAGACAAATGCGCGCAGTGACATATGCGGGCAAGACAAAAGCGCTAATCGACAAATGCGCGCAACACGAACAATGAAATCGAAATTCTATTTCACCTATAGCGAACCTTCATCCAGCTTCCATTTCTCTGACCTTCATCCAGCTTCCATTTCACCTATAGCGAACCTTCATCCAGCTTCTATTTCATCTATAGCGAACCTTCATCCAGCTTCCATTTCTCTGACCTTCATCCAGCTTCCATTTCATCTATAGCGAACCTTCATCCAGCTTCCATTTCACCTATAGCGAACCTTCATCCAGCTTCTATTTCATCTATAGCGAACCTTCATCCAGCTTCCATTTCTCTGACCTTCATCCAGCTTCCATTTCTCTGAAGGCGTATATTTTCGTCGTCACGATCGATAGGCTGCGGCAAGAGAGAGGTCTTGAACCTTACGCCACATGCTCTTGTTCATCTACTTTTAACAACCGTCTCTGACGATGTTGTGGTTATATTAAATGGTCATTCTAATACTCGAAGGTCAGAGAAATGGAAGCTGGATGAAGGTTCGCTATAAGTGAAATAGAAGCTGGATGAAGGTTCGCTATAGGTGAAATAGAAGCTGGATGAAGGTTCGCTATAGGTGAAATGGAATTTTGATTTCATTGTTCCTGTTGCGCGCATTTGTCGGTTCGCGCTTTTGTCTTGCTCGCATATGTCGCTGCGCGCATTTGTCTGCGCGCATTTGTCTGCGCGCTTTTGTCCTGCGCGCTTTTGACCGTGCACCCCTGTAGCGTGATAACCAGAGACCCTTATCCAAGTTTATCTACAAATTGACCTCCCTGGATTCTGTACTGGCAGCTTGTAAAATGGACAAAATGGAGCCTGGCTTATAGTAGACTTGGTTATATAAATACAATGCTGTGAATAAGCAGATCTCCGTGATGATATTTCAGTGTACTTTGAGAAATTTTCAAATTTTTGCATTAGTAGACCTATTTTTGCAGTTGTAATTATTTGCACTACAGCTGGACTCCACTCAAGTAGTGCATAATCGACAGGCCTGCTGTTTGTATGGACACCCGCATGAGGGTTGAAAGCCAATGGTCATTGTTACAGTTTTTAGAAAGAGCTTGAGCATGCAAGGCAGAAAGTTATAACAGCATGTTTATTTCTATAGAGATCACTAAACGTAGATTTCTGACTTTCACTGTCTGTATCACTCGTATCATTGGTGCATTAATGCAAAGAAATTTGTTATAAAAAAACCAAAAGTAGTAGTTAAAAACATAGGTGCCAATTTTCCAGGGGGAGGGGCAAGTGCCCCCTTACCCCTATGTGCGGGCGCCCATGCTGCTGCATTTCGCATTGGGTTGCTCTTCAACGAGCATATATATATATATATATATATGCACAGTATGTGCACGTGTTATCTAGCCCCTTCAAGATTGCTACTCAGAACCGCTCCCGAATACAGCGGGACACTGAATCGGAGTTTCTCGACGAAGCGCTGAGCAATTGCGAGTGACGGGCTTGCCCAGGGTCCCTACGCGGCGACTTGAGGTGGATTCGAACCGGCAACCCTCAGGCTGCAGGGGAACGGACATTAGCCCCCCTGGACATTACCCCCGGACATTATCCCCTCCCCCCCGGACAAAAAGCCCCCCGGACATTATCCCCCGGTGTAGGATATTATTCCCCCCGTCTATGCTATCATTGCCTAAAAATGATGCAAAAAATGTACCAATAGGCCTATGTTAAATGAGTATTTATACATTACACGTTAGTCTAACATCTTGTAAGAATAACTATGTTAAGTTACATAATTGAAGGTTTAATATGTATATTATAAAACATTTAAAGGTCTGAAACGACGCTAAGAAGTCTACGAAGCTCATACGTAAATGACGTTAACAAACCTCCGTTGTAGCCAAAACTGACACTAACAAGTAGGCCTACTTACTGTATACGATTCCCATTCGTTCATTTGTACAATCTATTGAATCTAATTTTGAATGGAAACGACGCTGATAAATCTACGAAGCCGAAACGTAGCCTAACTGACGTTAACAAACCTTCGTTGTAGGCTAGGACACTAAACAAATAGACTGTGTATACTGTATACTGTATAGGCCCTACATACGATTCCCATTCGTTCATTTCAAATCTAAGTCAATAGGCCTACTTCACAATTAGAACCAAAATGACACTAAGAACTTTCGTTTGCATGTGAGTGCCAGTGACAAGTCTTATCGGATACGGCATTATTCTATGATTTGCACATAGGGGGGGGGGGGATTTTGTACGGGGGAACTAATGTCCTACGCAAAATCGGGGGGGGGGGGAATAATGTCCGGGGAGCTTATGTCATGGGGGATAATGTCCGGGGGGATAATGTCCAGAGGCTAATGTCCTACACCCCATGCTGCAAGGCAACGCACATATGCACTACACCAGCGCGCCCCAATAATTACACTGATGAATGTCCTTCAATAACTTACGGACGCTGCCAATCCATGTCCGAGAACGATTCGATTTCGTTGCGTTCTTATAGTGTCTTCGAGCGATTTGTTGAAAGTCAGATCACCGAGGTTGTGTAAATTCAGTCCCAAGTGGTAGTATCCAGCCGGGTTGTCTGTACGCCCAAGACCAAAATAGTCTACAAAATACCAAAGAGCCGTTCTCTACATCGATTTCTTGTATACTCGTCAGTTTACCATCGTATTCACGCTTGGACAACTGGATTAAATTAGAGACTGAGTTTACATTTATTGAATACGAATGAAAGAACCACGATTCGTCGATTCTTGTAACTGTTGAAATGCTGGAAGTTAGTCACCGGAGATATAAATCTTTCAATTTTTATAATAATAGTTGATGACACCAGCTACAGTATGCAAGCCGAATGACCGTCGAATTTCTTAAATGCTTGGCGAAGTATGTATGTATGTATGTATGTATGTATGTATGTATGTATGTATGTATGTATGTATATGAACATTTATATAGCGCCTTACAATAACCTCACGAAGGCGCTTAACGCAGCTACCGGGCAGTAGGCCTACTATGCATGTTCACGTCTCTTGGCTTTCGAAATAAACGCATAATATGCATGCAAGAATGCATCTAGGCCTATGCATGCCTGAATGTATGTGTGTGTGTGCATGCAATCCTGTATGTATGTATGTATGTATGTACTATTTATGTATGTACTATGTATGTATGTATGTATGTATGTATGTATGTATGTATGTATGTATGTATGTATGTATGTATGTATACAAAGTCTTGCTTCTAGTTACTAAGTCCCTGCAGGGCTTAGCGCCTAAATACCTGTGTGACTTAATGTGTAAGCCTCTTTCTGCAAGATCTTCACGCCCTCTTCGTTCTGCTGACCGCTTTGATCTATTTGTACCCAGATCACGAACATCATTAACCCAACACCGAGCTTTTGCTATTGTTGGTCCTTTAATTTGGAATCACCTTCCTTCTGAAATTCGTGGCAGGATTCTTGTAGGAAATTCACCTGCATCTTTTCGCTGCTTGAAGACTTTTCTTTTTTCATGGGCCTGTCACGCTGAGAGCGCTTCTGAATAGCTCTGCTGTGAGAAGCGCTTTACAAATGCTTTATTAGATTAGATTAGATTAGATTAGATTATGTATGTATGTATGTATGTATGTATGTATGTATGTATGTATGTATGTATGTATGTATGTATGTATGTATGTATGTATGTATGACAGAGACAGAGACATGTATGTATGGATGACAAAGACAGAGACAGAGACAGACAGAGACAGACTGACAGACAGACAGAGAGACAGAGACAGACAGACAGATAGACAGAGAGAGAGAGAGAGAGCGAGAGCGAGAGCGAGAGCGAGAGCGAGGGAGGGAGGGAGGGAGGGAGGGACGGAGGGAGGGAGGGACGGAGGGAGGGACGGAGGGAGGGACGGAGGGAGGGACGGAGGGAGGGAGGGAGAGAGGACGAGGACGAGGACGAGGACGGGCATTTAAGACAGATCGAAATTAAACAACACAGCTGTGTGAGCCCTCTGAAATGCCTTTCTGTAGAGTGTTATTTACCTATTTTTTCCAGTGTGGTAATGTTGATCAATTCACCAATAAAATATTCTTGCATTGTCCATAATTCGTTCAGGGCGTAATCGACCTGGTCAATCTGGTCTGGTCTCACCCATACGCGATGCTAAAAACGACAGCAAGATGCAGCTATCGATGGTTGCAATAACGGAATGCAGTTGAGGAGGAAGACAGTTTTATTTGGAAGATAAATATTGAACGAGTAAACAGCGAAAAAGTTAAATAATAGGTGAGTCTGATTTCAGTCAATTTCTTTAGTTGTTGAAAAATCTATTTTCAAATTCTCTTATGCCTCTTCAAAGTGACGATGACTGATGACTTTTTTCATCCGGCCGAAATTTTCACACATTTTTTGCATTTTCCATTTCGGCAGGTGTTTTCATGGTCTCATTTCATGATTTTTACATCATGTGCTCGTAAATGCATTCTATTATTTTTTGCATTTTCCATTTCGGGAGAAGTGTAAAACACCCAACACAACCCCCCCCAAGCTACAGCCTTGTTGTGAATCATACATGCAAAACGAAAGAAGATTTTACCAGTCTCCCGTCCTTAAAAGGTCGACTTTTGAAGGAATAGTCGCTGACGACAAATGAGACTCCGGTGGTCGTTAGCTTAGGAGTTTTCTTGAATTTAGTATCTGTCCAATTACTGTCGACCCTCGGTGCACTCTGCCAGAAGAAAATGAAAAACTCAACTTAAACAAACAACGAAATATAGGGCCTACAAACTAAAAACGAAAAATGCCAAAAAACTAAAATTCTTAGAGAGAGAGAGAGAGAGAGAGAGAGAGAGAGAGAGAGAGAGAGAGAGAGAGAGACAGACAGACAGACAGACAGACAGACAGACAGAGACAGCGACAGAGGAAGAGAGACTCCCGTTTAACAGTGCATGTATGTATGTATGTATGTATGTATATATATGTATGCATGTATTTATGTATGCTTATATATATATATGTATGAATGTAGGTATATATGCACATCTACTGCACCATGCCTAAATTTGATTGTTAACGAATTTGAAAATCGCCCTTTATTAAACTGTCCTGACCTTGACCCTGATAGTAACTACTTTAACAACATAACATATGAAAGTGCATATAGTGCTCCACACTCTCTGCAACCAAATTTCTCCATTTCTCCCCATTCTCTAACAGTGATGCATGTTAATTGTCGAAGTTTATTACCAAAATTATCTGAAATTAGAGACCTCCTAGATATTCTGCCAGTGTCCATCTTGGGACTCTCTGAAACTTGGTTAGATGAAAATCAAGTTGACTTGATCAACATACCTGGTTACAAATTTATCCACAAATCAAGAGGTACTTCAAAGGGGGGCGGAGGGGTGGGCTTCCTGATTAAAGATGGAATTTCTTACGAAATTATTGAAGATTCAGTTCAGGGCTCCATGACCTCGCCCCAAACCTTTGAAAGATACTTCCTGAAAATTCACCTAAAAGTAGGGTTCATTACAACGGGAATTATCTACAGGCCGCCCGGCCATAACCTTGACGATTTTGTGGAAGATTTAGATTGCTTGATAACTAAACTCTATAAAAAATCTAAGGATCTGCTTTTGATGGGGGACTTCAATGTGGACTTGTTAAAAATCGCTGAACATAGAAGTACTGCACTATTCTACAGTTGTATGACCTCCCATCATCTGTTACCTGCCATCACCAGACCAACGAGAATTACTTGCAATACCTCCACACTTATAGATAACATATTTACTAACACATGGCCAAGACTAACTAAGTCATTTATCCTAGCCACCGACATCTCTGACCATCTGCCTATCCTAGCTCAGTTTGATTTTGGTCCTCTGCCTTACAACAAACCTCCTGTTGGTACTCATCGTCTAATCACGGGGCCTAAAAAAGCTGCTTTTAACGAAGCCCTTGCCCTAATTGACTGGTCCCCTGTCTTGGAAGCCTGTGCCAACCAGGATGTTAATGGGGCGTATGATTTTTTCCAATCCAAATACACGGAGACCTACGATGAATTTTTCCTCTCACCCAAAATAATTGTGGACGAAATTCCACCCCAATTAAACCTTGGATGACAAAGGGTCTCCTCAAATCCTGTAGAAAAAAATCTGCATTATATCTAAAGTATATAAAAAAACCTAATGATAGTAACAAGCTGAAGT
>OX457042.1:23279833-23354833 GCA_949752735.1 Lumbricus terrestris
TTATATAGTGCTTCTTCAAGGGGACTACTCAGAAGCGCTCCTGGCTCAGGCACGGCAAAAAAGTACGGTTTTGAGTTGAAGAAAAAATTAACCAGCAAGGGCCCCAGAAATCAAACGTAGGTCCTGTGATTTTCAATAGATTCCAAGTGCTTGTTTAAGGTTCGTAGCAACAAGCGAATGCGCAATATTCTGTCACAATTACTGACTGGTATGATCCAGCCGAAACCTTAGCTGTTGATTGACTTGTGGATTTAATTTATTATATCCATTATAATAAGTATGATTCCAGAAATTGCTATTAAATCAATAAAATAAGTGACTGATGATATTATCTTATTTTAGTGAATGGGCACTGTGAAAATGTAGAAAAATAACCGGGGGAGGGTCAGACTATGATCCACGTGGAGTTGGGTATGAAAAGAAGACTGTAACAATGGGGCCGCCGTGAGAAAGACCAGGGGCTTAACCCCTCACCCCTCAACCCCCTCGCAATTTTCACCATGTGGAGAGGCGTAGACATATGTTCTTAAAAGGTGTAAAGAAGAGCAGTAATAATAATTTACCTTTTGCTATGGGGTCAGAAATGCAGGATGAGGAAATGGTGATTTTGACAAGACCTAGACGTACATTAGGAAGCCACGGAATAGCTGCTACACTCTAGCTACACTGCAATACGGCAGCTATTGCTGTCATCGCAACGAAAACCACGGGTAATGCACAGGACAATATCAGTTATAAAATCTTGGCCAGCCCCTTGGGAGACCGGTAAATGCACGACTGTCACTCGTTGTTTTCCCCATACAATGCAATACAGTACAACTGAAATTTCACGATGCCCTACTTACAAGGCTCAGAAGTGCACATGTGCCCCCCCATACAAGCTACGTGCTCGGAATATGACAGCACTGCACCAAAATAATGACGATAATCGTCATCATCGTCGTTATCATAATCGTCATCGCTATCGTCATCGTTAAAACATGCGTTGGTTGAACTCAGAAATCAGAAGAAAGCGATATAGTTTAATAATCGTCATCGGAAGAACTATGAGGGTCTGTTTCAGACTTACAGTATAATTACCGGTACCTAGTTTAAATCTAGCATAGTATTGTTGTCAATTTACCTCCACTGGCATGTTCGAGAGAGCGGTGAAGTTTGCCAGGTGACGAATAGTCAACGTGAACCTAGGCCTGTACATTGGGTCGTCGAAACCGGGAAAGGCCATTCTTGCGAAATCAGGTTTGAACACGCCATATATTACCGGGCTACCAAGCAGTGAAACAGAAGTCAATAGAACATCAGTTGAAAACTAGGCCTATACGTCTATAATACCAATAGTTGTCGATGTCAATAAAATCATTATATTAGCATAACTTAGCCTACTTTCTGCAGCAATCCATCGGAATTTCGGTTGGAATTAAACGTTAACCGGAATTTATGTCTCATCGAAGATTGTCACAAATTTCTGTCACAAATTTTTCACAAAGATCCTTTCATTATGGCTATGAAAGTCGGCATACGCTCGTACGTAGAGAGAAATATTTTTGCAGTCCTTCGCTACAATAATGCAAAAATTGCATGTTCTTATGGGAATATGCTAATTATAGCACTTTCGAAAGCATGAAGTATGCACACAAGTATGCACACATTGGACATTTAAAATCATAAGCGGCATAAGCCAACGTGCTTTTGACTCTCAAACGTGCCGTAATGCCAGTCCCAAGCCTTGATTAAGAAGAGGGCAACGCCAGTTACCCTTATCACCACACATTGCTGTTAGACTGACACTAGCCTATACATCTACTCTCGAAAGCAAAAATCTCTGAATTCTAGTTACCATGAAACAGTTTACAAACTTGCATCGCATGGCAAAGATTTATACGATGGAAATACACAGCCAGCAGGAAAGAAAAAGACAACAATTCTACGACAGCAACAACAAGATCAGTCACTGCTGATTCCTTTCACTTACATCCATTTTCCTGTTTGTGGATTGTTGTACCAGTCTCTTTTTATACCAAGCGATGATAGATATGATGCGTTGAACACTGCATTCATTCTGATCGTGTCTCCTTTCATCATAGGCTCTGCAGTCTGTAATACCTCGACGTACCCTGTGCCGACTCTAGATATTTTAGTGATATTCAACTTTTTCGTTTTATTCGCAATTATCTCATACTCCTCGTTCACAGTGTCAGCGCCCACGTTCATTAAAAGAAAATTCGTTGTGTTGGTGACATTCATTTGAATGGACACTTTTCCAAAAACAAATTCCTTATAAGCGCCTGCATGGAAAAATATGTCGTAGTGAATTGGCTCAAAATTTCGTTGATATAGCATTTCCTCATTCCATTCCTCCGACGCTGAGCTGGAGTGGATGGAAGTGGCAACCAGCAGTAGAAGCACAAGGAGGTCCATTCCTATGAATACAGCCGCTTCTAAAGATAAAACCAGACAACAAGTATGCCTAAGTAAGCAAGCAAGTAAGTAAGTAAGTTAGAATGTACTTCATTGAACCACCATCAAAAGCATTGCGGGAATATCGAATAAGAACAATCCCCAGCGAGTAGGCTATAAAATCACAATAATCATAATAATAATATTGTGTTATTCAATAATCATCACATGAAGCTGCAAAACAAAAGTGACATTTTCGGAGCTGTGAGGAAGAGTAAGGATAAAGACAGAAAAGAAAAGCAGTAGGCCTATCACTTCAAAAGCATAATGTAGCCTACGTGTAATAAAACCACATCAGGTTTATGCGTCAGCATGAGGAATGTCACGGTTGTGCGAATGAGGACGGAATGAGTAGTAGGTAACATTCCTTATGGGAGGTGATAAAGGACATGGCTGGGGCTGTAAAGTACAAGCAGAAAAAATGGTATGAATCCTTGGGCGGAGTTTGGTTTCCGTTTGGGAGGGGGCTAAAAACTTGGTCCAGAAGGCGCGGCGCCGAAACTTTGTTTCGTTTCGGCCGGAAAAAGTTGATGACTTTTTTTAGTTGTCAGTTGGAAGTCCTTGGGGGCTAAGCCCGAAAAATAGACCAATTACACGGTAAAAACATGACTATGGGACTAAAGCCCCCCCTAGTTCCTGATAAACTCCGCCTATATGGATGAATCAGCATAACCACAGAGGTCATCGAGCGACTTCTGGTCGGCAGGCAGAAATTGAGCCGCGCCATTTTGCGTAATATTATTACCGGTGTATATCTTATTATCAGAGGCGTAGTGGAAAGGTTTTCAGATTTCAAAGTAACACTGTTGGCACGTTGTTTCATAAATTTTTGGGAAAATACTGAAATATGTTGTCAGAAAAATGTCCGGTCAAAGTCATACCTTGATTCCCCTCCCATTTGCCCCCCCTTTTCGAAACGTTCTGGATCCGTCAGTGCATATGCCTATAAGTGCACGACGTTATTTATTCCGGCTTTATTTTTCCACGCAGAAGTAAAATCTTGGCCACCAACTGCTGAAATCACCCTACGCCTATGTCGGGTCACATAATCGTAGCAACGGAGACGCCCTTAAAAAATCCCATAACATGAAATGAATGCATGAATTCTTACACGTGAACCACAGGAAAGAAAGAAATCAGACTGTGGAGTAAATTTTTCCGATCTGCTTCTTCCCGATTTGATTCTTTCCGAATGTAATTCAAAGCAAATCCATAAAAAACAGACAACCTAACGTAAAAAAACGTAGGCCTACAGTTGGAAACAATTTGAAGGAAAGATTCTTTGAATCATGAAACAAAGAAGAGCATTGTGGAAGAAAAATGTACAGATTGAAAATACCAGACTTACTAAGATTTCTGTTCGATATTTTCACTAATAATTTTTTTTAGGCCTAAATCAAATTTGGCAGCATTTCCTTTCTGCAGTTATTTACCTTTTCGCTACGTGACCCGGCGCGGCGCCGGGATATTGAAACATGCTGCCGTACGTATACCGGCGCGGCGCCGGGATAGAAAGAATGATTTATAGGTCTTTGTAGTACCCTGTGAAGACTCCTTAGCAGTGTGCAGAGATGCCGTTGGTTGTCAACAAGTGCACCTTATGCATAAATACGTACATACAAACTTACATACATACATATATACATACATACATTCGTACATACATACATTCTGCAAGATACGATATATATTGTAATTGTAGCTGTAATTAAGACAGTTTATATAGCATTATATATAAATCTAATGATGTGATGTATACGTATATACGTACATACATACATACATACAATCATACATACATACATACATACATACATACATACATACATACATACATACATACATATGTGTATATATATATACTAACATACATTCTGTAAGAGACGATATACTGTAATTGTAATTCAGACATTTTATACAGCATTGTATATATTATAAGTCTAATGATGCGATATATACGTACATACGTACGTACATACATATATATACATACATGCATATGTATATGTGTATATATACATACATACATACGTACTAACATACATTCTGCAAGAGACAAAATATATAAATCTAATGATGCGATATATACGTACGTATATATGTATACATAAATACATACATACATATATATACATACATACATACATACATATATATATATATATACATGCATACATACATAGATACATACATACATATTATATAAATGTGATTTTTGACACAAAACGTAGAAAATATTGGACAACATCTTTTCAACTATATATTATATTATTACCCAGTAGGGCGGCAGTACGGCGGTTGCCATGGGCAGCAGTAGCGAAAAGGTTAAATCAAATTTGGCAGCATTTCCTTTCTGCAGTTATTTAACGGTGCAAATAAAGCACTGACTTTGCAAGGTGTTTTTCAAGTTGAAAGTCTGAGGCTTTGGTTGGTGCTAAGTGTGCTGCAGCATCCGAGCCCACAGTTTTGAGGGACCCGCATGTTATGAACGTGTGTGTGGTGGTTCGGTGGGTTTCCAATGCAGGAGGCCATTGAGGGGCAATTATAAGCACCAAGACGCACACTAGCCATAATGTATTCATGTCTGTTAATTAGTGCTCTGTCTAAATTGAAGAAAGAGGACGAAGGATACGTCTTGTTTTTTTTAAAAATTGTTCTGCTAATCCTAGGTTACAATGTTTTGTACGAAAAAGGAGGTAAAGATGCATGATACCTCACGCAAAGCAATGGCGCCAGGCCCGGATTAAGCTCTAGATGGCCCGCTGCCATACTCGGGGTACTTAATACACCAATACCTTCCGTCACCATACTCTTCCACACGCTAATGTATACCTACTATTAGCTATATAGCCATTCTCAATAATGTAGATAATTATAATATATGTCATGTCATGTCACTACGCCGACGTCGTTTCGCGACGGTTGGCTGCATGAGCGGACCAATGTAGCCTACTCCAGCAAGATCTTCGGACAGCATACATACATACAAACAGAGGACTCTGCTTTATATATTAGACAAGCAGGGGTACCCGGCGTTGCTCGGGAGATTTAGGATTCTACCCGCTGCCGGTCACCTCACCACACCCCGTCCCACTCCACAACACCCCAGCACACTCTGACCTCCACCGGTACGCCACCCGTGAAATTTGGGTTTTCGGAAAAATTCACCCCCCAACCCCCCACACCCCACCCCACCCCCACCCTACCCACCACACCACACTCCGACCTCCACCGGTGAGACACCCGTGAAATTAAAGTTTTCGTGAAAATTTTCTCCCCCACCGCCCCCCCCCACCCTCCCCACCCATGCCCCACTCGGCCCCTGCGGGCCGAGGTGTGTGCTGGGTGGAAGCGATGTGACCCGTGTAAAAATCTGTCTAACTGTGAAACTATAGCAAGGAAATGGAAACCTATAGCGAAAATTTGGGTTTTCGCCCCTCCCCCACTCTGGCCCCATGGTGGTAGAGATTTTCCAACCACTGATCCTGGTGGTTCTGATGGCCCTCTATCTAGGTAAAAAATTTCATATCAATAGCTGCGTTTTATTGAAAATTTTTGGGGGGTTTCGCTCCCCCACTCTGGCCCCCATTAATATCCTGAATTTATTTACGATTCATCTCCAAAATTTAGTCACGATACATTCAATTAAATTGGTCTACTCTACTCAAGTGTGAAAAACTGTCACAAATGTAGTCACTGAGTTCGATACAGTTCGACACTTTCTTTGTACCCAAAGTCTATCGAACAGCTTTTTGCGATGAAAAGTTGGAAGGCAAGTTTGGCGCCATCTTGGATATTAATATCAAAATTAACCTCAAATGCAAAAACAATCACTTAATTTTCCACTCAAAAATTTCACATAATAATTTTCACCATTTTCTCTTGACGTCACGAATCAGGGGCTTCTATCCCTATACAAGGTGGGCGCAGCTTGGGCCAGTGAAAAATAGGAGGGGAATCAGAAAAGAGCCAAAACTCACGTCGGTAGGGAGAAAAACCGGTCATGGAGGACAGTGTTCAATCTATAGGCATCTCTAGGGAAGTTCCCCAGAAATTACTTTCCCCCACAGAAAATTTTGACATAATGGCAATAGTTTTTGGCTATACTATCTACATTTTCCCATGAACTGTTATAGTATGCCATAATCAAATTTACGGTTATGTGACCATAATAATATTATCTACTATTTTAATAAATTACACAATCATAATTATAATAATGAATATAATTTAATATTAATAGGCCTACTTGTTCAAATACTATTTTTGGGCAAATAAATGGCTTCTCTCCAGTGTTATATCTCAAATTTCATACACAAATTTCAAAATGTTATGTTCCTTGAACACTTAGTAAAACAACATCATTATTACGAAGGCCCACATTGTATTTTCATTCTATTGCATCCATAAATTTATGAAACGCCTCTCGCAGTGCACACTGATCAGAGTCGTTAAGCACAATGCATGGCCTACCCAATTTTGGCAGTTTGGTAGTTCCTGCCTGGTTTGTGTGCCACTTGTAACAATTTCTGCTAATTGTATCTTGGTCAGCAATTCAGGACCGTCATGGGCAAAAGAGATAGGTCCGAAGCAGATTGAATTGCAACAAATAGGCGGCTATAATTTTTATAGGCCTAAGTTTACCCTCGTCAGCAATTATTCATTATCGTTTAGTCCATCACCAGCAGAACTGAGTTGCTGAACTTGATAAATAAAGAAATTATTGTAAGTGTTAGAGTAATTCTGTTAGGATGACATCGTAAACAGCTGTATCATTAGGTCTAGGCTTACCATGTGGAGACTCAAAAAAATTATTGTTAAGAATATGCCTATTTATTCCGTCCTAGACCACTCTTTTCAGCAATCCCTCCACTGAAATATGGTAGTTGCAAAAATGACAGGATAAAATGCTGAAATCGCAATGCGGAAATTGAAAATAATTCTTACGGGGAGGAGATCATCCCTCCTTCAAACCCTCCCCATCTAAGAAACCATTCACCAGAGTAATGGATTAGATAACATATTGCAGAGAGGGAATGCCGACCCAGAAAGAGGGGGAAGAAGATGGATTGAGCTCGGCTGCTTACGGGGTATAGAAGCCCCTGTCACGAATTAATTAAAAAATTAATCGAAAATTAACCGAACAAAACACAAGTAAAAAATTGATCGATTGAAATCGTTAGCGATTATTCGATTAGTCGTTAAACTTCGCAGTTCTAGGGAAAGAACTAAATCTCTGCAAGAGCATTCAAATCTTCTGCAACACATTTTCGTCCAACATAATTTATGTGCCATAATCTAAGCACTTTAGCCAGTGCGTGCTAGTTATTCAGCCGCACAACATTTTAGCTATGCATTAGGCTAAATAACAGTTTGATCAAAGTATATCAGGATAAAATCATCTGTTATTCCCATAGCTCAATCCAGATTATTTTTTGCATGGGTACCTCACTATGAAAGCAGAACACCCATTAGTTTGCTCTGCCATCCGTTCTGGTAGTCTTTCCTCATCTTTCTCTCACCTCAGAATTGTTTTCAGCGCTTCTGAAAAGACTCTTGCTGAGCGAGGCTCATTATAAATGGTCATAATTATACATATTGACTGTATACATAGAGGACAAAATTTGATATGTCCTCTCTAAAACGCATTGGACATATCCCATAATTTTGTCCTCTTTGCAGTCGATACAGGATATACAGGATATACATGTAGATGCATGGATACTTACAGTGGCGTCTAACCCCCCCACTTGGCGTGGGAGAACAAACCCCCCCACTTTGGCTGACTTGTATTTATAATAGACTCGGCTCTTCAGAAGCACACATAACTCTATATTAATAGACCTGTAGTATAATGTTATGAGCAGAGTTAATAATAAAAGTAATTATAGGCGAAGAAAATTAAATAGCTTAATTATAAAATAAAGATCCATTAATTAAAAAACATTGATTTTACAATTTATTGGCTTGGTGGCATCATTTAATTTTTTTATTCCAACAGACAGACAAAAAGTTAATGTTTGACCCTGGCCTACACCTAGCCTAAGTCTAGTGACCATTAGGCTACAAACAGTTTTATTCTGATTTCAGTCATGTGTAGTAATGCAGATTTGTAATCACCATGTTTATTAACTTTATTAGCTTATTAGTCGTATCTTAATGTTTGGCATAGGTGCCAACATAGATCTTAGCAGGAGAGGGACAAATTCTTCTGCTAAAAGTCATAGGTGCATACAGGGCCGTCAATCTGTAACTAAATGTGGGGAGGGAAAATTATCCCTCGGAATTGTGCGTATAGTACACCTCCCTCAAGAAGCCCACCCAAAGTCAGTGTTAAAAATTGTTGGTTTGCACTATAGGCCTCGTGCACATAGCCTATAATAATTTCGCCGATGTTCGAGCTACAGGGAACAACACGACTATAGTCACTAGAGGCTCTCTTGCCAAACCGAAAGATTTGAAATTATTAGGCCGATTTAGTGGCTTATATTTCTCTTCATTTTGACTTCTCCATCTGCACGTTTTAATAGGCGTAGGGCCTATATAGACCTGCATTCATCTTTAGCAACTCATTTGTACTGTAAACGGAGCTGTTAGCCTGTTGCCGCTTCTGTATGTTTAATCACCAAGTTAAACAACAACACGGTTAAAATCTAGGCTACTACAATGAGTTGACAAGGGGTCAAAACATGTCTGAACGTTGAGTGAATCCTAGTCAATTATAGGCCTAAGGTGAAAACAAATTGTTAATTATACATATCTTCATAATTATACTTGCAGGTTTATATAATCCAAAACAGTACTTTATCATATCATTTTGTATTTTTGCCATCTATTGCCATCTATTGCCTATCGATTGTTCTAATAGCCGAATTTATTTTGACTGAAATCCGCAAAATAGGCTGGCTCTCGTTACCTGTGGGCGCTGAAGTAGCCTACTCTATAGAGACTACAAATAATTAATAATAATCTGCGATTACAAATACAAACTGCAACCAAAACAGATTCCTTATACGTAGAAGATATAAAATGACAGGAGTCTGATCATAGGCCTATATTAATGCTATTATACAATGCTATTAGTCACTTTCTGGAGCACAGATTTAGGCAATGGCTATATTATTGTTTGTGTATGTGAAATGTTGTTCTTGATAGAGAAGACCGTGCACATTTACACTACTTTCGTAGCACTTACCAGCACACCATCCTGCCTGAAGTCATTTGAAAAAACGAAAGAGATGAGACTTATTAAATCATTTAACGCACCGCACTCTATTCACGAATTTTATTCTTTAAATTTGTTTGTAATCCTCTGTAGGCCTTCAGTCGGTATAACGTGGTCTCGAGCCCACGCTTCCAATAACTATGATTAGTCTATGTAACCTACTTGTGTATACATGTTATGTATGCATGCATGAACATTGAGTGCACGTGTGTATTGTAAGCTTATATGCCAATTTACAACGCGCCTCTTACAATACCAGGTATTCAGACGCACTCTCAGCGTGAAAGCCCTGAGGGAATAAGAAAGACCTGAAGCATTGAAAGCCTGAAGATGTCACCCTCTAATAAGTATAATTAGATCTTAAAAGGGATAGATAAAAGGAGGCTATTCCACATAGAAGGGTTTACAATGGCAAAGCTCGGTGTTGGGCCATAGTAGGCCTAGTCCCTGCCCCATGAACAATAGGATATCAATTAAGTCGATCAGCAGACCGGTTAGGGCGGGAAGGTACTGCGGAGAGGGGTTTGTGCATCAAGCCACAAAGGTGTTTAGGAGCGTGTCCAGTTTGAGTACGGGTATGTATGTGTTATATATATATATATGTATATAATATACATTTATATATACATGTGTGTACGTGTGTGTGTGTGTGTGTGCGTGTATGATTAGCTGCCTTCCTCCTGCAGTCTTTCAGAATGATAACCTATATAGGGCGTGTGAAATCATAAATTCCTCGCTCTTTGTATTAATAAAGAAGAGATTTTATCTATCAAAGAACACATTTACACCTCCTTTAGCCGTGCGGCTTTTGATTCTATCTAATTCGAAACATCTGTAATTAGCGTCACTGCCATGGCTTCACAAAGGCAACCACTGTCCGAAGACTGGTATACAAGCACAGCGAGACGTGTCTATGCCGTCTAATGACCCTTGTCCAGCCTGATCATTTGTGGACTCCATCACCTGCCACGACTCGGCCTCGGCTTGACTTCGTCAGTAGGTGTGACCTGAAGTGATAAGAGTTCCACCCCAGTCCATGTGTTCCACCACTGATGTCCCTTTGAGTTGGCAGTCACGTCAAGCGAACCTTGGATTCTTTGATCAGAAATACCACATTAGAAATCTTCAAACCCCCCCAGTTTACGTCCAAAAACGTCAAACCCCCCCATTTCTGGAAACTGTGGGAGAACGTTCTCCCAACCCCCCCATTGGTAGACGCCACTGGATACTTACACTGGCACAAATAAGTAGCAGGAACGACCGGAAGGTGTCCTGCTCTGTGTAGCTGTGTGTAGCTCTGTGTAGCTGAGATTCTGCAATTGACTTCAGGAAGAACAAGCAGACTGAACACTAATAGAGAGAAATCGCTCATTTATCGGAAACTTCTCGCAACGTAGGCAATGGAAATGAAGCGACTTGTAGCCATTACAGAGATAACATTTGACAGAAAGCAACCTGATGTACGCTGCTGTTTTCAAATGACTTCTATCGCGCACGTGTCAGGCATCCTCCGTTATCGATACGAATTGATGGTTTCTTGCAGGAAAATGTTATTTCGAATGTCAGAAAGACAAATAATTTGAGCTTAGTAACTGTGTCCAAGTATTATATTTTTCCTGTCGCTTTTACAAGAGGAATTTGACGTGAATTACGCACGCTATCAGAAGAGTAAGCATTTCTGATGTTGTTATTAAAACTGAATAAATGTAATGCGATGTTTGGTTTGCAGACGTCGCCTTCTCTGCGTTTCTGCGGCAACAATATCGCCTTCTTATGATTTACTTTACCCATCTGCACAGACGACCAAAAATAATGAGAAAAACGTCGCATGAATTAATAGTGGGCCTATTATTTGTTTGGAATATTCACAGCTTGGCATTTTGGATGCGAGATTCGCAAGCACAGTCAAGTTAAGCAAAGTGCAAAGATAGGTAACCATGAAGGTATACTTACAGGGGCAATGGTTAACACTCTTGAACGCAGAGCGTGTGCACGGACGTGTATACATGCTGCAGGTTAAAGACCACTGTGGGTGTGCAAAATTTGAGTGCTTAGTGTATTGGACTGGCAAAAGAAAAGCCAGGTAGCCAATTTTTGTTCAGATTTCTGCTCTACCTGCATCGGTCTTTTAATTAACTCAGCAATGAGAACATACTGAGAGCACTGGCCGTTGAAAGTCAGTGAGAAGATCAGATGGTGAGAGAAATTATGAGCCCTATGTGGGTCTCATATCACAGCTCTCCAGTTATCATTTTGGATGCGAGATTCACAAGCAAGTGCAAAGATAGGTGACCAGGTACTTTTATGGAGTCTGGAGCAATGGTTAACACTCTTGAACGAAGAACGTATACGGACAAGGGATCGCTCTCCGCTACCACCCCCCGCCCCCCCAAGGTCGACTCAACCTTCCAATCGACAGATAGCGCTTGTAAAATGAATAGTAGGACGTGGTCAGCGATCTGTTGGCTGCCGAAAGTTAAATTCGACTTGTGTAATAACATGTAGGGATTGTAGGCTAATCATCCGTCATACGTTGAATTGCAATCATTCTGCGTCGTGTCGGTTTTAAATTAAACGAAATTTATTATTATTATTATTATTACTATTATTATTATTATTATTATTATTATTATTGACATGTTGTCGTTATTGAAAGGCTACCCCTTTTCCAAAGCGGGCATCGGGTTAACGAAAGAGCCTATGAAGGCCACAGCGTTAAAACGCTGAATCGTAATTGATAGTCTTTGGAAGAGTAAGGACGTCTCCCTCAGATCGTCCGACGCCTGCGATAGGTGACGACCTAAATCAGTTAACAATTCAATTCCTCTAGAATTGATGGGACCTAGCGTCTCCAGGGCCAGCGGAATGAAGTTATTGTTGTTGTTATTATTATTATTATTATTATTATTATTATTATTATTATTATTATTATTATTATTATTATTATTATTATTACTACTACTACTACTACTACTACTACTACTACTACTACTACTACTACTACTACTACTACTACTACTACTACTACTACTACTACTACTACTACTACTACTACTACTACTACTACTACTACTACTACTACTACTACTGTACGACGACAGTTTGTCCACTCCTAGGGAACGTAACACACGACGAGTCATGACTGCCACCCGTGATCATTATTGGCCGACACGGTATCATCTACTGAAGGTCGCTTCGTTCTGTCGTTCCACGGCTCGTTTTGCCTGATTGTAAATCTCCTTCTCAGGTCGTGCCGTATTGTAAATCTCCTTCTCAGGTCGATCAGGGAGCGGTGGCAATGATCCGGAGAGGCAGATGGCGTTCCCCCGTTGAAGAGCCACTGAAATCCGCTGGAATAAGTAAGACGTTTCCATAGGGTTTTATTTTTTATTTTTATTTTTATTATTATTATTATTATTATTATTATTATTATTATCATCATCATCATCATCATTATTAGTATTTTATTTTGTTATTATTATTGCTATTTGTTTTTGCCCTGAGGTACTTTGTTATTATTATTATTATTATTATTATTATTATTATTATTATTATTATTATATTTATTATTATTATAATCATCATCATCATCATCATCATTATTATTTTTACTATGCCATCTGGTGGCGGGTTTACTGTTGTGATGTCTGCAAACTTTCGATAAGAGGCTGAAAGGCTTAATTGATTTTGCCGAATTATTATGAATTTGTTTGTTGCCTCCTTTAGGGCCTCTCTATTTCTTTTGGAATTGCTGGTGAACCATTCGAATGACTCCGCCCATTCCTCACAGATTGCATGATCTGTGTTTATAACTGGCCCCACTAGGTCCCGCTGGGTTCCTACCCCTTTTTGTACGGTTCCCCATGGATTGGATTGCCGGTTTGGGCCCTTTGCTCTACATGTACATTCTTTAGAAGTCTGATGTGTAGCTCCCTGCAATGGCTATTTGGACTCTGGCGAAACTACAGTATCGGCAGGGCTGTAATCAAGGGTATACGCGGGTATACGGCGTATACTCACCTCCGAGAAAAAACGGCATCGTATACTCACCGCGAAAAACCAGGGTATACGCGGGTATACAGCGTATACTCACCTCACAAAGGGCGTGTGGGTATACGCGCGAGAAAGGCAAAGGCTATTCAGGTGTATTTTCCACCAAAATCCAGAGCGAATGACAACAAAAAAAAAAGTCGTCAGAAATTTTGGCGGCGAAAATGAAAAATTTTCATGAGATTTCGGTTGATGACTAAAAAAAAAAGGTCGTCAGAAATTTTGGCGGCGAAAATGGAAAATTTTCATGAGATTTCGGTTGATGACTTAAAAAAAAGAAAGGTCGTCAGATTTTTCGGGCGGGGAAAATGGGGAAATTTTTGCCGGACGACAGCCGCCAGAAATTTTGCCCTGAAAAAGTCGATTTTTCTCCCGGTCAGCGTATAGGCCTACTCACCTCAAAATTTACCAGTACAGCCCTGAGTATCGGGGACCGAATGACGACTCTAACCCAAAACCTATACCCTAACCGACCTTCACGACACCTAATCTGACTTAACCGACCCTCACGACACCTAACCTGATCCTAACCGATACTATAGTTATGCCTGGACTCTTCCACCTTCTACATGTACCAGGTATATGCTCAATTGCTTGTGCCATTGAAGCGTACGTCTACTGCCGTGCAGTTGATGCAGTGGACTCTGTTGCACCGATGTTGTCCTACTCTGCCATTGATGTCCTGTTTAGTTGCATGGCTTCAAAACGGTTGCTTTTGAATCCATCCAAAGCCCCGTTCATTTAGTCGGGTGGTCGCAGACAGCAGATTAGACTAGTGTCGACCAACCTCTGTTGGCACAGACCTTCCCCATGGATATCACTTTCTCGCGTATACTGTTCGCGACCTTAATAATATATGACGCTTGAGTAACTTAGTCTTTTGGAGCATACCATCTAGGTTACACAAAGCTGTCTACCAACTCCGTCAGTTGCGGGTGATCCGGTGGTCCATCTTCCATGATGCTGCTGTGATCCATCTTCCATGATGCTGCTGTGGTCAATCTTCCACGATGCTGCTGTGGTCCCCGTCCACGCCTCCGTCCCATGCAGCAGAGATGATCAATGCTGCTCAGTGTTTGCTTAATATGGCGTCTTGAACAGGTGCTTTATTCTGCCGCTCAGCTTTTTGATCATGTTATTCCAAAATCTGTACCAGTTTATGTCAACGTATCTGATCTCTTGCTCAGTTTCCAGCCTCCTGTCAGCTTTGTGTTCTTAATTCATGCGAGCTCATAGACCCTCGATCTGACAGCGTATACATGCAAATCAAGGGTGTCCGACAGTTTGCCTGTCTGTTCATCGATCTCATATGGAATTTTATAGCAAATCATCTTTATAGCATCATTTTCACAGATCTGATCCTCTATAGTATACCATGTCGGCTTCAGATAGCTCAAACTCATTTTGAATATGGAAAACTCACGAATCCGGCTTTGGTGTATTTGTGAATATGCTAGAAGGCGATAAGTAATATTGTCAAGATACATGATCATAATAATTATTATGGACCATTTCTTCCTCAACCACAAGCACCTTGGTTTTTTCAGACACAGCTGCATCAATCACAAGACCTACAGGGTGGCTCAAAAAACATGTACCACCGGGGAAAATGCGATATCTTCGCAGCCGATTGAGCTTTTTCTGCGAAATTTCGCAATTTGAAGGGGAATGAATATCCAACAATCCCTGAAAGTTTCATTTGAAACTTTTCATGTTTGCAAAAGTTACAGCTGTTCAAACTTAAAATTTCGTTTTTTCAATTATCCGGAGAATCATGCTCCAATACATGTGATTTCATTAATATTTTTTGGCAAATTGCAACACACAAATTGATGATGATGTCATACGACCTCACTATGAGCTGTAAAGAAGCTGTTTATGAAGCAATCTGCTGGTATTTGGTGATATTTTATAGATTAAGGTGTCAATTCGTGAACCCATTACTGAACGTCATGGGCAAAGTTTCTGCGAAAGATCAAATGGGAACTTGGACTTTGCATGAACAGAGACTGGCACATCGCGTGATCTTAGCAAAATACCCAGTGAAAAGTGGAGCCTGAGCACATTGAAGGCTATCTGCAAGCATGTTTATGTAACGAAGATCAGATGTTGGAAGAGAGGTAGGAAGTGGTCGCTTGGCCTGATGAAAAAAACACGATTTTCAAGAAATTCGCTTGGTAATCGAAAGGTCAAGTTTGCAAAGCACATCGTGGTTTCGGCATCATGATATGCTGGCGTGTGTTACGGCTTCAAGAAAAGACTGCATTTAATCCCATTCAGTAGGTTAGATGTCAAACTCATCTTTGAACTCTCTTACCCAGACTCATTGAAGACCAGGTATGCTCTAAAATCTGATTTTATTTTCCAGCAGAACAGTGCGCCTGCTTGCTCGCACGGCAAGGTTGATTATGATGGCGCTACCTTATTGCCATCAACTGAAGTAAATGCATTGGCAAAGATGATTTACAAACTCGCCAGACCTTAACCCTCTTGCTTATCACGTCTGGTGAGCTATGCTGGAACGCTGCAAGACATTTAATCCCAAGTTGGAGAACATTGACCAGCTGAAGCAAGTCTTGCTGCTAATGTGGGGTCAGTTGTCGCAGGACCCGACCAACAAGGCCATACTGAGCTTCACAAAAAGAATTTGAGCTTGTGTTAAGGCAGGGAGTGGACACTCTCATTATACCTTACAATAAACTGCAAAACGGAATGCTGAGGTCGTAGTGAAAATTGATATCATATATGACATGGAAATCTACAAGTGACGTCAATTTTCCGCGAATATTTGAAAAAACCAAATTTTAAGTTTGAACAGCTGTAACTTTTGCAAACATGAAAAGTTTCAAATGAAACTTTCAGGGATTGTTGGAAATTCATTCCTCTACAAATTGGAAAATTTTCGCAGAAAACGTTCAGTCGGCTGCGAAGATATCGCATTTTCCCCGGTGGTACTTTTTTTTGAGCCACCCTGTATATAACGTTGTGGGGCGCGGTGGTGTAGTGGTGGCGTCGTCGCCTTGAAGCCGGAAGGTTCGAGGTTCGAATCCACCTCAAGTCACCCACTGTTATTCTAAATTAGAGTTAAAAAACAGTGCATAGTTATACTTATACAGTAATAAATATCACCGCAGTTTCCCCCTCTTCACTACAGGGACCTTGGGCAAGTCCTTCACTCGCAATTGCTCAGCGCTTCAGCGTGAAACTCCGATGCAATGTCCTCTCTGTAGTCGGGAGTGCCTCTGAGTAGCTGGCTTGAAGGGGCGCTATTACAAGTGCGCATACAAACAAACAAACGTCCATAACGCACAATGTCGTTATCCAAAGCAAAAATTCCTCCTCTCAATGTTTGTCGGACAAACAAGCATACGGCCTAATACCTTAGGTCTGAGAATAATAACAAATTGTTGAAGTGTCGTCTTGGTATAGTCTACGTACATGTATAAGGTGACTTGAATCCTCTCACCGTAACGTTTCAGATTTTTTAAAAGGAAGGCCAGATGGTTTTCGAACTTTAGTCAGAGACTCTAATCGGCGCTTGTAAACTGACGGGAATTATAGCCTACTTACAATTTTTACTCCATTCATCATCGTTGTTCATGTACTCAGTTTTTGGACAGCGTGATGGGTGGATACAGTGGCTTAAATTAGCTGCCTATTTGAGGCAAACTGCCAACTGCGCAAACACTTTCAATTTTTTTAGTTTGTCCCAAATGTGAGCCAAAATATGGTCTGAAATCAGAACAGCAACCAAATCTGTTTACTGCAGACTCCAGACAACGTTGCGAGGTTGACTGACGTGAGCGGTAGGCCTATATATAAGGATTGTCCTCGAACTTTTGTTGCTGAGAGATTTCTTGAAAGCGTTCCGTGTTCTCATGTAGGCCTACCTGTAGGCAGTGCAAGCCTACGCTGTGACATGGCGAAGAAACGCGGTAAGATCTAGTATAATAATATCTTCCATAATGCCGTCATCATAGAAGATATTAAAAGAGTCCAAGGTATTAGTGAAAGATCGAACTATCCCTTTGGACACTCATTCTGGTTAGAGCCGCTAGACGTAGCGCTCGTGAATAAGCTGGTGCACTGCCCTTGGCTTTCGAGTGGCGCCTTAGAAATTCGATTATGATTACGATCGTTTGATGCATAAGCATCACAAACTGTTCTCAGTTTCACCAAACTATTGAAGACTGCTTTTTCGCTTGGTCTGGTACTGAAAGCGCCTCAGAGAAGTGAACTTGGGCGCTATATAAATTCTGATCGATTCGTTGATTGATTTACTGATATACTGTTTCCGTGGTGTAGCCAGGAATTTATTATGGCAGGGTTTTGGGGTTTTATGGCCTGACCGGATGCCCTTTCTGACACCAACCCAACAGTATTACAGAAAATGAAAAGGGAATAAAGTAACAAAAGGAATAAAGTAAGAAAAGAAATAGCTACCACAGGCAATTGTTTTTCTTATTTAAATGGATAAATAACCTTTAAAAACTTTCTTCTTAGGCCAATGGGTGGGTTTTAGCCCCCGAAATCCACTTTGTCTACGCCACTGTAGCCTACTGCTTTATTTAATCAACTTTATCTTTCAGTACAATCACCAATGCTCTCGAGGGTCATTGATTGCACCTACTCAACCTATTTTTATGGAATTTTTCAAATGATGAATTAGCATAAAGCTATTATTAATATTTTGTGTGATGCTCAGACTGTCTTTGCGGCATCGTTCTTTTCTAGATGTTTCTCAGTTTGTTGTCCGTTTGCTGTTCGCATTCTTGCTTCTGAATATCGTGACGGCCCAACAGCACATCGATGTGCCTATCGTAAGTATCTCATTAATAATAATAATAATAATAATAATAATAATAATAATAATAATAATAATAATAATAATAATAATAAAATAATAATAATAATAATAATAACAATAATAATTTTAAAAAATATAAAAAATTAAAAAATAAAAAAATAAATAAAAAAAATAAAAAAATAAAAATAATAATAATAGTTAATAGCAATAATAATAATAACAATAGCAATAATAATAATAGTAATAATAATAATAAAAATAGTAATAATAATAATAACAATAATAACAATAATAATAATAATAATAATAATAATAATAATAATAATGATAAAAATAATAATAATAATAATAATAATAATAATAATAATAATAATAATAATAATAATAATAATCATAATAATAATAATAGCGATTTAATGCGGTGGCATTCCGCGGCTCTTTTCCTGCACTGGATTTCAACGACAACTAGGTGCCGTTCCAGATTTTTTATTTTAGTAATAGAGTGTAAGTTCCTGAGGGATCATATGTACCTCGGGGCAAAAAATAATAATAATAGTAATAGTAATAGTATTAGTCACAGTAAGAGCTATAGTAATAGTAATAATAGTAATAGTAATAATAATAATAGTAATAATAATAATAGGGCCTTTCCAGATTTTGATTTTATACTAGGCGGTAGTGAAAACCCTGAGGGATCCTGCATACCTAGGGGTAAAAAATAATAATGACGACAATTTCTATGGGCGCCGTAACACAGCACATGCCGTTGCAAGGGTGCCTCCAGTGGCGTAGACAAGGCGGGTTTCGGGGGTTAAACCCCCCATTGGCCTAGGAAAAACGTTTTTTAAAGGTTATTTATCCACTTAAATAAGAAAACAAAACAATTGCTTGTAATAACAATTGTTTTTCTTATTTTGTCCCTCTGTTACTTTATTCCCTTTTTATTTGCTGTAATACTGTTGGGTTGATGTCAGAAAGGGCAACTCTCCCAAAATGTTGTCAATTCTCATGAAGAATGAAGATATTCAATGCGCACAAAACAGATGAGTCTAACGGTGCAGTCATGAGTCGGTAAGCAAAGTGCAAGTGGAGCCATGAAAAGCTGCTAATTACTTTCACTAACCTTGACTCTCTTTCTTGGTTATTGTCTATGCATAGTTTAATTACTTAATTAGAACTTAAATGATAACACTTTATTTTCTATGGCTTTTGCGTGCTTTTTGGGCTTTTCCCGACATACCAAGCGTTCACCAGGCTCGACTGTCGAACCAGATGTCGAGGGTTCAAATGCTCGCCAGGACAGACTCGAAATTTATGCCCGAGTTGTGCTCCTATCGAATTCAGCGACTAACAAAATACTAAACTGTCTGCACAGTGTTGGTGGAATAATTACACGGCAGGGGAGAGGACTTTTACCCGCCATCTTGATCAGAAGCAAGAAATGTTTTTGGTCGCGGCGATATATTTATCCAGCATCATTTTGACCGAAATCTTCTCATTGAAAACTATTATTGATCTTCGATCCAATCTCTTTAGCGTACTATTTCCTTCATAAATGCACATCGAGTCATCGAGATTACTTGGTCCACTTAGAATAATTATAATAAACGTAATATTCCTCAGAAGCCAGTTTTCAATAGCAATAGCATGACATCGTCTGTAATATAGGCCTATCTTACGCTCGACGTGCTTTTTTCATGTGAACTCGTCGGTCCAAAGTTTTATTGTTCGGCTTCGCAGATAAACAACATTAATTTTTTATAAACATCTGAGTTGCATCGCTGCTCTTAAGACAAACATCGAAAAATGTGACATCACCTACAGAGAGAGAAAAAGTGAGCTCGTGCTTAAAAATCGAGAGACAGCCAGACAGACAGACAGACAGACAGACAGACAGTGGAGTGGTCCACGGGGACAAGGTTGAGGTCGAATGGAACAAGAAGAGTTATCAGACCACCGGTGCTAGCGCCACATAAGTCGGACAAAAATCTAAGCGAGAGGCTCTCCATAGAGTGATTCCTACGGAAACTCGATTTGTGCGGCATCCGAGCAGTAGCGGCGCCAGAGGGGCAAGGGGGGGCTAAGCCCGCTAAGAAAAGCCCATCCTTTTTTCCATGTAGAAATGAAATATTCGCACGATTAGCCCCCTAAAAAAGTTGAACGCAAACATATGCACGAGGTGTTCAGAAAGTTTGGCGGATGAAAAAGCACCATTTTCCAAAAGAAGGTCGTCAGGAATTTTTACGACAGAAAAATGGAAAATTCTCTTGAGATTTTGGCCAATTGGCAAAAAAAGTCGTCAGAAATTTTTGCGACTAAAAATGGAAAATTTTCTCCCCGCAGATTCAACCCCCCAAAACTGAAATCCTGGCGCCGCCACTGCAGCAGAGTCCGTTCCTAATGCGTTCTTGAACCCACCAGACTTCATAGATCAGTGAGTGTTATCTGTAGTTGGGAATCCTTGGATATATAATAGCCTACACGACGTGTGTAACATCGAGTTAACAAGTAGGCTACGGTAACAGCTCATTCTAGCTGGTTACATGAGCAATTTTTGTATGATGAGCGTTGGGCCATATAATTGACATTTCACATTGATAAGACTGGCGCAAAGACGTTCTAATAGTTTTCATTTCAAGTGATTACATTATCTAGAGGGTTGCAGGTTCGAATCCACCTCAAGCGTATAGGGACCTTGGGCAAGTTCTTCCCGCGCAATTGCTCTGCGCTTCGGCGTGAAACTCCGATACAGTGTCCTCGCTGTAGTCGGGAGCGCTTCCAAATAGCTATCTTGAAGAGGCGTTGTAACAAGTGCACATTAATACACAGTTTGATGCCTATGAAGAGTTGCAATTAATATGCTGAATGTTGTCACGAACTAATAATTAAGGATGTTAAAGCATATGAAGGACTTGCATACTTAAACTTATACTTTACAGCCGTGGTTCCCATGTTTTTTGACATTAGGGCCACTTTTTCTAAGTTGGAGGACACGAAGGCCACTCCTTTTTAGTTGAAGGACATTAGGGGGCCACAAGGCTAAAACTTAATTGACTGAAAGCATATAAGTTTGCTATAATTGAATCAAAAGATAATGTTTCATGTTTTTATAGACGTCATAATAAAATAATGTGTAGGCCTAATAGAAAATAATTATATGCTCTATCCTGTCTAAATTGTCAATTTTTCATATTTTTTTATTTCTCTGAAGATAAGGGCCAGTTTTTGAAGTCCAATATATATAGGCCAATTTTGGCCCGCAGGCTACGGGTTGGGAATCACTGCCTTACAGCATACACCATAAAGCGTCGTTTCTTTTTTTAAAATTTCTGTTGAAGGGTGAGTATTCCTCATATGTCGACGAGTTCGAGCAAGAAAGCTTTGGAAAGAATTATCCGGTCGTTACAGTTGAACTCCTTCCTAGTAATCAACTCAGAGCAACACAGCGACGATTTCCGATCGATCAACCGGGCGATAGTGACACTGAGTAGGCTGTTCTTGTACTGTGTCGTGTTGTCTATCTGAAACCGTAATATATAGGCCTATATGTAATTATGAATATATACATATATAAGTCTGCTAAAGTACAGAAAAATGCTTTGCATGCGTTTCTCCGTAGGCCTATATGAATGATATTATTCGATTTTACTCGTCTGCAATTTAAAGCAATATTTTATATTGGGGGAAAATTAGATTTTTTTAAGTTTAATAATTTAGAAAGATATGCTACTTGTACGTATACTGGCCTATTTTTTTGTTGAGAGGAACTCAGAAACATGAGTCCGTAAGACACGTACTTTGTTTCATATTAGCTATGAAAAGTGTTCAGCTCACATAATCTCATCTCGTCTGCTACGGTCAATATCCAAATTGCATTCGATTTCATTTGAGCGCCTGCTATGCAGTATATTTGTAAAGACTTAGTAAAGACTAAAGAGTGATCGAACAAAAATGAAACGCGTTAGGCCTACTGAGCATGAATGAACTCAGTATAAGGCCAACAGTTATTTGACATCAAAATCTGAATCATCTCCCTCAATGGCTTGTAGACTGCTTCCCAGAAATTCACCGACAAAATATTTGACAACCCATTTCGTTAATGGTAAGACTGGTGAACATTGCGTGCTGCTTGTGGTTGCGCTGATGTTACTTGACTTACCAATATTGTAGGTACACGTTTAATATAACTCTTCACTACCAAACCAAAGGAGGAAATAACGGTCAGTTGTGGCTTAATCAAACCGAGGGTGAGTAAAAAGATATCCATTAAAAAGTCATCATACTGAGTGCTCAGTTATATGCATAGATGGATTGATGGATGGATGGATGGATGGATGGATATATGGATGGATTGATGGATGGATGGACGGACGAATGGACGAAAAGATAAATTGAAAAATGAATTCACAATAATTGCAATAATCAGGGATGGGCAAATTACAGTGCAACATGTAATTGAATTACAAATAACCAATTACTGGAGAAAATGTAATTGAATTACAAATTACAAATTACTTTAAATCAGAGCCTCAAATTAGAAATTACAAATTAAGTCACTTCAATTACATCAATTACAAATTACTTTGGGACTGAAATCATTGGAATAAAAAAAGACTCAGGCAGCAAGTGCATGCCTTTTTTCCTATTTCTATGTGTATTATTAATTATTGTGTAAGAAAAATAATGTGTATTTAAATGTCTTTAAGAAGCAGCAGCTGTTCAAACAATTAAAGCCGTCTGTTGAGCCTTACAATCATGCCTGTAAAAACTAAAGAGCCTCTCTTCTATTGCAGCCAAGGCATGGCAGCATAAATTGTATAAACAATTTGTTAGCAGTTGGCTAGCAATGAGGCACTACTAGTTCCATTTCTGTCATCTTCTATATGCTGCAAGATTTCTAAATCTTTTTGTTTCTGCTGGTCGACTTTGTGGTCACTGTACGCTGCACACTAAAACCATAAAGTTCTTCATCTTCCTCTCCTTCTTTATGACCACTTGATGTTCAGTATTTTGTTCGCTCCTGGTGGCATTTTCAGATATCGTTACTAGCAATTTGTAGGCTATATATTCTTTTAGTTTGATCTGCAATTTGTGCAGGCAGCCAGCATAATTTAAAATATGGGTGAGTCACTGTTGCAAGGATCGCTTGATTCACCAAAGAATCTTAGCATAGTCACATCCAAAGTAATTTGATTTTGAGGAATGTAATTGAAATTACAAATTACAGGGGAAAATGTAATTGAATTACAAATTACAAATTACTTTGATGCAGAACTGCAAATTACAAATTAACAATTACAATTGTAATTTAAATTACGTAATTTCAATTACTCAATTAAATTACTGCCCATCCCTGGCAATAATAGTGGCGTGGTCACCTTTTAAGAGCTTTCTCTTCAAACACTGAATGCGAGGCCTAACACTCCAGACAATTATTATCATAATTAATTATTGTCCATTAGTTGCTAGGAAATGAAGGGCAATAAAAGATGGATGGATGTATGGATGGATGGATGGCTGGATGGATGGATGGATGGGTGGATGGATGGATGGATGGATGAATGGATGAATAGATGGATGGATGGATGGATGGATGTGTAGACGGAAGGACAGACAGACGGACAGACAGACAGATAGACATTTAGAATATTGACATTAAGACTGATGCACATGCATGATGACATGCAGAAAGACGGAAATCAAGATAAATGCAAGCATACATATTATACATGCCTGCATACATGTATGCATGCAGATGCATGGAGACATAACGTTCTGCGAATAAACACATAATATTATGCATGGATATATACAAAGTCTATGTCTTCATAGTGTTGGAAATCAGGGTCATGGAGTTTAATTTTTTATTTGAGTGACCGTCCCCGTGTCTGCTTGGGTATCTGTGTCTACCGCTGGCCTGTGTCTACCGCTAGCCTACGGGGGCGTGGCCTAATGTCTACCGCTGGCCTGTGTCTACCGCTAGCCTACGGGGGCGTGGCCTAATGTCTACCGCTGGCCTGTGTCTACCGCTGGCCTGTGTCTACCGCTAGCCTACGGGGGCGTGGCCTAATGTCTACCGCTGGCCTGTGTCTACCGCTGGCCTGTGTCTACCGCTAGCCTACGGGGGCGTGGCCTAATGTCTACCGCTGGCCTGTGTCTACCGCTGGCCTGTGTCTACCGCTAGCCTACGGGGGCGTGGCCTAATGTCTACCGCTGGCCTGTGTCTACCGCTGGCCTGTGTCTACCGGTGGCCTGCATGGGCGTGGCCTCGTGACACACAAATACGAGTGCGCGCGCAGGCAAAACAGTCATCGATTGAGCGAGGAAGTCATCGAAGGAGTCGTCGAGGGAAACAGTCATCGATTGAGCGAGAAAGTCATCGAAGGAGTCGTCGAGGGAAACAGTCATCGATCGAATCAGCGAGAAGGAGTAATCGAACAGGCAGCGAACCGCCGTGAAACAGTGGGAAGACGCGTCGGTCGGCTGTTGCGGGATCGAATCGCAGCACAGTCAGCGGGTGATCGTCTGGAGGAAAACGCTTTGGAGAGCGCACGACGATACGACGACGCTACCGAAATTCAGCGCCTGTCGACGAAAGGTTTGCTGTGCAACCGCGACGCCTGGATTCGAAGCCTGACCTGTGACGGAAGGTCTGGTGATCTCGGCTGTGCAACGCCGACGATTGAGATTCGACACCGCTGCTACTGACGTATTCGATTGGGATCCGACGTTGTCGACGACGAAAGGTTTGGAGGCCTTTGCTGTGCAACGCTGTCGGCTGGGGTTCGATTCTTGACCCGCGGTCGTGCTCTTCTGGAATCCGACGCCTACAGACGACGGAAGGACTGGTGATCGTCGCTGTGCCACGACGAACGGGATTCAACGCCGGATCTGCCTACGCTTCCGACCGGGTGAGCGCAGTGGTTCAGTTCCTGTCTTCGACGACGCCGACTCGGGTTCGAAACCCGACCCGCTTCACAGACTTTCTGCGTGCGCTGGCGAGGCAGCGGTGATCTACACGACGACGATTCGGCGTTCTGCATTGACAATTGCTGTGAACAGTGGTGCAGTGGTTTGGACAGTGGCGCTATACGAATAGCTCCGAACATTGCTCCGAACTAGCTCCGAACTTGCTCCGAACACTGGCGCAATAGAAGTTGGCTGAGGACTGCTTTGCGAAGTTCTTCTTTGATTGTCGAATAAATGTGTTTCAAGCCTGACTGGCTAGTCGTCAATCTTCAGTTGACGCCGGACTACAGTGACGGACATCGCCTTGAGGACTAGGGTTTGGGGTTCGGTTCCTGGTGGTCATTTGCCCAGCCCTAGTTCCGCAACAATAGCAATATGCATTGTTCCTACTTCAGATGTTTTCGACATTCGTCTTAACTCGTGTGATGATTGGATTCTTTTCAACGTGGACAATCGCAGAGAGTGTCGCGTCAAATATGACGATGTTCTTTGGAGTCGGATAGCAAAACAGCTTAAAGAAAATCACACGGTAGATCAATATCTTGACCTCTTGGTTCCTCGGTCTAGAACTGCTATGGCTCAGTCTCGATCATTTGCCTCAATTTACTAGTTCTACTGTTTGGCATGCACTTTCTCCTTCTGGATATATAAAAAGACTGGAGGCTTTTGAATTGTGGACATGGTGAGCAGTGAAGAAAATCAACTGGATGGAACAAAAGCATAAACTATTTAACAAATGTAGAAGGTGTTCGTTTTCTGTCACTGTCACTGTAGGCCTTCTATAGTGTCCATAAACATTCCTTACAATACAAATAAGCTTACACCACAGGAAAAACATACTTAAGCTTTACTCACTAGTAAAATATGGTATAACTAGACTATATAAATATGTATATATATATATATATATAGGCTTTTATATATATGTGTGTGTGTGCGTGCGTGTGTGTGTGTGTGCCGATTGAGCGGTGGTTGACAGAAGAGAACCCGCAAAAATTACCACATCACCCGGGTCTGCACTATAGCTTTAATGCGGCCATGGGGAAGACCTCAGGTAATCAAGGTCAGACAGATATCAAAAACAAGTCACAGTTTAATGACGTTATACTATAGGTAGGTGGCGCGGTAATCTTTCAGCGTAATTTATGGATCATAATTGTAATAGTAAACTCAAAATTTCCAAAGCATCCCTCTAAGGCAAACATTCACGAGGTTCAATGAACGCACAGACAAAAGAACAATGAACTACTTCCGGTTCCATTTCTTTACTGACTTCAATCGCCAATTATAAAATAGTCATTTCAAATTTTGCGTGATTTTGTAGGAGCTTCCAGAATACGGACGATCTAGACTGTTCATGGATTCAAGGAATCTGGCCAAAGTTGGACTGTTAGGATACGATAAAGTCCTTGATCTGATCAGCTACGCATCGAAAGATAGATGGCTCATGTTGTGGTATAACATCTATGACTTTGTCAACTACTTCAAACGAATGATCTATGACTCGACCAGCTTCAGTCAGTTTCAGGTATCGACTTTTATCTTGTGACTCAAAATTCACAATTATTGGTGGTTATTGAGTTTTGATCTCCTCTGGTTTTGCGTCGTTTTACCGAGGTGTTGCGAAGAAATCATGAGATTTAGGCCTACTGACAGCCCATTTGTGAAACAGACGTTCTCTTAACTTTTTATACTGGGAGAGAAGCTACGCTGGTGTCTTCTAGGATTTGATAACCTGCGGCAGTGTATAATCTAGGAATCTCCAGCGTGAAGCTCCCCCACGCAGGGCTTTTTAAAGGAATTTTCAGAACTGCACAACATCTTATATCCCTTCCACCCCTCCATGGTAAACTATTTCCATTTTGCATGCACGGTACCGGGTTCAAATCTACCTAAAACCGCTGCGTAGGGATCCTGAGCAAGACCTTCGCTCGCAATTTCTCATGCGCTTCGGAGTGAAACTCCGATTCAGTGTCCGCGCTGCAGTCGGAAGCGCCTCTCAGTAGTGATCTCTACTTGAAGTGACGACATATAATATGTGGTCATACATACACAGGGGCGGATCCAGGGGGCCAATCCGGCCATGGCCCCCTTTAAAAATTGCATGGGACGTGGCCCCCCATTTGGTTTAAACAAGCCATTAAATAAATGTAGTGGGAGAGAGAAACAGGACATCAGACTCCCCTATTACAAAATCGCACGGGACGTGGCCCCCGTCGATTTAGCGGCGAAGGAAATAATGAATAACGGTATCTTTTCCCGAAAAATTGGTCGATGACTAAAAAAAAGGTCATCAGTTTTTTTAGCGGATGAAATGTTGCCACTCCATCCTTCGTTGTGCATTGTCAGGAAATGATATGACAGAATCAATCCAGCTGCGAATAAATCCGATAACTGTGTGTTGATGTTTAGAGTTTCATGCTGAACGTGACTAGTTCTCTTAGGGATGAAATGACGACCTTCAAGAGACCAAGAGATGTGTTCGAATCGTAAGCATAGAATTATTCAATATGATGTCGTCAGATTTTATATACAAGACTCAATTGTCATAACTGCAAAATTATATTTCTACTAGCTACGGTACCCGGCGTTGCCCGGGAAAATTAGGATTCGACCCGCTCCCGGCCACAATCCCACCACACAACTCCACCCTCACACCCCACAACACCCCACCACACTCCAACCTCCACCGGTACGCCACCCGTGAAGTTTGGGCTTGGGCTAAATTCCCCTAACCCCTCCTCCACCCCTCCCCCCACACTCCGACCTCCACCAGTACCGCCACCCGAGAAATTAGGGTGTCAGGAAAATTCCCCCTCACCCCACCCCCCCTCACTCCCCATCCACCCTCCCTCTCCCACCCCTCTCTCCACTCCTCCCTCACTCCACCCCCCCACACCGACCTGCACCAGTACGCCACCCGTGAAATTATGATTTTCGTGAAAATTCCCCCTCACCCTCACCCCTCCCCCACCCCCGCCCCACCATCCCCACCCCCACCACCCTACGACCTCCACCAGTATGCCACCCGTGAAATTAGCGTTTTCTGAAAAAAAAATTTCCCCCGCCCACCCACCCCTGAGAAAATTAGTGTTTTCGGCCCCCCACCCTGGCCCTCTTGGTGGTAGAGATTCGCCAACCACTGATCCGGGTGGTTCTGATGGTCCTCTATCTAGGTAAAAAAATCAAAAAAATTGGGGGTTTCTCCTCCCACCCTGGCCCCCATGGTGGTAGAGAATCGCCAACCCCTCGACTTTGTGTCTCCTGCCGAGACCTACACAATAGTGAAGGTTTGGAGTGAAAAGCTCAAAAACTGTGGAAATGCATCCCGAACAGACAGACAGACAGACAGACACACAGAATCTTCTCTTTATTTATGTATGTATGTGCACTTGTTATAGCGCCCCTTCAAGCTCCTTGTACTCAGAGGCGCTCCCGAATGCAGAGCGGACACTGCATCGGAGTTTCACGCCGAAGCGCTGAGCAATTGTGAGTGAAGAACTTGCCCAAGGTTCTTACGCGGCGAGGTGGATTCGAACCTCGAACCTTCCGGTTTCAAGGCGGCGACGCCACCACTATACCACCGCGCCCCACATGTTTAGATAGATTATCGCTGAATATGCCTGTCTCGCTGACCCTGAGTGGGATACTAATTAAGCAACCAGGACTGTGACAATAACCTATAGAGCCTACAAACATGCTTATATACATTATGGTCTTCTAAGGATATAAATTATAGCCGATGACGATTAAGTTTCTTAAAAGTCAGCTATTTATGTCTTAACGAATAGTTAATAGATAACTTTGACTATATTCTTCAATAAGTAACGACAAATTATGTATTTAGCATTTTTAATTGTTTATCTTGTAATAGTATTATTTATATTTGTCAGGTCTACTGAAAACTTACTGTTAATTAATTATATGAGTATTCACTTGGCAGTTATTTGTTCTATTAGGCCTAGTAATGTCTTGCTTATGTTTTTCAGTTAAAATATCTACTCTCAACCAATTACGTGAGGAGACCAGCGTTTAAACACCGCTATCTATGTTCTAGCAAACTACGCGTTTTACTGGCAATAAAATTATAGGCCTAACCGGCTGAGCTCAGGAGATTCTCAAACCGAGTCGATGTGGCGAATATAACAAGCGGTTTTCGAATGATCACTAAAAATTAATGTAATCGCAATAAAATTAATTAGCGATTAAACTAGTAATCAATCGCTAGACACTTTCGTAGCCCTGGTATAACAGGGCCTGCATGTAGACAGTAGCCTACGCTTTAATATATATGGCCTGCTGTTCTTTCAGATTGATACATCCATTGATTTGGTCAATGTCCTGCTCTCTCGGTCACAAAGACTGCATAGAAAAGACGATGCGGATATTTCGAGCTCAGATAGAAAGCAACGCGTAAGCTTTATCACATTCCTTTCTGCTTAGTTATTAACCTATGCATTTTGGTCTCAGTGTATCGCTATCTTAAACGACATCTTCTGTTTCTCAATGCCACGATTCTAACCTATGATAGATCCCATAAAAATAAACGTAAATAAATACATACATAAAATAATAATAGTATGTCTAATGATACGATACGAATACAAGCACGATTAAGATTTCTGTGATTCGAACAATAGTTATTCTATTTGTACTATATATATATATATCTGTGGGTCATCATCAATATCATTGGGCCCAATGCCCGTAAGAGTCCGACGCCACTCTCTGTCTGAGTCTGTCTCGCGTCATGTTGCCCAGCTTCAACAATCAACAGGTCCGGTCAGTAGGTCTGCTCCATGCCATTAACATCTTAAATCAGATATATCACCTTGTCTGATTGAAGAGAATATTGGGAGAGCGGCATGATGGACAACCCGTATGTGTCCCACGCTCTGTCCTCCGACTCTCTCCACCGGTCTGTCCTGACCGGCCTGTGCATGTCTGCTCCACATCATGACACCTAGAAGCATCTGGGGCGCTATGTCTTTTACCGCCACCCATCTGGCAAACCTTCCTCTTTTTGTCCGGGCATAGGACCGGTGACACGAAGCGGAGTATCCCCTCTGAAAGCTATTCGGGAGGATGAATTAATCTATCCCCCCGGATGGAATTAACCGGTCTATACTATCCGAGGGGATAAACCATTCTATTCCCTTTTTTGAAAAATTAGCATAATAAAAAATTTATGCTGTAATCAAAATTTAAAGTGGCTCTAATTGTTTTAAGTGTCCTAAGCAATGCTCAGATAACGGCAACTCGAATTTATTTAGTGACTCTGAGTGTTCTTAAATGTTTTAAATGTTTTAAGTGCTCTAAAAACAGGGCAAAATATAGTATCTAGTAGGACTGAACATGCCTGGTAGTGTCATTGTTCAAAACAAAGCAGATGAAAATTAATTAGCCAAAAAAATACACGCGGAATCGGTTTTTTCGATTTTTTTTTATTTGGGGGGTTACAATTAATACGGGGGATACTCTATTTCGTGACACCGGCGCAGGGACGTTGTTGGTTCCCTGTGGCGGAGGATGGATGCAGTTTAACGTCGTGCCCAGGACCAGTGTCTGTCTATTTATATTGCGTCCTCTACAGAAAGGTTCTTGCTTTTTACGACTACACTTCCGTCTGCGATTCCGAACTTCCCAAGAGAAGAGTGCTTGTTGTGAATTCCTTTTCTTTGCTGTTGCAGATTGATTCACGACTCAACACAAGGGTATCGAGATGTCACTTGCATTGGTCTTGCCAATTCATTGCTCGAATCTGATTGGAACACGATTTTTGAGAGATATATGCTACCGGAAAACAGGCAATTCGACGGGCGAAGAATGAAGGCTTTGCATGCTCTGAGCTGTTCAAGAAATTTTACCTTACTAGAAAGGTCAGTTCTGCGGCTGAATTAGTTCGTCGGGAATCGTCGCTCAAATTCAGTCATCGCCTATGCTCATCATTCATTTAACATTATTAGGCCTATAATTGAGATGAAATAATTTCAGTGCACACAATAATTAAAGAAGCGCCCGAAGACGACATCTGCAAAACGAAAGTGAGTTGCAGCAGTCAAAACCGCTAGAAATAAGAGCAGCTGCGAACGAGATTAAGTCTGAGGCTAGTAAAATCGCATTATATGAACATTTTTGACAAGAAAATGAACTGAATTGCGTAGGGCTACGGCTTTAAAACATTGCAAATAGAATTACTCCGTGGAGTCAACAGCATGACCAAACTGCTGTAGGATTGCATTCCCATTAATAAGCAATCACTCCACCCTTTTGAACAGAACTTCAATCCATAAAGTTTTGCGAATTTTATGGACTTTTGCCCAAGAGGAGGAATTGCATTTTAGAAGAATTCAGGCGAAGATCTTTTGTAACCGTCTGAGACTGATCATGACCAAAGCAAATGCAAGAAATAAAAAATCGTGCCCGAAGAGTAGCCAATATTCTAAGTCTGAAATAAAGTCTCCGGGGAGGGAGAACATTTCCTCCGTCGACGAAATAAAGTCTCCCCGTTCAACGTGAAATGGGCTGCAGTCGCATTAAATTTATAGATGAGCAGATGAACGTCATAGATGAACGTTAGTTTACGTCGATAAATTATTTTACAAGAACATAATAGGCCTATATACTTTTACATCGGAAAATTTCTTCCAATGCGGAATTTCAGCCAGAGGGAGACTCTGTTTCCGGGGAGACTTTGTATCGGGGGAGACTTAAAGACTTTATATCGTGACACCGGCGCGAACCCGTTGGGATGGACATTCAACCCTGTGGAGCCGGGTTGGCGACGGGTGTGTTAATTAAGCACAAGGCATTTAAATTTAGGGCCTTCTCACCGCTCATCAGTTGCAATTGCGATTATCAACACCAGGTCCTGATATTTTCTTCTCTTTTTTGCTGGACAATCTTCTACTTTGCATGTTTTGTGAACTAAGAATTCGAACAGAAAATCACTTTCTGCTTTGTAGGTTATTGGATCTTACCTGTGAGAACAACGCAAAGGACCGTTTTAAGTTTCGTCTTGCTATGGACTACATTGATTCGCATCCACTTTCAAACTATTTTGCGTGGAAATGGTTGAGGATGAACCACGCCAAAGTCAACGAAAGGTAAGCGAGCTCTTTACGACGACGAAGGTGCTGTCTCTACAGTGAACCAGATTTTCTCATATACAGGGTGGGCAAAAAATGGAAACTACTTTTTTGCCCACCCTGTAGGTGTATAGGACTAATGGAATTTTTTGTCACAATGTCAAGTTTCGAGCGGAGCATCTTAAGATGAACTGTAGTTTACATATCAGGTCTTTCGGCAGACTGTTGCAGAGAGGTCTCTACAAATTTGAGATCTTCAGCATAATCGATATACAAAGGACACAACTGAGTAGCCCTAGCTCTACCGAAGTTGTACACGGCATGGGGTAGGCTAGTTTTGTGATTTTCACCGTAACAAAAATTCTAGAGTTAGAAGTTTATAGGCCTAGAGGGTAACGTAAAAAATCTTAGGGGTCTTTTTATGGCCCACACTTTATATCGACGGCTCCGGAGTTTAGGGCAATTTATGGCAACAAAGGCCGTTGAAGTCGACAGAAATTATCCTAGCAGAATACAGCCTTTTTATATTTTAGAAGTAAAGTCAAACAAATCCTTATGACGGAACGTGCTGCGATAAATTGTGTACTTTGTTCCTTAGAATGAAGCCACTTTCGTGCCCAGTAATATTTTCGTTAACAGAAATAGAAATTGGAAATAAAATTATGAATTTCCGCTAACGAAAATAAGACGGCAAGTCTTTAGAAATTAGAGTGTTTCCTATGTCCTGTCTTGTCTTTAACCATCCTCGATTCGAGGGTTGGTCGCTTCATGGACATGCTTTCGCCACTTTTTCCTATAGTAAACCAAAACAACTGACGTTTTGAGTAGGCTATTCTATTATTATTACAAGTCGAAACTGCTTAGCAGCTGTTGTGCTGTTTGCACTGCAATTTGTTAACTGAAATTGTATGGCACACTTCTTCATAGGCCTAATTGGAAAGAACATGCATTATTTTAGAACTGAAATTAGGCCTCAAGAACTGAACATCTTTCAGAACTTGAATTAGAACTGAAAATGTTTCAGAAAACTTTAAACAGAACGGAAATTATTTTAGAAATTCAATTTGAACTGAAAATAGGAATTATTTTCACAATAGGAATAGAATCAGAACTGAAACTAGAGCTGAATGACAATAATATTGAAATTGGGAATTGTTTTTAGCGCTGGAATATCACTTGGTCCACCCATGTCGTACTTGAACGCTTACAACTTGAAGACAACAGCACAGCGTCAAGAGGTTTGTATTTACCATAATTATCTAACATCTAAATAACTTTTTAAAGCACCATTTAGCACGTGATTAGCCTACTTGCACTTGCAGCGCTACGCAAGGCCGTAGCCAGGATTTGATTTCGGGGGATGTTTCACTCACCAATTTCCCTTCCTAAAAAATGATGACTTTTTAGTCATCCGGCTTATTTCAGGGGGTGTTTTCATGGTTTTATTTCTTGGTTTTCACATCATGTGCTCGTAAATGCATTATATTATTTTTCACATTTTCCATTTCGGGGGGTGTTCAAACACCCAAAACACCCCCCCCTAGCTACGGCCTTGGCCTACGATTTGTGCTCAAATTAAGCTGAAACTTATAATGCCTAGTAGCTATTTTTCAAATACAAGATTCGATTAATTTAAAACGCATATAATGATACGACGCGTCATTTCTTATGCATCGTTTTACATCCTTAACTACTTAATTAAAAACCATTGCGAGCAGATGCCCGTATCTAGAGTGGAGTGGATCCGATTTGACCAGGGTCTATGACAACAGAGGCCGTTACCCTGGACAGAAATTTGCTCGGCATATTACAGTACTCATGAGCAAGGTATCTAGAAGCTGCAGTACGCTTAATAAGCGAAATAACTCCGCTACTGTTCTGCACTCTGACAGAGCCAGTCCCAATTCTGGATAAAGAAGGAGGGCGACATTAATCATCTTTATTATGACACTGTGTCGTCGTTAAACAGCAACAAGCGATAAAACTCATAGTATCAACAGTTTGGTCTCTGAACACAGGTTTACTATTTAAATTAGCCCGAGCACGTACTTTAAAGGTCAGCTTCATAGGACACCAATGATGGTTAGGTTCTTTCTTTCTAATCGCGGCCACCCAGTTTATGAGCGATATAGGCCTAGATATCACAAACTCCACGCCTACAAGGTTCTATTAGATGGATCGCACACTTCGAGTCTGTATTGATTAGTCTTAAATACTGAAACAGATAAATTTCAATGAATCTATAGGCCTACACGAATTTGTAAAGTAGGTCTACAGAGATCAGAAAGACTTCTAACTCTCTCCACATCCTAGCACTCACGTACTCTTACTATTAATCATTATGTGCACTGCATAACGTGTAGGCCTGATTGATGTAATTTTTTTGGGAAGCAATAAAATATGAACTTAAATATGTTACCCATTCTTGAGACATGACATCATTGACACTAAGCTATAATACTGCCTTGACAAACAACGTTCATTTCGTGAATAAGTTTGCATTTATTATGTCTGTAGGTTCTCGATTTTTTTGATAACTACCCCAAGACGGATCTAAATTGGAAATCGAGAATTCTTGACACCATCGATAGAAACATCCGCTGGAGGGACAGGAATTTGGCAAACATTGCCCAATGGTTCGAGGAAAACGCACCCTAAGATGTTCTGGATTGGAAAAAAGAAACTGTAGGCCTCTATGCCTGCACGAACAAGGAATGATTTCGACAATAAAATTATTGTATGCAATATGTTAGCCTATTACAGGGGCGGATCCAGGGGCAATCCGGCCAGGGCCCCATTTAAAAAGTGCATGGGACGTGCCCCCATTAATGTTTTGGTTTCAACAAGCGCCCCCCATTTGGTTTCAACAAGCCATTAACTCAATGCAGTGGGAGAGAAAAGCGATGACTAAAAAAGGTCATCAATTATTCTGGCGGCTAAAACGGTATCTTTTTTGGAAATTGGACGAATGACTAAAAAGTCATCAGATTTTTCGGTGACCAAGACGAAACTTTTTCCCTGTCCCAAGACCGAAATTTCGCCCACCCCATTTTTTGTATCCGCCCTTGGTCTATTATGTTATATTTTAGCCAATAATCTGCCACGCTGCTCGAAGCAATAAGACTTTTTGTTTAAGCTTGGGTATCAGCGAATCGTCACGTTATTAACTGATGTAGGCTAAGCCTACAAACGAAGGGACTTAAAGGCCGACACCACAACATATTATTATGAGTTCTTATTGTTATGTTAAGGCAATAAATAATTAAAGCATAAAATAGTAAGTCCTCTTTTAGATCTAAATTTTGAGAAATTTTCAATTCACAAATCGGTTAGTGTCTTAAACGATAATGCCTGTTTCAGTTGAATAATGTGTCTGCGGTAGGTCAACCCAGCACCACGCCTTTGGAATGATCTGCCTCCTGAGTTCCGATCCTTTTCAGTCCCTCCATCATCATTACTAATCACGCACCACCACCTTCCTCAGGCTCCTCTATCCATCACACCTTGGGCTTTTCACTCGAAACTGAAGACATTCCTTTTCAAGAACTCTTAGGCTACCCTGTCTCATCTGATCCTTCACCTTCCAATTCCCGACCCAGACGATACCCGCCTTAGTAGCTGTTCCGCTCCTCTGATTCTATGGTAACTCGACCCGAACCAGCACGGACTACTCTCACGGACAACCCTTCTAACTCAACGCAGCGCTCGTGAATAAGCTGGTGTCCCGCGCTTGGCTTTCGAGTGGCACTTTAGAGATTTCGAATTTACGATTACGATTACGATTAGGCCTACTTCGAGGGTAGGCCAAACTTAGATAGAATATTGTCATTCCGTTCACATCAGTAGGGCCACTACTGTAGGCCTAGTAGGATCAAATAATGCGGGGACAGGTAAAAAATATATATGACTCGTGCAATTAAGCATTTATGCAACACCTTTTGGGATCTTTTAAAATCAGCTACCCAATATTTTAGAGTTAGCAAGCCCACAAGTTAAGACAGTCAAAAAAGACTCGTTGAATAAACTCCGCCACTGATCGAACTCTGCCAGTGCCAGTCCCAAGTCTGGATAAAGGAGGAGGGCGTCTCTAATGGTCTTTGTTACCACACAGTGACGTTAAACTGCAATTACACACACTCGGTGAATAGCTAAATCTGTCTGTAAGTCGCTTGTTCCTTCCAAGTGGCTCCTCCGGCACGCCGACAAAAGCGCGCAGGACAAAAGCGCGCAGACAAATGCGCGCAGACAAATGCGTGCAGCGACATATGCGCGCAAAACAAAAGCGCTAATCGACAAATGCGCGCAACAGGAACAATAAAATCGAAATTTCGAGCCTCATTCAGTTTTCATTTCACCTATAGAGAACCTTCATCCGGCTTTTATTTCATCTATAGAGAACCTTCATCCAGCTTCCATTTCTCTGACCTTCATCCAGCTTCCATTTCACCTATAATAGCGAACCTTCATCCAGCTTCCATTTCACCTATAGCGAACCTTCATCCAGCTTCCATTTTCACCTATAGCGAACCTTCATCCGGCTTCTATTTCACCTATAGCGAACCTTCATCCAGCTTCCATTTCACCTATAGCGAACCTTCATCCAGCTTCCATTTCACCTATTATAGCGAACCTTCATCCGGCTTCCATTTCACCTATAGCGAACTTTCATCCAGCTTCCATTTCACCTATAGCGAACCTTCATCCGGCTTCTATTTCATCTATAGCGAACCTTCATCCAGCTTTCGTCGTCACGATCGATAGGCTGCGGCAAGAGAGAGGTCTTGAACCTTACGCCACATGCTCTTTTTCATCGACTTTTAACAACCGTCTCTGACGATGTTGTGGTTATATTGTAACAATCGGACCAGGGCTGGGCAAATGACACCAGGAACCGAACCCCAAACCCTAGTCCTCAAGGCGATCGTCCGTCCGTGTAGTCCGGCGTCAACTGGAGATTGACGACTAGCCAGTCAGGCTTGAAACACTTTTATTCGACTTCAAAGAAAAACCTCGCAAAGCAGTCCTCAGCCAACTCCTATAGCGCCAGTGTTCGGGGCAAGTTCGGGGCAAGTTCGGAGCAATGTTCGGAGCTATTCATGTAGCGCCACTGTCCCTAAACCACTGCACCACTGTTCACAGCAATTGTCAATGCAGAACGCCGAATCGTCGTCGTGTAGATCACCGCTGCCTCGCCAGCGCACGCAGAGAATCTGTGTAGCGGGTCGGGTTTCGAACCCGAGTCGGCGTCGTCGAAGACAGGAACTGAACCACTGCGCTCACCCGGTCGGCAGCGTTGGCAGATCCGGCGTCGAATCCTATTCGTCGCGGCGCAGCGACGATCACCAGTCCTTCCGTCGTCTGTAGGCGTCGGATTTCCGAAGAGCACGACCGCGGGTCAAGAATCGAACCCCGGTCAACAGCGTTGCACAGCAAAGGCCTCCAAACCTTTCGTCGTCGACAGCGTCGGATCCCGATCGAATACGTCAGTAGCGGCGGCGTCGAGCTCCAAATCGTCGGCGTTGCACAGCGGAGATCCCCAGACCTTCCGTCACGGGTCAGGCTTCGAATCCAGGCGTCGCGGTTGCACAGCAAAGGTCACCAAACCTTTCCGTCGTCGGCAGGCGCTGAATTTCGGCAGCGTCGTCGAATCGTCTTCGCTCACCAAAGCGTTTTCCTTCGGACGATTTCCTGCTGACTGCACCACGATTCGATCCCGCATCAGCCGACCGTCGTGTCTTTCCACTCTTCCACGGCGACTCGCTCGACGACAGTTGTAACGACTCTCTCTCTCTCCGCTGACTTGACTGTTCGCTGACTTGGTGACTGTTGACGCCTGCGCGCACACTCGTATTTGTGTGTCACGAGGCCACGCCCATTTCAGGTGGACACAGGCTAGAGGTAGACATTAGGCCACGCCTCTTTCAGGTAGACAGAGGCTAGAGGTAGACATTAGGCCACGCCTCTTTCAGGTAGACAGAGGCTAGAGGTAGACATTAGGCCACGCCTCTTTCAGGTAGACAGAGGCTAGAGGTAGACATTAGGCCACGCCTCTTTCAGGTAGACAGAGGCTAGAGGTAGACATTAGGCCACGCCTCTTTCAGGTAGACAGAGGCTAGAGGTAGACATTAGGCCACGCCTCTTTTCAGGTAGACAGAGGCTAGAGGTAGACATTAGGCCGCGCCTCTTTCAGGTAGACACAGATACTCAGGCGGACACGGGGACGGTCATTCAAATAAAAAATTAAACTCCATGACCCTGATTTCCAACACGCTCCCTCCACAAGCAATCCAAGGTCCCACTTGGAGTAAGTAATCAAACATCCCCCAAAACGCAATCAGTGGCCAATGTCTAAAAAAAAATTAATTACCGCACTACTCCAGTCTACACAATAGGCCCAAATTAACATCTCTACACACAAAATCAAAATATTACAGTCTCTCATTGCTCGATGAATTCAGTACATTTGTTCTTCGGCGAAATCCTTCGCAGCGATTCATTATGAAAACATCAAATCGACAATTTAATTACAACATTGCAAAATCTTGATCAGGTGCGGAGTGCAATCGCGCATAACCCCTTTTTCTCTTTTTCTTTCACTTTACGGGTGCGAAGTGCTTTTTACGCACCACCCCCGTTTCATTTTTCTCTCGGGTGCGATGTGCCTTCTCGGTCACAACCCCCTCTCTCTGTTTTTCTCGTTTTTCATGTCTCTGCCTGTTTTTTTTCAGGCTTATTTCTCTATTTTTTTTCATTTCGGGTACGGTGTGCCTTTTGGTCACACCCCCCTTCCTTTTTTTTTCAATAGCGACATTATACAATTAATTACGAATAAGTTACAGACAATTAAAGAAAAATAAAAGCCACGCACGGCTTCACATTGGAATTAAAAAAACATTGGCCAGCATGACCAAACAATTAATCTAACTTTCTTTCAGCCGCGTTTACTGAAAGCGGACCGGACGGCCGACGTTGCGCCGAGGTCGACCGGTAGATGTCGCCACTCCGTCCAAATCCCCGTCGCGCATATCTGTCTCACGCGTTTCGTCCCCACGGCGGTGTGGCCGTCGACTGGTAGAAGCCGTGTCGCTCCCGGTCGCTTTTGGACGTGACCCTCCAGTCACTTTTTCGGTCGACCCTCCGGTCACTTTTTCGGTCGACTCAGTCCATTCCCCTTTCGTCCTCCCATAACAGTGGCGAAGCTTGTCCACATGCGCCACGAAGGGCTTAGCCTTTGACGACTTTTGGAGAAGATAGTTGACCGGACCGCACGCCCGTACAATCATCCAAGGACCAGTGAAATTACGCTGGAACTTCGGACTGCGTCCCACAAACTTCCGCGGACTGAAGTAGTAAACCCAGTCTCCCGCTTCAAATTTCGCTGGTCGTACGCGTAAGTCGTAGCTGTGCTTACGTCGCTCAGCGCCCTTCTTGAGACCTTGGCGTGCAGCGTGATAAGCTTTTCCAACCTTTTCCGGCAATTCCGAGTCCCCGGTATCAATCCTATGCTGAGTAATCATGGTCCTTCCCAAATCATGGTCAGTGGTCGAGAAAATGCATTCATACTCGACCAACAAATTCCTCAGCCGTTCCTTCACCTCAGCCGAAACATCCTCAGAAACATCTTCCATCAATTTCTCCACTAACTGTGCTTCAGAACCCACCTGTCTATCACTGCCTTCCCTTACTTCAACATTTACGGGGTGCAAATCACCCAACATCAAGTCAGCAGTTAACATAGCAGGCTGTTCATTTAAATTCACCACACGAATGCACATTTTATCATCATCATCATTCAGCACAACCCTAGCCACATGCAGTCCAGGTTGAATTTCCTTAGACTCTGTCATCCACGCTTCAGCTGTGGTCGTCATATCACGATATTGCGTCTTACAAGGAATATCGCATTGCGAACGAGGAAGAACAGTTGTCTCCTCAGCAACAATAACCCTGCGACACCAAAGTGAACCATTGCCCTTGACCAAAGGAATACGGCGTCGACCCACAAAGAGTGCACCCTGACCAAAACCAAGTCGACAGCGGTGTTGTCTCAACCAATCCATTCCCAGCATTGGTTCCCCAATCTGGTCAGAGACGAGAAAATTAGTCTCAATAGAAAAACCTCTAGAAATCCTAATTGGGACATCAACTTGACCCAAAACCCTTATCTGCGCTCCGTTAGCAGCCAAGAGAATGCGATTACTAGGCTGGAGCAACAAACCATCCACATCAGACGAGGGAACCAGGCTTACCTCCGACCCAGTGTCCACTAGGCACGTTCTTTGCCGTCCGTTGATCACTCCATGGATGTAGATCGCGTTGTTCGTCACAACCGTTGCTCTGTCTCTCGTTGTATGGTTGATGACGGTCTCTTCGTTCCGCTCGGTCGTCGGCTGACCCAAGTCGCGTTCGTCGTCGTTCCGACGGTTGGGAAACTGTCGGCGTTGTCGGCACTGGCGTGCGTAGTGCCCTGGGGACCCGCATTTGAAGCAGGTCGACCCACGTCCCAGACTTCCTGATGCGTTACCTCGAGACGGAATGGTCGGCGGAACCATCTGCGGAACCATCGGCGCGGAGTTGAAGTTCGTCCTGTTCGAGCTTCTGAGTTCCTCCAGCTGTCGGCAGATTCTTCCCTCCATGTCCTGCTGCCACTTGCGCTGTGCAGTGAAGAAGTCGTCCAGCTGAGACTGAAGCTGTCCTCCGGCGTCGCCCTCCTGGGTTCCTCTTACTCGATTCGCAGGTCTGCGACGATCTTCCAGGTCTGCGGTCTGCTGATACGCCGACAAGCGTAGAGCTGTTCGGTACGCCTCGTCAATCGTCTTCGGTTCCCATTCTCTCACCTTTAGAGACAATTCCCGGTCACGGATGGCTTCAAGGAAGGCGTCCTTAGCAACGATCTCGGTCGTCTCGTTCGACGGCACCGGGTAGGCGAGAACGACAAGTCTCCGGATGTCGTGCAGCAAATCTCCCAGACTTTCATCAGCCCTCTGTCGACGATAGTAGAGTTGCGCACGAAAAGTCTCAGCCTGACCTTCCGCGCCGTATCGTTGACGGATTCTCTCGACCAGCTGTTCATACGTCACCTCCGTTCGCGCTCCAAAGTCCCACAACAGCTGCGTTGCTGCCTTCTCCAGAGAAACACGGAGAAAGTCAACCTTGTCGATTGCCGTCCATCTATTGTGGCGTGCACAGACTTCGAATTGTGCCAAGAATGATTCGAGTGACCCAGTCCCATCGAACTTGGTTGGTTTCATGGTCATCTTCCATTCACCGACCAAGCGACTGGCGTTGTCCAAGACTTTTGTCTCCAAAGCGCCGACCCTGTCCAAGACTTTCGATTCCACGGCGGTCGAGTCTCTCTCAGGAATCAGCAGACACTTGCGATCCTTCTTCGGCAGGTCATCGAAGTCGATCCTTTCCATAAAACGGCTGGACTCGACCTCAAAGTCGACCAAGAGGTCCGTCCTTCGTCCGGCTGCTGGCGTCGAAGTCATCGGGCGGTCAACAGCGTTCCCGTCCATCTCTGCAGTGTTCCACATCGTTGCTGAATTTCGCTCCACTGGCTGAGTCCGAATTTCCAAGAAGTCCAACGAGTTCTTCTTTCACTCCAATTGCTGGAACCAGTTTATTCTGAGACGTCCGACGAAATTCAATCACCCCACTTCTGGTACCAGTTGTAACAATCGGACCAGGGCTGGGCAAATGACACCAGGAACCGAACCCCAAACCCTAGTCCTCAAGGCGATCGTCCGTCCGTGTAGTCCGGCGTCAACTGGAGATTGACGACTAGCCAGTCAGGCTTGAAACACTTTTATTCGACTTCAAAGAAAAACCTCGCAAAGCAGTCCTCAGCCAACTCCTATAGCGCCAGTGTTCGGGGCAAGTTCGGAGCAAGTTCGGAGCAATGTTCGGAGCTATTCATGTAGCGCCACTGTCCCTAAACCACTGCACCACTGTTCACAGCAATTGTCAATGCAGAACGCCGAATCGTCGTCGTGTAGATCACCGCTGCCTCGCCAGCGCACGCAGAGAATCTGTGTAGCGGGTCGGGTTTCGAACCCGAGTCGGCGTCGTCGAAGACAGGAACTGAACCACTGCGCTCACCCGGTCGGCAGCGTTGGCAGATCCGGCGTCGAATCCTATTCGTCGCGGCGCAGCGACGATCACCAGTCCTTCCGTCGTCTGTAGGCGTCGGATTTCCGAAGAGCACGACCGCGGGTCAAGAATCGAACCCCGGTCAACAGCGTTGCACAGCAAAGGCCTCCAAACCTTTCGTCGTCGACAGCGTCGGATCCCGATCGAATACGTCAGTAGCGGCGGTGTCGAGCTCCAAATCGTCGGCGTTGCACAGCGGAGATCCCCAGACCTTCCGTCACGGGTCAGGCTTCGAATCCAGGCGTCGCGGTTGCACAGCAAAGGTCACCAAACCTTTCCGTCGTCGGCAGGCGCTGAATTTCGGCAGCGTCGTCGAATCGTCTTCGCTCACCAAAGCGTTTTCCTTCGGACGATTTCCTGCTGACTGCACCACGATTCGATCCCGCATCAGCCGACCGTCGTGTCTTTCCACTCTTCCACGGCGACTCGCTCGACGACAGTTGTAACGACTCTCTCTCTCTCCGCTGACTTGACTGTTCGCTGACTTGGTGACTGTTGACGCCTGCGCGCACACTCGTATTTGTGTGTCACGAGGCCACGCCCATTTCAGGTGGACACAGGCTAGAGGTAGACATTAGGCCACGCCTCTTTCAGGTAGACAGAGGCTAGAGGTAGACATTAGGCCACGCCTCTTTCAGGTAGACAGAGGCTAGAGGTAGACATTAGGCCACGCCTCTTTCAGGTAGACAGAGGCTAGAGGTAGACATTAGGCCACGCCTCTTTCAGGTAGACAGAGGCTAGAGGTAGACATTAGGCCACGCCTCTTTCAGGTAGACAGAGGCTAGAGGTAGACATTAGGCCACGCCTCTTTTCAGGTAGACAGAGGCTAGAGGTAGACATTAGGCCGCGCCTCTTTCAGGTAGACACAGATACTCAGGCGGACACGAGGACGGTCATTCAAATAAAAAATTAAACTCCATGACCCTGATTTCCAACAATATTAAATGGTCATTCTAATACTGTTGCGCGCATTTGTCGGTTCGCGCTTTTGTCTTGCGCGCATTTGTCTGCGCGCTTTTGTCCTGCGCGCTTTTGACCGTGCACCGGCTCCTCCTGATCATTCGTTCCTTAAGGTCTGTAGGTCTTTCTTTACTTGTTCGTTAGTGCGTTTGCTCGTTCATTCGTTCGTTCTTTCGTTCATCCTGTTTCACATTTCATACATATACCGTGGCTCAAGCTCTGGTTTCTATAAATTATTTGATTCAGTGTAAACGTCTCCAGAGATATCGATTTCTCACTAAATTCTCTCTCTCTCTCTCTCTCTCTCTCTCTCTCTCTCTCTCTCTCTCTCTCTCTTTCTCTTTCTCTCTCTCTCTCTCTCTCTCTCTCTCTCTCTCTCTCTCTCTCTCTCTCTCTCTCTCTCTCTCTGTGTCTCTCTCCTATCTCTCTCTCCTATCTCTCTCTCTCTCTTTCTCTCTCTCTCTCGTGTTACTTTTACATTTACGAGATCTCTTCCGCAGTGGTCTTCGACTGCTATTTTTTACACTACATGGAATTGGCTTCCTATGACATATCCATGGCGTAGTTAGTCCCCAGGGTCACTCCACCTTGTTCTTCTCAATCCTTAAGACTGTCCTTGTTTTAGCCGAGTTTGGATCGGAAGCTATTTAATGGTTCCTAGTAAACAAATAATACATTATTACGCAAAGAATTTGTTAGATTTTTACCGAGGCCATTTTATCCAATCACTGAGGCAGAGGTAACAGACTTTTGAATGGGTGCAGTTGAAACATACTAGGCTACCATAGTCGCTGTGCTTTCTGTCTCAGAATAATTTGCATGGTGTCCAGCAGTTGCTCAAGGCCTTTCTCTTTTAACCGTGGCTGACCTTAGAGTGCCTCAGAGTATAGACTCTCTGACTTGACTTACTTGACTTATGGCTTTGACGATGCTTTCGCACGTGACAACCGCCCAGCTATGGAAAATCTCCACCTCTCTCTTTCTTGAGCTTTGTGTGTAGCCTCCTGTATGGATCATCCCATCTCCCGGCAGTCCTCTTGTATCATGTCGAACCATCTCTTCTTTGGTCTTCCCTTTTTCCTTTTACCATGCACATATCCGTTGACCGCTATCTTTGGGTATCTCTCGTCCCGCATTCTGGTTACATGGCCAAAGTAGCGTAGCCGTTTGCTCTGGATTTTGTGTATTATATCGTGCCGAATGTTCAGTCTGCTATATATCTCTGTATTCCTTATTCTATCCCTTCTCGTGACACCTTCTATCTTACGTAGGCACGTCATTTCAAACACCCTCAGCCGCTGCTTCTGTGCTTTCCTTAGTGTCCAAGTCTCCGAATTGTACAGCAAAGCACTAAGCACCAATGTCTCATACATCTGAACTTTTGTGGCTTTTCCTATTTCCTTCGAGCTCCAAACCTTACCCAGCACCTGCAGTATTCCTCTGGCTATCCCAATTCTTCTGTCCACATCTTTTCCAGATTCTCCATTTGTGCTAATGGTTCACCCCAGATACACGAAGCTCTCCGTCTGTTCTAGTTGGTGTCCATCTGCTTCTAACTGAAATTTGATGTTGCCCCTTCCGAGGAACTGGCTTTCCGTTTTTAGTACATTTATACTCATTCCCATTTCCCGACTCACTTGGACCACTTTAGTTAGTGACTCTTGTAATCCATTTGCAAGTTTCGCCAGAAGGGCGATATCATCCGCAAACCTCAGGTCCCTTATCGTCTGTCCTCCGATCACCGATCTGAAGGAGCGCTATATAAATATTCGGAATGAAAAATCAATAAAATTAACGAATGAGTGAAATATACCATAAACCTTGCACAACGCCTATGTAATGGTTCTGTCTACATAATATGTTAATATTTATATATAATATTATATAGGCCTATAAATATTAGCAACATAGGCGGAGACTTGGTCCAGAAACGCCTTGCGCCAAAACAAATCAAAGCAAAGCAACAAAGATAGGGGCGCCAAAAACTTCGACGTTTGGATTTTTACAATTGAAGCATAGCTAGCTAATTTGCTTCTTCGGAGATGACAAAACGACAAGTCGGAGACTCGGAGGGGCTTTGATTCACCATCAGGGGCGGATCCGGGAGGGGGCAAATCCGGCCATGCCCCCCCCCCATTGAGAAACGCCCATGGAACGTCCCCTCATAAAAAGGTCATCTGTTTTTTTCGGGTGAAAGATCAAGAAATTTTCTCAACATTTTGCCACCGCCCTTCAAAAATTTCTGTATCCGCCCCTGCTCACCATAGAGCCATTTTATTAAGCATTGTCTCTCATCCGTTGAGTATGCTGCGGACTGCTTGATTCTTTGCGATAAAAGGTTATATTTGTATCTTAATTTAAAAGTAGAAACAGATTAAACAAAACAGAAGAATATGATATTATGATACAACGCAGCCTCTCTGTCACTCAATGTTTAGTTTTCTCTCACCCATTTTTCCTTTAGTTCATGTACGCCTGGCTATAATCAAACAGTCCACTAATTCACTCGCTCGTCCAAAGAGGGAGAAAATCGACAGTGATGAGTAAAGAAGTTTATTACACGATTGCACTTCCTAACTCATCAATGTCTATTTTCTACCTCTCCCGTATAATATAGGCATACTAATCAAAAATTTCCGACAGTTTGTCTGTCTGTTCATCGACCTCATATGGAATTTTATAGCAAATCATCTTTATAGAGACATTTTCACAGACCTGGTCCTCTACCATGTCGGTTTCAGATAGTTCAAACCCATTTTGAATATGGAAAACTCACGAATCTGACTTTGGCGTATTTGTGAATATGCTAGGAGGTGATAAGTAAATGTCAAGATACATGACTATAATTATTATGAAGCATTTCTTCCTCAACCACAAGCACCTGGGTCTTTATCAGACACAACTGCAATCAATCACAAGACATATATATATACAGAAAGTCCATAACGCACAATGTCGTTGTCCAAAGCAATAGGCCTAATTTCTCCTCTCAATGTTTGTCGGACAAACAAGTAGGCCTAGGCCTATACGACCTACGTCCTAAGTTCTAAGAATAATAATTGTTGAAGTGTTGTCTTGGTAATCTACTTAAGGTGACTTGAATCCTCTCACCAAAGCAGTTTGAATTTTTTTAAAGAAGGTATACATGGCTTTCGAACTTTAGTCAGAGACTTTAGTCGGCGATTTTTAACTGACAGGAATATCTGCAATTTTTTTACTCCATTCATCATCGTTGTTCATGTACTCAGTTTGGACAGCGTGATGGGTGGATACAGTGGCTTAAATTAGCTGCCTATTTGAGGCAAACTGCCAGATGCGCAAACACTTTCAAATTTTTTAATTTGTCCCAAATGTGAGCCAAAATATGGTCTAAAATCAGAACAGCAACCAAATCTGTTTACTGCAGACTCCGGCCAATGTTGCGAGGTTGACTGACGGGAGCGATATATAAGGATTGTCCTCGAACTTTTCTTGCTGAGAGCTTTCTTGAAAGCATTCCGTGTTCTCATGTATCTGTAGGCAGTGCAGGCCTGCGCTGTGACATGGCGAAGAAACGCGGTAAGATCTAAAATAATAATATCTTCTATAATGCCGTCATCATAGAAGATATTAATAGAGTCCAAGGTATTAGTGAATGATCAGACTATCCCTTTGGACACTCATTCTGGCTAGACGTAGCGCTCGTGAATAAGCTGGTGCACTGCCCTTGGCTTTCGAGTGGCGCCAGGAATTTGGAGATTTCGATTACGATTACGATCTCTTGATGCATAAGCATCCCAAACTGTTCTCAGTTTCACCAAACTATTGAAGACTGCTTTTTTCGCTTCGCCTGGTACTGAAAGCGCCTCAGAGAAGTGAACTTGGGCGCTATATAAATTCTGATCGATTCATTGACTGATTTACTTAGGCTATATACTGTTTCAGTGGTGTAGCCAGGAATTTATGATGGCAGGGTTTTGGGGGTTTATGGCCTGACCGGATGCCCTTTCTGACACCAACCCAACAGTATTACAGAAAATGAAAAGGGAATAGGCTAAAGTAACAAAAGGAATAAAGTAAGAAAAGAAATAGCTACCACAGGCAATTGTTTTTCTTATTTAAATGGATAAATAACCTTTAAAAACTTTCTTCTTAGGCCAATGGGGGTTTTAGCAACCGAAATCCCCTTTGTCTACGCCACTGTAGCCTACTGCTTTATTTAATCAACTTTATCTTTCAGTACAATCACCAATGCTCTCGAGTGTCATTAATTGTACCTACTCAACCTATTTTTATGGAATTTTTCAAATGCTGAATTAGCATAAAGCTGTTATTAATATTTTATGTGATGCTCAGACTGTCTTTGCGGCATCGTTCTTTTCTAGATGTTTCTCAGTTTGTCGTCCGTTTGCTGTTCGCATTCCTGCTTCTGAATATCGTGACGGCCCAACAGCGCATCGATGTGCCTTTCGTAAGTATCTCATTAATAATAATAATAAAAATTATAATAGTAGTAATAATAATAATAATAATAATAATAATAATAATAATAATAATAATAATAATAATAATAATAATAATAATAATAATAGAGCCTTTCCAGATTTTGATTTTATAATAGGCGGTAGTGAAGTCCCTGAGGGATCCTGAATAGTGTATACACTGGGGTAAAAAAATAATAGTAGGCCTAATAATGACGACAATTTCTATGGGCGCCGCAACACAGCACATACTGTTACAAAGGTGCCTCCAGTAACGTAGACAAGGGGGTTTCGGGGTTAAACCCCCATTGGCTTAGGAAAAATGTTTTTTAGGTTATTAATCCACTTAAATAAGAAAAACAAAACAACTGCTTGTAGTAACAATTGTTTTTCTTACTTTTTCCCTTTGTTACCTTATTCCCTTTTTATTTACTGTAATACTGTTTTTTTGGTGTCAGAAAGGGCAATTGCGCCTAAAATGTTGTCAATTATCTCTTGAAGAGTGAAGATATTCATTGCGCACAAAACAGATGAGTCTAACGGTGCAGTCATGAGTGGGTAGGCCTAAGCAAAGTGCAAGTGGAGCCATGAAAAGCTAATAATTACTTTCCCTAACCTTGACTCTCTTTCTTGGTTATTGTTTATACATAGTTTAATTACTTAATTAGAATTTAAATGATAGCACTTATTTTCTATGGCTTTTACGTGCTTTTGTGATTTCCCCGGCACACCAATAAGTGTTTACCAGCCTACCAGGCTCGAGTGTCGAACCAGATGTTGAGGTTTCAAATGCCCGCCAGGACAGTATCGAAATTTATGCCCGAGTTGTGCACCTATCGAGTTTTGGTGGAATAATTAGACGGCAGGGAAGAGGACATCCCGCCATCTTGATCAGAAGCAAGAAATGTTTCTGGTCGCGGTGATATATTTATCCAGCGTCATTTTGACCGAAATTTGATTGTTCTTCATTTATTGATCTATTTTAATAAACAAATTTGACTTGACTTTGACTTGACTTGAAATTTTCTACATTGAAAACTATAATTGATCTTCGACCCAATCTCTTTATAGCGTAGGCTACTATTTCCTTCACAAATGCACATCGAGTCATCGAGATTACTTGGTCCACTTAAAATAATTATAATAAGCATAACAGTCCTCAGAAGCTTTCAATAACGTGTCTGTAATATAGGCCTATCTTACGCTCGACGTGCTTTTTTCTTGTCAACTCGTCGGTCCAAAGTTTTATTGTTCGGCTTCGCAGATAAACAACATTAATTTTTTTATAAACATCTGGGTTGCATCGCTGCTCTTAAGACAAACATCGAAAAATGTGACATCACCTACAGAGAGAGAAAAAGTGAGCTCGTGCTTAAAAATTGAGAGACAGACAGAGAGACAGACAGACAGTGGAGTGGTCCACGGGGACAAGACAGAACTGAGGTCGAATGGAGCAAGCAGAGTTATCAGACCACCTGTGCTAGCGCCATATAATTCGGACAAAAATCGAAGCGAGAGACTCTCCACAGAGTGATTCCTACAGAAACTCGATTTAGGCTATGCTGCATCCGAGCAGTAGCGGCGCCAGAGGGGCTAGGGGGCTAAGCCCGCTATAAAAAGACCATCCCTTTTTTCCCTATGTAAAAATGAAATATTTGTACGATTAGCCCCTAAAAAAGTTAAACGTAAACATATGCACGAGGTGTTCAGAAAGTTTGGCGGATGAAAAAGCACCATCTTCCAAAAGAAGGTCGTCAGGAATTTTTCATCAGAAAAATGGAAAATTCTCTTGAGATTTTGGCCAATTGGCAAAAAAGGTCGTCAGAAATTTTTGCGACTAAAAATGAAAACATTTTCCCCCGCAGATTCAAACCCCCCCAAAAAAAACTGAAATCCTGGCGCCGCCACTGCAGCCGAGTCCGTTCCTAATGCGTTCTTGAACCCACCAGACTTCATAGATCAGTGAGTGTTATCTGTAGTCGGGAATCCTTGGATATAGCATATACACGACGTGTGTAACATTCAGTTCACAAGTACGGTAACAGCTTATTCTAGCTGGTTACATGAGCAATTTTTGTATGATAAGCGTTGACATTTCACATTGCTAAGACTGGCGCAAAGACGTTCTTATAGTTTTCATTTCAAGTGATTACATTATCCAGAGGGTTGCAGGTTCGAATCTACCTCAAGCGTATAGGGACCTTGGGCAAGTCCTTCCCGCGCAATTGCTCTGCGCTTCGGCGTGAAACTCCGATTCAGTGTCCGCGCAGTAGTCGGGAGCGCTTCTGAGTAGCTATCTTGAAGGGCGATATAACAACTTAACAAGTGCACATTCATACACAGTTTGATGCTTATGAAGAGTTGCAATTAATATGATGAATGTTGTCACGAACTCATAGGGATGTTAAAGCATATGAAGGACGTGCATACCTAAGCTTATACCTTACAGCAGTGGTTCCCAAAGTTTTTTGACATTAGGGCCACTTTTTCTAAGTTGGAGAACACGAAGGCCACTCTTTTTTAGTTGAAGGACATTAGGGGCCAAAAGGCTAAAACTTAATTGACTGGAAGCATATAAGTTTGCTATAATTGAATCAAAAGATAATGTTTGATGTTTTTTATAGACGCCAAAATAAAATAATGTGTAATAGAAAATAATTATATGCTCTATCCTGTCCAAATTGTCAATTTTTTTTATTTGTTTAATTCTCCAGTTTTTTAGGTCCAACAGGCCACTTTTGGCCCGCAGGCCACGGGTTGGGAATCACTGCCTTACAGCATACATTGCCATACCGCGTCGTTTCTTTTTTTAAATTTCTGTTGAAGGGTGAGTATTCCTCATATGTCGACCAGTTCGAGCAGGAAAGCTTCGGAACGAATTACCCGGTCGTAACAGTTGAACTCCTTCCTAGGAATCAACTCAGAGCAACACAGAGACGATTTCAGATCGATCAACCTGGCGTTAGTGACACTGAGTAGGCAAACAATAATGATTCCACTGTTCTTGTACTGTGTCGTGTTGCCTATCTGAAACCATATATAGGCCTATAGGGCTATATGTAATGATTTATATATATATTATATATAAAATAATATAAGTCTGTTAAACTGGAGAACAATGCTTTGCATGCGTTTCTCCGTATAATTTTTTATGATATTATTTGATTTTATTCGTCCGCAATTTAAATCAATATTTTATATTGGACCAAATTAGATTTTTTAAGCTTAATAATTTAGAAAGATAGGCTACTTGTACGTAGGCCTATACTGGCCTATTTTTTGTTGAGAGGAACTCAGAAACATGAGTCCGTAAGACACGTACTTTTCACGATCTCTCTCCTTTTCACGATTTCTTACCCTATCTCATCTGATCTTCCACCCTCCAATTCTCGGCCCAGACGACACCCGCCTTAGTAGCTGTTCCGCCCCTCTGATCCTATATGGTAACTCGACCCGGACCACCACGGACTACTCTCACGGACAACCCTTCTAACTCAACGCATTTGATCCTGATCCTATGGTAACTCGACCCGGACCACCACGGACTATTCTCACGGACAACCCTTCTAACGCAACGCAGCGCTCGTGAATAAGCTGGTGCCCCGCGCTTGGCTTTCCAATGGCGCTTTAGAAATTTCGAGTTTACCATAGTTTCATATTAGCTATGAAAAGTGTTCAGCTCATCTATAGCCTAATCTCATCTCGTCTGCTACGGTCAATATCCAAATTGCATTCGATTTCATTTGAGCGCTTCATCATCATCATCATCAGGAACCATGGGCTCAGCGCCCGTAGGTGTCCACTGCCATCTTCATCAAGCTCCTCCATCGACCTCTGTCCATCGCCGCGTGACTCAGCTCTTGGAGTGATGCTCTCCCCCACCTGGTGATGTCGTCCAGCCACTCCCTATGCGGTCTCCCTCTTCGATTTGTCCCCTCCATCCTGCCGAACATCAGCGTTTTTATTTTCCTATCGTCCTTCATTCTGCAGATGTGCCCAAAAAGCCTCAGCTTTCTTCCGATCAGCTTCTGCATGATGTTCTCCTTTTGGCGTATTCGTTTGTAAAGCTCTGCGTTCGTTACTTTCTGTGTCCAGTCTATTCCCAGAATCTTTCGGTAGCACTTTCTTTCAAAAGTCAATAGCCTTTGTTCTATCTCCTTCGTTATTGTCCAGGACTCGCATCCATATAGTACTACACTGAAGATGCATGTCTGTAGCACTTTTTTCTTTGTTTCCATTTTTATCGATTTACTTTTCCAGATCTTGTCCATGGCCTTTAGCGCTGCTATAGATTTTGCTATTCTTGTCCATACTTCCTTTCTGTTGTCCAGGTCATACGTCATGTTACTCCCGAGGTATGTGAACTTTTCCACATTTTCCAGCTGGTTTCCGTCAATGGCTAGCTTCTTGCTATAGTCTTTTTCTCCGAATACTAGAATTTTTGTTTTTTCAAAATTCATAGTCAGCCCATATCTTTTTCCTTCTTCGTTTAGTGCTTGCACTGTTGTTTCTAGCCGTTCCTCGTCTCTTTCGATCAAGTCGATATCATCTGCGAAACATAGGTTGTTGATGTTTGTGCCGCTTATTACTACCCCATCTTCTTTGTCTCTTATCTTGTCCAAGACTCTTTCCAACAGAATGATGAAGGAGCTTGGGGATATTGGGTCTCCTTGTCTCGTGCCTCTACTTGTTTTGAACCAGTGTCCCTTTTCGCTCCCTATCCGTACTGCTGCTGTTGCGTTTCCGTTTATTTCCTTTAGCAGGCGTGTCAGCCTCTTGTCCACCCCGAACGATTCCATGGCCGCCCATGTTGTGCTCTGGATTTGAGCGCTTGCTTTGCAGTATATTTGTAAAGTAAAGAGTGATTGAACAAAAATGAAACGCGGTACGCCTACTGGGCATGAATGAACTCAGTATAAGGCCTACAGTTATTTGACATCAAAATCGGAATAATCTCCCTCAATGGCTTGTAGACTGCTTCCCAGAAATTCACCGACAGATATTTGACAACCCATTTCGTTAATGGTAAGACTGAAGAACATTGTGTGCTGCTTGTGGTTGCGCTGATGTTACTTGACTTATCAATATTGTAGGTACACGTTTAATATAACTCTTCACTACCAAACCAAAGGAGGAAATAACGGTCGGTTGGGGCTTAATAAAACCGAGGGTGAGTAAAAAGATATCCATTAAAAAGTCATCAGTTATATGCATAGATGGATTGAGGGATGGGTGGGTGTATGGATGGACGGATGGATGGATGAATGGGTGGGTGGATGGATGGATGGATGAATGGATGGATCGATGGATGGACGGACGAATGGACGCAAAGATAAATTGAAAAATAGATTCACAATAATTGTAATAATAATGGCGTGGTGACCTTTTAAGGGTCTTTCTCTTCAAACACTGAATACGAGGCCTAACATGCACTCCGGACAATTATTATAATAATTAATTATTGTCTATTAGTTGCTAGGAAATGAAGCACCTCGGGGCAATAAAAGATGGATGGATGGATGTGTGGACGGAAGGACAGACAGACAGATAGACATTTAGAATATTGACATTAAGACTGATGAACGTGCATGATGACATGCAGAAAGACGGAAATCAAGATAAATGCAAGCATACATATTATACAGTCATGCCTGCATACATGTATACATGCAGATGCATGGAGACATAACGTTCTGCAAATAAACACATAATATTATGCATGGATATATACAAAGTCTATGTCTTCATAGAAATATGCATTGTTCATTCTTCAGATGTTTTCGACATTCCTCTTAACTCGAGTGATGATTGGATTCTTTTCAACGTGGACTATGGCAGAGAGTGTCGGGTCAAATATGACGATGTTCTCTGGAGTCGGATAACAAAACAGCTTAAAGAAAATCACACGGTAGATCATTATCTTGACCTCTTGGTTCCTCGCTCTAGAACTGCTATGGCTCAGTCTCGATCATTTGCCTCAATTTACTAGTTCTACTCTTTGGCATGCACTTTCTCCATCTGTTCGCTCTACACTTCCGTCTGGCAGTCTCTCCTCTTCCTTTTTTTCTTCTCAAAACCTTTTCCTTCTCGCGGATTATTGCGTAGGCCTACTGGAAGCGCATTCGAAAGGTTTTTCAGGGCTGTTTTAAAGGAATTTTTAGAGTAACGCCGTCGACCCACTTCGATGCATCTTCAATATATGGGTCATCACCGTCCACTTGCAACCCAATACTTCAAAGCTTGAATAAATATCGTTCTCTAGCTTCTGTATTCAAAGATAAATAGTATGAACTCATTTTAAATTAATGACTTTCAACGATAAATAAGATGACAGCTTTGCCACACACAAATCTCTTTTTGCCCTACACCGGAGTGCGCACGCACAAACTGATTTACCAAAGATTACAAAAGTTTCCCGCCTAAAAGGTCTATAGTAGTATGCTAAATATGCACGTTTGTATAATTTCTATTTTTGTTTGTATGCTAATTTCGCAACTTCTCCATAGGTTCCCGAAGGTCGCCAATGCTCCCGCTGCCTTCGCTATCCTTCTACCCATCTCCTTTCCGCAGTCATTGTTCCATGTCAGCAGGTTTCCTAGATATTATACATAGATGTAACAAAATATGTAAATGGGAAACAAACTATTGGCATTTGAAATTAGGTGCTACAGGAGGATACTACACATCAGATGGGAGCAGAAAATAACAAATTTGGAGGTGCGCGCAGGAGTAGGAAATAAGAAAAACATCAAACAAATAATAATGGAAAGAAAACTGACCTTTTTTGGACACGTGTGCAGAATGGGAAATGAGAGACTCATCAAGCAAGCCATTATTGGCTTCATGGATGGAGCGGGAATTAGGGGAAGGCCATGTCAGGATCAGGGCTGTTTTTAAGGAATTTTTAGAACTGCACATCCTCTTCTCTACTTTCTCATCCACCATGGTAAATTACTCCCAATCTGAGGAAAATGACCTATTTTTACTAGTTTTAACTGCACGGAACGTGACGGAAGTGCTTCTACAACTGCACGAATCCATTTAGAACTGCACATTTTGTGTAGAACTGCACGTTAAAAAAGCCCTGCGGTTTCCCCTACTATAGACGCATAAAAAATGATCAAATATTATACAATGCAATTATGGATACATATAGACACACTGGGTAAACAACTGATAAGTCTTCCTTCAGCGCGTTGAAGTCTCTCGGTCGAATTAAACATGTGAAATCCTCCTCGTTTGAATGTCGGTTTCTTTCTTAAATCGAATAAATCATCCACAAATTTTATCATTTTATCATTTTTAATCATATACATCCGGCTGTGTGTTATTTCATGAATAAATATCAGTTTCTGACACTAACTGTAGGCCTACTAAACAAAGGAATTCTAAAACCCACAGCATTTAGGACTTTCACAAATTGGCTAAAAGTAACAATACCTGATCGTCGGACAGGGGGGAGACCAGGCCCGCATTAAGGTAGGTGCTAAGGGTGCTGTAAGTAATAATAAGTAATAATATTCGTTTATTCAAATTCAATCTGACACACCGCAGAACGAATACAGGTAGGCCTACAAGTTATACGAAATACGGCCAGCTTCGCACGACACGCAGGTCGGCTACAACAGGTTCGGTAACTTAACACTAATGGCCTAAGTGTTGGAACGCTCCTGATCGGCCAAGCCAGGAGTGGGAGGGGCTAACTTATTTTTCAACAGACCCGAGGCAAACAACACAACAGAAAGCGCCACTGGCAGCTAACAGAAAATTCAAATAATTTTTGCCCTGAGCGAGGCTTGAACCCGGGTCACGATAATGACTCTCAGTTTATCGGCCAACGCTCTCTCCACTGAGCTACGGACCCCTGTAGCACCCGGGCCCGCAGTTTTGAGGAGCCAGCATTTTCGGAAATGATGAAATTTCTTATCGGGAATGCTGCAACATTGACACGAAATCATCGTCGAAGAAACTTGCAAAGTTCTCCCATACATCAGATTTATTAGCTCGAACTAGCCGTTTGTGAATTGGTTGAAATCGCAGGAACTTTTTATTATGAAAGTTTATCTTTAGGAACTAGGCCTATGACCTTTCAACAGTGTCGTCAGTTGCCATCCTCGAGCTTCCCACATCCAGTTCTTATCATCCACTCCAACTTCAGCTGACGTGGTCCTCCTCTTCTTCGCTTCCCCTTCATATTTCTACCGATGGCGTTTTTAGCAGTGAGTCTGCTCTCAGCCTGTGTCCTACAATCCTATTCACTTCCATTGCCACTCTTTTACTCCGTGTACTCTATATATCAGTGCTATTTCTTCTCCGAGCATTCCGAGACTCTTGTGCAAAAAGATCATGACGCTCTAAAGAGAGATGTACCAGGACATTATTGGAGTTTGCGAAAGAAATCGGATGCTTTATTTCATTAGACCAAAAAATAGGAAGAGGAACTAAATTGACAGGAATCCGAAGTGACGGATTATAAAATAATGATTATAGATTGAGTGCGGTGTCGTATAGATCAAAGACATGAATGAACCATGAGAAAAAAGGATATATAACACGACGGGAGGCCATCGAATTTTGGACATGGTGAGCAATTTATGGATCATTATTGTAATAGTAAACTCAAAATTTCCAAAGCATCTCTCTAAGGCAAACACTCAGGAGGTTCAATGAACGCACAGACAAAAGAACAATGAACTACTTCCTGTTCCATTTTTTTTACTGACTTCAATCGCCTATAATAAAATAGTCATTTCAAATAATTATTTTGCGTGATTTTGTAGAAGCTTCCGGAAAACGGACGATCTAGACTGTTCATGGATTCAAGGAATCTGGCCAAAGCTGGACTGTTGGGATACGATAAAGTCCTTGATCTGATCATCTACGCATCGAAAGATAGATGGTTCGTGTTGTGGTATCACATCTATGACTTTGTCAACTACTTCAAACGAATGATCTACGACTCAACCAGCTTCAGTCAGTTTCAGGTATCGACTTTTATCTTGTGACTCAAAATTCACAATTGGTGGTTATTGCGTTTTGATCTCCTCTGGTTTTGCGTCGTTTTACTGAGTTGTTGAGATAAATCATATGAGATTTACTGACACCTCATTAACGAAACAGACGTTCTCTTAACTTTTTATACTTGGAGAGAGGTTGCGGTGGCGTCTTCAGTGGCGTAACTACGGAGGGGCAAGGGGGGCAGCCGCCCCCAAATGAAAGGGCTGCCCCCCAGCTGCCCCCCCAATCCCTGCGTTTGTTTTACTTTTTACTCTTACGAGTGATAAAGAATTAAACAATGTTATATAATTTCTGACTTATTTTATTTTTTATACAACTTCCTGTACAACTTCTTATAGGGTGGGTGATGGGAAAGTGGGACAGGCCACTATAGTGCACTGTGGGACAGACAAGCTAGTGAGGCTTGCTTGCGTATTATGTCCAATACTGTAATACATCCAAAATCTAAAAATACATAGTCTATGGCAATATACCGATGCCGATGCACGCTTTAATTGCCAACGGTAGCCACCCCATCATTTTAAGCTGCCACCCCACTGCCCCCCATGAAAAAATAACTGGCTACGCCACTGGGCGTCTTCCAGGGTTTGATGGCCTGGGACGGTGTTTAATCTAGGATTCTCCAAAGGGAAGTCCCCCACGCAGGGCTTTTTAAAGGCATTTTGGAACTGCACCCCTCCAGCCCTCCATGGTAAACTACTCCCATGTTGCATGCACGGTGCCTTGGAGCTGGAATATTGCGGGTTCAAATCTACCTAAAGCCGCTGCGTAGGGATCCTGAGCAAGACCTTCGCTCGCAATCTCTCATGCGCTTCGGCGTGAAACTCCGATTCAGTGTCCGCGCTGCAGTCGGAAGCGCCTCTCAGTAGAGATCTCTACTTGACGGGGCGACATATAATATGTGGTCATACATACATGCCTACATACATTCATGCATACATACATAGATACATACATACATACATGCATACATACATACAAAAATACATACATAGGCTACATAGGCTACATACATACATACATACATACATACATACATACATACATACATACATACATACATACATATATACATACATACATACATACATACATACATACATACATACATACATACATACATACATACATACATACATACATACATACATACATACAAAAATACATACATAATCAATCAATCAATCAATCAATTTTTTATTGGTCCATATGTGTCAAGCACACTAAGATATAAGGCAGGAAAATAGTTACATAAAGCATAACAAGTATCACAAATTAAACAGGCAATAATCAAGGTAAGAACTAATTAGTTAACGCAAATTATAAAAAACCTTTGGGCTAAATTGGGGATACCCCCAGGAATATATAAGAAGAGATTATTTAAACCCAGTGGCTATAGGATAGAGTGATACCATGCAGTGGGAAAAGATAACCCTAAATCTGGAGTGCGTTAAAGATAAACTCTAGAGTACAGAATTAGGACACAAATGGAGACCAAGAAGGGAGGGAATCCCGCTAAGTAGGGCCCCCAAGTAGCTATGAAGAATTATAATTAATACGCACCACAAATTGATGAAAAAATGAACCAAAAGCAACAGCAGATGAAACAAATAAGCCACACTGAAAAAACCAACACACAAAGTAGAAAGAGCCCTGAAGATTGTTGATCAGGACACACCTATAACATCAAAGCAATGTGCAGGCACAGAAAACCAACACACAATGCAGAAGGTAAAAAAGTGAACCAAAACCAACAGCAGATGAAACAATTAAGACACACTAAACAAACCATCTCCCAATGCAGGAGGATCCTTGAAGAAGGAACACATTTGTAATAATTGGATAACTAATTTAATATCGGTTATGATTAACTAACTATTAGCCATTTTCGTAGGTTTATTTTAAATAGGTTAATGTTAGGAGAGGCCTTTAGGTTTTGTGGCAGACTATTCCATAATAGTGGGCCCCTACATTTTATGGAGAATTTACGGGAGTTTGTTCTAGCAAATTCCGTTCTTAAGGAAAGAGAACTTCTTGTTTCATGTGAATGAAAGTCAAAGCTTGACTTAAACAGGTTAGTGTATTCATTTGGCAGGATATTGTGCAGCGATTTGTACATAAATTCACATGATTGGTAGACAGTAATCTGGTTAAGTTTGAGAATCTCTAAGTCAATAAAAAGCTGGTTAGTATGGGCAGTATAAGGAGAGCCAGTTATGATACGAACAATTTTTTTCTGGAGTATTATTAACATTTGAAGTCTAGATATGTAATTGGACGCCCAGATCATATTACAGTAACTCAGATACGGCTGAACCATGGAGTAGTATAATGTCAATAGAGTATTAGGTGAGAGCAGGTAAGAAATTCTCTTAATAATTCCAATATTTTTAGCTATTTTATGAGATATCTTATCGATGTGAGTACACCATGTAAGATGCTGATCCACATAGACACCTAGAAATTTAACCGAAGTTACTTTAGGAATCTCTAAACCATCGATAATCACATTTCTTTGTACATGCGGAACTATCTTTCTATGGGAGGAGAATAAAATATAATTGGTTTTATTGAGGTTCAACGATAAGTTATTAGCTTTAAACCACTGAGATATATTTTTTAATTCATCATTCAAAATCCTGAGTAAGTCATCATAATTGGTGTGTGATAAAAAGACATTAGAATCGTCCGCAAAGAGTACATATTCTAATAACGAGGATGAGTTAGTTAGGTCATTTATGTATAAAAGGAATAGTAAGGGACCAAGGATAGAACCCTGTGGTACACCGTGTTTAACAAGTTGAAAAGTGGAGTAAGTATCATTACATTTGACTTGCTGGAATCGATTATTTAGGTAGTCTTTAAACCAAAGGAGGGGTAATCCTCTTATGCCATAGTTTCGCAATTTACTAATGAGTATTACATGGTCGACAGTATCAAATGCTTTAGATAGGTCGAGAAATATTCCAACAGAAAATTCATTTCGATCAATAGCTAGTGATATTTTATCTTGAATATTAATTAACGGAAGCACAGTCGAATGACCTGGTCTGAAGCCATGTTGCGATGGGCGGATAATATTCAATTTTGTCACATAGTCGTTTAAACGTTGGTAAACTACTTTTTCCAATAATTTCGAAAAGTAAGGTAGTATGGATATTGGTCGATAGTTACCTAGATCCTGCTTATCTCCTTGTTTAAAAATTGGTGTGATAGTTGAATATTTCATTTTATTTGGGACAATACCTGTTTCCAATGAGCAATTAAAAATTTGAGCCAATGGGTTAGCAATTAATATTATATTAGGGCTGACTATACTTGGGTCAAGAAGATCTGGACCTGAGCTATGTGATAGTTTCATCGTGCGGTTAAGCAAAATTAATTCCTCGGGATAGGTTGGATGTAAGACAAAAGAATCAACCAGAGGAGGTGACAGGTAATCAGAGTAGATGGCTTCAGCTGCAGGTATCTTTGACCTGAGATTCTGAGCTATTTCAGTAAAATAAGTGTTCAAGTTATGGGCTATTGCCTCCTTATCTTTTATTAAGAGACCATTCACAATAAGTGAATCAATCCCTGATTCCAATGGTTTAGAACCAATAATTAATCTAATAGTATTCCAGGTTCTTTTTATATCTCTGTTAAATTTGGAAAATTCCGCTGCATAATAGTTCTGAATTGTTTTGGTTTTTAGTGATTTAAAAATATTCCTATAAACAGTAAATTTGGTCTTGTTAACTTGAGTTGGACTTTTTATATATTTTAAGTATAAACGAGATTTTTTCTTACATGATTTTAGAAGTCCTTTTGTCATCCATGGATGATGAAAAGATTGATGTTTTTGTTTTTTGGATAATATCTTTGGGAATGCTTTCTCGTATGCATCCGTGATGAGTTCTACAAAGTGCTCATAAGCTCCATTGGGATCCTTATCTAGACAAAGTTTATTAACATGATCAAAGCTCATCTGTGTCAATAAGAGTTCAAAGTGTTCCTTAGTTTTATCATTTACGATCCGGGAAGAAGTAGCAGTATTTGTTTCCAGGTGCAGAGGATTTTGATCAAACCACACCAATACTGGCAGGTGGTCTGAGATATCCGTGACTAGGATTGATGAATTTAGGATGCGTGGCCATAGATTAGTGAAAATATTGTCTATTAAGGTGGAAGTGGTGTCAGTTATTCTCGTTGGACGCAGAATTGAGGGCAAAAAATGATACGAGGAGATAGTTTCTAGAAAATTATTAGTCAAGGTATGCACAGAATGCTTTAACAAATCAATATTAAAATCTCCCAATAAGATAACATCCTTTTTTGAAGATGTTAACTCATCCAAGAGCTGGTTAAAGTCATCATTAAATGCCTGCAGGGGGAGCCCTGGTGGTTTGTAGATCACACCAATTATCAAGGGTGCACCCTTATCCTGGAAAATCTTAATAAACAAGCTCTCGTAGGAATCGTGATTAAGTTTAGAATTTAATGTTTGGAAAGAAAGAGTAAGTTTTATAAATAAGCCCACCCCTCCTCCTCCCCGTCCATTGGCCCTGTGCCTGTACTCAAAATGGTAACCTTGTATATAAATAGAATCAGTTTCTGTTAACCAGGTTTCAGTTACAGCTAAAACGTCTACAGGCACCTGTTGGAGGAGCAGCTGGATATCTGTTAGTTTATTCAGTATACTCCTGCAGTTAATGTGCATAAAAGAACAGGTGGTTGATCCTTCTTTAGTGGTTAATGGCACTTGGGATGGTGTAAGATACCCATGGTCAATTGGCCTTGTTGTATATAAATTTTCATCAGGGTTAAGGTCGCTATTGTTAAGCAGGTGTCGGTTTGACTGCTCCTGGTCAAATAGCTCCAATATAGGTGTGTCCTTGCCACCCCACGGTGATGAATTAGTGATGCAATGATCATTATCTGTGTCCATCAGATTTTCAATATGTGAATCAAGTGTGTTATCCATAACATCTAACAAACATAACTCTTCATTCTCCTGTGCTATTGGGTTACGATTATCAATCAGATCAGACATTGTACAATAATAAATGACAACAAAATAAAAGAAAAAAACAACTTGATTTCCTCAAGTGCAAAAATAATAAACAAATGAAAACGCAAAATCGTCCACAAACGAGAAACACTGCTCCAGGCGGTTGCCAAAACGAGCTATGCCAACAAGCAGCTTTAAAATTAAGAATAGCTAAGTAGTAGAATTAATACAAGTAGGTTAAATAACCTCACTCATCTCCATCTTAAGTTATGACGTCAAAGTCCATAAAACAAAAGCAATAATGTAGTAAATTAACTAGAGAAACAACCTCCACGCTCCGACCACGAACCTTAAAATCAGTCAAGAAAACAAGGAACAACATCCAGTTGGTTTGTACACTCATCACATATGATGGGTGGACAACTAGTTAATGTTAGGAGCAGACAACAGTGCTCAACAAACTAATAAGAACAGACAATGATGGCAAAACAGTGCACAACTTCAACAGGTGCTGAAATAAAACAGGAATATAGTCTCCACAATGCAGCAAAAGGCAGTACCTGGTATTTGATTTTTAAATTCCATTGTTTTACAGCGATAATAAACAAAGTTAGTATAATAACCCGACTGCTTCAAAGGATATCCAAGATGCACCAAGCCAGTTTCTGCACACAAGAACAGATCACTGGATGGGAACATTTGAAGTCACGCCAAAGAAGACCTTGTAGATAATCGAAGATCAGAGGATGATTGGATTTAGCTCTTAAATCCGAGGAGATTATAGGTCCATACGTGAAGCGTTTCATGCACTTGAGTTGTCATACGCTGAGAGAGCTGAGGGATCAATGATCCTTTGTGGTTTAGCGGAAGGGTCAGATGAGGCGAGGATCATCACTGTACCGTCTGTCGTCCAGGCGCGATGGAGGATCTTTTTCTTAACAAGTTGTCTCGCATGTGCGAAAATTTTCGCACCTTGACTTGTTAGGTACTCGTTAATGTAAATCTTGGAGTCAGATTGAGTCGGATGGTCCCGTAGTTTCTTCCTGGACAGCAAGATTAAGTCACGAGTTTTCTTTCTGGTGAAGCACACCAGCAGAGGACGGCAATTGGAAAGGCTTTTGGTGTGAATTCTGTATGACTGTGAGATGTCGTTAGGAGTGATGGTAACTCCCAGTTTGTCTTGTGATAAAGCTATAAAGGAAGTTTCGTCTGCCAGATGCTGGACCCAAGGTGAGTTTTCTCCTGATGACTCGGCGACGCCGTAGATCAGCAAAGATGACTGCCTCGCCGTACATTCCAATTGGTGCGTTTGTTGCTTCAAACGTAGATTTTCTTCCCCCAGTTGTTTCATTTTTTGGTTGAATGACTCAGAGTACTTGTCCATGTATGACGCCGATGACTTCTCTATTAATTCTTTTAGTTCTTCCCTAAGAGACTCAACGAGTGCTTTCGCAATGACTTCTAAGACCGGCCTTATTGAGACCAGGATTCTCTCAGTGATTACATCTAAGACTTTCGGTTCCAAAATAATCTCCAACAAGTCTTCTGACTTCGGCAACTTGTTTTTGGCCATATCGACCGCGAATTTCGAACAACGCACTTCAACAGTCTTGTGCACGTGCCTCAGGCCTCCAGACAAAGTCGTTAACTGGACCTCTCAGGCGTAGTTCAATTAAATTATAATAAGAAAATTATAATAAACGAAACATTTGACTTTGAAACGAGCAAGTTACTGCTATTTAAGCATATTTGCGACGATATTTAATATGTTGACATTAAGCTCAGTCAATCTTCTGCCACCATCTTGGGTGCGTTTTTTCTACAGAATTATCATACATACATACATACATACATACATACATACATACATACATACATACATACATACATACATACATACATACATACATGCATGCATGCATGCATGCATGCATGCATACATACATACATACATACATACATACATACATACATACATACATACATACATACATATATACATACATACATACATACATATATACATACATACATACATACATACATACATGCATTATACGTTCGTAGGCTACATACATGCACATACATACATTTAAATTTATACAATTTAGCACACACGCGTATATATATATATAATATATTACATAACATCTTCTTCAGGTTCTTTATCCCCCACCATATGCAGGTTTGAATGCAATGTTGCCACTCCATCCTCCGTTTTGCCTTCTCATGAAGTGCAGAGAATACGATAATGATAATTATGACAGAATCAATTCAGCTGCGAATAAATCCCATAACCGTGTGTTGATGTTTAGAGTTTCATGCTGAGCGTGACTAGTTCTCTTAGGGATGAAATGACCTTCAAGAGACCAAGAGATGTGTTCGAATTGTAAGCATGATAATTATTCAATATGATGTCATCAGCTTCTATATACAAGACTCAATTGTCATTACTGTAAAATTATAGATCTATATTGTCGCTGATTAGCCTGTGTCTCGTTGACCCTGAGTGGGATAATTAATATGTAACCAGGACTGCGACAATAACTTATAGCCTACAAACATGCTCATATACTTACTTCTAAGGATATAAATTAGAGCCGCTGACGACTAAGTTTCTTAAAAGTCAGCTATTTATTTCATAACGAATAGTTAATAGATAACTTTGACTATATTCTTCAATAAGTGATGATAAATCATGGATTTAGCATTTTTAATTAATTAATTTATAATTTAATTTATCTTGTAATAGTATTATTGATATTTGTCAGGCTTACTGAAAACTTACTGTTAATTATATTAATATTCACTTGGCAGTTATTTGTTCTATTAGTTTCGTCTTGCTTATGTGTTTCAGTTAAAATGTCTTCCCTAAACCTAATTATTATGTGAGCAAGCCAGCGTTTAAACACCGCTATCTATGTTCTAGCAAACTACGCGCTTTACTGGCAATAAAATTATAGACCTAACCGGCTGAGCTCAGGAGATTCTCAAACCGAGTCGATGTTGCGAATACAACAAGCGGTCTTCGAATGATCGATAAAAAAGTTAATGTAGGCCTAATCGCAATAAAATTAATTAGCGATTAAACTAGTAATCAATCGTTAGACACTTTCGTAGCCCTGGTATAACAGTGACTACATGTAGCCTACGCTGTAATATACGGCCTACTGTTCTTTCAGATTGATACATCCATTGATTTGGTCAATGTCCTGCTCTTTCGGTCACAAAGACTGCATAGAAAAAACGGCGCGGATATTTCGAGCTCAGATAGAAGGCAACGCGTAAGCTTTATCACATCCCCTTCTGTTTAGTTATTAATCTATGCATTTTGGTCTCAGTGTATCGCTAGCTTAGACGCCATCTTCTGCTTCTCAATGCCACGATTCTAACCTATGATAGATCCCATAAAAATAAACATAAATAAATACATACATAAAATAATAATAGTATGTCTAATGATACGATACGAATACAAGCACGATTAAGATTTCTGTGATTCGAACAATAGTTATTCTATTTGTACTATGTCTGTGGGTCATCATCAATATCATTGGGCCCAATGCCCGTAAGAGTCCGACGCCACTCTCTGTCTGAGTCTGTCTCGCGTCATGTTGCCCAGCTTCAACAGGTCCGGTCAGCAGGTCTGCTCCATACCATTAACATCTTAAATCAACTAGATCTGATTGAAGAGAATATTGGGAGAGCGGCATCATGGACAACCCGTATGTGTCCCACGCTCTGTCCTCCGACTCTCTCCACCGGTCTGTCCAGACCGGCCTGTGCAAGTCTGCTCCACATCATGACACCTAGAAGCATCTGGGGCGTTATGTCTTTTACCGCCACCCATCTAGCAAACCTTCCTCTTTTTGTCCGGGCATAGGACCGGTGACACGAAACGGAGTATCCCCCCTGAAAGCAATCCGGGAGGATGAATTAATCTATCCCCCGTCCCCCGCATGGAAATAACCGGTCTATACTATCCGGGGGGGGATAAACCATTCTATTCCCTTTTTTGAAAAATGAGTATAATAAAAAAATTATGCTGTAATTAAAATTTAAAGTGACTCTAATTGTTTTAAGTGTCCTAAACAATGCTCAGATAACGGCAACTCGAATTTATTTATTGACTCTGAGTGGTCTTAAATGTTTTAAATGTTTTAAGTGCTCTAAAAAAGAGCAAAAATAAATTATCTAGTAGGAATGAACATGCCTGTTAGTGTCATTGTTCAAAACAAAGTAGATGAAAATTAATTTGCCCAAAAAAATACACGCGGAAGCGGTTTTTTCGATTTTTTTTAAATTTGGGGGATACAATTAATACGGGGGATACTCTATTTCGTGACACCGGCACAGGGACGTTGCTGGTTTCCTGTGGCGGAGGATGGATGCAGTTTAACGTCGTGCCCAGGACCAGTGTCTGTCTATTTATATTGCGTCCTCTACAGAAAGGTTCTTGCTTTTTACGACTACACTTCCGCCTGCGATTCCGAACTTCACAAGAGAAGAGTGCTTGTTGTGAATTCTCTTTCTTTGCTCTTGTAGATTGATTCACGACTCAACACAAGGGTATCGAGATGTCACTTGCATCGGTCTTGCCAATTCATTGCTCGAATCTGATTGGAACACGATTTTTGAGAGATATATGCTACCGGAAAACAAGCAATTCGACGGGCGAAGAATGAAGGCTTTGCATGCTCTGAGCTGTTCAAGAAATTTTACCTTACTAGAAAGGTCAGTTCTGCGGCTGAATTAGTTCGTCGGGAATCGTCGCTCAAATTCAGTCATCGCCTATGCTCATCACTCATTTAACATTATTAGGCCTATAATTGAGATGAAATAATTTCAGTGCACACAATAATTAAAGAAGCGTCCGAAGACGACATTTGCAAGATGAAAGTGAGTTGCAGCAGTCAAGACCGCTAGAAATAAGAGCAGCTGTGAAAATGAGATTAAGTCTGAGGCTAGTAAAATCGCATTATATGAACATTTTTGACAAGAAAATGAACTGAATTGCGTAGGGCTACGGCTTTAAAACATTGCAAATAGAATTACTCGGTGGAGTCAACAGCATGACCAAACTGCTGTAGGTTTGCATTCCAATTAATAAGCAATCACTCCACCCTTTTGAACAGAACTTCAATCCATAAATCTTTGCGAATTTTACGGACTTTTTGCCCAAGAGGAGGAATTGCATTTTAGAAGAATTCAGGCGAAGATCTTTTGTAACCGTCTGAGACTGATCATGACCAAAGCAGATGCTAGAAATAAAAAATCGAACACGGAGAGTAGCCTATATTCTGAATCTGAAAAAAGTCACGGGGGGAAGGCAAGAACATTTCCTCCGTCGACGAAATAAAGTCGCTCGCGTTCAACGTGAAATGGGTTACAGTCGCATTAAACTTATAGGCTAGATGAGCAGATGAACGTTATACACGTAGTTGAACGTTAGTTTACGTCGCTAAATTATTTTACAAGAACATAATATACCTATTATACACTTTTACATCAGAAAATTTCTTCCAATGCAGAATTTCAGCCAAATGGAGACTGTCAGGGATACCACTCTGGATTTTGAAATGGTCATATCCGGTCGAAAAAAGGCTAGAAAAGGCTAGATTGAAATACATGGATTGTCCAATTTTCCGGCTCGAAATTTCTGACGAACTTTTTTAGTTGTTCGATGATTAAAATTTGCTCTCTTTTCCTTTCCCAAAAAATTTCTGATGACCTTCTTTTTTAAGTCTTTCGCTCCAAAATTTACAATTTTTGGTCCAAATTCACAAATTTTTTGATTTTTTCTCGTCTTGGGTGTATTTTCAGCTTTACAAAATAAATGTGTATGTAAAAAGTCGAAAAAACGTCGTGAGAAGAAAGCTAGATCCTGACCAAAAAAACCTAGAAACCTAGACAAGACCGAAAATACCTAGATCTAGGTGGAAAAGCTGTGAGTGGCATCCCTGGAGACTGGCATTTAGATTTAGGGCCTTCTCACCGCTCATCAGTTGCAATTGCGACTATCAACACCAGGTCCTGATATTTTTTCTCCCTTTTTTCTGGACAATCTTCTACTTTGCATGTTTTGTGAACTAAGAATTCGAACAGAAAAACACTTTCTGCTTTGTAGGTTATTGGATCTTACCTGTGAAAACAGTGCAAAGGACCGTTCTCATTTTCTTCGTGCTGTGGAATACATTGATTCGCATCCACTTTCAAACTATACTGCGTGGAGATGGTTGAGGCTCAACCACGCCAAAGTCAACGAAAGGTAAGCGAGCTCTTTACGACGACGAAGGTGCTGTCTCTGCAGTGAACCAGATTTTCTCATATACAGGGTGGGCAAAAAATGGGGACTACTTTTTTTGCCCACCCTGTAGGTGTATAGGACTAATGGAATTTTTTGCCACAATGTCAAGTTTCGAGCGGAGCATCTTAAGACGAACTGTAGTTTACATATCAGGTCTTTCGGCAGACTGTTGCAGAGAGGTCTCCACAAGTTTGAGATCTTCAGCATAACCGATATACAAAGGACACAACTGAGTAGCCCTAGCTCTACCGAAGTTGTACACGGCATGGGTAGGCTAGTTTTGTGATTTTCACCGTAACAAAAATTCTAGAGTTAGAAGTTTATAGGCCTAGAGGGTAACGTAAAAAATCTTAGGGGTCTTTTTATGGCCCACACTTTATATCGACGGCTCCGGAGTTTAGGGCAATTTATGGCAACAAAGGCCGTCGAAGTCGACAGAAATTATCCTAGCAGAATACAGCCTTTTTATATTTTAGAAGTAAAGTCAAACAAATCCTTATGACGGAACGTGCTGCGATAAATTGTGTACTTTGTTCCTTAGAATGAAGCCACTTTCGTGCCCAGTAATATTTTCGTTAACAGAAATAGAAATTGGAAATAAAATTATGAATTTCCGCTAACGAAAATAAGACGACAAGTCTTTAGAAATTAGAATGTTTCCTATAGTAAACCAAAACAACTGACGTTTTGAGTAGGCTATTCTATTATTATTACAAGTCGAAAGTGCTTAGCAGCTGTTGTGCTGTTTGCACTGCAATTTGTTAACTGAAATTGTATGGCACACTTCTTCATAGGCCTAATTGGAAAGAACATGCATTATTTTAGAACTGAAATTAGGCCTCAAGAACTGAACATCTTTCAGAACTTGAATTAGAACTGAAAATGTTTCAGAAAACTTTAAACAGAACGGAAATTATTTTAGAAATTCAATTTGAACTGAAAATAGGAATTAGTTTCACAATAGGAATAGAATCAGAACTGAAACTAGAGCTGAATGACAATAGGCCTAATATTGAAATTGGGAATTGTTTTTAGCGCTGGAATATCACTTGGTCCACCCATGTCGTACTTGAACGCTTACAACTTGAAGACAACAGCACAGCGTCAAGAGGTTTGTATTTACCATAATTATCTAACATCTAAATAACTTTTTAAAGCACCATTTAGCACGTGATTAGCCTACTTGCACTTGCAGCGCTACGCAAGGCCGTAGCCAGGATTTGATTTCGGGGGGTGTTTCACTCACCAATTTCCCTTTCTAAAAAAATGATGACTTTTTAGTCATCCGGCTTATTTCAGGGGGTGTTTTCATGGTTTTATTTCTTGGTTTTCACATCATGTGCTCGTAAATGCATTATATTATTTTTCACATTTTCCATTTCGGGGGATGTTCAAACACCCAAAACACCTCCTAGCTACGGCCTTGGCGCTGCGATTTGTGCTCAAATTAAGCTGAAACTTATAATGCCTAGTAGCTATTTTTCAAATACAAGATTCGATTAATTTAAAACGTATATAATGATACGACGCGTCATTTCTTATGCATCGTTTTACATCCTTAACTACTTAATTAAAAACCATTGCGAGCAGATGCCCGTATCTAGAAGCTGCAGTACGCTTAATAAGCGAAATAACTCCGCTACTGTTCTGCACTCTGACAGAGCCAGTCCCAATTCTGGATAAAGAAGGAGGGCGACATTAATCATCTTTATTATGACACTGTGTCGTCGTTAGACAGTAACAAGCGATAAAAGTCATATAGTATCAACAGTTTGGTCTCTGAACACAGGTTTACTATTTAAATTAGTCCGAGCACGTACTTTAAAGGTCAGCTTCATAGGACACCAATGATGGTTAGGTTCTTTCTTTCTAATCGCGGCCACCCAGTTTATGAGCGATATAGGCCTATCACAAGCTCTACGCCTACAAGGTTCTATTAGATGGATCGCACACTTCGAGTCTGTATTGATTAGTCTTAAATACTGAAACAGATAAATTTCAATGAATCTATACACGAATTTGTAAAGTAGGTCTACAGAGATCAGAAAGACTTCTAACTCTCTCCACATCCTAGCACTCACGTACTCTTACTATTAATCATTATGTACACTGCATAACGTGTAGGCCTAATTGATGTAATTTTTTTGGGAAGCAATAAAATATGAACTTAAATATGTTACCTATTCTTGAGACACGACATCATCGACACTAAGCTGTAGGCTATATAGTGTATTGCCTTGGGAAACAACGTTTATTTCGTGAATAAGTTTGCATTTATTATGTCTGTAGGTTCTCGATTTCTTTGATAACTACCCCAAGACGGATCTAAATTGGAAATCGAGAATTCTTGACACCATCGATAGAAACATCCGCTGGAGGGACAGGAATTTGGCAAACATTGCCCAATGGTTCGAGGAAAACGCACCCTAAGATGTTCTGGATTGGAAAAAAGAAACTGTAGGCCTCTATGCCTGCACCAACAAGGAATGATTTCGACAATAAAATTATTGTATGCAATATGTTAGCCTATTACAGGGGCGGATCCAGGGGCAATCCGGCCAGGGCCCCATTTAAAAAGTGCATGGGACGTGCCCCCATTAATGTTTTGGTTTCAACAAGCGCCCCCCATTTGGTTTCAACAAGCCATTAACTCAATGCAGTGGGAGAGAAAAGCGATGACTAAAAAAGGTCATCAATTATTCTGGCGGCTAAAACGGTATCTTTTTTGGAAATTGGACGAATGACTAAAAACGTCATCAGATTTTTCGGTGACCAAGACGAAACTTTTTCCCTGTCCCAAGACCGAAATTTCGCCCACCCCATTTTTTGTATCCGCCCTTGGTCTATTATGTTATATTTTAGCCAATAATCTGCCACGCTGCTCGAAGCAATAAGACTTTGTTTAAGCTTGGGTATCAGCGAATCGTCACGTTATTAACTGATGTAAGCTAAGCCTACAAACGAAGGGACTTAAAGACCGACACCACAACATATTATTATGAGTTCTTATTGTTATGTCAAGGCAATAAATAATTAAAGCATAAAATAGTAAGTCCTCTTTCAGATCTAAATTTTGCGAATTTTCAATTCACAATCGGTTGGTGCCTTAAACGATAATGCCTGTTTCAGTTGAATAATGTGTCTGTGGTAGGTCAACCCAGCACCACGCCTTTGGAATGATCTGCCTCCTGAGTTCCGATCCTTTTCAGTCCCTCCATCATCATTACTAATCACGCACCATCACCTTCCTCAGGCTCCTCTATCCATCATACCTCGGGCTTTTCATTCGAACTCTTACCCTGTCTCATTTGATTCTCCACCCTCCAATTACCGACCCAGACGATACCCGACTTAGTAGTTGTTCCGCTCCTCTGATTCTATGGTAACTCGACCCGGACCAGCACGGACTTCTGTACTCTCACGGACAACCCTTCTAACTCAACGCAGCGCTCGTGAATAAGCTGGTGTCCCGCGCTTGGCTTTCGAGTGGCACTTTAGAGATTTCGAATTTACGATTACGATTACGATTAGGCCTACTTAAAGGGTATGCCAAACTTAGATAGAATATTGTCATTCCGTTCACATCAGTAGGGCCACTAGGCTACTGTAGGCCTAGTAGGATCAAATAATTCGGAGATAGGTAAACATTTTTAAAAATAAATCTAACTCGCGCAATTAAACATTTGTGTGACACCTTTTGGGATCTTTCAAAATCAGCTACACACTCTTTTAGAGTTAGCAAGCCCACGCGTTAAGACAGTCAAAAAAGACTCGTTGAATAAACTCCGCCACTGATCGAACTCTGCCAGTGCCAGTCCCAAGCCTGGATAAAGAAGGAGGGCGTCTCTAATGGTCTTTGTTACCACACGGTGACGTTAAACTGCAATTCCACACACTCGTTTAATAGCTAAATCTGTCTGTAAGTTGCTTGTTCCTTCCAAGGGGCTCCTCCTGATCATTCGTTCCTTAAGGTCTGTAGGTCTTTCTTTACTTGTTCGTTAGTGCGTTTGCTCGTTCATTCGTTCGTTCTTTCGTTCATTCGTTCATCCTGTTTCACATTTCATACCTACCGTGGCTCAAGCTCTGGTTTCAAGAAATTATTTTATTCACAGGAAGCGTCTCCAGAGATTTCGATTTCTCACTAGGCCTACATTCTCTCTGTCTCGTTTTACTTTTACATTTAGATCTACTCTCTTTCGCATTGGTCTTCGACTGCTATCTTTTACACTACATGCAATTGGCTTCCTGTGGCATATGGCATATAGTTAGTCCCCAGGGTCACTCCACCTTGTTCTTCTCTATCCTTAAGACTGTCTTGTGACCCCAAAGAGAACCGGGAAGTTTTTCAAACCACTTTCAGCTATGGTCGGAGAGGCTGTGATTCACCATTCAGAGGCGGATCCAGGGGCAAATTCGGCCATGGCCCCCATTGACAAACGCCCATAGAACGTCGCCCCCCCCTCTCAGAAAAGGTCATCGGGTTTTTCGGGCAGAAGATCAACAAATTTTCCCAACATTTTGCCCCGGCCCTTCGAAAATTTCTGTATCCACCCCTGCTTACCATAGAGCCATTTGGTTAAGTATTGTCTCTCATCCATTGAGTATGCTGCAAACTGCTTGCTTCTTTAGATAAAAGATTATATTTTGTATCTTCATTTAAAAGTAGAAACAGATGTAAGCAAACCAAAGAAATATGCTACAAAGCAGCCTCTCTGTCTCTCAATGTCTAGTTTTCTCTCACCCAATTTTCTTCTTCAGTTCATGTAGGCCTTTAGTCATACAGTCCACTAATTCACTCGCACGTCCAAAGAGGGAGAAAATCGACATTGATGAGTTAAGATGCTTATTACAGGATTGCACTTCATTACTCATCAATGTCTATTTTCTCCCTCTCCCGTATATACTAATCAAGGATTTCCGACAGTTTGTCTGTCTGTTCATCGATCTCATATGAAATTTTATAGCAAATCATCTTTATTAAAGAATCATTTTCACAGACCTGGTCCTCTACCATGTCGGTTTCAGAAGGCTCAAATCCATTTTGAATATGTAAAATTCACGAATCTGGCTTTGGCGCATTTGTGAATATGCTAGGAGGCGATAATTAAATGTCAAGATACCCGGTACATAACCATAATTATTATGAAGCATTTCTTACTCAACCACAATCACTTGGGCTTATATCAGACACAGTTGCAATCAATCACAAGACCTATAAGACCTATATAGAAAGTCCATTACGCACAATGTCGTTGTCCAAAGCAATAATTCCTCCTCTCAATGTTTGTCGGACAAACAAGTATACGGCCTACGCTCTTAGGTCTAAGAATAATAATTGTTGAAGTGTTGTCTTTGTAGTCTACGTAAGGTGACTTGCATCCTCTCACCAAAGCAGTTTGGATTTTTGTAAAGAAGGCAGATGGCTTTCGAACTTTAGTCAGAGACTAGTTTTTTAACTGACAGGAATATCTGCAATTTTTTTACTCCATTCATCGTCGTTGTTCATGTACTCAGTTTTTGGAGAGAGTGATCTTTGACAAGACGGCTGAGTATAGTGGCTTAAAATTAGCTACCTACTTGAAGCCAATTGCCAAATGTGCAAAAGCATTCGTCTCAAATTTGGGCCAAATTGTGGTCGGAAAGCAGAACAACAACCAAAAAATCTGTTTACTGCTGACTCCAGCCAACGTTGTGAGGGTAACCGACAGTAGCGATATATAAGGACTATCTTCGAACTTGTTTTCTGAGAGATTTCTTGAAAGCATGTATTCCATGTTCTGATGCACTTGTAGACCAACTCTGTGACATGGCGAAGATACGCGGTAAGATCCAATAGGCCTAGCCGCCTAGGCCATATTATCTTCTGTAATGTCGTCAAGTTAAAGAGATATTTCATAGAGTCAAAGGCATTAGCGAATGCTCAGGCTATTCATTTGGACAACCCTTCTGGTTAGACGCAGCGCTCGTGCATCAGCTGGTGCTCTGCTCTTGGTGTCTTAGAAATTTGAAGATTGTGATCACGATTACGATCGTTTGATGTAATCCTCTCAAACTGTTCCCAGTTCCACCAAACTGTTGAAGATTGTTGCTTTTTTCGCTTGGTTTGGACGGGGTGCACCTCTGAGTAGTGATCATGAAGGGGCGCTATGCAAATTCTGATTGTTTAATTGATTGATTTATTGATATAGATCTACTGTTTTATTTAATCAACTTCCAGTACAATCACCAATGCTCTCGGGTGGCCAGTGGCGGCGCTAGGGGGGCTAGGGGGGGCTAAGCCCCCCGTAAAAAAGGCCATCCATTTTTTTTCCCATGTAAAAATAAAAATTTTGGGCGATTTACCCCCTTTAGCCCCCCCAAAACTGAAATCCTGGCGCCGCCACTGCGGGTGGCATTGTACCTACTCAATTACTTACTCAGCCTAAGATGTTATCGAATTACAATTACTGAATTAGTGTTAAGCTATTGTTTATGTGATGCTCAGAGAGTCTTTGCGCATCGTTCTCTTCTAGGTGGT
>OX457042.1:23359833-23402333 GCA_949752735.1 Lumbricus terrestris
GATGTATGGGTAGATCGATAGACAGACAGACAGACAGACGGACAGACGGACGGACGGACGGACGGACGAACGGACGGACTGACGGACTGACGGACGGACGGACGGACGGACGGACGAACGGACGGACGGACGGACTGACGGACGGACGGACGAACGGACGGACGGACGGACGGACTGACGGACGGACGGACGGACGGACGGACGGACGGACGGACGGACGGACAGACAGACAGACAGACAGATAGATAGATAGATAGATAGATAGATAGATAGATAGATAGATAGATAGATAGATAGATAGATAGATAAAATATTGACATTCAAACTTATGCACACGCATAGTGACATGCAGAAAGACATGCATGCTGCAGATGCATGGAGACATAACGTTCTGCCAATAGACACATTTTGCATGGATATATACAAAGTCTATGTCTTCATAGAAATATGCATTGTTCCTTCTTCAGATGTTTTCGACATTCCTCTAAACTCGACCGATGATTGGATTGTCTTCAACGTTGACGATTCGAGAGCGTGTCGGGTCAAATATGACGATGTTTTGTGGAATCGGATAGCAAAACAGCTTAAAGAAAATCACACGGTAGATCAATATCATTGTCATAGGTAGGTTCAGATATAGCTATATATATATATTGTATGAAGAACTTCTTTTTTGTGTTTGCATATTATAATATTATGTGTGTAAATATCAATATTAAAGGTTGTTTTACTGAAAACATTGGAAGAGTCAACTGGTAGTTGTGTGAATTAGCTCAAGTGGGGCTAGTGTGGTTTACAATCATAATGGATTCATAGACATGCAGTCATGCACTCTCAATGAACAACGCGGAATTTTAAGTCTCTCCCTCGAATGAAACAAGTGAAATTCTCCTGGTGTGAATATCGGTTTACTCTTTAAATCATATAAATTATTCACAGGTAAGGTAGCCTATTTATCATTCTGATTTTTAAAATAAACTTTCGTATTCTTCCTTGTCACCTCACTATTCGATCCCATTTTCACTAATGCTAGCAAAATTTAAACGTCTTGCTTAATCTAATTCTTAATTGTTACTGAAACTGTTAAAGTGAATGTTCTCAATGAAAACTTCTAAAATAATTTGGTCATATATCCGCAAGAATATAAAAGGCTTGGTGCGAACTGCATTCGCTAAAGAATACTATCGGTAGGTGGCGCGTTAATCTTTCAGTGTAGGCTAATATATAAATCATAATTGCAATAGTAGGCTACATATTACGTAGCGACCTTGGACAAGTTGCTCATCCACAATTGTCTGTGAGGAGGGCAGCGAAAAACCACCTTACTCATCTCATCCCCAGGGGCGCAAGCCAATGAACCTGCCTTCGGGCAGAGAACTCATCATCATCAATTGCAATAGTAGACTCAAAATTTCCAAAGCATCGCTCTAAGACAAACATTCACGAGACTCAATGAACGCACAGACAAAAGAACAATGCCGTTCTTGCTTCAATCGTCTGTACAGTTATGAAACAGTCAGTTCAAATTCTGCATGATCTGTAGGAGCTACCGGAAAACGTACGATCTAGACTGTTCATGGATGCAAGGAATCTGGCCAAAGTTGGACTGTTAGGATACGATAAAGTCCTTGGTCTGATCCGCTACGCATCGAACGATAGATATATGCCGTTGTGGTATCACATCTATGACTTCGTCAATTTCTTCAGACGAATGATCTATGACACAACCAGCTTCTTTTCTTTTCAGGTATCGACTTTATCTTGTGACTCAAAATTCACAATTATTGCCGGTTATTCAGGTTTTTTCTATGTCCTCTGGTTTTCTATGCCACTTTACTGAGGTGTTGTGAAAAATCCTGAGATTTAGACCTACGTTCATCCCGTTACATAAAAGAGAAATTCTGTTAACATTTTTTATTTAAAGATAAGGCGATTGCTGCAATTTCGTCTTCCATGTTGATGAATGGACCAGCTCTAGCAAAGTGTCAAAAAATCTACGAGACAGAATCTATTAGACGTTTGCATAATCGGCGATAATACTAAAGTGCAGTATAGATTAATTAGAATTAGATGATGCGCTAGGAAGGTAATTGACATACATGTAGGCTACATGTAGGCTACACATATTGACATACAGGACCAACATGTTTGTTTGTGTGTGCACTTGTTATAGCGCCCCTTCAAGCTCTCTACTTAGAGGCGCTCCCGACTACAGAGCGGACACTGCATCGGAGTTTCACGCCGAAGCGCTGAGCAATTCCGAGTGCATTAAGGACTTGCCCAAGGTCCCTACGCGGCGACTTGAGGTGGATTTGAACCTGCAACCCTTCGGCTGCAAGCAGTGATATTTTACTTCAGCAAATAATTTTCGTTTTACTTCTATTTCAGTGCGGGCGTCCTCAATCTCAGTTCCAGTTCAATTACAGTTCTTCAAAAAATTTCAGTTATACTTCAATTTCAGTTTTTGCAATAATTTCAGTTCTCAATTCAGTTCTTGCATAGAAATAATTTCAATTTTACTTCTTTATAAGCCTAGAACCTGCCTCAAATTAAACCAAGTTCGAGCATTTTCATTATCAATGTGCTTCTTAATTTTAAAGATTTTTCTTAATTTTAAAGAACTTCCTATTTTCTTGCAACATTAGCTGACAGTTTCTTCTCCCATCTATTAGAAGTCTAAGTCTTCACCCAGAAAAAATTGTTTTCTTCTATAAATTTGAAAAGCCGGAGCTACAACATCTCCTGCAAGTGGTGGCAGTGCTGCCGTAGACTTGCCATTTTTCCCTCCAATAATAATTATGCGTAATTTTTACTCCTCTTATCCCATTGAATTGGTCGATCACGTTACATTTCTTTCTGCTACACATTTTATGCAGCGCTTGTGCTTTCTCCGTGTTGAAGCCGCTGACTCGAATCATTCACATGAAAGTTTCGCGCCAACCCTGACTATATTTCTTAGCATTCTGTGTGCGCTTATTTACCGAAGAAGACAAATTAAATTGTTAAAAAGTTTACCAAAAACATCCAGAAACGTCCGTTTCAGGGTTGCATGGTTAAGTTAGGCCTATTTGTCTGTTTCGTTCCCCTAGGCCTATTTAAGCAATCCAGCATATGATTTTTTCATTTAGCCCAGTGAGCAAGCTGCACAAAGTTATCATGATTGAAATATTTGACCTCTGGTATTTAAAGTGATTTTCACATAACCACATTCTTATCATGAATTGAAAATTATTAACTTACAGGAGAGGTCCAAATGCAAAAGACCATAATGAATTGCACACGGAAGCACGTGCTAAGCCAAAGATATCAAAGTTTTAAGAGTCAGAAAGAATGTGCGCCTTTTAGATGTAAATTCAGCTGTTTAGGAAAGGCTATGAAATAAAATTTCCAATTTTGTTACTAATTTCCGTTCTAAAATTAATTTTCGTTTTTATTCTAATTTTCGTTCACTGTGCTTAATTTCAGTTCTATTTCAGTTTTCATTCTCAAAATAATTTCAGTTACAGTTAAAGTTACACTGAACGGAAATCAATATTTTCAGTTCTAATTTTACTTATCGTTAATGAAAATATCACTGGCTGCAAGGCGACGAACATACCCCTACGCCACCGCGCCCCACAATAACCATGTGTAAGCTCACATATGCAGATCCAATCGCACACGTATTTAAAATTAAATATTTAAGCACTCGCGTGCGTATATAACTAAATATAAATAATACAGGGTGGCCCAGCATAAATGTCCCGACTTTGCACGCGTATAACTTCGCCAATTTTTAACATTTATTTATACTTAATGCATCAAATTAAAGGTATTTCACTCTAGTATTAACTCTAAAAGAGTCGAACTGATACTAGTCTAGGTTTTAATTATATGCCCGAAACAGCGCAAGCTACCATATTTTGTTGTCATTTGTGACGCAACCAGGCGCCGTTGATAGACGATGATCGCGTTTCGATCTTAATTTTACGAACTGATAAGGGATTTAATTCGTTTGAAATGATTAACGAATATTCTAACAGAGGATGGAATAAACAATACCTTGTATTATCTGCTACGGAAAATTGATAAAACAGGACTTTCTACTCGCAAACCATGGGAATCGGAGCACACGGAGCTCACATCCGCTACCTTTGCTCGTGTGTCAGCGTACATTTGCAGTAAATACAATGACCAGGGCAGGCCCTGCATGCAAATTCAGCGCAAAACAGGCAGTCTTAGAAGCACTGAATAGCGTATTGGAAAAGATTATAGACCTAAAGTTAAAGTAATTTGTCGACGAGAAGTCCCGCGAACTCTCCAGCTCTTACGCAAAGAAACGGCTGGCAGCGTGCAAGCGTCTGAAGCAGCGCATGGCAGTGCATGGCTGTTGGCAAAATTGAAAGGACGTGGTTTTGCGATTAGAAGATATTCATGGCAGGGACCCTACAAACACCCAAAATGATCGTGTCTACGCGCGTTTTAGCAAAAAACGATAGAATTTCCCGGGGAAACGGCGTCATGATGCGTCAGTATTGACAAAAAAATGGTAGCTAGCGCTGTTCCAAGTATATAATTAAAACCTAAACTAGTATCAGTTCGACTTTTTTAGAGTTAATACTAGAGTGAAATGCCTTTAATTTGATGCATTAAGTATAAATAAATGTTAAAAATTGGCGAAGTTATACGCGTGCAAAGTCGGGACATTTATGCTGGACCACCCTGTATATATAACATATGCGTATGAATGCGCAGAGAAGACAATACGATGTTACAAAAATTTAATTGGTCCAAAATACGTGTAAATAAATCCGATATTCTTGTCTTTTTCTTTAGAGATTCATGCTAGACGTGACTAGTTCTGTGAGGGATGAAATGACCTTCATGGCACCAAGAGATGTGTTCGAAGCGTAAGCATAAACTCAATATGAATGGCATCAGCTTTAATCTACAAGACTTAGGGACGTAGTTCTGGAACTAAGCATTAACTTCGATATAACTGCAAAACATTTTTTGCATTGAACATGTTTCGTTGACCCAAGAGTAAAAGTAAAGTCCTATCCCGTTCCATGAGGAGCATAGGGAGGCGTTCGTCTCCTTTTCCATGGCCCTGAGCCAGCAATGGACGAATCCCGAGGTCCTGGACACGAGGCCAGTGTATCGCAAGACTTGCTGTTTACTTCCCAGCTTACGCCGGTATCAAATTATACTGCTTGGTGACAGAGGCACGTGTGCATGAACAACTTGCCCAAGGTCGTTACCCGGAGTCGAACCCGCAACCTCCCGCTCCGTGAGCGGACGCGTTACCGGTCTGCCACCAAGTCGCACCAAGACCCAAGAGTTGAGTAGCATTAATATGTCACCAATGGCTTTGATATCTGTGACTAGAAAAATTACTCTTTACATAACCTATAGGCCTAAACAGATGCTTATATTATACATTCTTTTATTTTCTATTCTATTCTATTTTGGGATTTATAAAGCGCCTCTCACAGTACAACCAATCTTCTATGAGACTTACTTTTGGCCGCTAATGACTAAGTTTTCAAAATTATTTTCAGAGACGATGAAATTGACATGAGTTGATAGACTATATCCCTCAATATGACTCAGTGCTGACAAATACAAAAATAAACATTGGACCTATTCCATTGCTTATCTTGTCATAATAGTATTATTAATATTCACTTCTAGTTAGAAGATTAACAGTTCTTTGTTTCTCTTAGTAGTATTTTAAAGGTTTTTCAGTTCAAATATCATCCATCAAGCAATTAGACCTACGCGAACAAACCAGCGTGTAAAGTGTTAGGTTCCACGGCGCAACGCGTTTTGTTCCCAATAGGCTACAGCTTCATTCGATTAGTCTATAAAAACATTAATGTAATCGCTATCGAATTATTCGCGATTAATCTATTTAATTAATCGTTAATTTTGCAGCCCTGATGAAATGGTTTGCATGTAGGCCTACGCTGCAATAATTCTGTGCTTTTAGAGTGATACATCCATTGATTTGGTCAATGTCCTGCTCTTTCGGTCACAAAGACTGCATAGAAAAGACGATGCGGATTTTTCGAGAAAGGATCGAAAGCACCTCGTAAGCTACTGTGTCATATTTTCTCCGGTTTCAGTCATAACCCTATGCATTTCTGGTTCCAGCGTGTCCCTAGCTTAAAGGGTAGCTTCTTTTTCTGCATTATTCGTTCATGGGTGGAGAAAACTTTCAGCATTTCTTCGCAAGAGGCTCGGTCAATCACGACCAACATTATAATATTGACTTCTCTTGATCTCGTGATGTTAGCTTATCCTGTAGGCCTATTGTAGGTTAATGCGCCTTTCCAGAACAGTTAGACCTACTGTCTTTGTTCTCCAAACGAATTTCAAATTGATTCAAATTTCAGATGTCAAATTATGCTGGAGTAATTTCTATGAAAAGAGGTGTTGGATCAATCTGAGGCGGAAGGCCTGTGAAGACATTGAGCAGAGGAGCCTGATCAGGTTGAGTGAGAATTATAATTGGAATTCGGGGAGTATATCGCTCCAAAGTAACTGTTTGAGGTGCAGTGTGGAATATGCTTTAGCTGGAGAAATTGAGGTAAGTAGTAGTGGCTTGTGTACTGGGCATATGAGAGAGAAAGAGACAGACAGAGACAGAGAGAGAAAGTATCATGATGAAATGTTTGTCCGGGAGAGCTGAATGGTGATGAGCCGCGTACATGTATACTTTGGCTGGAAGTAATATATAGGTCGCAATGATGATGATGATGATGATGATGATGATGATGATGACGATGACGATGACGATGATGATGATGATGATGATGATGATGATGATGATGATGATGATGATGATGATGATGATGACGATGACGATGACGATGACGATGATGATGATGATGACGATGATGACGACGATGACGACGATGACGACGATGACGACGACGACGACGACGACGACGACGACGACGATGACGATGACGATGACGATGATGATGATGATGACGATGATGACGACGATGACGACGATGACGACGATGACGACGACGACGACGACGACGACGACGACGACGATGACGATGATGATGATGATGATGACGATGATGACGATGATGACGACGACGACGACGATGATAACAATATCAATAATAATAAGAATAATAATAAAAATGACAATAATAATAATAATAATAAAAACAATAACAACAATAATAACAATAATAACAATAATAACAACAATAACAATAATAATAGCAATGATAACTTGATAATGAGTAGTTCGAACAATAAGCCTCGTTGTTCCTTTTGTATAGGCCAATGTGTGTAGGTTATCTTGTCTTGTTTTTTTTGCTTACTACGATTGTGAATTCCGTCTGCGATTCCGGGAGTGCTTGATGTGAAGTTTTGTTCTTATAGACCGATTTACAACTATACGGTTGGGTATCGAGATGTCAGTTGCATTGGTCTTGAAAACTCGTTGCTCGAATCTGATTGGAACACGATTTTTGAGAGATATGTGATACTTGCAGACATGAAATTGCAAGAACAAAGGCTGGACTTATTGCATGGCTTGAGCTGTTCCAGAAATTTTACGCTACTAGAAAGGTAAGTTCTGCGGCTGAATAAGTTCGTCGCTCAAATTCAGTTATCGCCTACTGCCAACGTTTGGTCCATCATTCATATTATCATCATTGAGGTGGGATAATTTCTTCGCACGTCATTGAAGAAACTTAAGACGACATTCGCAAATGAGAAAGTGAGTTACGCAGTCAAGGGGCCGTCCATAAAGTACGTTACGCTATTTTTGACCATTTTTTACCCCTCCCCTGTCACAAACTGTCACAAAATCTCGGACCCCCCCCTAAAGTACGTCACACTTTCGAACAAAAATTTTAAAAACATAATCATTTACCTAACCCTCTAAACCCTAGGATACTATCCCTAATCCCTCTGATAGTGATGTGTGTCCCTAAACGCTTTGATAGTGACGGGAAATCAACTTTTATCCCGCCAAGCCGGGTTTTAGGCACGCCAGGCCGGGCCGGGTCGGATTTTAGGTACTAAGAAATAAAATATATAAAAGAATTTAAAAATAAATGTGTGACGTTGCACATGGCCTGACCCCCTCCCCCCGTCACAAACTGTCACACTATCTTACACCCCCTTTCCCCTGGAGCGTGACATACTTTATGGACGGCCCCCAAGACCTCTAGAAATTAGAGCAGCATTCACGTGGAACTACAGTTTCTGCGTTGAAAGTTTACGATTCTTAAACGGACTTATCCAGGACTTTTAAGCGCTGATCGGGTTGGTTGAATGGTTGTTCCATAAAAAATTAGACGACCTTTAAAAAGGGAGTCAGCTATGACAGGCGCGATCCCGGTGGGTATGAACCTTTAACGCTATCGGGACAGGCTGGAAACGGATGTGGAAATTATGCAAAAGGCATTGCAATAGATAGTAGAAGGAACTAGAACTAGCGGATACTCACTGCTCATCATCAGTTTACAATTACGGCTATCAACACCTGATATTTATTCTCTTTTTACTGGTATTTACATGAACCATATCTGCGCACGGTAAAAGATTGCTTCCTTTATTATCAACGCCAGTTCCTGACATGACCCGGTTGACGATCCCAAACTGCTGACTGCACCTTTGTCTTGTATGCTACGCAAATTAAGACTTCGATCAGAAAACAGATTCCTGTTCTTGTAGGTTATTGGAGCGTACCCTTGAGAACCCTCTGAAGAGTGCAAGAGATTTTTATCATTTCCGTAATGCCATGGAGTCAATCGATTCGCGTCCACCTTCAAACTATACTGCCTGGAAATGGTTGAGGCTGAACCACGCCAAAGTCGACGAAAGGTAAGTGAACTGTTTCTGACGAATGCTCTCACTGTTCTGGGTAGAGAGTGAACTCGTGATTTACTTCCTTATAATAGGACTAAGCGGAATGGTTTGTGTAAGAATGTCGAGTCTCGAGCGATGCATCATCTTAAGACGAACTGCAGTTTACGTGTCAGATCTTTCGGCAGGCTGTCGAAGAGAGAGAGAGAGAGGGAGAGAGAGAGAGAGAGATAGAGAGAGAGAGAGAGAGAGAGAGAGAGAGAGAGAGAGAGAGAGAGAGAGAGAGAGAGAGAGAGAGAGAGAGAGAGAGAGAGAGAGAGAGAGAGAGAGAGAGAGAGAGAGAGAGAGAGAGAGAGAGAGAGAGAGAGAGAGAGAGAGAGAGAGAGAGAGAGAGAGAGAGAGAGAGAGAGAGGGAGATCTGTGCAATTCTAATGTCTTCAACTTGATCGATTGTACAATGGACACAGCTAATATACAGGGTGCGCCAAAAAAAGTAATCCCCTACCGTTTTTTGCCTATATCTTGGCCAAACATACGAATTTTTAAATGAAACTTTACAGTCTTAAAGACAATTCATAGTTACACATGATAGCCAGATTTCATCAAAATATTTCAAACACAACAAAAGTTATACCACTTTTAGCGAGGCCACCCACCGTTTTTGACGACTCAAAAACGAAACGCAACAAAAAAGTAACAAAAAAAACGAGTTTATTAAGTCTCATCTCAAATAACTGTTGTCAAATGAACTTGGTAGTGCTTCACAACTTGTGTTCAATGTGCCCACCACCAGTGCCAAAACTTCTTTTGAGTCTCTTTGCAAAGTTCTTGATGGACCTGTTGATTAATTTGACAGATTCCTTATTTACCAATTTGATTGTCATCTTGCTAAGTGACTTCTCAGTGACGTGCAGCTAGGCTGGCACCCTGTTCCTTTTTTTAAATAGTACTAATAATGATCATCTGGCAATACCAAGGCTATCTGATAACAATTATTTGAGTTGAGACTAAATAAAATCGTGTTTTTACTCCTTTTTGTTGCGTTACGTCTTTGAATCGTCAAAAAACGTTGGGTGGCCTCCCTAAAAGTGCCATAACTTTTATTCTGTTTGAAATATTTTGCTGAAATCTGGCCATCATGTGCAGATAGGAATTGTCTTTAGGCCAAAAAAATTTCATTTCGAAATTCTTACTTCCAGCCAAGATATTGGCCAGCATAATTAAATTTTTTTTTGTAACTTTTCGTTGCGTCGCGTTTTTGAATCGTCAAAAAACGGTGGGTGGCCTCACTAAAAGTGATAAAACTTTCGTTCTGTTTGAAATATTTTTGTGTCATTTGACCACTGTACGTAAATATGAATTGCCTTTAAGACTGTAAAGTTTCATGTAAAAATTCGTATGTTTGGCCAAGATATGGGCTGAAAACCGTAGGGGATTACTTTTTTTGGCGCACCCTGTAAGTGACTGTACCCAAGTTGTCCGCTGCAGGGAGATCATTACGGGGCTGGTAATTAAGTTATAGAACGCAGTTTGCTGGTGATCAGCGGAGGAAAAAACAACCAGAAGAGAGGGTATCGCGCACATAATAAGTGATATGGTGAGGTGTCTGATATCGATGATGCCACGGTCATGGGTGCCCGCAGAAAGGAGCAAAATAGGGACACTTCCCCTTCAGAAATTTCCGACCATTTTAAACTGCTACTTTGGTTCTAAGCAAATAGCTCAGCACTAAAGCGTTACGGTACTAATGATTATATACAAAGCAAAGCAAAGCATGTTATCTATTGCGCTACCTGCCCACCTCTCCCCTCCGGTAGTGCAATAGCTGACTTAAAGGTCCTCTCTGTTTTCATGATTTCGCCTCGATTGAATGATCTTTGATCAATGATAAACGCTGCTGAACCTATAATCTGACTTTCACATAGACCGTGGTCCCAAATCATACAATCAAGGAATTCAGTCTAACTCTGGCTTCATTATCAGATTGGCCTATTATGACTGTCCTAATCGTAAAAGTAGAGTCCAAACTTCTACAGCGCTCTCTATCTAGACAGTGGGCCTAGTGCATAAACTACATCGATGGTGTTTATTGAAATCTATGGCAGCAAAAGACTGCTGATGTCGACAGAAATTATTTTGTTGGCAAAATATAGTCTTTTAAAGTTAGACGTTGGGTCTAAAGCCAAAGGTTTCTCATGAGTCATGACGAAACGTGGTGCAATAAAAAAACCTGTGCATTGTGTTCGCTAGAATGAAGCCACGTTCATCCATGAATTTCCTGAAAGAATTAGCTTACAACTTGAAGACAAGAGAACAACGTCAAGAAGTTTGTTTTGACTTTATCTAATTTCTAATAACTTCTTAAAGTAAAGCACCACTTAGCATGAAATTACTTGTACTTGCAGCGCTGCGATTTGTGCTCAAATTATGCTGACATGTAGTAACTAATTATTGCTCAAATGCAAGATTCGCTTAATGTAAAGCGCTAATAATGATACGACGCTTCATTTCTTATGCATCGTTTTACATCTTTATCTGCTTCATTAAAAGCCACTGTGAGTATATGCCTATAGTATTCTTTAGAATTTGCAGTACGCTAAGCGAATATTACTCCGCCACTGTTCTACTCTCTGCCAGTGCCAGTCCCAAGCCTGGGTAAAGGAGGAGGGCGACATTAATCACCTGTGCTATGACACAGTGTCGCCGTTAAACAGTAACAAGCGATAAAACTCATAGTATCAACAGTTTGGTCTTTGAACACAGGTTGACTACTTGATTTAGCCCGAACACGTACTTTAAAAGCCAACGACATAATAATTATTATGGCACCAATGATGGTTAGGTTCATTCTTTCTAGTCGGGGCTGCCACCCAGTTTATGAGCGATATCTCACAATGCTGTTGGCTTGCAACTTAGGGTTCTATAAATAGATGGATCGCACACTTCGAGTTTGTATTGATTAGTCATGTTTTAGTAAATACTAAAACATGTAAATTTCAATGAATCTACAGAAGAATTTGTAAGGTAGGCCAACAGAGATCAGAAATATGTTACCTATGGCCTATTCCAGTGGCGGAGACCTGGGCGGAGAGTTGGGGGGACGGACCGAAAAATGTCCATCTTTTGACGGAAAAAAATTCTGGTCATCCGCCGAAATCTCGAAAAAAATTCTGTTTTCGCCGCCAAAAAGTTGATGACTTTTTTTTAGTCTTGACGCTCAACGATTGGGGGGGACAAATGCATGGGCCGTCCCCCCCAACACCTCCATTGGGGGGACAGTCCCCCCCTGTCCTCCTAGGTCTCCGCCCCTGGCCTATTCTTGAGACATGACATCATTGACACTAAGCTATAATGCTGCCATGTCAAAGAAGTTGAAAACACCGTTTATTTCGTGAATAAGTTTGCATTTATTATTTCTGTAGGTCCTCGATTTTTTCGATAACTACCCCAAGGCGGATCTAAATGAAAAATCGAGAATTCTCGACACCATCGATAGAAACATCCGTTGGAGGGACAGGAATTTGGCAAACATTGCCCAATGGTTCAAGCAAAACGCACCCTAAGATGTTCTGGATTGGAAAACAGAAACTGTATATGCCTACACAGACAAGGAATGATTTCGACAATAATTATATGCAATATGTTAACCTATTATGTTATATTTTAGCCAATAATCTGTCGCGCTGCTCGAAGCATCAAGACTTTGCTTACGCTTGGCCATTATTTTGGATGTCAACAAATCGTCACGTTATTAACTGATGTAAGCTAAGCCTACAAACGAAAGAACTTAATGGCCGATACCACAGCGTATTATTATGAGTTCTTATTGCCATGTCAAGGCAATAAATAATTAAAGCATAAAATAGCAAACCCTCTTTCAGATCTAAATTTTGCTAATTTTCAATGCACAATCAGTTAGTGTCTTAAACGATAGGCTAATGCCCGTTTCTGCTGAACAATGTTTCTGTGGTAGACCTACTTAAAGGGTAGGCCAAACTTAGATAGAATATTGTCATTCCATTCACATCAATAGGGCCACTGCTGCAGCCCTAGTAGGATGAAATAATTCGGGGATGGGTAAAAATAAAGGAAATATATCTAACTCGCGCAATTAAACATTTATGTAACACCTTCTAGGATCTTTCAAAATCAGCTACACATTTTTTTAGAGTTAGCAAGCCCACAAGCTAAGCCATTAAAAAAGACTTGTTGAATAGCTCAATCTGTTTGTAAACTGCTTGTTCGTTCCGTGGGTCTCCTGATCATTCGTTCCTTAAGGTCTTTCTTTACTTGTTCATTAGACTACATATATAATATCTTCATTTAATGCTTCAATCTGACACACCGCAGAATGATTACAAGTAGGCCTACATGTTATACGAAATACGGCCCACTGTAGCACGACACGCAGGTCGGCTTTACAGCAGTGGGTTCGGTAACTTAACTAATGGCCTAAGAACTGGATCACTCCTGGTCGGCCAAGCCAGAAGTGGGAAGGGCTATCTTTTATTTTTAGCAGAACCCGAGTCAAGCAACACAACAGCAAAGCGCCAATGGCAGCTAACAGAAATTTTAATAAATTAATGCCCTGAGCGAGGCTTGAACCCGGGTCGCGCGGATGACTCTCAGTTTAACGACCAGTGCTCTCACCACTGAGCTACGGGACCCCCAATACAGTGCTTAAAGTGTGGGGGGAAATAAGTGCCTGGACGCCACTTACCTATCCAAAAGAAGTGCCCGGACGACCAATACATTTCCAAGCTGTGCTGGCCAATAAGTGCCAGGACGGCATTCAGATTTTTAAATAAGTGTATGGACGCCGTCCATGACCGTCCAGCCACACTTTAAGACATTAGTGCGTTTGCTCGTTCATTCTTTCGTTCATTCCAGGGGCGGATCCAGTGGGCCAATCCGGCCATGCCCCTTTTGAAAAGTTCATAGGACGTTTCAACAAGCATTAAATCAATGCAGCGAGAGAGGAAACAAGTAGGATACGACGACTACATAGGTCATAGTACAATTATTTTGGAAGGGATAATTGGTCTATTTTCCAGACATATCGCCCAAACGAACGACTAAAAAAGGTTATCAGATTTTTTCTCACAAAGATCACCGAAAATTTTGATCCCCTTCGAAAATATCTGTATTCACCTCTGGTTCATTCTGTTCCACATTAATACCTACCGTGGCTCAAGCCCTGGTTTCTAGAAATTATTTGATTCAGCGTAAACGCCTCCAGAAATTTCGATTTCTCACTACATTCTCTCTCTCTCTGTCTCTCTGTCTCTCTCTCTCTCTCTCTCTCTCTCTCTCTCTCTCTCTCTCTCTCTCTCTCTTTCTCTCTCGTGTTACATTTACATTTACTTTCTTTTGCAGCGGTCTTCGACTGCTATCTCTTACACTATAATTATGTACATGTCAATGCCGAGCTTTCTCGGTCGCTGGCCATTCCACCTGGAATTAGCTTCCTGTGGCATATGGCATACTGTCCTAATATCATCCAAGTTTGGATCAGAAGCGCTTCTGAGTAGCTATTTAAGGGTTCCTAGTAAATAAATAATACATTATTACGCTAAGAACTTGTTAGATTTTTACCGAGGCCATTTTGTCCATTCAGCGAGGCAGAGGTTACAGACATTTGAATGGGTACAGTTGAAACATACTCACCTTGTCACCTTGTGCTGTCAGCTCGTAGAGCTCTAGCGATCATCCTGACACACATTCTCCATTGTTCTCTGTTCGCAGACAAGTCCCTCAGTTCTTCCAAATTCATGCCAGTTATGTCGTGTATCTCGTCCATCCATTTCATCCTTGGTCTGCCGAGTCTTCTCCTTCCCTCACCGCAAGCCAGCATTATTTCCTTCTCCAAACCATCAGATCGCATTGCATGCCCGAAGAATCTTAGCTTCAATCTTGTCGCGAGTTGTTTTAACGACTCTTCGTTTTCCAATCCTATCTCCATTCCTATAGATTCGTTCGTTCTTTTCTCTGTCCAAGATATTCTCAACATCTTCCTAAATCCACATTTCGCATGCGTTTATCTTTTTCTCCATATTCTTTGTCTTTGTCCATGTCTCGCAGCCATATAATATCGTAGGGAAGATTAGTGCTCTCACGAGCCTCTTTTTAGTGGTGTCACGACAACTCGTCTACCGACAACTCGTCTAACGACAAGTGGTCTCCGGACAATTCGTCTACGACAACTGGTCTACAGACAGATCCAGATACAGATCCAGCGCTTGAGAAATGGAAGCTGGATGAAAGTTTTTACGGGTGAAATGGAGGCTGGATTGATGAAAAAAACGCAAGAGAAATGGAATCTGGATGATGGCTCTTTTACAGGTGAAATAGAAACTGGATTGACGGAAATAACGTATGAGAAACAAAAGCTGGATGAAAGTATTTCTTGATTTGAAATAGAAGCTGGATTGATGAAAAACGCTTAAGTAATGGAAGCGGGATAAGGGTATTGTTTTATAACTGAAATAGAAGCTGGATTGACGAAAATAACCGGTGAGAAATAGAAGCTGGATGAAGGTATTTTTAGATCTGAAATATAAGCTGGATGCATGTCGAAATACATGAATAAAATCATCGATCCAGCTTCCATTTAAGCTAAGAAACCAATTTCATAAATCCAGCTTCTATTTCACCAATACTATTCGTCTGTAGACCAGTTGTCGTTAGACCAATTGTCCGGAGACGAGTTGTCGGTAGACGAGTTGTCGGTAGACCAGTTGTCGTGGAACCCTTTTTAGTATCTAAACTTACATGTTTGTCCTTTCATATCCTTTCCAGTCCAATCATTGCGGTTTTCCCTATCGCTATCCTTCGTTTTATTTCTGGATCACATTTTCCATCTTTTTCGATCAGCGATCCCAAGAATATGAAGCTTTTTACCACCTCTATTTCCTCTCCATCTATCTCAAAACTAATCCAATTTGCTGTTGTCATGACCTTTGTCTTGCTTATGTTGAAGTATAAGCCGGCTTTTTCACTTTCCCTCCTCGCCCTTCTCATCAGTTCTACCAGATCAACTTTCTTTTTTGCCATTAATGTTGTGTCATCAGCATATCTAAGATTATTCAGTGTTTTCCCAGCAATTTTTACTCCCTCAGTTGCCCCTTCTAATTCCGCATTTCTCATTATTCTTTCCGCATACAAATTAAAAAGGAATGGGGACAAGATGCATCCCTGCCTCACCCCTTTCTTGATTTTGAATTTGTCAGTGTCTCCATATTCAGTTCTTATCTCCGCCATCTGGTTTTCATACAGTCCCTTTAGGCTTTAGCAACAGTATCAGGTGTTTTGGTATTCCCATCTCCAACAGGGTTTTCCACATTAAATCATGATTGATGCAATCGAATGCTTTACTTGAAACATACGCTATATAATAGCCGATGTGCAATAAAGGCAAGCTGTAATGATCGATAGACAGGCTTGAGTCCCAAAGACGACATCGCAGGTGGTTGGCTTGATTGACAATAATAACAATGACGATTTCTCTGGCGCCGTTACAAGGACAAGCTTGGGCCCATAGACAATATCTTGTAGCCTATCTTAATTAAACGCGAAAAGACTATGAACAAAACAGTAGGCCTATATTATACGAAAGCACAACCACTCTCTCTCCCCATTCTCTCTCCTTTTTCCCACTTTCTCCTCGTCCTCACTTTCTCATTCTCTTTCTCTTGTCTTTCGCTTACACCCACACGCACGCACACACGCACACACAAACCCACACACGCACACACACACACACACTCTCTCTTTCTCTCAATGTTACTTCAATCGTTGATCTAAAGCGTAGCTATATCGCATTCAATCACAATTAAGTAGGCTACTTCTTTACTCATCATTCCTGCTTTACCGTCTCTTCTAGCCCAACAGTAATTTTCTATACAGATCCGTTCATCAGCTGTCTGTCTGTCTGTCTGACTGTCTGTCTGTCTGTCTGTCTGTCTGTCTGTCTGTCTGTCTGTCTGTCTGTCTGTCTGTCTGTTATCTCTCGTGGCCTTCCATCGCGAACGTAGCCAATATTATAAGAGATATCTTCACAGTCCTGATTCTCAACCACATACATTGCGGTTTGTTCGAACCCATTATGGTTATTATGAAATTGACGAACCAAATCAAGCATATTTTCAAATAGAACAATGCCCAAAAAGGCGCCATATAAATGTCTGCACACGTGACCATGTTCAATTCTTCCGCATGCAACCACGATAAACGGAATAATCCTCAAGTTGCTATGCGTCTGTAGCGTGGACGTCAATGTCACTAAATTCGAGAAATATTTATTGTTTTGGAAAACATTTGCGAAATTCGAATCCAAAAAACAATTAATTTGCCTTATCTGACATTGCTTTGACTTTGCAAAATAATATGCTCATAAAATTCAGCTTATCATTTCTGTCACAACACTTCCATTCAGAAAAATCGGAAGTTAAAACTTATTTACCATGATGGACACCGGAATAGATGGAATGTTTGCGCAGATGTTCTTGACTCAGACGCAAGAAGTCAGAGATTCTCCGGCACTACAGTCAATCATAAACCCTATATAAAGTCCGTCATAGTCTACGCTATTTAGTTGCTCGTGAAAAGTCAGCCTATCGTTGTGTGACGGGCAGATGAGCATTTCCTGCTTCCTGCTTCTTGAGACTCGGTTCGGACGACTTCGCTTTGAAACGCACTGGTTATACATTTGAGAGATTAAATTCCAGTCTTCTTATTTATCATTGCTTTTCTCTAAGGATCATAATTACGATCCATTGCACTTTAATTGTTTACAGAAGCTTTGTTCAGGAATGACCAATCATAGCATTAAATTATGATTATTTCTACTTATGATTGTACATTTCGCCAGAGTTAAATAATATCCCTCCTTTTCCAAAAAACAATACGATAAGGTTTGGAGTAGGCCTAAGACCCTAAGTGGTCGTCATCACTGTTACAATTAGCATTTTTATGTCGCTGGTGTCGCGTGACAGATTGTCCCCCTACAAGTCTTCCCTGGAGACTTTATTTCGAAACAGAATAAATAAATTATTTATTCTGTTTCGAAATAAAGTCTCCCGGTGTAAAGGTTTCAAATTACACCCTCCTAAACATTACCCCTGCAAACTGTAAATTGCATCAATCATCGCATTTATTGCACTAAAAATATTTAAAAAATCACCCCGCTTCTTGTTTTGGTTTGAAGATTTTCATCCATCATCCCACTTCGTGGTTTGTTATCATTAAAGAATGATGTGAACCTCTCTGCTGAGTTAAAAAAAAAGATATTTGAAAAAGGCCTTGAAAATTAGTTGTGGCCCTGGGCCTCCAATTCCTGTCCGAGGCCCTGGTTATCAATATTTTCATCTGTAGCTAAAATACTAATCGCCGCTGAAGTTACAATGGAGAAAATGGCTTCGAGGCTATTATTTTTTTCGGATAAAAAATTGATAACATACCACGAAGTGCGATGAAGGATGAAAATCTTCAGACCAAAACAAGAAGCGGGATGATTTTTCTGATTTTCTTAGTGCAACAAAGACGATGATTGAGAAAAATCTAGTGTCCGGGGGGTAAATCTGAAACCGGTTTCAAGTTACCGGGGGTAATGTTTAGGAGAGGGTAATTTGAAACCTTTACACCGGGTTGGGCTGTGTGGGGGCGGTGTGCGGGGTACAGGAGTGGTGTGGGGCCCGATGGAAGAGGGCGGGTGAGAAGGGCGGAGTGGGAGCTCAGAGAGTGGCAAGGCGCGTGGGATAGACCTGGGAGTCGACCCCAATAAGTCGACCCCAGTCGACTTGGTCATCCCAAGTCGGGTCGGGTCGTTTCTGCTCACCGCAACTGACCCCAAGTCGAATTTTGTAGAGATAAGTCACTTGAAGTTGTTTTTACCACAAGTCGACTTAAACCGACTTGAGCCCCAAACATTGTTAAATTTCATTTCAAACCAATGATCGTGACAACATTTATGCAGCTTTTGTAGCCTAGTGTGTTTACAAGAATGAATGACGCCTTTGCTAAGCAGAGACTTAGCTTACTTAGCCGGTAGACAATTATTATGCACAGACTGCGTTTCTATTCATAAAATTATAATTTGTTATTCCATGTTAAAACGTCACGCCTAGGCTTGCGCTTAATTCAAATGGCGAAGCAAAATGTTACTAAAATATTAGCACGTGTGCTTATCAGGACATGAACATAAACATGAGCAAATCAGCGAACTTCTATTATAGTGGTCAGTGAATTCGGCGCAAAGAAAGCTGGATCTACAAGGCCTATCGATAGTTTGGCGCTACTTTGGTACGCTGCATTTGCAGTTGACTGCAGACGGAAAAACTATTGTATAGGCATATACGGGCCAATTGAACAATGAAAGACTTTACTGTCAGTAAGTAGGCCTAATTAAGCTACTAAAGTAGTAGCCTACTACCTTATGACGTGCTTGCAATGCTATTTGCTAAGTTGCGGAATGATGTTAGTGGCCGAATAATTATTATGAAAACAGAATTTACAAATTTAATTGGGCCTATCATAACACGCCATTCAGTGCAACCAGTCCGCGGTCCCCATTTTATCCTAGACCTTGCGCCTTTTACAAATTTATTTTGTATTAATATTAAGAATAATATTAATGATGAGTGTAATCTGAATAATCACAGACAATGGACAAGCTCGAATTCATAATATAGGCCTAATAATTTGCCGTCGCATTGTCTAGGCTACTGGATGGCCCAAAGCAGTACAAAACTATTCAAACTGAGACACAAACAGCCTGAAATGGGTTTAATAAAACTTTAACAAATTCATACTTCAATTAAGTGTTGAGGCCTCATTACTTATTGGCAGGCCTAAATGAAATTAATGCTTGCAGGAAAAATTGGCTTGACTTCTTGCATTAGTAGCCGTACATGTACGTATACACCTAGGCTAATGGTTAGGCTATTGCCATGTCAGAAGTCGACTTCAAGTCGGAAGTCGATTGTTTTTCTGCCAAGTCGGGTCAAGTCGTTTTGACGCCGAGAAGTCGACTTCAAGTCGACCTCAAGTCACTTTAGGGTCAAGTGGGGTCAGATTAACTGACCAAAGTCACTCCCAGGTCTAGCGTGGGAGGTGAAAAATCGAAATTTCCCGGGCAACGCCGGCTAATTCAGCTAGTTACATAGTCTATATATCCTACTGACGCAAGAACTCCGTTGATACGCCCATGCAGATCAAAAGGGTAATTATACCGCAAACGCGTTTTAACTAAGATCAGGGAGTTCAAAACAAGTCCCTCGAAAGGGGATGTGAGTGAACGACAGGCAGTGCTGCACGCACACAGACAGTGATACAGGCAGGTGTAGAATTCATAAGTCGGATCTGTAGATAAGGATGAGGAACTGAATCCTGGCAGGAGTGCTATAGAGTGCCAGCCTTCTGCATACCTCGGATCCGGATGGTCCGGCCAAGAGGATGAACAAATTGTAGGAGCTTGAATATGAATTCCTCTGAGTTCACGCATAGTACCAAGCCGTTTTTATAGACTTTCATTAAACCTATCTAAAACTAATTATATCATATTTTGCTCAAATAAAAAACCAATACCTATAACAAATAATGAGCTGCTTATTGACAACAAAGCTATTCCTCAAGTTTACACGACAAAATTTCTTGGCGTTCATATTGATCAGCACCTAAAATGGAAAGTCCATATAGACGAAATAAGTAAAAAAAATTCAACAAGCATAGGCATTATTAAGAGAGTCTCTTACTTGCTTCCCTCTCATGTGCTTATCAATCTATATTTCACCCTAGTCTATCCATACCTTACTTACTCTAATTTAATTTGGACTTCAACCTATGATACCCATCTCCATGTTTTAAGGACCTTGCAAAAAAAGCCATACGAGTTATCACTAAATCCACTGTTAACTGTCATACTGGTCCCCTATTTGCTGAGCATAAACTCCTAAATATTAAGCAGATTAGATTTGAACAGACATCTCAATTTATGTATCAATACATCAATAACCTCCTCCCTTCTTCCTTTGCATCTTACTTCTCTCCTGCATTGCATCCTGGACCCACTAGAGGTAATAGAGACTTCAGTATTATTTTTGCAAAAACAAATGTTCGGAAATTTTCCATTAAATTCCAAGGCCCTGTCATATGGAATAAAATTCCGATTCACATTCGTAAGGCTACTAACTTAACTCACTTTAAACACCTGTTACGTGTGTATACATTAGGCTATGTAATGTTTTCTGTTAATAGCATGAGGGGTTACCCATGCTAATGCTGATTTATTTGATTGTTTGATTGCTTTTGGTTTTTTTTTGTTCTTTCTCTGAGTTTTTCATGTAGTGTTAACTACATTTTTTATGATAATTTTTTTCTTTCCCTAGTTAAGTAATATCTCTGCATTCCAATACTCCCTTCAGCTTTCACTTTCTCACTTCACTTTGTTAATTAGGCCCCTGCTTAGCGGGACTTGTCCCTTTTGGTGTGCCTATTTGCTCCCTCACTCTTATAATACCTATTCACTTTGAGTATTTTCTTTTTGCGAATTATGTCTATACTTTGTTAAACGTACAAGTACAATTGAATTGATGGGATCAATAAAAATATGTCTATGTCTATGTCTAGCGCAATTTCAATTCGGAGATGCAGATTCAAAAAATGCGCTTAGCTTTCCTTAGGTAGGCCTACCTAGTAGGGGAGGTCTCTCACCCGTTGTCTACTCCATGTTGTGAAAGAATATGGAAATCGAGATAAAATTCCAATTTTGTTTCTGAAATTTGGAAGAAGTATTTTTGGTGTTGGTCTTCCTAAACACCGAGGAATTTATTTTGAGTCAACTCTCGTATCAGGAACACCGACTAAATACGCAGATTAGGGCATTCGTGAATATGTGTGACAAATTTAAAGTTAGCCTACACTTTACAGAGGAAGGAAATGAACAGAATATGAGCAAAAATATATTATACCTTTGCTGATTACTTTCTTGTTTGTCATAATGGTTTTAGGTCCTGATTCCTTGAACAGAATGGTCTTCTTTTTGGCTGCGATGTTGGTTGTTTCTTCCTACGTCGATTCATCAGCTGCCAACAGAGAACCGTGGAAAACCGTTCCTCTTCCTGGAGATGTTGAACCAGTCCGTTACGAACTCTGCATTACACCAAGGGTTGACAGCAATGAATCAATTTTCAGCGGCCAAGCCCTTATCCACATGAAAGTGCATAGACAGACAAACTTCATCATGCTTCATTCGAAACAATTGAAGATCCACCATTGGCGACTTCTCGACAGGAAACACAAAGAGATCAGACGAGTGAAGCACTTCGAGTACGTGGAAAACGATTACTTGGTGTTTCAGACCGTGCTTCCTCTGCCCGATAGAGTCATGTTGGAATTGGCATTCGATGGGAAAATGGCCAACATAGGACTAAACCATCACTCCAACGACAAAGTTCGTGGGCTTTACAAGATCGCTTACGTTCACAAGATGACTGGTAAACAGAGGTCAGTAATAGAAACACCGGTAGATGGGTAACTGTCTTGGATTACTCGCTGCAGAGAGTGACAAACTTTATTAAAATAGAATAAAATGTCTAAGAACCGCAGAATAACATAACAAGAACATAGTATAACACATCATAAATCAAGAACCATCCATCCATTAATGATGATTGTAGGCTACAGTAGACAACAGATACCATGCAGAAACACCTTGAAAGTGAAAAAATGCCAAAAACCTCTCTGTTATGTCTGTAATGACTAAATTACCCATTAAATTAATTTTAATTTAAGCGTTCCAAATGTTCCAGGTGCTCTAAAACCAAAGCAAACAAAATTATCTAGTAGGAATAAACATACATGTTAATGTCATTGTTTTAAACAAAGCAGTTTGAAGTTATTTTTGCAAAAATAAATACACGCGGAAGTGACTTTTTCAACTTTACATTTATTTAATTTTAGCCCATCTACCGGTGTTTCTATTACTGACCTCTGCTTACAGGTCATCTTGTCATTTATTTATTTTTGCGATTTAACTTCCAACTACTTGGTTTAGAACAATGACATTAACATATACACCGTGATTCAAAAAAAGTAAGCCAAATTGTTTTTCATATATCTCCAATGCCTGATAACATATCACGCTAACATTTTCCAAATATTTAGAGAATTGGACCAAGAATATGATTCCAAAATTTCATGAGATAAAGTTGAACGGATAAAAAGATATGTATCTTTCAACTTCATATGCCGAAATTTCAGTTTACATGCAATTTTCTGTTAGATTCAATAAAATGCGAGTCAAACGTTTTCAGTATCTTTATGGCCTGATAATTAATCATAGTAAAATTTTCCCATTATTTAGAGAATTGAATCAAGAATGGGATTCCAAAATATCAAGTCATAAATTTGAACGGATAGAAAGATATGAATATTTCAACTTCATCTCCCGAAACTTCAGTTTTCAGCAAGTCTGTTATGGCGTTCTTTGCGGTTTCGACGCTTGATAGTTCCCAATTTTGGTCTTCAGTGACCCTGGAGTAAAAATTAATGGATCCTATTATCGCGACGTTCTGCTGCCACAGCATCCTCTATCTGTAATCAGAAATCTAGTCCCCAGAAGCCTGGGTTTTTTCAACAGGACAGTGCCCCAGCCCATAGAGCCAAGGAAACCATTGAAATGCTGACAAGAGAGACGCCAGACTTCATTTCTCCCACATTATGGCCTCCGAACAGCCCAGATTTAAATCCTGTCGACCATAAAGTGTGGAGCTTGATGCAAGACCGAGTAGACAACAATCCATGGTATAAACGATCTGATGTAGCGCTTGATGGAAGTGTGAGATGACCTGGACCAGCGGATAATCGACGATGCTGTTGCCCAATGGCGCCAGCGCCTCCAGGCTTGCGTGCAAGCAGGAGGAGGACATTTTGAGCATCTTATTTAATTAAACAATCAAACCAAACTGTGGGAAACATGTTGTTATTCAATTCTCTACATATCTGGAAAATTTTAGCATGATTAGTCATCAGGCATTAGAGATATAAGAAAAACAGTTTGACTTACATTTTATTGAATCTAACAGAAAATTGCTTGTAAACTGAAAATTCGGCATATGAAGTTGAAAGATACATATCTTTTTATCCGTTCAACTTTATCTCATGAAATCTTGGAATCATATTCTTGGTCCAATTCTCTAAATATTTGGAAAATTTTAGCGTGATATGTTATCAGGCATTGGAGATATTTGAAAAACATTTTGGCTTACTTTTTTTTGAATCACGGTGTATGTTTATTCCTACTAGATAATTTCATTTGCTTTGGTTTGCTTAGAACATTTGGAACACTTAAGAACCTGATATGATGGTTCTCTGCCTAAAGGCAGGTTCATTGGCTTTACGCCCCTGGGGATGAGATGAGAGGGGTTTCCCGTTGCCTTCCCCATAGACAATGATGGGTAAGCAACTTGCCCAAGATCGCTCCGCAGGAACTTGCGCCTCTGCGTTCCACACGTGCTACCCCGAGATATCTAAATCTCTGAATGTCAACTCCCAGTCCGGGGCTTGAACCGCAGTCCGTTGCAACCAACAGACGTATGCCGCTCTCGCTTACCGGTGTAGCTAACTAGGCCACTTAAGAACACTTGGGTTCACTAAACAAATTCGAATTGCCTCGGTCTGAACATTGCTTATGACACTTAAAGCAATTAGAGTCAATTTAAATTTTGATTGCAGCATAAATTTTTCGATTATGCGCATTTTTCAATAATTGGGATGGAATGGTTCTTCCCCCATATAGTCTATACCGGTGTATTCCATCCCGGGGATATATTGATTCATCCCCTGGATAGCTTTAAGGGGAATAGAATATCCCCTCGACACCTGCCTTCCCCTCGCGACTTGACTTTTAACTCATTTCTTGTCTCCTCTGTTTTTCCCTTGCCCAGGTTGCGCCCGCCCTGTATTGGGGTAGATCTATAGTATATAGGCTATAGAATTCCGTGCCAATGGCTCCCATGTTTTTTATCAGAATAATAATTGACCTCGTCTCCGAATTTCAAACTGCGAAACTGTAATCGTTCATTTGTTTAAAGCCTCTGTCAACGACGGTTAACATCAGACGACTTTAAAATGAAGCCAGCTACGGAACGAAGTGGAAGAAAAAGCGATGGAATGTAGCCTATAGGCTAGATGGAATAGCCTATCGAGAGAGTGACGAATGATTATTCCATCAATGGGGATAGGCTGCTGAGTCATGATGCAGATGCCCAGCGCTGTCTGAAGTGTGCGTCCCCTGATGATCGCTTGAGAAGTTTTGGGCTAATTAATGCGTCTTGCATTTCTTTGGGTGAACAGTTGGTTGGCGGCGACCGATCTCCATCCAGGTTCTGCACGCCTCGTTTTTCCTTGTTTCGATGAACCGCGATTCAAACCGAGATTTAACATCACCGTTTACCATAAGAAGAGGCTCACTGCGTTGTCAAACATGCCGTCAACTGTAAGTTACAACGATTGTAGGCCTATATGCTTAGGCCGCATGGCGAACGTAAACCGCGTTTCGGTTCTATCATTGTGGGGCGCGGTGGTGTAGTGGTGGCGTCGTTGCCTTGAAGCCGGAAGGTTCGAGGTTCGAATCCACCTCGCCGCGTAGGGACCTTGGGCAAGTCCTTCACTCGCAATTGCTCAGCGCTTCGGCGTGAAACTCCGATGCAGTGTCCACTCTGCAGTCGGGAGCGCCTCTGTGTAGTGAGCTTGAAGGGGCGCTATAACAAGTGCACATACAAACAAACAAACATTAATTTACTACTGCTGCTAATAATAATAATGATCTTCGTTTAGTTTCAAACGGACACAACGCAGTGCATGAGCGGAAACTTGGGGGGACAGAGGAGACGTACCCCGCAATGTTTGTGTTGGGGGACCGTCCATGCATTTGCCCCTCCCCATCGTTCGGTCTCATCTAACTTCTAGACCAAGTGTCTGCCTATGACGCAGTGTGATTACATTGATACTACTTTGCAAACGCATAGCCTACTACTGTGAACAGATGATCACAAGTTGTTACAGGAATCAAATTTCACTGTCGACAGCCACACAAGGCGCTCTTCTTGTCCTGCTCAGCGCACCCATCACCATCCGCCGAATAAAAGGTTGAGTGGACCTTTGACATAAATAATGTGCGCATATGTGTATGTTAGCTGATAACTGAAAACAGACTTAACAGAGTGAACCGTCCGAAGGCTGAGAGTCTGATTTGTCAGTTCGTTTTCTCGCATTAAGCATATATTGTAATCTATAGCCTACGTTTCGTCTTCTAATTTAAGAGCCTTCTTTGGAGACTGCGCTATTAACTTCTCGTTCTAATATGTCACTCATGACATTTCGTTCCCAACAGAAAACTATTATTAAAGTTTTTCTGACTAATATTTAGAGAGCTCTTTAGGAGAGCCCTTCTGAGTAGACACAACGATCGTGTAGGCCTATAAGCTGGTTCCCTGCGCTTGGCCTTCGGGTGTCGCTTTAGAAATTCGGAGATTAACCTACGACTACGATTTCCGCCTTTGGAAAATCAGTTTCTGAATTTTGATCTGAATAACGACTTTGCTTTTATGTCACCACTGGCTGATGCCTTATGCGGACTAAACTTGCGCTACAGGAATGAGTAATTAATAATGATTCTTCACACGGCCAAGAACATCACGACTCAGTCTGATTAATTATCTTTCTGGTAGGGCCGACACAACGTCAGCTCAAATTGGGTTAAAACAACGTTCAAATTATCACCGAGGATGAACAGCCATCTTGTCTGTTTCACTGTCAGCGAATTTGGTTTCAAGAACACGACCGTTAATGAAACGGAGGTAAAACGCAAAAATATATCTATCTTCCTCATGCATTAGAAAAAATATCAGTTACAAAAATTTAATAGCTAACCATACTTTTAAACTCTTCCTTTAGACACCCCTTTGACTCTCTGCTTGTATTTGATTTTGTCTGCATTGTAACGGGTTACGGTTTTTCATCCCGATTAGCTAGGTAGGAGCCTAAGCGTTAGACTATAATCGATTTATGATTAAACTACATCATAATTGGGCCTACACCAGAAGCAAAATATCGTTGATAAGTTAGCGTGCTTGGCTGCCAAAAACATGATAGGTCGGATTCAAAATAATTGCTATAAGAAAGATATATAGACCATTCAATTGATGCGAGGTTTTATGTTCAATCATTGTCTTCTATAATAGTGAAATTATTGGTCACGATGAGAAGTGCACACTAGCCTAACGGTGAGCGAACATTTTTAGCGAAACTCAGAACTCTAGGAGGCGCTTTGCATGTGCCTGTCAGTCCTCAGTGAGAAAACTTCAATGGTTTTCTCGAAATCTTCGTTTCGCTTGTTCGTTTTATTGTCTATGTGACGGAATCATTAATTACAATTCATATAATAATTGTCGGAACGGATGATAACAAGTTATTACGAGAGTCAAATTTAACTGTCGGCAGCCATGCAAGGTGTCCATAGAGTCCTACTACCCAATTTGCTAATGCCATCTGCCGACTAGAAGGTTGAATGGACATTTGGGTGGTTAGCGGGAAGCGGTCCCGCATCCGTGCTCTGTTCGTGCCATAGTGGTTACCATTACCCCAAACCTTCCCCCGACTTCATTCAGGAATTTGATGCAACCGATGAGAGGATTAGACGTGTGTTTCTTTTTCGATGTGCAGTGAGCAAGTTGCTAGCTGCGTTATGACGCCGTGCTATCATTGCACTCCCCTTTATCTGGACTTTGGATTTTGGGGTGGCGGAGTAACGTCAATGTTCAGCTCTGCGCAGTGATCTTGCCTCCAAGGTGTCACCGATCATAATAAGACCTTTAAAACAGTAAGGTACTATACTGTACCTGTCCTGGGCACGACGTTAAACTGCATCCATCCTCCGCCAAAGGGAACCAACAACTTCCCTGTGCCGGTCCTAAGTCCGGACAAAGGAGGAAGGTTTGCCAGAATGGGTGGCGATACGCTAGCAGTAAAAGACCAAGACGATTGAAATCCGCAAAAACCACGACACAAGTGACAGAGCGACCCAGATGCTTCAAGGTGTCATGATGTGGAGCAGACATGCACAGGCCGGTCAGGACAGACCAGTCGAGAGAGTCAGAGGAGAGCGTGGGACACATACGGGTATTGACCCAGGTTGTCCTTCATGCCTCTCTCCCAATATTCTCTTCAATCAGACAAGGTGGTCTAGCTGCTCCAAAATGTGAATGGCATGGAGCAGACCTGCTGACCGGACCTGTTGAAGCTGTGCAGTATGACGCGAGACAGACTCAGACAGAGAGTGGCGTCGGACTCTTACGGGCATTGAGCCCAATGGTATTGATAATGATAATGATAGTGATAGACTATGCTGTCGATGAAGTGCCTGTCTGGTGCCAACGCTAAGAATGAGGTTCCCAACATTGTCTTCATAACAGCGATCAAAGCTCTTCACTTTTCAAATACGATGTTTCTACCTGACATGTCCTTGATCAACTTGTCGTGGCATCGCAACTTACCAACTCGAATAAATACTTAGCCTAAACAAAAATTAAATAGTTAGGCCCATTAATTTTTCAAATATATTATTGTATATAGCCAACTTGATTTTTCTGCGCGACATAACTCGATCATTATATAATTACTCAATCAATTTCATTGTCTGCTCAAAGTATCGTATATGGGCTAGACGGGATCGTTTGAGCGAATTGGACTACGCGTTGAATGTGACTACAACTATCCAGCAATTCCTGTTTCAAGAGCTTGGACCACCATCTCTACTCGAGAAACTTGGTGAGTATCTGGTGTGATGTCAGTCATGCGATTTTATTTAAGAAGCATAGTCAATTTTACAAAGAATGGAAATACCTCTTGCATTCGAGGGTTCCTCTTAGCAACAAAACTAAGATCAGTAGTAGTTGTGATATACTTGCGATATGGCGCTAGGCAATATCCGCACCTAATAATAATGTAGCTCATACGTCACTGGCGGTCAGACTCGGGGAATGCGAACTCTGTGAGCAACGCGCATGACCGGACATGGCGGACATGACACTTGAATAACAGAACCACTAGTTAGACAGTTCGTCTTTCTTTATTACATTGGTATTTCAGTTATAGCTAGTAAAATAATAAACTAACTGGTCAACAGTTTATTACAGTTTATTACATGGCGTCGTGAACTTAACGAACTTGGTGAGTGCAACATTGCGTCTTGTTTTGTTCATCTGAAGTCACGTGGGTTACATCGTTCAGCATGGAGACCGCTTTTCTCCGTCCTTCGCCCCTGCAACTCGACTCTACCAATCTCGAGTTGGAATGGAAAACATTCTTCCAAAAATTTGAGATTTTTCTGCTGGCCTCAGGGTCGGAAGGCAAATCCGGCGAAACTCGTCTGGCAATGTTGCTTAATTTTGCTGGCGATGAAGCGTTAAAACTGTACAACACCTTTACGTACGACAACTCAGATGATGCAAAGAACTTTGAGACTGTTGTCGGTAAATTTAGAGCGTACTGCCTCCCGCGAAAAAACACTGTATACGAGAGATTCCTGTTCTGGCAGCTAACACAGCAGCCTGGCGAATCAGTTGACTCCTTTGCCACCACCCTGCGCATCAAAGCATCGTCTTGCGATTTCGGCGACCAGTTGGAGTCAATGATTCGAGATCGGATAGTCCTTGGGCATCCTGTCAGACAAACCCAGGAGCGGCTTTTGCGTGAAACGGATTTGACGTTGCGGAAGGCACTTGACATCTGTAGGGCCTCAGAGTCAACACGGGACCAAATCCTACACATTTCGGGTGAGTCAGCGTCCGTCGGTTATGTCAGCGGTAGAGAGCGGAAGCCCCAGGGTGCATTCAGGCATTCATTCAGCGGCGATACTAACACTAGCTGTGGCAACTGTGGCGGAAGTCACCCTCCGAAGTCCTGTCCCGCCTTTGGGCGACAATGCAATGCCTGCTCAAAACCAAATCACTTCGCGGCGCAGTGCCGGTCAACCCATGGGGCAAGAGGTAAATCAAGATCTCATAGGCAGTCACCCTCTTCCTCCTCTTCCGTCCATGACGTAGCAGTCGAAACAACAGAACCGAAACCTCTGTTCATCTCTACATGCAACCTGAGCACCAGTAAAAACACATGTTGGTACAGAGAGTTCGACGTTCAGGGAACACTAATCAGATGCAAGCTTGACAGCGGTGCTGAGGCGAATGTGATGTCCGCGGCAGTATTTTCCATGATCAAGAACCCGCCCATCCTTCGCTCTACATCAGTCGTGCTTACAGCTTACAACAACACAATCATGAAACCCATGGGTGTCGCCACCATGTGTTTGAAATTCAGAGGGCAGGAACATTCAGTTGAGTTCCTCATCGTGAAGCACAGAGCCGCCACCTTGCTTGGCCTTCCCACATGTGTACAACTGGACATATTGAGGCTGGTTGATGGGATCAACCTTCAACCACCCACCACCCTCTTGGCAGAATACGCGGATATTTTCGACGGACTGGGATGCCTTCCTGGTGAGTATCACATCACCGTTGATCCGTCCGTGGCTCCAGTGATCCATTCTCCACGCCGTGTTCCACTGTCTCTACAGCCAAAGCTCAAGCGCCAACTTGACAGCATGGTGCAGGCTGGAGTTCTCATCAAGCGCGATGAGCCAACTGACTGGGTGAGTAGCCTATTGCTGGTTGAGAAGAAAGACGGTTCTCTTCGTCTCTGTCTTGATCCACGAGATCTCAATCGAGCCATAAAGCGAGAGCATTATGCAATACCGACTAGCGATGACATCACTGCTCGTCTGCATGGGAAGACCATTTTCACCATCATCGATATGAAAGACGGATTTTGGCAAGTCAAACTCGATGAACCTAGCTCCCGACTGTGCACGTTCAACACTCCCTTTGGTCGATACTCGTTCATCCGCCTTCCATTCGGCATCTCCTCCGCACCGGAAGTGTTCCAGAAGCGCACCAGTGCGATCTTTGGGGACATCCAAAATGTTCACGTTGTCTTTGATGACTTGATCATTGCAGCGAGTGATGACCTAGAGCATGATCGAACACTATCTCTAGTGCTCGAGCGTGCTCGACAGTTTCACGTTCGGTTTAACAAAGATAAAGTGCAGTTTAAGGTTAGCCAGGTAAAGTACTTGGGTCACATTGTGTCTGAGAAGGGACTCAGCGCTGACCCGGACAAGGTGATGGCAATCATCGACATGCCTCGCCCGTGTGATAAGCAAGACCTTATGCGATTTATCGGCATGCTGACATATCTATCAAAGTTCATGCCCAACTTCTCATCAGCAACACAGCCACTCCGCGCTCTACTTCAAAAAGACATGCCTTGGCTCTGGACATCTCATCATGAGTCCACGTTTCAGGCACTGAAGCAGCAAATTGCTTCGGCTCCAGTGTTGTGTTTCTTTACTACGTCACGCCCAGTGGTCATCCAAACAGATGCCTCTTCGACAGGGTTGGGTTCCTGTCTCCTTCAAGACGGACGCCCAGTTGCATTCGCCTCTCGTGCCCTGACCGATGCTGAGACTCGCTATGCGCAGATCGAGAAGGAACTGTTGGCAATCGTGTTTGCGTGCGAGAAGTTTTATCAATACATCTACGGCCAGGAAACAGTCATCCAAAGCGATCACAAACCGCTTGAGGCCATTTTCCGCAAATCCATCAGCACTACCACCCCTCGATTGCAGCGAATGCTTCTACGTCTACTAAAGTTTCAACTTCATATTGAATACGTTCCTGGAAAACACATGCACCTGGCTGATACCCTTTCACGCGCATACCTCAATGCCCTCCCTACTGCTACAGAGCGTGAAATCAGCGAAGACATTGAGGTCACGGTGCACACAATCGTTCACAGTCTACCTATCAGCGACCGTATGCTCACGGTGTTTCGAGAAGCTTTCAAACAGGATTCCGTTCTGTCGAAGCTGCTTCATTTATTGACCATTGGTGGCATCAAGGGCAAGTCTGCATTACCGCCAGAGTTGCAACCCTATGCTAAGACAGCCTCAGATATCTATGAAGCTGATGGAATTCTCCTCCTAGACAACAAAGTCATTGTTCCTAGTGCGCTGCGTCGAGACATGCTCCTCCGCATTCACGAAGGGCATTTGGGTATGGACAAATGCAAGGCCCTGGCCAGGACAACGCTATACTGGCCGGGCATGTCACGTGATATTGAGAATATGGTGGCGCGCTGTGCTATTTGTAATGCTCATCATCGCCAACAACAGGCCGAACCGCTCTTGCCACATCCCGTCCCACAGCGCCCATGGCAGAAGGTGGGTGCGGACATCTTCACGTTGTATGGAAAGGATTACCTCTTAGTTGTGGACTATTACTCGAAATTTCCTGAGGTGTGTCATCTCGATGGCAAGACCGCCTCCGTCGTCATCGTTAAACTGAAATCAATCTTTGCCCGTCACGGTATTCCGGAAGAGTTGGTGGCTGATAACATGCCGTTCGCCAGCGGTGCAATGAAGAGTTTTGCAGACGAGTGGAACTTTACTGTCACCACCTCAAGTCCTCACTATCCTCAATCAAACGGGCAGTCTGAGCGTGCTATCCAGACAGTTAAGAAACTCCTACGAAAAGCGGAAGAGGGTGGGACTGACCCGAACATCGCTCTCTTGCAGTACCGGAATGCGCCGATTGCAGATTGCAACCTCAGCCCAGCTCAACTGCTGATGAGCCGCGTGCTGCGAACCAAGCTACCTGTCACATCGGAAATCTTGCGACCAACCGTCGTAGCTGGTAGGCCACAGCTGCAGGCAAGACAGAACAGGCAAAAGCACTACTACGACAGATCAGCAAAGAGCTTGTCACCTCTGAAACCAGGTGATGTGGTGCGGGTGCGCCACAATAATAAATGGGCACGGGGCGTGGTGGACTCCCGTCATCAAGCGCCTCGTTCTTACATGGTAGCCACTGAAGACGACTCGATCCTTCGAAGGAATCGCCGTGACATCATCCGCACAGCTGAGGATCCGCCTATCATCTCACGGCCGTTCACCGAGGACCCTCATACACCACCCACTAACCCTCTGATCCCATCGGACCAACCAACCACAACACCACAAGGCAGTGCCATCTCAAACTCAGCTCGAGAAGATGCATCTCTCCGGTTCCCGAATCATGGCTATAGCCCTCCTGCGCTGACAGGTGAATCGTCACCCTGGAAACCGGGAACGGAGGGGTACCATACGCGAAGCGGACGACTTGTTAAACCCCGTGTACGGTTTGAAGATGAATACTAACTTGTTAGTGGGGGGAGGTGTGATATACTTGCGATATGGCGCTAGGCAATATCCGCACCTAATAATAATGTAGCTCATACGTCACTGGCGGTCAGACTCGGGGAATGCGAACTCTGTGAGCAACGCGCATGACCGGACATGGCGGACATGACACTTGAATAACAGAACCACTAGTTAGACAGTTCGTCTTTCTTTATTACATTGGTATTTCAGTTATAGCTAGTAAAAAAATAAACTAACTGGTCAACAGTTTATTACAGTTTATTACAGTAGTCTCCAGTCTTGATAAGATGAATAGATCTCTTGGGCGGGATTCGGCCTATCTCAGAGAGCTCAATAATATTGTCGCTCTTCAAGGTGTCAAGGCCCGCCGCACCTCTTACAGTAGCTATAGGGCCTACACTCTGCGCAACATGATCGCCTCGTCCCCTTATGCGCGAATTTCTAACACGCAACGATGCGATTTTTTCACTGCTGACCGGGCTTTCTGGAACGGAATACCCCTCAGGCTGCGAGTGCCACCATGCAAGGTCCAAGTAATGATCTAATAATAATTATTTCAGTTATCTTACCGATTGTGACAGTAGACCTACAAAGTTTGCTGAATTTTGGTAATGATACAGAAGATTAGAATGCCACAAAAGATTAAAGATCACGATTTCACGATACAAATGCTCTAATTCTAGATCAGTTTGCAGTTCCTGGAGATGTAGCGTACGATAAAAGCGAGAATTGGGGTCTAGCCACCTACCAGGAATCAAGGCTTCTCATCAATGCAACCCATGTAGACATCGACACCAAAGAAAGAGCTTTAAAACTCATCACCCGTACTCTGACTCATCACGTGAGTATTGCATTGTATCCATAATTGTATTGCATCTATAAATTTAAAACTCGCCTCTCACAGACAACGCCAATCAGATGCGCAATGGTGCGAAAGACCAGAGAAAAGAAAGCTGTTTTGAAACGTCGAAAGATGTTATTAGGGTACCAGTCAATAACAAAGATCGTGTAATGGAGAGAGAGAGAGCGCGAGAGAGAGAGGAGAGAGAGAGAGAGAGAGAGAGAGAGAGAGAGAGAGAGCGAGAGAGAGAGCGAGAGAGAGAGAGCGAGAGAGCGAGAGAGAGAGAGAGAGAGCGAGAGAGAGAGCGAGATAGAGAGAGAGAGCGAGAGAGAGAGAGAGAGAGAGCGAGAGAGAGAGCGAGAGAGAGAGAGCGAGAGAGCGAGAGAGAGAGAGAGAGCGAGAGAGAGAGCGAGATAGAGAGAGAGAGCGAGAGACAGAAAGAGAGAGAGAGAGAGAGAGCGAGAGAGAGAGAGAGAGAGCGAGAGAGAGAGCGAGATAGAGAGAGAGAGCGAGAGACAGAAAGAGAGAGAGAGAGAGAGAGAGAGAGAGAGAGAGAGAGAGAGAGAGAGAGAGAGAGAGAGAGCTGATTCCAATGCAGGAGCAGTGGCTTGGAGATTTTGCCCCTCAAGTGAGCGTAGTGGACAAAGAGAGTATACTGAAGTCGGCAGATGGATGACATCACGAATACACTTGGGCTATAGCAGTTATGCCAGAGTTATGCCAGAGTAAGACCGGTAAACTATAGCAAGAACCTTGATCTGGATACGAGCAGTGTGGGAAGCCAGTTAAGGTAATCAAACATGAAAGAAAAGATGGGGGAGTAGCGAGGAAGCCGGGCTATTAGACTGACATCTGCATTGTTTAACGGACTAGAGTGCAGAGGGAGAGAAGAACTTTTGGAAGGTCGATCAAGAGGGGGTTGCAGTGATCAATTTGGGAGCAGACAAAGACATCTATTATCGAGGTAAAAACAGAGGAGACAGAACGTCGGATTGCTCTAAGCAGTCTCAGGTGAAATATGAAGCATGAGTAAGGTTAGATTGGCAATGTGTACAGAAAATGTGAGCGTGCTATCGAGAAGACGCGAAGGTCACGAACACTGGAGTCGAAGGTGAAAGACGGAAATCTCTCGACAAGAAGGAGAAAGTCAAGCTTGAGAAGCTGGTGGCGAGTGACAAACCTTATTATGAAGTGCGTCTTGCTATAAGTCGGGTGAGAGGCGGTTCGTAACTACATCCAGAGACGCATGTCTCGAGAGATCAAGGGCAAGTTGAGCAGATGGAGGACCATGGACGATCGCCTGTGCGTCATCAGCACAGAGATGACCAGTTGACACGTACTTAGAGAATATGGTTGAAATATCAGTCGTATACAGAAGGTAGAGGATAGGGCCTAATACCGAACCCTAGGAAAAACACCAAATTTGACTCTAATCCAAAGGGTTCTAGTGTCTCTACGGATAGCCAATTTGTGTGCGATCAGAGAGATAAGATCGAAGCCAGAGAAGAGGGGGAACCTCGGATGCCCAAGAGGTCTCGACACGCTGCAAGAAAGATGTCAGCGTGAACCATATCAAAGTTGGCAGTCCGCAGAGACATCGAAGACATTCCAGTAGGATAAGTTCTGCTCTATCAACAACAGAGTAGGTGTCGGAAAGTAGAGAACAGGACAGTTTCAGTAGAGTGATGAGCCCTGAAACCCGATTTGGTGGGCGGGAGAAGGCCAGACTGTTCCAGATACGGAAGAAGTTGTGGAGAGACAAGCAGTTGAGGAGTCTTATAAAGGAAAGAGTAGTTAGAGATGGGGCGGTAGTTAGGCATAGGTTTGGATCCAATTTAGGATTTTGAGGATAGGAAAAACTTCAGCCGGTTTGTGAGGCAAGAAGATACCCTTCGAAGAGTGGCCTTAAATAAATAAAGCAAGAACTGTAAAATATCATCAACAATGTCTGTAATAATGGATGGCGGAAGATAATCCAATGCGCAGGACTTCAGTGTTTAGCTGTACAAGCTGTAAGCTTATATGTCTAGTAAAGCCTACACTCAGTTTGATGCCAGTTTCGCCTCACACAGTAATACCTTACCCATATATACGCTTGGCACGCTTGCAATTCAAAATATATTTTTAGCTAGTTTTTTGTTTGTTTGTTTGTTTGTTTGTATGTGCACTTGTCATAGCGCCCCTTCAAGCACGCTACTCAGAGGCGCTCCGGACTGCAGAGAGGACACTGCATCGGAGTTTTGTGCAATGTGTTCTCTGTGTTCGTTCCAAGTTCTTATATTGGTACACGTATAGACTCCATGGACTTTTACACACCGGTACTTTTGGAACGTCGATATTGTCTATATGGATGTCCCCCTCAGTTGTGGAGTTGGTTTCATATGAGAGCATATAAGAGAATGTAGTTGGTTAGGTATTCATATGCCCCATATATGCAGTTTCCCGCTGCCGCTTCAGACGTATAAACTATTTCACAATTATTACGAATAATAATCTACGCTTACGTTTTAAAAATTTCCTACTGTACGTGTTTCAGCCTAACAATGACATAAACCCAGGTTACCTGAGACACTCAGGTAGCCTGCATGGGTTTACGATGTAACTGTTTTGCGTGTTTCAGTACTTTGAAGAAGACTTCTCTGTCTTTGGATCAAAGAATCACGTTTGGCTGAAAGAAGGATTGACAACATTATATGCAGTCAGAGCCTTAAGGGAGGTTGATCCGAAATTATATCTTGTAAGTATAAGGTGGAGTGAACAGTGGACATAATGATATAAAGTCATTTAGAAAACGTTTTGCATTAGTGTAGAAAAGTTACGAAGTGTTCACTGAGTTTTAAATATGTTTAACTTAACTTTGCATCTTTGCAAGCGTAGCCAATTCCAAGTGGAGAACCAACAGCCGAGTAGGCTGCTGTCTCGCTAACCTTCGCTAAAGTGTGGGACCCGAGGGACCAGAAGCTCCCCTTTGACCGAAGAGCACAGAGCTCGATCGGAGGCCAGGTCAGATACCGTTCGACAGATACATGCTGCCATCCTCTAACACGCGCGCACTAGGACATCACACATCTATATAGGCAGATACTTTGAATACGACCTAAGAACCGAGCAGCAAAAAGAATAACTCGGTCAAGACGCCTATTAACGCTGAGCACCAAGAACAGGTTGGTGTGGGAGCGCCTCTGAGTAAGTTTCTTGAAGGGGTGCTATGCAATTTTATCACATGAAGTGACAATGAAAACAATTATTCTACTAAGGATCGAATAGGATCACAGTAGCATCGTGAGAGAAGGACAGTAGGAATACACGCCACTGACGGATCTGTTTAGTAACAGCTTCGTGTGACCAAGAGTTAAGACAGAACATGTCGTTAGTTTTTAGAGTCAGGCTCAAGTCTCTAACTAAGAGTCTAATACCTATGACTTTCTTTCTCCCCTTCCTACGCTCTAGCTATTTTGCCTAAAATGTGCTGGTCTTCTGTGCTTTCACGCAGAAGCAGCTGCATGAGGACAGAGACAAAGCGCTGAACGCGGATGGCACTAATAAATCCCCGACGCTTGTTCAATTATCAGATCCATCCAGTGAGGAAAATTCATTTATACGAGGAGCAAAGGTAAAGTAAAATTTTAAGAAACATTTTACTTTGTAAATCATGCTTTGTTTGTGACTGGCTCAAAAAGATATAAAACATATAATATCTGTTTTATAATATAAAATAATAAAATAAAATAATATCTATAATTATTATAGATATTTCAAACTAAATAACGTGTATGTTTATGCAGTAAAAATAGCAACTAAATCAGAAACCAGTAACTTGAAGCCCAGCCAGCGACCGATGTCACTGTGGGTCCTAAGAAAGACTAGGGGTTAGACCTCTGATTTCCCGACAATTCTCACCATGCCGCTTCTCTTTCCAACGTCCGGTTACTTCCAATGCGCATTAGCGTTAAGGGGTCCATAAATGGCGTCACCTAATTTAGGCCAATTTTTGACCCCCCTCCCATGTCACGCGTCAACACAGTCACATATAATATCCAGTAAGGGTCCTAAGGGACCATCACAAATCGTCGTAGATATGAGTGACCCTCCCCTAGATGCGTGACGTCATTTATGTACTCAGAGTCATTCGTCGCTCTGTCTCCTCCTCCATCTTCACTACCTTAGTTCATGCTTTTATATGTTCTCGAATCGACTATTGCAATTCTCTTCTCATTGGTCTTCCTAAAGTTCGTCTTTCACCGATTCAGTCAGTTCTCAACTCAGCTGCTAGATTGATTGCCCGCCTTCCCAAGTACTCTCACATCTCTACCTTTATGTTTGATGAACTTCATTGGCTTCCTCTATGTGCTCGCGCACAGTTCAAGATCCTCACTCTGATCCTAAAGTCTCAACGGGGTCTTGCCCCAAAATATCTGACTAATGTTTTACTTCGTCCTCACTCAGCTTCCTCCCATCGTCCGCTTCGCTCATCCAACAGACTTGACCTATTGGTTCCTCGGTCTAGAACTGTTATGGCTCAGTCTCGATCTTTTGTCTCAATTGGTCCTTCTCTCTGGAATGCTCTTTCTCCTTCTGTTCGCTCTACACTTCTGTCTGTCAGTCTCTCCTCTGCTCTGTCTCTTCTCAAAACCTGCTTCTTCTCGCGGGGCCTTGCGCACTGGGAGCGCCTCTGAACGGTTCACCCTACTAGAGGCGCTTTATAAATGTTTAAATACAATACAATACAATACTCATCGATATAGCCTCCTGCCACAGTGGGGCGTGGTGGACACTGGTGGTGTAGTGGTGGTGTTTGTTGCCTTGGATCCGGAGGGTTCCAGGTTCGAATCAACCCTCAAACCGCCGCGTCGGGACCCTGGGCAAGTCCTTCACTGGCAATTGCTCGTGCGCTTCGGCGTGAAACTCCGATGCAGTCTCCGCGCTGTAGTCGAGAGCGCCTCTGAGTAGTGGGCTTGAAGGGGCGCTATAGAAGTAACGAAATAGCAATTACAATAACAGCTCAGGAGCGTCGGTAATAAGTTATAAGCAATACTTAATGTCATCGACACCGCGCTAGAACTGCTGAATTATATCGTGTGGGCTAAACGGTATTGAATCTAAAGTGCACGTACATGTAGCCTACAGCGCTGATATCGATTAACATCAGAAACATAACGATGATATATTACTGAGCTCTTTAATATTCTCTTCTGAATAAAAAAGTTTGAATTGAATTTGTTCGGTGTTTTTTTTCGATAGGGAGCTGCAGTCTTGTGCATGATAGAAAGTTTCGTTGGTGTCGAAACTTTCGGACGTGCCATCAGAGTAAGCTATTTATTTTTATCAAACCGACCACTTCAGAGAGGCTGAAAATGAATTTTAATTAAGCCGAGCGCATTATTCAATACGGCTCCATTGCTGTAGACAACTCTCACTTGTGTTGCAAAAGGATCATTTAACAATTATTAGTCTGTCATACACAACAGAGACGCTTTATGACTTTCCGAAATGAATGATATCACTCTGCGTACTATTTTGATTGTTGTTTATAAGTGACATTATAGGTTTAGATGCATGTAATATTTTCCCAGGCATTCCTTAAAGAATATTCAAACCGAACCAAAGTGACACGTCATCTATTCACCACGCTACAACAGGTAGGCCTAGTCTTAATTTATATCAAAATGAAATGTATGGTGTCTATTGGTCCCTAAGAGCGCTGTTTACCGTCATCGTGTTGTTCTCTACCAGTTGACAGGTTCGTACATCCGGGGGCACCACTCCTCTCGTTGTTGAGCCTCCTCTTTTAGCTTTGATATCCCTCCCACATCATCCAGTTCAGAAGCTTCTGTCTATGTCTTCCTCTTCCTTTGCGTCTCACCATTCTTCCCTCTGTTATTTCTCTCATAAGGGTGACTCCTTTCACTATGTGTCCAATCAAGTTTCTTTGTCTTTTCCTTATTGTGGTGATTATCGCTCTTTCCTCCTCCACCCACCATCTGTATAGTAGGCCTACCTTCTCGTTCGTTATGTGCTCTGCCCCGGTTATCCTTTCCATCCTCCGCCATATTTACATTTCAAAGCCTCCAGTCGCTTGATGTCTTCCTTCCTCATGGTCCATGTTTCAGATCCATACAGAGTCACTCTCCATAATCAGCCTTATATGTGTACCGTATAATGATAATATAGACCATAATTATAAACATTGCGACCGATGAATATGCCAGGTCGTGAGTTTATTGTGGAACTAGATCGTCGGCTGACTGGCGCCAGAGGCTATTCTCTGGAGACCGTATATCTATTCCAGCGTCTGCCCATCTGCACACAATGCTACACTACAGCTCAATAGCATTCAGAGGGACTTTCATGCACAACACCAAGGACGAGGACCAAGAACCATAGTACCGATAATTATTCTTCGGAATTGCAGTTGGCATAGGGGCGTGTTGCTTTGCAACAAAGGAAGTTGTATAATAAAGATGATGATGATGATGATGATGATGACGACGACGACGACGACGACGACGACGACGCCGATGATGATGATGATGATGATGATGATGATGATGATGATGATGATGATGATGATGATGATGATGATGATGATGATGATGATGATGATGATGATGATGATGGTGATGATGATGATGGTGATGATGATGATGATAACAATAATAATAACAATAGTAATAGTGATGATGTTGATGTCGACAATTCATATGGTGGCGTAACGCGGCCATACCGCTACAATGTTGCCTCACAAAAAGCTATGTGTTCAGACGCACTGGTATGTTCATTCATTATTACGCAACACTGTGGTTTGCAGAAATCAGTTTATGTTTGTTGAGGTCTGACGATTTTTGTTGACACACGTTTAGTCTTCGCATGTAAATTAAATTCACATGCAAGTATACCTAATTATGTAGACCTGCACATGCATATCCTTATGTTTTCGTCGAAGGAGTTTGGTTCGAGTCTAGATATTGCTACCGTGATGTCGTCTTGGGTCTTTGACAAAGGAATCCCGGTTGTTCAAGTTGAACTTCAGCAAGGAAACGTAATCAACGCAACGCAGAAACAATTCCTGGAGAATCCACATGTTGTCCGAAGCAGAACGTTAGCAAAAATAATATTACAATTGTATCGTTATGTAGGCCTATTAAGTAATTATGGTTATCATAGGCGTACGAGACGGGGTTCCAGAGGGGCAAATGCCCCCCAAATTTCGGGCAAATGTGTTTTTCGGGCAAAAGAGGCATGAACGGGCCAAAAAAATTCGGAATTTTTTTTCGGGCAAAGCAGGTACGGGAGGATTTTTTCGGGCGCGCAGGGAAAAAAGGTCGTCAGATTTTTCGGACGGGAAAATCCTAAGAATTTTGGGCGGATGACTAAAAAAAGGTCGTCTGATTTTTCGAGCAAACAAATTTTTTTGCCCCCCCCACTGCCGAAATGTCCCGTACGCCTATGATGGTTATCAACCAGTATGTAAGCCTACTTTTGATCGCTATAGACTCTACGTGCGCATTTCTGTTCTCCAAAATACACAACACTATGCTGTGCAGAAATTAATCAGCCCGTGTGCAGAGGTCCAATGCACATGGCCCCCAATTCGCCTTGTATAGTCGGTATCCTTGCGTTTTTGCAATCAAGATCACCAACACTAATCAACGACATTTGCTATGAAGACGTACAATACAACTCACTCAGAATAAACAAGAATGCCGTGAGAATGAGATATATATTAGACCTGCAGTGTTATAACTGCAGTGATTTCTCAATTGAATTTAAAACCTAGACCTATCGTGTTGCAGACTAATCCACTAGGCCTATTACTGTTATTGATGGTAGCCTACTGCTGCTTAAAATAATGTCATGGAATAGTTGTTTTCTTTCTTTCTAGCCTTTTATTAAGCAAAAACGTCCCTCATCAGATTCTATCAATTCTGGACCATGATTTGAAATTTGCACACCAAAAACGCCACAATCATTCTCCTGAAAACGAAAATCGCTGTTAGCAATCTAAATTATAAGTTTACTTAAAGCCATTTTAGTAATTGGTAGCCATTTTGTCCGCCATCTTGTTGCACCATGCAACCGCTAACAATTTACCTTACTAACCGCGATTTTCGTTTTCAGGAGGTCAAATTAGTCTAGAACCGTAGGCCTACCGTATGTTAACAAATTGTTTCATGATTTGCTTCGAATAGTGTGTTTTTCAGATTCCAAGCCTGGTCATCTTTTTCCCCGCCAAAATTAGACCACTTGTCGTGGTCCGATTTCGGACAACTTTTAGCATGTTCTTCACCAGACATAAAGCACCAGAAAATCATCATAAAATGTTTTCTTGCAATTTGTTGGGGTTCACCGAAGTTATTTCGTAGATTGGCCCGACTATAAGTTCAGTATTAAAATCACCGCATAGAAACGTAACGCATAGAATATTGACAACTCTATTCCTTTGAGGTTAGGTTCTAATCATACTGACTTACGCCTTTTAGGTCGAGTTGATGAAAAGTAGCAGCCTATGATAAACGGTTTGGCGTT
>OX457042.1:23407333-23617333 GCA_949752735.1 Lumbricus terrestris
TCACGGTTAAATTTTCTAGTAGCAAGAGCTTGAAAAATGCAAAGCTGGAAATTAAGAATATGGGTATTTTTCAACTATTTTTCAATCATCTACGGATGATTCGTCATGGGACTGTTCGTCAACCCGTCAAGTTCATGTGTAGTCACCCATAGTCTTTGGCTACTACTTGAAAGTTTGGTAAAAGATTGCCAGAAACAGAGAGCTTAAAGTATAGTAGAACAGCGAGGTTAGACTTTTAAGGTAAGCTTATGACTTTAATCATGGAGCACCTTGGGTTGCCATGAACAACTTTGTAGTTCATTCTGACTTGTTTGCGTGATCATTGTGTATAGGGAAAAGGGATGTTCATTATTGACAATTCTTATGCATTAGAAACATGATTATAAAGATGTTTTTGTATGCAGGTATCGCAGTATTGTTTTCTAGCTTTTCAATGCTCATCATTCTTACTATGTGACATGTGTTCATTCAAAGCTCAATCTGCTGTGAGATTTAAATTGGCATTAGACTAAGCATGTGTATCCCGAAATAACTGACGAACAGTCCCGTGACGAATCGTCCACGTGACGCATTGTCCGTGGGCGAAACGTCCTTTGACGAATCTTCCACTTGACGAACATTCCTTGATGAATCGTCGTTTGACGAAACTTCCCCAAATCGACCCACAGAATATGTTTAAATCCGTAGAGTCTTCGTTCGGGTATAAGGGGGGGGGGGTCCGGGGCGGATGGCGAGCTGAGCAATAGTGACCTAAACTCCTAGTCATAAAATAATTTTCATGACCACCCCACATTCTAAGAGCTGGTTACGCTTCTGTATATTGTCATTAGGTCTACTTGTTCTTGTACAAAGTGCCTTAATACACTTTGGTTCTTGTACCATCGGTTGGCTGCAATAAAACTAATGATTGATCATCGATTGAATTTTAATTTTTTCAGTTATGTTGTCTTATTTTTATATTTCCACTCAGGCGCATCAGCAAATCGCCTGACTATTAAATATTAAATACTAAATAAAACGATAAATAACTAAACATGATTAATTGAGGTAATTATTGATGACATAGCTAATAAATTACACTATCTTTAGCTATAGCCTACTGAAATACGCTTATAAACTACAATATGCTGCACAGCATTGTATCTCACACCATTCTGAACACTAATAATTATAATTGTGAAGATTTAATGTTAGTTTGTTGCAGAATAAAATAGTAAACTTCTCCTGCAATGCTGGTCACAGAGGTTGCATAGAAATATGTACTCGGCTATTTCAAGTATGGATCCAAACCCAGTGAGTTTAATATTTGTCTGTTTTGTAATAAATAGATACGTTTCTAAATGGATAGAGGGATGGACGGACGGACGGGCGATAGACGCGTAGATAGATTGCTGGATGGACGGACGGACGGACGGACGGACGAGAGGACGGATGGATGGATGGGTGGGTGGGTGGGTGGATGGAAGGGTGGATGGACGGACGGACGGACAGACAGACAGACAGATGGATGCCAATTGCGAATCTTCAAAAATCGTATGGATGAAGTTAAAATTCAAACTCAATACGTTTATTGACGCACCAAATAAGGACAAACAAAAGTTTTAATCTGCATTTGAATGTATTGAAAGCAATTGCACTTTTCGACCCCACCGGGAGAGATTTTCACAACGCCGCGGGTCATAACATTTTATTGCGTATTGCCTCAGTGTAGTAAATTAAGAAGTATAGCCCCTAAGCAAGTGGCGAAGATCAAGACCAATCACTGACAAAGCCGTAGCCAGGATTTTGTTTGGGGAGGGGTGAAATAATTATTCAGAACTTCAGCAGCTTCCATGTCATCATCACGATTAATTAAACCGTCGTGATCTAATCCAAGGCCGTAGCTGGGGTGTTTTGGGTGTTTGAACACTCCAAAGTGAAATAACGGTATAAAGAAATAATGCATTTACATTTACAAACGAAATCATAATATGTAAGGCCTCAAGCCTAAAGGGATTTCATTTTGAAGCTCTTATTTCTATGTGACATTTTACAATAGATTAAATCATACTCCAAGCCCTTATTCTGTTGTTTCGGTTGCTTGTCAGCTTGCTCAAGGTCGAGTAAATGCCTCCCCCAAATAAAATACTGGCTACGGCCTTGATCTAATGATTCTAATCTATTGTGAAATACCACACAGAAATAATGGCTCCAAAATTAAATCCCCTTTGTTCTTACATCGTGTCTTAGTAAAATTGCATTATTTAATGTTTGCATTATTTAGCCTATTTGGGGGATGTTCAAACATCCAAAACACCCCTTAAAACGGCCTTGATCACTTATACATAAAACCTATCTCTTTCAAGGCCAACATGTGAGATAAGGCTTACAATCTCTGCAGGGAGATGCGTTCGAATATCTGCATGATTTCACTATAGGCCCTATTGGAACACATCCCTCTGCTTCCGGTTTGCCACTCGGATAGCTCGATGAAAGCGATCTCAGCGTAAAGCGGACAGGAACCCGCTTCCGTGACTGCGCTTTCTCAGTGTACGGTATCGAGGGGATATTCTATCCCCCTAAAGTTATCCGGGGGCGAATGAATTAATCTTTCTCCCGAATGTAATATACCGAGTATAGAGCATCGTGGGATCAACCATTCTACCCCAGCGTATAATTATCGAACGCTACGTATGATTGATATATTTTTGCTGTAATCAAAGTTTAAAGTGACTCTTTATTGTTTTGAGTGTCATATGCAATGTTCAAAGCAAGGCAACTCGAATTTAGTTAGTGACTCTAAATGCTCTTTCGTGTTCTAAATGTTCCAAGTGTTCTAAAGGCAAAACAAACAAAGTTAGCTGGTAGGAATAAATACACCTGTTTGTGGCAATGTTGAAAGCAATGCAAATGGACGTTATTTTCGCAGAAGTAGCCCTTTTCACCTTCTCTTCATGAACGTGGTGGATACGATTTAAGGGTAATAATTATTAGGGGATTCTCTATTTTGCGACACCAACCCGTATGCTTGAATAGTCTTCCTCCAGACCTGCGAGTGGCCAACTCAGTTCACTTCTTCAAATCTGTAGCCTACTCAAGTCTTCTTTATTTTGTATAAGGCCTATCCTGCTGTTAGTAGAATGTGAGGCGCCCTTGTATTGGCATAACTTTGTTACGGTGCCATAGAAGTTGTCATTTATTGTTATTATTATTATTAATTGGACAGCATGTTGTTCGTTTATTTCATTTCAAAACATCGTATGTTATTATTATTATTATTATTATTATTATTATTATAACTGGAATGTTAGGTTTAGAATTCGATTTAGTTTTTACAGAACAATTTTAGTTAGTTTAGGGTGGCCGGTCCATGGCCCCGGGTAGTCCAGACAAGGTGCCGTGGTAGGCAACGGCGTTGTAGCGTTGAATTGTAACAGAAATTTTATTATTATTATTATTATTATTATTATTATTACATAAATTTCTTACGGGCGCAAGGTCACACCAAAGTATGAATCTGAAGCGCGGATAATCAGCCACCAGAGGAAGATGCAGTTAAAAGTCCATGTACTTGAAAGAAAAAGAGAAATAGTGAGTTTTGAGTCGTTTTTTAAGGTAGGGAGTGAATTTGACCAACGAAGAGAGAGTGGAAGTAGATTCCATTCTTTGGGAGCAGAGGCATGGAATGCACGCGAGCCCATAACAGTTCTGCATCGAGGCTCAGCTAAAAGACCCATGCTTGATGATCGCAGGCAACGAGAAGGAATGTAGGGATTAAGCAGTGACTGAAGGTAGAAGGTGCTCCGGTGGAGAGGGATTTGTAGGTTAAACAGGACAATTTAAATTTTATCCTGAACTCGACAGGAAGCCAATGCAGCTGATGAAGTAAAACTGAAGAACTAGTGGGACACGCAGCACAACCCGAGCTAAGGAATTTTGGATGCGTTGCAGCCTATGTAGCTCATAGTCTAAAATGCCAACAAAAATCGCATTAGCATAATCAAGGCGAGAGGAGACAAGGGAACAGGTTAAAGTCTTCTACTACTATACGCTGATTACAGGCTACACAGAAGACTCACGAGCGTTAACATGACTGAGTTTTGACTTTTTGATATCATTATATGATATCAAAAGGTAGGAAGGTGTTCCGGTGGAGAGGGGTCTGTTATTGCAGCAATATATTATCATATTATTATTAATATAATTATTACTATAAATATGAAGATTCCTGTAGGCTATAGGTATATGCTATAATTGTCACACAGCTAAGATTATTTTAAGAAGCCATACAAATTGTTATTCTTTTTTTACCCTTGATACCTCAGATCCCTCGGGATTTCAAAAAATTATGCTTGGAGCTGTTGTTCGGTGTCGAGAAAATCAGGCCTCGTCCTCCGCAACATATTATTATTATTATTATTATTACTACTACTACTACTACTACTACTACTACTACTACTACTACTACTACTACTACTACTACTACTACTACTACTACTACTACTACTACTACTACTACTACTACTACTAATACTACTACTACTACTACTACTACTACTACTACTACTACTACTACTACTACTACTACTACTACTACTACTGCTACTATTATTATTACTACTACTACTACTACTACTACTACTACTACTACTACTATTTTTCCGAGAAAAAAATAACAATGATTATTTTTATTTTTATCATTAATTAAGCAATTTTATATGGCGTTTCTTCGAGCTAGGCCACTCAGAAGCGTTCCCTGCCCAATAACGGCTAAAATAGGACCGCTTTGAGATTCCTAAGGAAAAGAGTGGCGTGACCGCTGGGCAACAAGCGCAGCGTAACAGGCATGAGCGGAGTTTATCAGGTTTAGGGGCTAAGCCCCCTGCCCCAAGAAGACAAAATAGGTCATCAGCTTTTTTGGCCGGGGAAAATGGTCTATTTTCACGTAATCTCGACCGAATGACTAAAAAGGTAATCGGAAAATCAAGTATCCACCACAAAGCCCAAAGTTATTTTAGCACCTCCAATAACTGAAACGAAATTCCGCTCATGGTAACAGGGCGGCCATTCCAGGTCGTTGGACCAGCTACCGGCACTGAGAATGAAAAGCGCTGTCGAATAGTAGCCTAGTGCCCTAGTAGGCCTACGCGAGCGCGGAATTATATTTATCCGTATATTTTATATGTACATGTATGGCTATGAACTATAATTAAGATTTTCGACGCTGTAGGCCTAAATAGGATGCGATCGACTTTTTATTTCCCGACCCAGGGAATAGAGCGATGAAGGAAGCGAAGAATATCGACCTAGTCAGTCGCAGGGTTTGGAAGATATAGGGTTGCCATGACATGAAAAGGCAACAGGGGTCAAACAGAAGACCAGGGCTGGGGTGCGAGAAGGCTGGTTGAAAGGAAACGTCGAAGAAAAAAGGAAGGACAGAGGAGAAGAGCAATAAGACATGTTCGGCATGTGCAATTCGCGAGAGGAATTCGCCAGAAATGGCTCAAGCAGGCATGATCGGAGAACAACACGACATCGTATCTCTTAACAACGGCCTGAACTAGCTAAGTCTGAGCTTGGCGAATCGAGAAAACTTTGAAGCAAAATTATACGAACACTGCTTTGTTCAGGAACCTGAACCGTTCTTTTGCGAATGCTCTATTAATAGGTTGTAGTCTATAATCAGACTCATCAAAGAAAGGACATTTCGCCACTGTCTTTGTAAGCTAGAATAAGAAACCGTGACGAAATGTCCTTTCTTTGATGAGGCTTATTGCATTGACAATTAACGTATTCACAATCATCAGAACGGTTCAATAAAATGATGCCGTTTCTTACAACTATTATAGGACACACGCTGTTGCAGAGCACGTCAGGCGCGATGTTTACTGTATTGCCATGGCTCATTCTGTGAACGAATCTGACTGGACCATAACTTACGAGAGATACATGAGTTTGACATCCGAATCCGAAAAGGACTATTGGCTTGATATTCTCTGCTGTTCAAGAAATCTGACCCGCCTTGAATGGTCAGTTCTGCGATTTTAAAACTGATTTGTGTCTCATATTATGGATTTAGTGCTGACAATTAAATGACTTCACATTTTACCAAATAATTATGTCACGGCAAGGTTGTAACGTCAGTCATTCAGATCTTTGTCTCCATCTGGCTCTAGAACTCCAGCGCTGTCCGGGTTCAGTTTACTGGATCACGCCCCTCCGTCACTTCCTTTGCCGCTTCCGACTGGGGTGTCCCGCATACCCGCCTTCGCTATTGCTTTGATGTTGCTATCTTCCACAATCGCCACACATTGACCGTATACCATCTCAGTCTGACTTCTCGTAACTTCTCATATACACATGCAATTCCATCTCTCTTCCGTATAATTTCATTTCTTTGCCTGTCTTTTAAAGAGACCCAGAGTAGGCTATATCCATCGTAATTTTCTCATTTTCGTTCTCTCCAAAAGTTCCTGATTTTTTTTATCTCAACGTCAGTCTTTCTGCTCCGTAAGTCATTAATGGACTTATAATTATCTTGTAGGCCTATACTTTTCCTTTGAGGCGGACAGTGATTTTAGGGTCAGACAACACAATAGAGCGGCTATAGGACCATATTCAGTCATTCAAATGTTTGAATTCATACAACTTGAATTCATTGCCTAGACCTAATCATGGTAAATATTAATTAAATGAGTTGGATGATAAATCTCCGCAATTAGCTTGACGTTTATGGAATCGTATCAGACAATTCAGACTCTTTAGAAGCAGACTTTTAAGAGCTGTCCGATCAGCATTCTGCCAGTTAGGGATCACCAGCGGGTTGAGTGAAATTGCGACATTGAAATTACTTAAAGTCGCGTGATTAATCTGTGATTTGTAATTCAATTGCAATTTACGAATAATTTGCCGATCGGCCAGTTGTCGACGCGTGTCTTTCCTTGCATTTATCGAATTCTATATAAATATAAAACTGTTGTGTCTGCATGTAGGTTATTGGATTTTTCCATAAACAAAACAGGTACCAATCCTGATCCTCATTCTTTGGTTACGATTAATATCACTCTGTACATCGGTCGAAATCCATCAGCAGCAGGCTTAACATGGAATTGGTTGAAACGCAACTGCGATGAAATTGACCGACTGTAAGCATTCTTCGACTTATGATATTGAAGCCAACAAAAATAATTGTCTCCGTATTACAACGAGACCATCTCCCTGCTAGCCACCTAAAACCAATACACTCAACCTCTTTCGGGCAATACTAGGGCTTCAGTCATTCAAGCATTTATGTAGCACCTCCTCAATGAAACTGCTCAGAGGTGCTCCCGACTCCAGCACGACAAAAGGAACAGTTTTCGAGTGTTTATACTTTATAGAATGTATCAGAGAGTAATCTAGAGAATAGGCGCAGCTAAAGAGGGAGGCCATTCCATAACGCCGGACCAACAACAGAAAAGGCACGGCTTTTCATGATGGAGGTAGCAGCAAACGCGACTGAGAGCACTCCCCTACCAAGGCGGCATCCAATACGCTGACGCACAGGGAGCCAGCGCAGAACTTCCAGCATTTAATTTAAATGTGACTAAATGTGGGTATTTCACCAATAAGGCGCGCTGCAGCGCGTAGTATACGGTCAAGGGAAACTAGCCAACCCAGGGCTGTTTTAAAGGAATTTTTAGAACTGATCAACCCCTTCTTGTTTTTTCCCATTCTCCGTGGTAAATTACTTCCAATCGGAGGACAATGACTTTTTGCTAGTTTTAACTGTACAGAAGTGCTTCTACAAGTGCACAAATCCATTTAGAACTGCATGTACATTTTGTGTACAACTGCACGTTAAAAAGTCTTGAGCTGCCGACCAGATGGCAAACCAGAATAAAGGGATAGGCAATTATAGTCAAGACGAGCTATGGCAAAAGAATGAAGAAGTGCAATTGCAGCATCTGTTGAGAGGGAGGGTGGGAGAGAGGGAGGGAGGGAGGTAGGGAGGGAGGGAGGGAGGGAGGGAGGGAGGAACGGAGGAAAGGAGGGAGGGAGGGAGAAAGGGAGACGCGTCCTACCTAAGGTTATCGATGTCATGAATACGGGAACGACAAGTACATTCCGGATTGAGGTATGGACTGTTGGGCGGACACAGCTGCGGGTATTGAAGCTGGGTGTCAGTCGAGACAGCTACTACACTACTACGTAGGCCTACGTCTACGATCGTGTTTTCGTGAACAAGGAGGACATTTTTAACATCATCAGTAGCTGCCTGCCTGTCTGTCTGAACGTCCTTTCAGTCTTTGAAGCCTATGTTGAAAATTTCCGTTTTTTGGCGCTGCATTTCAAGCGCTCATAAACTTAACAAACTTACCAACATTTCTAAACGGCGTTAGGGTTAGGTAGTATGGCTAATGTTGTTGTTTTTATCATTTCAGGCAAAAACTAACAGTTTTGACCAAATTATGACACTTTTTGTTGGGGTCTAGGCCCCTATATAGGCTACTTTTCATCGGGACGCAGTGTATATAGGCTAATATAAGTAGGCCTATATATGCATGTACATTAGGATAGGCCTATATGTATACGTGTGTTGATAGAATCTTGCATGGTTTGTTCTTCAGATACTTTAGCGGCATAACCGGAGAATTCTTGGTCTTGACAACTCTTCATTTCAATACGCAGGCGCAATATCAAGAGGTTTGCACTTCGTCTATAATTTATTATCCTACTACGCCAGAACCTTTTAAAAGTAATTTTTATAACTGTACAACCTCTTTTTTCCCTTCCATTCTCCATGGTAAATTACTCCTAATTGGATGAAAATGACCTTTTCCCTATTTTTAGCTGCACAGAACTGCTTCTACAATTACACAAATAAGCCCTAAACGTCATTTAGAGCTGCACATTTTGTCAAAAACTGCACGTTTAAAAAGTCTTGTATTACGTACGCTATACATAGCTCGAGGGTACGCGTACCCTAAAATAGAGTACCTTTCAAAAAATACAATACGCGTATGGTACGTACCATACACGAAAATTTAGTTTATGGCTTAGGCTACTCGGCGACCCATAGCCTACATGTACGTATACATGCAGTCAACAGCATGCGTCATTGAAATCGGTATTTCCGGTAGCGTAGCAGTAAATTTAATTCTATAAATTCTTCTGTTATAGCCTAATTAATTGAGCCCAACTGTTCAAACTTTTCCTTGGAGTTGGACTTTTAAGTGTTGCAGCAGAACTGAGCCGACTAACTGACATTAATTAGTGCATTAAGTCGAGGGCGGATACAGAAATTTTCGAAGGGGGGGCCAAAATTGTCGGTCTTGTTGGTGGGACAGCGGAAAATTTTCGTCTTCTTCGTCGCCGAAAGAAATGATGACTTTTTAGAGGAAAAAGATACAATTTCAGCCGTCAAAAATAGTTGACGACTTTTTTTTAGTCTCGTCAGTCATCATAGTCGGGAGTAATGGTATCCTCCTACGCTGCATTTATCTAATGGCTTCTTGGGGTTAATGGGGGGAGCCACGTCCCATGCGATTTTTTTATGGGGGGCCTTCATGGTATCCTGCTTTTCTCTCCCGCTGCATTTATTTAATGGCTTGTTGAAACCAAATGGGGTGGCCACATCACATGCAATTTTTAAATGGGGGGCATGGCCGGATTGGGCCCTCTGGATCCACCCCTGCATTAAGTGTAATGTATGGTGGATAAACATAGACCTACAATAATTATAGCATTGCAGCAATTCACTACGCTGTATACTTGTCTGTGATTGTTTGCTTAAATTAAATTGAACTTTCTTATAATGAGCAATGACGAGGCTAACGTATTTTATTATTGTTTACGTACCCTAAAACAGGGTACGTTAAAATACGTTTCACAAAATAGGCAGGGCTTTTTTTAACGTGCAGTTCTACACTAAATGTGCAGTTCTAAATGGATTCGTGCAGTTGTAGAAGCACTTCCGTCACGTTCCGTGCAGTTAAAACTAGTAAAAAATAGGTCATTTTCCTCAGATTGGGAGTAATCTACCATGGAGGATGAGAAAGGAGAGGAGAGGATGTGCAGTTCTGAAAATTCCTTAAAAACAGCCCTGAAAATAGGGTACGTATGGTACGTACCCTCGAGCTTTGCTATAGGCCTATACGAATTGCATGCGACAAATCTCTGTCAGAAAGATACAAAAGTGGCTTAATAAAGAAGTTGTATATAGTAAGCTTAGGCGAACAATTGAATTCAAAATCATAGATGTACAACTCAGTGAAATAATAGAATACCGGTAGGTTAAATGAAATATTATTTAAAATGTGGCAGTAGGCTATAATTAGGCTACTTGCGAACAAGGGACGACAGACACAGTCTTAGGCTACTGTCTTCGAGGACAAATTAAAGGTCTTTATCTCGAGTGCACTCGAGTTCGTTTTTTAAAGTTTTGATCCTGAGACTCTTGTCAAGGTCTTGAAGTTCATAATCTTGGTCTTGCTTCGCAGGACCAAGACCAAGACTCGACTGTCAATTGTCGATATGAACAGTGATTGGCCATTTCCGTTTTTAGGTCGGAGTAGATTATATATATTCATATATATATATATATATATATATATATATATATATATATATATATAATTATATATAGTAGGCTAGTCTTGAATTCGTAGAACTGACACATCTACGTAAATCAGGAAGGCACAATTTTAAGCTTCCTACTGTCTGTTATTTACTGCGGGTTTTGTTCAACCGCTCTTATAAATAGGCCTACAATGGCGAGCTCTATAGTTAGTCAAAGCCTCAAAGGTTCCACCCATCAATTGAAGTGCAACTCAATCGTTACGCTAGAAAAGCACGAAAGCAGAATGGCAGCGGTGTGTGTGTGTGTGTGTGTGTGTGTGTGTGTGTGTGTGTGTGTGTGTTCAGTTTCGACTTGCAGAGTAAAAACATTAAGATAGGCCTACACACACACACACGAGAAACGTCAGGATTTGGCATTTAATTTTGCTAGTTTTCATTTTTCACCATCCTGATATTAAAAACGCACCTTTCGCAGTGATTGAGATCAAACGTGGGCCTATTGGTCTTGAGACTAAAAGTCTGGGTCTTTCTTATTGAGGTTCAAAGTCTTGGTCTTGAGCCTTCATGTTTTGACAGCAAAATCCTGGGAACCATAGACCTATAATCAGTGGTGTAGTCCTAAAAAATGAAGTGGGGGGACGCCTGGAAATTGAAGTGGGGGGACGCCATGGAAATTGAAGTAGAAACTGTAGCAAAAAGTGCAATCTTGCAAGAATTTTGCAAAAAAGTGGGGGGACGGCGTCCCCCCGCGTCCCCGCCCCACTACACCACTGCCTATAATAACAGCACCAGTAGGCCTGCCGTAGACCTACATCAGGTAAATAATATTATTACCGGTAGCCTACTTGAGAGATTGAGTCTGACTTGTCATTAGTTTTTTCTTCGATTCTTGTCTTTAACCGTCTGGACATGAACTATATGTAGGCCTATATATTCTTGATTCTTCCAAGTCCCAATTAAATCGTTCATTCTTCCTAACGTGAGATAACTAGATCCAATAGGCATAATAGCATCCAGATCGGGAACTGAGGAAGAGTAGGTCTAACGACGACTGGAAATCTAACAGAGAGAAATTCCCTGCCAATCGGAATTAGTTGGGTATTAGTTTAGGCCTATATCGGAATTATTAGCCTACAGGCTACCGCAATAATAAAAAACAACATAGGCTATAGAAATCGAGTAGGCCTAAATACTGGACCTGATAATTTGAATTCAACTCCTTGGCATCAAATCGAGCATTACGAAATATGACTTGCGAAGACGAAAACCACCTAACACATTGACACCAAGTCTTAGGACATTTTTTCCAATAGCGCATTGCAAGTGACTTGGCTTAGGCCTAGGCCTAGGCCTTTTCATATGAGCCACTTTGCAGTGCGTACTGCGTAATCTAGTCCCCTCCTCTGGGAGTGATTCATACCTGCGTCATTAGTTATTAGTCCAAGCCTAAACCTATATAGGCTATGTAGGGCTGTAGGCCATTATGTTGATCTGTTTCGATTGAATCATACGAGAATAGCTAAAAGTCCAGCTAATTTTGAACGAGAAGAGTTCCATACTAAATTAGCAGGAAGCATTGCAACATGAGCCTAGACTAGGCTATAACTATGTCTTCATTTCTTTATTAAATGTAGGTGTGGGGCCCATGCATGCTAAAACGCGTTTATAAAGAAATTTCTCAATTCAAAGTGGTCACATGCATGTCAACATTTTATTTTTTTATGTCTGAAATCGTGCTCGATTGAAAATTCGTTTCTGCTTATTGTGTCTGTATAGGTCCTTGATTTCTACACAGTCTACACCCACGTTCCGATATGGAGAAAAAATTATGTGGCAGAAAATATACTCCCACAAATCTACTGGATTGACACAAACTACAACAATATTGTGAGCTGGCTCGACCATCTCCCGCGCTAAACGGTTTTGACTATCGGAACGAAATGATCGAGATGCAGATGAAAAAGAAGCGCGTTCAATGCTTATTCAATCCGTTCAATTTTGTTTAAACATTGACATAAATATTATCCGCGGCTCCAGAATCAGATACAGGCTACCGATTTTGCCTGCGTGATAAATATTGCAAGTAATTAAAATATCAGCAAGTGAACATTACAGCATTTTACCTTTTCTAGTTACTTCTACTGTAAAGGCGCCGTTATGATGCAGTCATCAGTTGATATAGCCTGTCGCTTCAAGTAGCTTAAAACACTTCATTATTGCCTCTGTGTCATCCGAACTATCATCGATGTTCAGGAGTGAACTCAACACGCCCTCTTGTCCAGGGCCGAAAGTGGTTTGGAAAGTTGCCGGGTCTGAGTGAACTGGCCGTTTGGGGTTTTTGGCCCAATTTTTTTGGTGACCTTTTTCAGTCATTAGCTCTGAATTTTTCCAAAAACTGTACCAATTCACCCTCTAAATTTAGTAATCGGTATAGAGTCAATGTTAACCATTCGACCCGGCTGACACCCAGCAACAGCAGGCAACAAAAATCGATGCCGGGTCGCTGACCCGGACAGACCCGGCTCACTTTCAGCCCTGCTCTTATCATGTGGGGCGCGGTGGTGTAGTGGTGGCGTCGTTGCCTTGAAGCCGGAAGGTTCGAGGATCGAATCCACCTCGCCGCGTAAGGACCTTGGGCAAGTCCCTCACTCACAATTGCTCAGCGCTTCGGCGTGAAACTCCGATGCAGTGTCCGCTCTGCATTCGGGAGCGCCTCTGAGTAGAGAGAGCTTGAAGGGGCGCTATAACAAGTGCACATACAAACAAACAATTATACAGGTGGTTTTCACTATGCTCAATTTGGAGCCATCTCCCGATTCTCGTCACCAGGGCTTAAAGTGTGGCTGGACGGTCATGGACGGCGTCCATGCACTTATTTTAAAATCTGAACGTCGTCCAGCCACTTATTGGCCAGCAATGACTAGAAAGGTAAGGGGCGTCCAGGCACTTATTTTTCCACACTTTAAGCACTGCTCGTCGCTACACATCAAAAGCAGGCCAGACAGTCAATGTACGATCGAGGGTGCAAAGGAAGAGTTTAAAAAATAAAAGTGTGCCTACATGGTTAGCTCACTTAGTTGTTATGTCATTTTATTACATTACTGAAAACAGAGATTTTTATATAACGTGCACCTCTCCATCTGCAGTTGCATGCACTGCCATGTAGATATATATAATTCATTAATCACGTTGGCTTATCAGGAAAATATCCATCGTGAAACAGCCTTCCATTCTACATACATACTGCTTCATTTGACTATGTTCAGCAAAAATTAGTGGCTTCAGCTTGTTTCAAAGGTAAGAAAAGTCAAGTGTGCAGCACATTAATTATGTAAGGTGCTGTATCCTGTATCTATAGATTCATCTTCATCAGCATATATAACATCTTAATATTACACATACAAGACAGATACTAAATTCTGATTTACCAATAGGAAATTCACGGAAACCAGACAAGGAGAAAATAACTCACAAATAATAATCCTCTACATGGCAAACTTCCAGCCATGCCATTCATTCAATCATTAACATTATTGCATTAAGACTGATTACCGTTAATAACCAGACACTCATTGATAACTAGACACTCATTGATAACCAGTAAACCGCAGAATGTCAGTAAAAATAAATTTTCTCCTATACACTTGTAACAATCGGAATAATCTACTTTACAGAATATGGCATGTAACGATTGTGTAATACTTAATTACTTTACATGTTTGTTACGCAGTAACCAGTTTGCAATCTTAGGAACACAATTGATACAGAAGTTCTGTGCACGGTGAAGTGCCTTATATCGGCGTGGTTGAAAAGCGTTGTGTTTCAAATACTGATTTACTTCTGTAGCACGTTCAACGGGTCTTCGAATATGTCGTCATAATCGTCTTTAGACTTTGTTTTGGACACTGGCTTCTGCGTGTCAGATGCCACTTTTGATGGTTTTGTAGTAACAGCTGCATCAGCGAAAATATCATCTAAAATAGACAATTTAAGTGTAGTTAAATTATTCTATAAGCTTTCGCTTTATACCAATAAATCAATCATTCAATTGTTATTTCTAGTGAAACTTCAAGATTTGTACTGAGAGGCACAAATGACCAAGGCCAAGTGGAAAAGCAGTCACTAGCAACTGGTAGAATTGAGAACAGTGGATTCTCAAGGGAAGGAGAAGCGTCTCCAGGGAATGCCCATTCCTACACTCAGATCTTGCGAATAATTTTCGGTTTCTTTAACCAAAACCCCGACTAAATCTTAACGGCATGAAACTAGCATTTTAATTATAAAAATTATCATCTTAACAAAATCACTCTATTATTTCAGTGCTGATAAAGAGTGGTTTTAGGTATCAATAAATATGGGCCTAATTATAATTACAATAATTATTTATCAAGATCAGAAACTCAGTTCTGCTGCTGCTGGACTGGATTATAAAAGATTATAATTACAAAATGACCGTAAATTACGTAAATTTTTCTGAAAACCGCTCCCTCAAAAACAAAAAAACAAATTCTATGCGGATATCTTCACAGGTTTACGGTTTTAATTTACAAATCAGATGAATCCCAGTGCTAGTGAAACTTGCCTGGTTCATTCGCGAAGAGCGGTGTTGCTGTTGGCACAACATTCTTTGCCTGTGATTTCTTTTCCTTAGGTTTTGCACTCGGTATATTAGCAAAGATGTCTGTATCATCATGGAAAAGATCCTCGTCCTTTCTTACTAGTTTCTTGGGGGCAGGTCGGCTGCTGGATGGGAGGGCAGTAGCAAACAAGTCATCCTATGTGAAAAACACAGACTGTGTGAATACAGAACACTGCATCCAACAGTGAACAGTTCAGTCTATATTTATTCGTTCCTTCTGAAATTTATATGAAGCATTAAAAAATTGCTCAAAATAAGATATCCCTGAACATCTGATGCTTGTGTATTTATGTAGAGCATGCTGCATGCAAGCATACATGCAAGTATTACAAAAACACATTCCATAGCACACTTAACATGGCACATTCACCACATTTAGAAATATCCAAACTTGTCTGAACAAAAAATTTGCTGAGCACAACAGCAAGCAACAGCAGTGAAGAACTATTTCAAGACGAAGGGTCAAGTTGATATACAGAAGTGCGGTAGAGTGCAATTTTCACCATTCAGGCCTGTGACTGGAATACAAGGCTCTGTAATGTTGCTCTGCCAACCAAGGTATTTCATGAATTTTCCTGCCATTGAAATGCATTCTCTCCACAGTTGGAGATGTGGGGCGCGGTGGTGTAGTGGTGGCGTCATTGCCTTGAAGCCGGAAGGTTCGAGGTTCGAATCCACCTCAAGTAGGAACCTTGGGCAAGTCCTTCACTCGCAATTGCTCAGCGCTTCGGCGTGAAACTCCGATGCAGTGTCCGCGCTGTAGTCGGGAGCGCCTCTGAGTAGTGGTTGAGGGCTGGAAGAGGCACTATAACAAGTGCGCATACAAACAAACAGTTGGCGACTATTGTGTTTTGTTTCTAAGACAATTGACAATCAAATTAACTAATATATAGTTCGTTCAACCTCTAAAGCGAGCTTTTTTTATTACAATTGCTGCACTGTGCTTCTACTTATTAGTAATGCTAATATTACTACTTCTACAGCACTTTTACCTATTTTGATTAGTCTTATTTTTCACTGGTTTAAAAACATGGTTAACGAATGGCATCATCACTCAGCAACTTACTAAACATGCTTCAGATTCATGTGAATTACAATTTTTCCTACTGATAACTTCAAAATATCAATATTATTACATATATTATTGTTATTAATATTGCCACCATTATTAATAGCACTGAAAAGAACAATGACAAGGATATGGTGTTTCTTGACATTTCACAAACCTCATCAGTTGTTAATTCCTTCTTCGGTTGGCTGACAGGCTTTTTGACTTTGCTCGATGGTATGCTGGCAAATATGTCATCATCGTCATCGTCAAAGACTGGGTCTTTCACCTTTGGCTTATTTCCTGTAGTCTTGCGAGCACCTGAAATCAAGTAAAGCATCATTAAAACATTGTTTCATAAAGTTTCTTTGTACATATCACAAACACAACAGATCTCTCCTCAGACATGGTAAAATCTAATAAACGTTCTGAGTACACTAAACACTACCATGGTACACTAAACACTACCAAGGTACACTAAACACTACCATGGTATAGTAAACACTACCATGGTATACTAAACACTACCATGGTACACTAAACACAACCATGGTATACTGAATGCTACCATGGTACACTAAACAATACCATGGTATACTAAACACCACCATGGTGCACTAAACAATACCATGGTATACTAAACACTACCAATGTCCATAATCACATGTTCACGCAAGTTTCTGCCTAGCGCAATGCAGCACAAAGTTAAAGTCTCCATAGGTATGGTTACTGTATAGAGTCAGTGAAAAAATCCTCACACTAAATAATAATATTATTAAGTGCCATCAATCAATCAATCAATCAATCAATCAATTAATCAAACCAATCAACCATTAATCGATCCAATAATCCAGAATAATGTTTTGTTAGGTAGTGGTGTTTAATAAGAAAGGAAAGAAAAATGATACATTATAGAACTCTATAACCTATGAGAAAAAAATATACAGATCCTTTACAATTTGCATGCTCACTGCTCAGTTGCATTTCAGAATGTATTTAATCTTTAACATGCACACATCAATCAGAAAATCTTATTACAATCAACTTCATCTCCTCTGATTTGAAACAATCAAGAAACCTAACGACAAACACACTGACCTTTCGGTGCCAGACTGGAGTTAGCAAAGATGTCATCATCGTCATCATCATCAACGGCTGCTTTTACAGTTGAAGCGGCTTTCGTTTTAACAGCTGCTGATGCAGAAGCATTCTTAGGCACATTGAATATGTCATCATCGTCTGATGAAAGCAAAGCTTTGTCAGGCTTCTTAGTTGAACTCTCTGCCCTTGCAGCAGACACTGCTGCTCTTTCGGTCACCAATGATGCCGTTGGTTTGATCAAAGCCTTTGTTCCGAACAGATCAACATCCGCATTCTTCTTTTCAGATGGAGTTGATGATGCTGGTTTCTCTGAAGACAATACTTTAACATCCGGTGCCTTTGTCTTTGATGCTGCTGCTGATGCTTGTGTGGATGATGACAACAGTTTTTTCTCGCCAAACAAATCATCCTCATCACTATCAGCTGCCGCGTTCTTTCCACGTTTTGCATCAGATGTTGACTGATTTGTTGAAGTAGTTTTAAGACTTCCACCTACAAAGATGTCATCATCATCAGCAGCATCAGGTATGTTGACTTTGCCACTTGTCCCTGTTTCTTTCTTTTCACGTACGTCAACTCCAGATCTCACACTGGATGATTCACCCTTTCCAGACACAGGCACACGAGCCTCTCTCTTGTTGTCAATCGTTGCTGAAATTGGGGCAGTTCTTGCACCGTTAGAGCTATCACCCCTTTGTGCATCTGGAACAGATGGAGACTTTGGCAGAGAAGAGAACAGATCGTCACCTGCTGCCGGCTTTTTCACCGCCTCAGTCTTCACGTCAGCAGTTGAATCGTGTCCTAAGACAAATTCCTTGCTGTCAGTCTCGATTCCGAAACCATTGTGTGATTCACTGTCGCGTGGTTCAGCGTGCTTCCGTGTAGGAGGTCGACGTTTGATTGGAATCTTAGCACGATCCTGAAATTGAATCATCTAAAGTCAATTTTTAGCTCATATGTAAGATAAATATCAAATATTCACATGCAAAATTTAGTTTTAGTTTATAAATCGTTATTGCTCCGAACAAAACAATCACAAGCTATGCATCAGTCCATTATTTTTCAGTCACTTCAGTTGCATTTGAAACAGGTAATTAGGCATTAGTCAGGTATGCATGTATGTATGTGTGTAGTATGTAAGTATGTATGTATGTATGTATGTATGTATGTATGTATGTATGTATGTATGTATGTATGTATGTAAAGTATGTATGTATATGGATAATTATATAGGATACTTATACAGTGCCTTACAATAACCTCTCAAAGTGTTCGTTGCTGTTCATACGCATTTGCTACCATGCATCCTTCACATGTGCAGTTAAAGGATCTTTAACCACATGCAGACATTATGATACAGAATCAACAAGACAGCATTTTCTTGAGGATTACCTAGTTCAATAAATAACCTGTCAATTTCATACGATGAAAACTGATACTCAAATGGACCGTATCTTTTTCTATTCATTTCAAGCACTTCTTATACAAGTAAGATCAGTTACCCAGAATCCACGGTGTGAGAAAACTGTATAAAAACAGCAGGTCCAGTGTCATTACAGAGTTTGCTCACCAGAACAAACCTAGCTTGACCAAACAGGTCCAAACAGCCTGCTATGCCGTAGGTAAATTCCAGTAAGAAACTAAACAAGTGAAGATTTGATTATTACTGTAACAAATCAAATCTCAGAGACACCACACCTTCGATAGACTGTGCAAAGTCTGCGTCTGAGCAGGAAGACTGAAATCGACGACATCGGATTCCACTTTTTCCGGCTCAATTTTCTTAATCTTCGGAGGCAGAAGAGATGCAGGATCGATATTTACTGCAGACTAATCAAAAGAACAGAATATAATTATAATAAACTGACTTTATTTGAATCAGCACAGTTGCATATTAAGCAAAGAGAAGAACTAAAGAGGTAGCGTATGCTAAGGTAACAGCGCATAATACACCATACAACGCTCCTGAGAAAACAGATACAAACGTTTTATTGGTAATGAAATAATCGTAATCATAAATTCAGAACTGCTACAGCACCCACAAAAGCTAAGTCACAGGAACCAGCCTACTCACAGGCGCTCAATCAAAACAAATTCAATAGGCAGGGGTCTAGATCCGGAGAGTCAGGTGAGGAGTTAGACAGACAGCTACGGTGGACGAAGCTTAGAGTTGAAACGGCGTAGAAGGCAGGGAGAGAAGTGGAAAAATCAGGATATGATCTGTGAGACTAAGTTAGCTGCACTACACCTTGCGCAACAGGAATCACAGCCACTTTTCAAACAAAAGACAATGACTGTTGGCACGCACCTGCAATTTTGATATCCGGTCGCCTTTTGCAGTGGCTTTAGGCAACACTTTTGGCGACATTGAAGACTTTGGAGATAGTGACTGCAGTAAACATAAGAATAGAAACATAATTATATAAGTCTAGTTACATTTAAGTGCATCATGTGCCTTAGCAGTTAGCTAGAAGTAAAAAACAGCATTGAATTGTATCTATAAATTTATATAGCACCTCTAATCAGAGGTGCAGTGGTTAATTCTTAGAGACTCGTATCAAATGTCACTAAAAGATTCTAGTGTTGTCATCATCGCAATGGTAAAATAATCCTGGCATCAAATTCCAGAGTTCAGCTGCACAGCGACATCGTTGTTCTTTTTGTTCAAAATTCAACCACATAGCATGGAAGGTTCACTGTGTTTCATCGATTCTTTGGCATAGGTTGTCTAGAAATTTACAACATAAGCTTCGTAGCCTGGGGAGGGCAGATGGTTGAATGGCAACAATCTGGCGTGAAGATCAGAAAGACGTGGGTTCAATATCACTAGCCTCACGTATACAGCTGACTCAGCATGCAACTACAACAGTGGAGGGTATCCGGCAGGCTTCAATACTGTTAAATCCAAGTCCTGTTAAAACTTATTATCATCTATTACAGCGGTTCCCAACCCGTGGCCCGCGGGCCAAAACTGGCCCGCCACGCCTTCAAAAATGGCCCTCGTTTCTCAAAGAATTAACAAAAAATGTATGAAAAAATTGACAATTTGGGCAGGAGAGGACACATCATTATTTTCCATTACAAATTATTTCATTTTATGTACATAAACAACCTCAAATATTCTATTTAAAAATAATTAAACAATTTTATATACTTTTAGTTAATTAAATTTTAGCCTTGTGGCCCCCTAAATGTCCTTCAACTAAGAAAAAGTGGCCCTCGTGTCCTTCAACTTAGAAAAATGGCCCTGAAGTCAAAAAAGGTTGGGAACCACTGATCTATTACTATAAAATCTTGTAATCTTACAACATACTTGCAATCTTACAACATACTTGTAATCTTACGACATACTTGTCATCTTACAACATACTTGCAATCTTACAACATACTTGTAATCTTACAACATACTTGTCGCCTTACAAAATACTTGTCAGCACGAGTAAATAAATTAATATCATCATTGTTACTTCATTGCCTACCATCTACCAGCATTGTTCAAGAACAATTCTATACAAGTCGTGTTCTTCTAAAGTCACGCTCAGAGCTCATCTGAGAAGCCTCAGTTGAAAACAAAAATCACAATCGGTTTGCCTATCATTTCCTAATGTTCAGTGAAATATATGGCAGTAAGCAAGTAAGTAAAAGTAAGGTATCTACTTCAATTCTCGGCTGCAGACCGCATTCTGAGTTACAAACAATATGAAACATAAGCATGCACATTAAAAAACAATAAAAATCAGAATGTAGCACGCGAATAAGAAACGTCCTTTTTATTGCTAAGAGAATTTGTATAATTTCGTTTTCACCTGCTCTTTCTTTGAGTCACTTGCATTTAACCCTTTGTCATCACCAAACAAATCATCACTTGCACCTGCAAAGAAGCAATTATGTAACTCACTTAAGCAAACACAAAGCTCAGGATTTAGGCCTAAAAGCCTGTAGAAATTCAGCACAACAATAAGCAGGAACTCTGTTGAGCAAACCTAAAATGGTGTTCATTGACAATGTCATCTATTAGTGCTGTTGAAAGCATAATGTAGAGTATAAATATACAATTTATAGGCACAATCAGAAAGAGGAACACTGCTACAGTTGTATGGTCAATTACAGCTACTAACTGTAACTGATCTCAACTCTATCGACCCATAAAGTGCAAAAAGAGAAATGTTTCTGTCCGAACAGAGGTTGCATAAATCACAATTTTACATTAAAACTGCAATCCACAATATGTCATTAACACACTAAACTGTAAAAATCCTCAACAACACATGAACCACTTTCATAACAACAGATTTGGAAAACAAACCTTGGGACTGAAGAACGGGACTGACAGGAGCGCGAGCAACATCTGGCGTCTTAGGAACAGCCTTTACGGTCACTGCTTCCAAGCCTAATGGGTCGTCAAACAACTTGATGGTGGATGCGTCCGTGCCTTTAACTTCTGCAGGCGACTTTTCCTTTCGCGTTGTATTTTCCCTCTGCGGTATTTTCTCCCCAAATATGTCTTCCAGACTGCTTTTTGGTTTCTGTTTGGATTCAGCCGTGGTCTTGAAGCCTTGAACTTCTTCCGGTTTAGACGAAGACTAATTTTAAAATAAACGTAAGAATAGTCACCCCATATATAGCGCAAGTTTAGAGGGATGCTAGTATAAATTTTCTCTGCACTTTAGTGTGCGATAAAATTTAACAAACTGCTGCATTAATTTGTTCTCGACTCTATCAACCCATAGAGTGCAATTTAACATACTAGCAGGCCTTAAGTGAAAGTACTGCAGATTCTTCATGTGCTGTAGCTATTTTGTAAATAAATACATACATCCAGTATTGCACGCATACTCACGAACTTTCCTGCATGTGCTGCAATACGCCGTAATTTGTAATACACCATAATACAACTGCCACCAGTTGTAATGTACCACAATATTAATACAACAGAATTAAATGCACAAATTTTTTAATGCACATCAAAGCACAACAATTAGATACTGCACATCTTGAGCGAGACACCTCGGAGGCGGCTCTAGTTTGAAAGGCATTTTGGTTTATTATCCCGTAATATTTACTGGGTCTACACTCTACAGCTGGTCAGCACTATGTCACCAATAGCAACGAGCAACGGTTGCACTTGTGTCCAATTTAACATGGCTGCCAGAGAAGTGTGGTCAGAACAGCAACAGTTCAACAACAGGATGCAAGTCCCTTTCCTTAACAACACCACAGTTTGACAAACAGTTGGTAGTTCATGTGGTACATAACCACAGTGAGTATAAAAACTCACTGGATTTCCATAAAATACAAACACACATCCTCAAGCCACTTCATAGGGTCCTTGGGCAAGTCCTTCGCTTGTAGTTGCTCAGCACTTCGGCGTGGAACTCCGATTCAGTGTCCGCGCTGTAGTCGGGAGCGCTTCTGAGTAGGATCTTGAAGGGTGCTATAACAAGTGCACATGCATGCATACATGTTGAACACAACACCTTTAACAAGGTGAACCTTCCTACCAAAACAAACAGATGGCATGCAGTGTAACAATTTAACATGCTCAGTCCATTCATTCTTTCCTCACCTTTGATTTTTCAGACGACTTAGTCATCAACGTCGAAAACAGGTCATCTTCGTCGTCGTCGAGACTTCCAAAGAGTCGGGTGCTAGCTGCTCTCGGGGCGGCAATGGGTGGCGATGATTTCTGGATTGGGGCAGATGCAGCTTCAGCAGATGCAGATGGAGTAGCGGAGGGAGTCGACATCTTTTGAGGGGTTTTGCTTTCAACCTGAATGCACGAGAAGAAATGTGAAACATCAGAAAACTACGTTTTTAAGTCAGAAACAGAAATTTACAGTCAAACTCATCACAGCACAAAACTTAGCCGGTAAAACTATTAATCAACTATTTTACTCATAAATGTGCATTTTATGATAATTATTATAAGTGCTATGATACTAAACAACTGCATTTGATACAATCCAATACAACTGCATTAACACAATGCAATACCATTATATTTTATACAATTTGACATTGTCCTTCTTCAAAAGATCAGAAGAGCACGTGACCATGCAACAGAGCATCAGTGGCTCTGACCAAATGTGGGTGAAAGACTTGCTCAAATTCTCTACACAGCATCTGCCTCAGATGACGTTTAAGCCCATGCTATCTGTGTTACAGGCTAAGCACTACGATAAATCGACCACCATACCTTTTTGAACCTCAAAAACGCATTAAGTTCTCGATTCAACATCTGCTTCAAACTCATATAACACGTCAACATAATATATAAACTGATAATATATTTATCTTTCCAGAAGAAAATTACACTAAATGGGTCCAAAATGGAAGGTATTCCTATTTACATAGGTATTCCTCTTTACATCATGTGGATAGTTAGGTTAGTAGGTTCTCAAATGGACTATGCATGACCACTTGTTATGGTGCCCGTTCAATATCACTACTCAGAGGCGCTCCCGACAACAGCACAGACACTGAATCGGAGTTTCAAGCCTAAGCGCATGAGCAATTGCAAGTGAATGACTTGCTCAGGGTCCCTACGCAACGGCTTGAGGTTGATCATGCCCGCAACCATCCAGCTCCAAGGCACCGAACATAACCCTACAAAACTGTGCCCCATAATATGACTATATACACATTCCAAAGCATACAATTTTATGGAAAATGCAAGCAGAAGATAAAATACCTTGGCAGCCGGAGGCTTGAAAAGATCGATGCTAGGACCATCTTCATCTTGTGCGTTGAAAAGGAAATTGTCGTCATCAAACAACGATTGTCTCTTGCCAGATGATTTCATTTGTCCACCCTACAACAACCAGTTAACCCGTTCCCGCCTGAATTGTTTTTTCATGAAAGGTGTAAATTGACAGTAGCTATGGTGGAATAACAATATTGCAACAATGGCCACAATTAAACATAATTAAGTACTAGCATATATTTTCTGAATCAGCAAACTTCCTGCTTTGAAATCTGTATTTATTGTTTTGAGGAAACTTGATTTATATAGCACTTTTATGAAAAACAGTCACTGATACAAACTAGTGGACATTGCATTTTTGCAACAAGTCGCAATCTTAGTATCGTTGCAATCCTAGTCTCTGCATTTCAATGCTTCGCACAAACTCTGCACCTTCTGCTAACATGTGCATGCAATGGAAAGTGCCTACTAACCAGTCTAGAAAAATGGGAGGAGGGTGCCTACCAGGACTTAGGGCACAACAGCATCATGAGGTAGGCTAGCATGCTCTGTAGTCAAGTCGGCTGTCAAGACTGTCTGAAGGTTCTACTGCCCCAGTGTAAGCAATGTCCCATTGTCCCTATTTGAAAATGCTTTTGCCAGTTCAACTGTTCATTGGCTTAGTGATGTCCCACCAAATTCATCACTTAGACATTGACCTTCGCGAATATGACTTTGACCTTGACCACAACCATGACCTGGACCAAAACCACAACTGCCTCCCCTCCCCCTCCCTGTCAGATGCTGTTGGTTGTAGTAGTACCTTCGACAGGCGTAGAATAGAGCACTTTAGAACAATTTAACTAAAGGTGCTATATAAATGCTCAGCTACATACACATTGGAACAGAAGAGCCCTCCATTTGGCCTGCATTCCCATCAACTAGACTTGTCTAGCTCTATATACACTACTCAAGACTTTCCACTCTGATCGTGCCTGCGTCGGGAGAAACCTCTGAATAGTTATTTTGAAAAGGCACCATATAAATTCCATAGATAGAAATATAAATTCCATAGATAGAAATATAAAATCCATAGATAGAAATATAAAATCCATAGATAGAAATACAAAATCCATAGATAGAAATATAAATTCCATAGATAAAAATATAAATTACATAGATAAAAATATAAATTACATAGATAGAACGATAGAATACCTGAGCAGGAGGAGGAGGATTGTCAGTCGTTGCTTTAGTCTTTGCAGGGGATTTTCTCAACGAAAATAAGTCATCTTCATCATCGTCACTACCACTGAACAGCGACACTTTGTTTGGTTTCGTCACTTCCTTAGCAGGTTCCTTTGCTGCAGCTGGCTTCTGATTACGACAGACATAACAGTAAAATAAACCACAACCAACTCAACCATTCAAAAAATATTCTATGCACCCAAAGTAACAGCTTGCAAAAGATTTAAATTTTAAAGAAATATAAACAGTTAAGAAATCATTTAAATCCAACGTATAATGCAACAGGAGTTCGATGAAAACAACAAGCTTATTTTGCTGCTACTGCAAAGAACGAACTGCCAACATAACTAGTATACACGTATGCAAAATAAAAGAAAAACAAGACAAACTCTGTAACAAACTTCCGTGTACACTGTATACACTATATGCTCTGTACGACACACTCAGTTAGAAGATGAACTCTGATATATTGTGTTCTGGAGTGAAGATAAAACAATTCACACAGCTTACAAACATTCTACTTTTCATTAAAAAACCATGTGATAACACAGTACTGCTATGACTCCCAGAAGATTCCAGAACACCTGGTCACCTGGTGCCGTCAGCTCTTGGAACTCTGGCTGAACACATTGCAAAAAATAAATAAAACTCAAAACAAGCAAATGCCTTTTTACAGCAATTGCTAATATTGTACTGTATTGCATCTGCAAATTTCTAAGCACCTCTCACAGTGCCTACCAATCAGAGGTGCTCCCAGCACAAAAGACCCAGAGAAAAGAAATTGGTTCTGAAACAAAGAAAAGATTAACTTGGGTGTAAAAATCAATAGCAAACAGCCGCATCGATACAGATCACTGGACCAATGAAGGCAAAAGCTCGAGTCTTTCATTGCCATGGCTCCCAGCGGCAAGACAATATTCATTGCAATCTCTGACATTTCTATAAATAAAACTGGGAGCATGCAAATGTCTTAAATTCATAACACTGGAGACCCAAACCGCACTGGTTGATGCACAAGAAACTCTTTCAGATAAAACTGATTAAAGTTCAAGGAAATTGCATGTTGATATACATAAGCACTGCAACCTACTCACATAAGACCAAGTACACACAAAATAAGCAGTTTGTTGTGACGCTCATATGTTTAAAGTCACACTAACATTGGCTCTTAGCACATAATTATGTGCTAGGAGCAGAAGTAGTCTAAAAGATGCATTGTAAGAATCTATCTGTATATACTTACTGTTTCAATTGAGGTTTTCTGTGGTGCAGTCTCATCAACAAACGTGATATTTCTACAATCATGTGTCTAAACAGAGTCAACATCAATCACAACACAACCAAACTTAACATTAAGCATTAAGAAAGTAATAGCTTCAGTATAACGACTTTCTCTACAAATGTACAAATACCCTGAAAACTCATTTAGCACAACTTGAGCCATCATCAATAATACCTTATAATGGTATCATGATATAATGAGGTTATTTTCAATAGATGAGTCATATTGCGATCTAACCACATCATCACATAAGTCGTGTTATATCAAAATGTGTCAAAACGAGCCTCTGGGTGTAGCTGGCTTTAGCTTGAGTTATAATATTCCTAATCAGAAACAATGGCAATTATTGTAGTTATATGTATGTGTGTATGTAAGTATGTATGTATGTATGTATGTATGTATGTATGTATGTATGTATGTAATGTTATATAGTGCCTTACAATAACCTCACGAAGGCGCTTTATATACACTAGGTCTAAAACAGACACAAATATAATGCTATCTAGCTACTGTTTTTAATGACATTTAAAATTGTGAGGCTAATGCTCTGCTGGGCATAGATATGGGAGGATGCAATCAAATTTCAGTTGCAGTGTATTGTAATGTTCTCCCATTAACCAATTCCTTATTTTACAATTTATATCCTCACTCGTAGTCTAGATCTTGATTTCTTCGAGCCTGCCTTCTTTAAGACTTGCTACATATTTTGATTGGGTTTTTCTAATACAGGGCAATAATTCAATTTCAGTATCATTTTCCCCTAGAGGATTCTGAAAATGAAACCGACATTTATTTTAATTAAAATTGAATAATTAAGATTATAATTAAACACAATTTACTTGAGATGAATAATAAAAAATTATAATCAGACACAATTTATTTAAGAATTTTCAGAGCCTAACACACAATTAAAACAATGAAATCACTTTTTCTCATCTTTTGCAGCTGAAGACTTTGGAAGGGCAAACAGGTCACCACTATCTCCCTCATCATCGTCGTCTTCAAAAAGAAACGTTTTTGTCTTCTTCTTTGCCTCTGGTTCCTTTCCAGCGGTCTAAACACCAACAATTTAAATAACACACTATGAGATATTATCAATGCAATACAGAATCATGCTGCTTTTTATTTTCAATTTGACAAACAAACAATGTTAAACAGGCTGATTTTGCTTAGCACTGACAATCAAAGCACGCAATGGGACGGCAGAAGATCTCAGATAGGATAAGATTAGAATAGTACTGCTTCAATGTACCACAGAATAACATTATACCAATTTACTATGGTACAGCATTGTGCAAATGCATGTGACATTCATTCATTCGGACATATATATATAGCGCTCCTTCAGGAAGAAAAAAACTACTCAGAGGCGCACCCGACTCTAGCGCACCCAAAATGAACAGTTTTAAGTTTAGTAAGGAAGGATCCTGGTAGAGTCCCAGGATGTAGGCGTAGCTCAAAAGGAAGGCCATTCCAGACCACTGGGTCAACCACAGAAAAAGCTTGATTCTTCATGGCAGTAGTACGAGCAAAAGGAACTGACATTGCATCAATATCTCAGAGCATAATGTAATATCAGTGCCTCACAGCATGACACTGCATCTATGCACGCTTAGGCACGAACTTCAGAAACATCCCATAAATTCTCAGTCTCCAACTCTAGTGGAACAGTTGGCTGATAATGAACTAATGAACTGATTGCCTTCACACAAATGCTGTTAGCTCTTAGGAAATAAAAATGCAAAAAATAGACAAAATTTTGAAATCACTCTGTCACAAGCGATAAAACTATGTACTTTCAGATGTCACGTCCGTTTATCCTTCAGCTGCTTCCGATTAGAGCAGTTGGTCCACATAACAGCAATGCTTTCACTTAGCAAGCAGAGTATTTACTTGCAATTACCTATGGACATCTGAAATGCAGTTATAAACTGTTTTTAAAGGATTGAAGTTATCGTGATGACGTGTTACCTTGTTTCCCGTAGAAGTGACAGGTTTACTCAGCGACGCAAACAGATCATCGTCCTCATCATCGGCAAACAAACTGAAACCGGTTTTTGCCTTTGGCTGACTGCAAATCACACACATGAAAATGCAGCATGATGCAGTCTTCTAATCTGACCAATCACTGTTAAACGGTGAATCTTTTCTTTAATCTTATTTTTTTAAACCTGTTTTACTTTAACGTTTGCCCTTGTAAGGTAACAGATTTAGCCTCTAAGAATCACCAACCACTACCACTTTGTTTTTGCAAGAACAGTAACATCAGTTTTACAATATAACAGTGGAAATCAATAGATGAAGCCTATTCAAAAAGTGCAAAGATGATCATCATTTCCCAAAGTTGGTTAGAGATTATATTTTTTCACATCAACTATTTTTTTATCTGCTAATATAAAAGAGAACTCAGTTAACTTTGTCATTAATTAAACCTACATGTATGTCAGTAGATTTCACAGGTGCCACGCACGCCAGAATATGCTTGTTTGCTTGGGTTGGAGTTCCACCTAAAAATCTCCAGGTTAAAAGGATTCTGTTGCTAAAAATATATTGGGAAGCACTGCTCCTCTAGAGCACCATAAACTTCCAAACTAACCTCGATTCCTTTGTAAGGTCAGCCGCGGAGGACTTGGACTTAGTTGTGAAAAGTTCCGGATCCTCAGCAAAGAGACTGCTGCTGGACATAGTGGACGCAGGACTGCTCGAACCCGTAGTTGGCTTCAGGGACTTTGCCACTGCGCTTGGCTTCGAAAGCGACTTATCGCTGATTGTGCTTCTGCCAACGACATTATCCTACAAACACACCATTTAGCTCACGGTTAATCTCATCAAATTTAGCAGAGGTGCCATTTGTAAAACATGAATTAATTTGCAAGATTTCAATCGTTCAATAGATTGTTGCTAAGATAGTTACTCAAGTTTATAAAAGAAACCGCAGTTTCTTATTGGTGTTCAGCCAAAATCTAATTAGCACCATCACATCAAAATATATAAAGAGCACATTTTAAGGAGATATAAATAAATTCCTGCCTAATTTTTAGTTTGCTTCACAAAAAATCTTGCTTTATACAGAACCATAAAACATTGAAAATTCTACCCGCAATTCAATTGTCTGATTGTGTTTGGAAGTAAAAACGCATTGGAAGGTTTATCCTTTACATACTTTGCAGTGCAAGTCACTGTTGGAAAATCATAATTTTCATCATATTCTCAAATCATAATTCTTACCATGTTCTCGTCATCCACCTTGGCCTTCTGGATGGCCGCCTTAAAGAGATTATCGCCACCACCAAAGATTGAAACGGCTCCAGCAGGAAGCTGAAAACCAAGTCAACTTGCAGTACACAATACATGTTTATCTCACTAAATTACGTTCATCTGATAAAAAAAATAGACAGCAATACAAGCTTAACATACTGTATGTTATTAGATTCAGTGTTGCCGCCCCTTTCCACTGGCAAGGTCACCGCACACTGCGCTCCGCTGTCCATGGTGACTTAATGGTCCTTTCATCCGCTCTGTGATACTGCAGAATTGTTCCCTCTCTGTGGTTGGGCCAACAACCTGGAGCAGGCTTCCCTTGACTATGCAGCACCTCCCAAACTGTCCTCAGTTTTACAAGCTGTTGAAGACTGCTTTTTTCACTTGACCTGGGCCAGGAGTGCCTCTGAGTAGCGATCTTGAAGGGCGCTATATAAATTCTGATCGATTTGATTGATTGAGGAGACTGGAACAAAATGACAAAATGTCTTCATGCTTAAACTTAAATCTCTCCCCTGCTAAAATAGGATCAAATTCAACAAGAAATAATGATCGCAACAAGCAATTTCAGCGAATGATTGCAACTAGTAAATCCAGCATTCATGAAAGAAAATGAGACATATTATTCATGATCTACTAAAGCATAAATTCAAACTCAAACACCAGTGCAGCAAACAACACATAACACATGACAGCTGTCTGCAATCACTTAGAAAGAAATGCAGTTCTTATTTAAATAACCGCATATGTCACACACTATGAAGTGATGAGCTTATGAATTACAAACTGATTGTTCAGTGCATATGATGCTCAGTAAAACTCTTCTTCATTGTTGAAAATGACATGCCACAGTATGATTTACAATCTATAGAATGAATCGCAAGTTATTACAGGAGTTGAATCAAACTGTCTGGCAGCCAAGCAAGGCATCCATCAGGTTATACTGCATGTTTCACCAACGCCATCCAAGTTGACCTTTGGAGGCCAGCAGAAAGTGCTGTTGACTTTCCACTCTTCAATGTCTTCATGCTTAAACTTAAATCTCTCCCCTAATTTAAAATAGCCTGACATAAGTGCCAAAGAAGCTGCCCTAAAATCTGGTAGAATAAACATAAAAATATGCAAAAAATTAAATGGATGTAGGGTAAGATCAGCATCAACAGTTCCATCAGCAAAAAAGCAATGTTCTGTTTGTTCGTAACTGCCAGAGATGATTTGCCACACTCACCCTGGGCTTATTTTCGTTTTCTGCAGGTTTGTTGGCTGCGGGAACAGAAGATTTGTTCATGCTGCTGAAGATATCTGACTCATCTTCGCCATCATCAAATAACGACACGGCTGGTTTCTTTGTTTCTGTAGCAAACAATACGTAACAAGTACGGACCTTAGGCAAGTTCGTACTCGAAAGAGTAAAACCAACATCTAGACCAGCGGTTCCCAACCCGTGGCCCGCGGGCCAAAAGTGGCCCGCCAGGCCTAAGAAAATGGCCCTCATATCTAAAAAAATTAGCAAAGATAGGCTGTATGAAAAAATGACAATTTGGACAGGACAGAACACATAATTACTTTATATTACAAATTAGGCTATTCTATTTTGGCATCTATAAATAACATAAAAATTCTATTTCGAATCAATTGCAACAATTTTATATGCTCTTTGCTAGTCAAATTTTAGCCTTTTGGCCCCCTAATGTCGTTCAACTAAGAAAAAGTGGCCCTCGTGTCCTCCAACGTAGAAAAAGTGGCCCTAAAGGCAAAAAAAGTTGGGAACCACTGATCTAGACAAGTATAACATCTCAATTGAATATAAAGATAAGACAAGAATATTCTTTAATGGACCAATTGCTATCCGCATTTTGGTGTGCAGGCATGTTATAATAAACAAACGTACATCATTTCTATATCCATTCAATGTCAAATGTTTTAAAATAACACAAAATCCTAAATCCAAAAATCAATATAAATATGTTCTTTTACTGACCAAAAGTGTGGAGAGCTGGCAGCGTGCCAAGAGAGTGGAGAGATGGCATCATCATTCCAATCCCGAAAAAAGGAGATGCAAAGAAATGTTCAAACTGGAGAGGCATCACGCTCCTGTCGACCCCTGGCAAGATCATGGCGTCGATAATGTTGAATCGTATGAGAGATGCTATTGATGAGAGATTGAGACAGGAACAGGCGGGCTTCAGACCGGGGAGATCATGCTGCGAGCAGATATTTACACTTCGACAAATAATAGAGAAGGCGTTAATGTGGCAGACTCCCGTGGTAATAAACTTCGTCGACTTTAGAAAAGCCTTTGACAGCGTCCACAGAGAGTCGATATGGAAGATAATGAAGAGCTATGGAATACCAACAAAGATCATAGACATCGCCAGGAGTTTCTATGATGGCAGCCGCTGTGCGGTGAGGCATCGAGGAGAGGTAGGAGAGTGGTTTCAGATTATGACTGGAGTACGTCAGGGTTGTGTGTTGTCACCAATGATATTTGTACTAGTGGTGGACTGGGTCATGAAAAGAGCAACAGAGAATAATAACACCGGACTGAAATGGATAAAGGCTGACAGGCTCAGTGACTTGGACTTTGCTGATGATATCGCGCTGCTGGATGGCACCTGGGAAGGAATAAAGGAGATAACAGATAAAGTACAGGAAGAGGCAGCTAGAGTCGGGCTTACTATAAACCCGGAAAAGACCAAGATTATGAAGATAGGGAAATGGCAAGTAGTGGACAGGGTCACGATTGACGGCAGGCCAGTCGACGAAGTGTAGAACTTTTGTTACCTTGGCAGTACGCTAACAGCAGATAGTAGCTGTGACAAGGAGGTAAGGGTACGTATTGGGAAGGCAAATACGGCCTTTGGAAAATTGGAAAAGATATGGAAGAGCAATGGATGTAGTATAAAAGTCAAGATCCGGTTGTATGAGGCCATAGTGATGAGTACACTGCTACATGGAGCTGAGACATGGCCAATGACGGTGGCAAATAAGAAAAAACTAGAGGCAGCGCATCACAGGTGGCAAAGAAGAATTTTGCACGTCTCCTGGAAGGACAAGATCACAAATGAAATCATCAGAGAAAGAACAGGGCTGGACAAACTGGAGAACATCATCAGAAAGAAAAGACTGAACTGGATGGGACACGTGGCACGAATGAGCAGCGACAGAAGAGCCAATCAGGTGATGAACTGGACTCCAAAGGGGAAGCGTGGAAGAGGAAGGCCAAGAAAGAACTGGATGGGAACTGTTCGAGAAGATCTGAAGTGCTTGGAGATGACGGTGGAGGATGCTGTTCGGATGGCGATGGACCGGGTGGAGTGGAAAGGCTGCGTTGCCCGATGTGCAGTTCTGCACGGGATGGACTAAGTACTAAGTAAGTACTGACCAACAATCTATGAGCACTGCTCTTTGATTTATATTGTAATACATTTAAATACGATAAAGCATTCTCCTTAAAAACGATTTCCTCGTTAGGTTATCTACCCTAGGGATAATTCGGTCATGTAGTCTTGGCCTCATGGAATAAGGCTGGGGCCTCAATGGTGGGAGGAGTGGGTTTAGAATATATGCTACAAGACAACCATAATTGTTGTTCTGAACATTTACATAGCATTAGGGCTGCACTGACAAAATTAGAGGTCAGTACACGCTACAGTTGCCTAGGCCTGACTGCAGGTCATTGTTCCGGTATGCTACACACAAATATTTATTTGTGAGGTGAGTACATGCCGTGTGCCCACATAAAACCTTCGATCACAGCCCTGCATAGCACTACCTTCATAGAACCTGTCAAAATATATCACCCGAACCTTTAGTCTGCCTGGCAGCTGCAGTTGGTTTCTCTGCAAACAGATCTTCTTCCTCATCATCATCCACAACATCAAACAAACCCTTCCCTCTGCTGCTCCGCTTTTCTTCTGAGATCTCATTTCGTCCGGACTGTGGTGTGGTCGATGTTCGAACGTCAGGCTCTTGAAAATGCAACACAAAACAAATAGCGAAACGACGTCGATTTATATCAAATGACAACATGGCAACGCTCAACTCTTACTTTCTGATATAAAGACATTCAAAGTTTAGACTGTGAGCATTCATTGGTATTATAAGCTCTGCAACTGCAGAGCAGAGAGGTGCATTCAGTGTTGTAGAAATATTTACGTCTATTTTTTTCTCCACACCAAATTTCATTAAAATGCTTAACATATTGATATACAAGTTAGTCCTACATCCAACGGTTGTTATTTCCCGCAATTCGCATTCACATTCGGACAAGCAGCTGTGTTTAAGTGGTGCTATACATATTTTTTAGATTCTGTCGTTAAATGATCTTTTGAGAAACGTGTAAAAACGGCAACAGCAACCAAACAGAAAAACCTTTTGTTCATACAAGCCTCACAACAAATCATCAATTTCATCCATCAGAGGTCTTCAGTGGTAGGCTGGATATTCATTCATTCATTTATTCATCTAAAAATCTGCATAGCACCACTTCAAGAAATCTACTCAAAAGCAATCCCACAGGTAGGCAAAGGCGCTACCAAGAAGGCAATGCCTCACACGTACAGCTATTCTATAGAAAATATGCTGTTATACTGGAAGCCAATGCAGCATGTCACACCTATAGGCTGAGACAGAGGCATATAAGTAACACAATGATTGTGGGTTTGAGTTTGTTGAGCAGACTCTGGATGGACAGTGTTGGACACGTAATTTATGTAAGCTTATTTTCTGCTATCTGACGACAGTACTGGTACAAACACAACAAGTTCAACAAAGAATTCTACACAGAATGAATCAAATCCTAAACTTAAACGCAGCCTCAAAAAGATGGCTTGTGATTTCAGAGAAACTAGTTATATATGCAGTATTTTCATGTAAGCAATTTTACCTTTACTTGCAGGAACTGGTTTACTAGAAGCAGAAACAGGCACCGGCTTGTCTGGCTTTGGCTGACTTTTCTGGGAACCAAACATTCCTCCACTCTGTTTAAAAGGTACCAGCATCAATTCAGTTTTATATAAACAACTATTTATAATTATATAATATCGTACGTAACAAAATATGCACTACATAAAATAAAAATACTATATTGTAAAATGTAAATAACATATTATTAATACCTGTAAAAACCACAACATTGTTGTCAAGTGGGTTAAGCTGCATCTCACAGCAAATACCTTGGAAAGTTATGAATTTTTTAAATTGCATATCTAAATTTTGCATTGATTTGCAAGCTACATTTTCTCATATGAAATTACATTATAATGAGATTTTGATCTACAATACATAAAATAGTTACTTATTCCCTAGCTAAAACAGCAATTCCACAAAAAAGGAAAAGTAGCAAAACTGAATGAAATAAAACATAAATTCAATGGCATAATTATCAACCACTCGCAACATACCATGCGATAAAACCACACGTCTCAATTGCTTATCCACCTTGGCTCGTGTCTTTAAAACCTTTCCGCATCGTCAAAGCTCTCAAATGGAAGCACTTCCAAATAGTCATTAATGACAGAGGCACTTTATAAATTCCCTGATACAATACAATGGTATTCAATTGTCTCATCCTTTTACACATGGGCGGAGTTTATCAGGGGCTAGGGGAGGCTAAGCCCCCCCCCCGAACACCCAGATTCATTTTTTTTACCGTGTAAATGGTTCCTTTGCCCGGGCTTAGCCCTCCCCCAAGAAGGCTTTAGCCCCTCCAAGAACGGAAACCAAACTCCGCCCATGCTTTTACATGACAATCATGCATTCTTTTAACCAAAATAGCATAAAGTGAAACTAACGTCATCTTCGTCGTTATCAAACAGCGTGGGACGTGTAGAGAAAAGACGACTGGGTTGACTGAAAATATCGTCCGTCGATTCATCAAACGCACTAGGAAAAAGGTCGCTATCGTCTGGAAAAGGTCAAATGAGGAAATAACATGTAGACAAAAAAATTATTTTGAGATTTTCAAATGCATATCACTGCATTTCAAATCAAAATAATTTAAAATTATGCACACAACTCACCAATTTGTTCAAATATTTTGGTAAAATATTTACAAGCATATTTCTCATTTTTGAGGAAGTCATGTCAGAGAGCAGTACAGATTTATTAAAAGCATACCATAGAATTAAGCTTCAATCAGAGCTTTAGTTTCCATATTCTTAATTTTTACACAAGAAATCAATTAGCCAAAGTAAAACACGCTAAAAGCTTTGACTTTTTACATAGAAATAGTAAAGCATGCTGAAAGCAGATTCTTAGATGCAGTGCTCAAAATCAAACAACCATTGTCCACTCTCTTATCGAAAGTTTATGTAATAAAAAAAATCCTTTTGAAGAGCTCTTCACTGCTTGAAGTCAGATTCCAAAAATAGATTCCAATAAAAGTAGTTTAACCTGCCGGGTGCTGTGTTTTGGCTTTACTGCCCCTTGGCCTGGCCGACGGCACTCCTTCTTTATCCACAGAGCCTTGTCTCTTTGGTGGGGGGCCTATAGAAGATGCGGAATCACCACCAAGCTTTCTGCTCAACTCAGAATGAAAGTCAGTCAGAGGATTCTGAAGCGAAAAAGAACAAAACAATATTCAGCCAAACACATTTTTTTCAATTATGCACTCTAGCACTTGAACATTTATATAGCCCCTCTATATACTCCAACAAATATGCCACCTAACAGATCTGAAACTGTGTCTTAGCATTTTAACAATGAGCGTGTACTAAAGTGACTGGGAAGTCAATTTAAATGGTCCTATACAATTACAATACAATACAATACAGGTTGTCACAAAAGTATTAAGATAAGCTGCAAGTGTTTCTTGAGTTCCTTGTAGCAATAATACCTAACAAAAATCTATTGTATTTACCCAAACCTGCTGTTTAGTCGCTGAGTCATGTAACACATTTATTACTAAGATAATTTATGCCTAACTTGTCAATTTTAATTAACACGAAAATGCAGCTAAATATACACCAAAACAGGGCTGTTAGCTAGCTAAAATAAGATAAGATCAGATAAGACTATTCTTTAATATACCAATTGCTATCCGCATTTTGGTGTACATACAAAGTATAATAAACGTATAACAAACGTACATAATTTCTATATCCAATCAATGTCAAAGTGTTTTAGAATAGCATAGAATGAACTAATTACTTACACATTTACAAAGTAATAATTTTTCAGCAAAACCCGTCCAATTACAAATCAGCTTTGTGTGGAAAAAATTTGAAAACATTTTCTTATTTTAGCCTGATACAGTAAGCCTACGAATTGCACCAAATATAAACATATAATCCTGCACAGGCGCATTTAACATCTCAATATTTTCCTTACCCATTTTACTATTGCACCAGACTAAAACTTTGTTCTTACCCAAGCTTTTCCACCTACCGTAGTTGTTTTAAAATTAAAAGATTTGATATGGCAATTAGTGAAACTAAACAAGCTAGAGAGAAATTACGTAAGAAACAATCACATAGCTGTGGTTTACCTTTGCAGTATTTGCCTTGTCATCTTTCAAAGGTTTCTCCCCTTCAGCATCTTCCTCATCATTCACGTCGTTTTGGATGTCAGCTTGAGCCTTCCTTTCCCCGAATAAGTCTTCATCACTCTACAGCAACAAATTTAATTCTGAACTGATCTGTACAGTACTTTGAATCTCACTTATGTGCTCTGCATGTTTATATCTCTTGCTTCATAGAGGAAAACAGGGGAGGCGTTCATTATCAGCGTCATTTTCAATTATCAGCACAGAGCCGACTGTGGTCAAACCAAAGCATTTGGATGTTGGACCAGATCATCAAAGAGTCTGCTGTTTCCTACTCAGCTAATGTCGTTAATAAATTCAACTGCACTGAAGTATAAAGAACAACCCAGGTCATTAGAAGGGGTCCACTCAGTCAACATGAATGTATGCATGTGTCAAGATCTAGCCATATATTTTTCTTACTTACCTACATATTTTAATTGTACAAAGGGCAGGAAAAGTCTAAAAGAAGTCAAATGATGATGGCTAAAAAGCAAAGACACAACAAATATAATTTAGACATTTGACGTTCCTGAAAACAGGCTTAGAACTAGCTCGCCACAGCATGTATCCAGCAATTTATACTTAGAGAGCCTTTAAAGAGCATCACAAAGGCAGAGTCCACCCTGATCACTGACTCGAGGAGAAGATGGTGTGAAAAACAGACAGAATGATTAGGAGAGACAAAGATTGAGCTGTAGAAACATAGAATAAAACCGTAGAAAGACGTCTGCAATATCATACGTCATCAGAATCAGTTTCCGATTTCTTTCGTTCGAGCAATGGAGGTGGCGCTGGAACAGGAGGACCACCACCAATCTCACCATCTGACAAGTGGTCACTTTCCTGGTCATCTTTCTCATCTTCAAAACATAAAAACTAAAATGTCTTACGCACGAAAGGCATGCGTGCAAGAACGAAGATATTATATCACCACAAAACTACCCTAACAGTAGAATGCCATAGCATAACATCATTGTATCATGACGATACACACATAACATCATTGTATCATGACGAGGTCATCTCCTACAACTGAATTCACTTTGCGATCCATGTAGGTAAGCGAAACTCACATTTCTTAGTAACGGATGGTGTCTGCCTATGGCTGCCGCTGACGTGTAACTGGGTGCGGTATGTCACCCGAAATCGTCATTTTCAATTAAACAAATATATTCCCGTTTTACACATCGCAAAATGAGACTTCACCTGCATTTCCTATTCCCCAATGGATGAATTCCATCGGGCCAATGCAATGCATGACTTGCCAATCAATCTCCAGTTCAAAACCATACCAAATTTTCGATGCTTACCATAGTTGTGACAAGGAATCTACTCAGCAGGTTCAAACCTGCAATCGAAAGCTTTCAGTATAAGTGCATTACCAATCCATGCACTAATCACATGGAAAGTAAGTACTGGTAAATATTCTCACCAACGAGCAGATTGCCAAGACCCAGATTCTCTGTCTGGAAGAACTGATCTGAACCAATAAGGCACGGCAGCGGACGATACAAGTATGGGTCCTGTTCAAAAAGTAAAAGCATGAAGTTTATTTTTAGGCCAGACCATTAATTTTACTGATTAATAATAATAATAATAAATAATAATAATAATACAAATAAACAATGACAATCTATATGGCTCTGTAACACTGGCCTGCCCCACAAAGTCAACTAACAGCAGGGCAGGCCTTAGAAAACAAATGAGTCTTGAGTTTAAACTTTGAAGGTGTCAATCGAGTAAGCCACTCGTAGGGCAGGAGGAAGACTATTCCAGCACCTGGGGGGCTGGCCACTGTTCACCAAATCGGGGTCTCACCCTAAGAGAATAAATAAGCATTGAGAAACAATTTGAAATATCTGGGCCAGCCCCCGAGGAGGGAGCGTCGCCAAACAGGTCCCAATTCTTTCGTACGCACTTCATTGACCAGAGATGCTAAGGTGCAAAACTAAGAAGTGACTTAGAGAAAATTGACTTAGTGATATATAACTACTAACGCTTCATTATCTATCGTGTCTAACAAAGTAAATGAAGCTCATAGCGTTCTTTTAAAACTGCTCTTTTTAACTTACACCATCAAGATAATTTATTTATTAATAAAATTAGGTCTAAATTGAAGCAACTTGTTTCATATCAAATTCATTCATAACAAGTTTGAAACAATTTACAACATTTATGCAACCATTCGCATTAAAGATAAAGGAGTCTTTGGCAAAACAATTAAGAAAGACAACTCTACGAAAAGGTACCCACAACAATGAAGATAACCATTGCCAGAAATTATATCTTTTGGAAAGCAAAATGAGGATGTCGATCTCATAACCTGTTGGGACTATAGATCATGGCATATTTTGACAAATCAACAAAGATATCTTAGACACAGTTGACCAAAAAGAGAATACTTCTGGAACAACAATGAATATGCCTTACACAAATAACAATGAAAAAATAGTACAGTCAATAATACGAAATTAAAATACGCCATATCCATAACGAAGAGACCTTGCATCAACTTAGAGAATAAAAAAATAAAAACAATAAAAAAAATATACCTTAGGCTCGAGATAGACGTTGGGTCTGTTTGTGGCATCCTCATCATCTGATTCGGAATTGGCGATGTTCATGTCGAGCTTCTCATAAGCCGTGTCAAAGACGTTAAGTCCAAGTGAAATTGCTTCTTTGATCTTTGGAATGAGTTCCATTTCCTTCTGCTCCTGGGTCTTCTCCTGAAACAACACAACACCGCGAAACAAACAGAAATAATCCAAGTAATAAGTATCATTAGTAGCTTCTATCATTCTCGTCTGGTTATTTATGATGCAGAAGGGTTAGAGCAAGGTGAGAGAGAGAGAGTTGGACAACAATGCCGATCAATCAATCAATCAATCAATCAATCAATCAATCAATCAATCAACCAACCAATCAATCAATCAAATACATTTATATAGTGCCCTTCAAGATCTCTACTCAGAGGTGCTCGATCATTGGACACATGCACGAGAAGAAGAAGGAAGAAGGCAGAGAGCTTTACAAAAAAATGCATTCATAATGTCAACACGTACAATCATACATACACAAACAAAACTCACATACGGAACATTTTTGCAATTTTAATATGTTCTCTCTTGACTTTTTTTAAAGGTTTTCAGAACCTCTTACAGTCACCTAACATACAAATCATACAAACAGACAAGCTGGGAAGAAAACGTGTCTGACAATTGAATAACATTTCGAACCTTTTCTTCCGGTTTCTTATTTCCATCTGCTTGCTCTACACCAACAACTTCCTCATCGTAGACACGCTACAAGAAAATATCAGCTTTCATGAGATTTCTGTTCAGCAAAGTGATAAAGAGAATTCTCATATTCAAAAATAAATTTCCAGTGTAAACAAGAGGTATATATAAATATGCTTTGGAAAGATTATATGCTTCTGAAGGAAACTGTTCTAAAATCAGATGCTTTTTAAATGAAAAGTTGATACACCAGATATGTTTTGATAGGAAGATTTGTAAGCAGAGACATAATACTAAAGGGCAAATTTATACAAAACATGCTTTGGGAAGAAAACCTTTAAGATGAGAAATGCATTGAAAGTTAAAGCAGTAAGACCAGAGTATGCCTGATAGATAAGTTGTGGGACCACCATCATCACCACCATCATCAACACGGATATGATAAACTCACATTCTCCACAAACTGCGTGTTGGCCAGCATCACGAAATCATTAAATACATTGTGAAGTCGAATGTTCGTCAGCTGAAAAAATTGACAGAATGCAACATTCACAGTAAGAATTTAATAAACATATGACACATTAATTATTATCGTTAATAAGCAACTTCAATATTGCTGCTGTCAAATGCACAATGATACACCTGTACCAAATGATACACCAGCACAAGTCATAGTCAGGCCAAAATCCACTAGAATCAGTCAAAGACAGTAAAGACAAAGAGACAGTCTACAGTGCAATTGGCAAAAAGTACAGTAAAGATTACAGTACAGTAAGGAAAAGATTTAAATTATGTACCATCATGTGCTGACCAAAGCATTGACTTCTCAAGCACTGCTATATGGCAGTGCACAACTCATAAAATTTAAAAATGTTGAGCTGAAAATTTATACGGGAGGAAAACCAGAGATAGGCAACGACAAGCAAATTGGAGCAATAGAGCATAACAGAGCAAGTGGAACGAAGCCGTTGAAACGAACGAATAATGCACTGTAATGTTCTAACCTAATTTACAGTAAATATCTGACCAATAACAGCGGATAGAAAGTCAAAAGCGGATCTGAAGCGAGACTTCACCTTAGCATCGTGATTGAGACTGTCGACCTGCTCCTGAATTTCGTGCGTCTGTGACAGCAATTTCTGCGAAAATTCTTGTAGATGTTCAAACAACTAAATAAAAAAATGTGAAACAAATGCCAATTAAAGAATTGTTCAATCTTCTCACCTCTGAGCACCTAGTGCTTCTTCACCATACTCTATTTGCATGAAAAGTCATATTGCACAGCTGAAAAGCAGCCTCCCTGGTTTTTTGCCACTCAATTAGCATTTGCGAAGACACTAACACGTGGAATATCATCAAAGTTCTGGACTTAGCAAGATACATTGATAGCTTTCACTCAAACAAATTCTCAGAGAATAATTTGTAACTAGCAGCATTACAACACCCACTGCCAATCAATAAGCATATACAATACATAATACATGTCCCAATATATACAAACAGGCAAGTATGCATGCATATGGCACAAATATACATTAATTCATACAATTAAAAGAATGAACAAACAAAATAAATTTTGGGCAGCTTAAAACGGTGGTACATAAATAAGAAAATAAAACAATGTCTAGCAAATAGTGAAAGCAGATACTCACGCCAACATCACTAGCAAGATTCCATTGTCCTGCAGCTTTTTTCATCTCCTCCACAGTCCACGGATATTCCCAGTGCTTCTTCTTTGACGAATCCATTTTGAAAGGCCAAGTAGATTCAAAACAAATATGGTCCTAAATATGGGAACAAACATTCTCGTTCAAAACACACAGTTTTGTATTATTGAAATTTTTTATTGAGTACTTTAGAATCGATTCTCTCCAATGAAACGTTCTTCGCTATTAACTGGTGATCCAAGCAGATCATTCCGTTGTCTCAAAAACTACTTCCATTTCTCTGGATCTTTCGCACTGGGAGCGCCACTGATTGGTGTGCACTGTGAGCGGCGCTTCAAAAATTTATGGACACGATAATTATACCGCGTGATTCTAATAAATCCTCAAGCGAAAAGTAAAGTACTCATAATAATAGCTCTTGAAAATCAATCATTGCATTCTTTTCAATACAGTCTCCAAGTAGGATCGCGTATGGATTTAAAATAATTAGAATAGTATATACAGCAGAGTTTTAATAGCAGCATCTTTTTAACAGCGATCTGAATCGGGAGGAGGGCGTTTCCTGTTTCATCTGGAGGAGGCTCCACATCAGATTTTCTGTCGGTGTACTCTATCTTAGTTGTTTTGTGACAGTATAAAATTATAAGTTAAGCATTTACCGCTTCTACAGAAGACCGTTTTCCGGTGGAATTTTCAACATAGATTTCGATTCATGACTTCTTTTGATCAGAAATTGTAAACACTCTTGACGAGTTTTGTTGACATCCAACGACGAAAAATCACGTTCACAACCCAGAATATATATTAGATGTTCTAGCGCTATGATATATGTGTGCGATACGTAGCGCCATCTAGAAGTTGCCTAAAATTTAGGCAATATTAAACAAGAACCGTTGACAGGTGGCTTGTCTAATGACAGTCATTCACAGTGTTATTTCAGTTATGGTTTTTCAGTTACAGTTTCAGTTACAGTTATCTATTTTTTTATTTTTCAGTTACAGTTTCAGTTACAATTAACTGCAATGAGATTTTTCAGTTTCAGTTACAGTGATTTCTTATTTTTCAGTTACAGTTTCAGTTACAGTTATTACGTGTATATTCAAACGTCACAACTACTAAGACACTGATCACAGTCCCACATATTGCGCAAAGTTCCCAGAAAATTGATCTCCTGATCAATCTGATTTTACATATTGTCGGTTGACTTTAAGGAACACACGACGTTCCAGCTTTACACTTAATCTGTTTCTCTTTCTTGCACTCAAGTCCCCACAAACTGAGAAGACGCGCTCAACGTATGCTTGTGAAGCAGGCGCGGATACGAAGTCTTCTGCAATCAGGGCCAGAGATGGATAGGAGCTCTGTCACATATCATGCTCACAAACCAAAAGATAACGAGTGAAACACCCCTCAAAGTGAATAATCAGCTTGTCATGTAATAGCAGAATTACAAATGTTATAGAAAGGCAGTAGTCAAACATACTACTATACTATACACTAAGGGGTAGTAAGGGCTCAACTAATGACTAGTTTCTCTTCATTGGTCTCATGTTCTTTAAAGGCATTTCTTCTCCCCCGAAGTTTCCGTGCTGAGAAAGCCTCTGAATATAGTTATGTTGTGAGAAATGTATAGAAAAAGCACTTGTTTTATTTTCAAGTTAACTCCTTTTGATTCTTCAGTTATACACTTATTGTTTTTCAGTTTCTATTACAGTTTCAGTTATTCAACACTTTTCAGTTTCAGTTTCAGTTACAGTTAACTGGCATAGATTTTTCAGTTATTCTGCCATTTCAGTTACAGTTTCAGTTAATAGAAATAACACTGGTCATTCATTCATTCATTTCAAGAATTTATATAGCGCCTCTTCAAGAAATCCACTCAGAAGCGCTCCCAATCCAACCACGGTGAAACAAAAAAGTTTTAAGGAGCTTGTAGAAGACTGATGAGTCAACCCTTGGTAGCAGGCGCACCTGCAACGGGAGACTATTCCAGACAGATGGACCTACAACTGAGAAAGCATGACGCTGACAGGCTGAGGTTTCAACACGTGGGACCAAAAGCTTCCCACTAGAGGCAGAGCGAAGGGCTCGGCGAGCCAGGACAACAGATACTGGACGGCAGAGCTCAACAAGATAAGTCGGGGCACAGCCAAGGAGACAACGCCAAACCAGTGAAGCAATTCTGTACTCGACAGTCAAAAGAAAGATGTTTAACGCCGAATTCTCCTTCAACCAGACTGGTATTGAACACCAGCCTAGTAAAACAGTGACGGAGTTCATCGTTGGCGAGAACACTGTAACGCATATCTCTGAAACTCTGCAGGACCACATAAAATCCATCCTTGTTGTTGTTATTTAAAGGCAACACGATCATAATTATGATTAGTGTGACCCTCCTTCCTTCTCCCGGCATGAGTCTGGCACCGTCAGAAACTACGATCAGTGGCGGAGTTCACACATAAAATCAGAGATATCCGTTCATTCATATCCATTTGGTGCTAGGGAAGGGTTTTATTGTTATGGAAAGAGTGCACAGACACAAGATCGTTTCCCGCTACCAAAGGCCGACTCAGCCTTATAATAAGCAGATGGTCTTGGTAAAATGAGCAGTTGGACAAGTGTGCCACCTTGCACTACTGCCAAAAAATTAAATTCAACCCATGTAAAAACTTTTGATCATGCGTTCATACTACGAATTGTAATTGTACTGCATTAATATTAGTTTGAAATTAAATGAAGATTATTACGACATACAGCTACTCTACAGCAACAACCAGGCAGCTTGCACCTAATGCTGGAGTCAAACATTTCACACAAAATGTAACATCCTTCACTGCTACAGGACTTTTTGTATATCCCATTAATTATTACAGTGGTACTACAAAAGTATCTCGATCTCCTTACCCTACCAGGAGAGGACTGGTCACCGCCTGGCAAGAGACCAAGAAACTCTAACAAAATGAGCTAAGAAAGGCAATAGCACTCGCAAGAGACCGGTCGAAATGGAAAAGTTTTGTAAGAGCCTCATCGTCGGTGAACACTTGACGGAGGAGAAAGAAAGACTACAAAAGTAATCAGACAAGAACACAATACAAATTGAATGGAATTGATAAGATGTTATTTTTTTACCTGTACTTATGTGCTGCCAAGAACTGGGCAAAAGAAGGGTGTATTCTGTCGTAGATTAAACATTTTGATCGCTGGGCCAACAAATTGACACACAAGTCACAAACACAATGTCTTCTTATAAAATATGATCTCTGTTTATTGGTCCACAGTAGTAGTTTTTAACACTCAAATACAAGTGCAAATAATGCCAAAAGGCTGAATTGTATCAGCAGTGCAATGTGCACAATCCTTGCATTTCTCTGCACTCAGACATGTTTTAAACATTTGATGACTTTACAACTCTTGATGCTGAGCAGTCTATATACATAATTAATGGCATGATATCAACTTCAATTTCAAGTGGAATGCTGTTCACTTCTCCCCGCCAGTGTCAGTTGTATGTTGGTACGATTCACCGTAAAAGTCCCGTGCAACAAGATCCGTTTTTCGGCTAACCACCTCCGACAGCACACTGTCTACTATCTAAAAGAAAAATGAAACCATGATTTCAGAATTTCTACCTTTACTAGCACAAAAATATATACATCATCACCATCACCGACCACCACCCTCCCCCCGCCACCATCATCATCATCATCAGTTCCAAATTACCATCCATATCTCTTCCCATTTGTTAAAAGACGATGCATAAAATATCCACATATAATTATGCAAACATACTTAACAAAGAAATCTACATAGTTAATTGCTCTTGGTCTGTGCCCTGGCCCTTGGGAATGACATTAAAAGGTAAATGTAATAACTCATTAAAATTAAATGAAATTTTTTATAAGCAAACATTTACTTAGCACCTTTTTAATAAAAACACATCTTGGGTGCATCTGATCTGAAAATACAAGACCATGATTGAATAGAATTATTATTATTGACTTTTTATATAGCACATCTGCAAGGCAACTACACAGTGGCGCTCCCAGTTCAACAACGGCTCAACAATGCAGTTTCTAAGCGAGAAAGGAACATAGTGGTGTGACCTATATGCACAAGGCAGAGTGCAATATTTAAATAATAAAGATATCTTCACCTCGTTACATTTTGTAAGATCAAGAAATGTGAGGCACGGCATGAGATCTGGAACGTTCTGTAAACAGCTTCCGTTAATTTGATGCAATCCAATTAAATCCAAATGACGAAGAACTCTGCAACAAACAATGAGGTTTAAAAGTCAAAATTCGAATCAACCAGTTGACAGCTGTTCAGCACCGCAACATAATGCCCTTGATTAGTGTGCACTGCGAGAGGCACTATATAAATTTATAGATACAGCACAATAATAATTTATCTTTAATTAAACGCTTCCAAACGCACAGCGCTGCACATGTACAAGTTATGCAGCAATCTTAATTAATATCAAACTTAACTACTAACAGAACAGACAGCCTGCAATACACGGCACTAATAGTGCCTACAAAGCATGTCCGCCCTATACGAGGCTCAATCTCGGTACCTCTCGCTCTCCATGCCAGCGTGTTATCCAATGCACTACCACCCCCCCACAACAAAGCATTAATCAATGTTTGTTTATGTTAGTATGTGCACTTGTTATAGCGCCCCTTCAAGGTCGCTACTCAGAGGCGCTCCCGACTGCAGCGCAGACACTGAAATCAGAGTTTCACGTTGAAGCGCTGAGCAATGGGCCTTGCCAAAGGTCCCTACATGGCGACTTGAGGTGGATTCGAACCTGCAACCCTCCGGCTGCAAGGCAACGAACATACCCACTACACCACCGCGTCCCACAATGGAGCAAAGCAATTGTGCATTTAGTTCTTGATCAAGGTCACTATAATATTGGTCACAGTTGGTAATTGTCTGAAACCTGCACATTCCACTGTACAAGTTGAGATTCAAACCATAGAAACAAAAAAATTTAATTTTTTAAATGGAAAAATGAGTAAAAACTAAAAAAAATATAATGTAACTTCTCAAACTATAAGCAAAAGCCATCATCTGCATCTTCATCTCACTCAATGTCATCTGCAGATAGTTTTGTTTTTGTTTGGTTTTTTCCCCAAGATTAGGACCTCTCTCGCCTGAATCGGGCGTTTGCTGGACCTTCCATATGGAATGGTCTTCCTCCAGCACTACAGACCAAACTAATGACTCGCTTTCCTTACTAGTCTCTCGTTCTTTAAAAACATTTCCTTTCACCCCGGAGTTTTTCGTGCTGAGCCTGAGAGCATCTCTGAATAGTCACTATGTGAGAGGCACTATATAAATGTACAAATATAATACAATACAATTACAATAAACCAGGTAAGCTAGGAAGTGTACCCCAGAAATGAAATAATGAAAAAATGAAATCATGCATTTTAAGACTGTTAGCACATGATGCAAGAAGTAAGAACTACTGTGTAATGTGTTGGCCGTTCACAACCCTTCTTTGGGAGCTCAAGACGCCAGTCCAAACCCATTAGTCAGTTGATTCAGTTGCATGTGGGCTCGCACACGGTGAGTGGGCCTAAACACCCTGAAATAAGATCCTGGCTACGGCCATGTAAGCGACAATGAACTAAAACAAAACGAGAGAGGCAAAATACCTGCAGTGGCTGACTATTGCTTCAAGCCCAACATCTGTCACCTCGAAGCACCAACACAAGACCAACTTATTTAGAAATTGTCCATAACTAAAGACAAATGAAACAGATCAATGAATTAAAACTTAAATATGATTGTAATCTATGAACTCTAAAGTTTTAGCACACATATGAATAATGACTTGGTTGAAGCCAATTTAATACACTACCACACACCAAAGGGTAGCAATAAAGCAGTCCTGCCTTAAGGGACAGACTGCCTAATACAAGTGTATATGTGCGTGTGTGCTAGTGCAGTTACTGTTGAATATGCATGCATGCAACTGGCCTATTTAGCTACACCGGTAAGCGAGAGCGGCATACGTCTGTTGGTTGCAACGGACTGCAGTTCAAGCCCCGGGCTGGGAGTTGACATTCAGAGATTTAGATATCTCGGGCTTGCACATGTGGGATGCAGGGGCGCAAGCTGCTGCGGAGCGACCTTGGGCAAGTTGCTTACCCATTATTGTCTGTGGGGAAGGCAACGGGAAACCACCTCACTCATCTCATAGCCAATGAACCTGCCTTCGGGCAGAGAACCATCATCATCATCATGCATGTGTATAAGCAATACATAATTATGTATATTAGGGTATCTCTTAAAAATGAAAGTTCAAAATTGTAATCTCTCACCCCTTCAAGTTGTGAGGTTGATGGAGAAAAAATTTATAAAAAAATTTGGTCGAAATCGGAAAATATTTAGAGGTCGCCCTTTGATGTCAAAGTTTTAGACATGTAGCCCCATTGTTTAAAATTATACTACTTAGTTCACATTAGCATATGTATGACAGACTACCTTATTAATTTGCCAGTTCCAATCTAGGGATGCAGTGAAGCGGCAATTACTAAATAATTATATATACATTGTATATATAATTATTTATATAAAAATCAATGCAGTTTTATATAATAAAATTCACCAGCATATAATATATATATATATAATATATACACAATTACACATACACATATTTTTATAAATATAAACTAGTACTAATATGCACTTCAATATAAATTTGCATTTCTGTGATATGTGCCAAACAAGGTCGGGTGTTTCAACAAACCGTGAGCAGATTGTAGTCAAGACGCAATCGTCGAGCATCACGCATTCAGACAAATCCAGGTTCGTCAGTTTCTTCATTGTCGTCTTCTCGAAAAACCTTCTCAGAGCAGAACTCGTGAATGATTCGCCCTTTCGAAGTCTGAGCGCTTCAAGGTTTGAAAGCTTCTACAAACGTCAAACTAATCCGTTTGTATACATGCATTGAAGAAACTCCTCAGAAGTAACAATCCTCAACCGCAACACCTCGCAATGTGTTGAAAGACATTTTGGCTTATTATTATTATTACATAAATTTAATACGCGCGCAAGGTCACACCAAAGTGTGAATATGAGGCGCAGATAGTCCGCCGCCAGAAGAAGATGCAGTTAAAGGTCCATGTGCTTGAAAGCCAAAGAGAAATAGTGAGTTTTGAGCCGTTTTTTTAAGGTAGGGAGTGAATTTGAGCAACGAAGAGAGAGTGGAAGTAGATTCCATTCTTTGGGAGCAGAGGCATGGAATGCACGCGAGCCCATAACAGTTCTGCATCGAGGCTCAGCTAAAAGACCCATGCTTGATGATCGGCAGGCAACGAGGAGGAATGTAAGGAGTAAGCAGTGACTGAAGGTAGGGAGGTGTTCGGGTGGAGAGCGATTTGTAGGCTTAGGTGCAGATATGATGACAGTAGTCCAGCAGCTGGACACCGTTTAAAATGACATCAGCCCCGCATTGTAAAATACCAAATCAGCAGTTCTCAAGCTATTAATGAGGCTTACTAGATCATAAGACGGAAGAATTTCATTCCTTATATAACAAAGTGGATAAGTCATCAATCTCCAATGAAGAGATCATGGTTTCAAATCTCCCGATATCTAATCTAATTTGGGAACCTGTATAGCGCAGGGAATGAAATTAATACATCTATCAATGTAAACCATGTCCTGATAGCACAATCCCCAGAACATAGATCTATTCAAATGGTCTCAAGACCCAAAGATACGACATTTTAACCCATACCTAAAATAAAGATTATAAAAACAGTAATGGGCACAAACCGGCTGCAAGCCCCCAGCCAGTGGCCAACAATGCATTGAAACTCAGAGCTTTCTGAAGTCAACATACACTATAAAATATTTATTATTACCAACATTTTTAATGTACACAAAGAGAAATGCAAATCTGAGGCACGGTCAGCCAGTCGCCACGTGACAAGCCATTAAATTCCAATAATTGCGAGTCTTGAGACTTTTCTTAAAAGAAGAGATAGAATTCAAGCATAGAACAGACGTATACCAGTATTTTGAAATTTGTTACCAGTTAGCCATAGTTACAATTATGCAATCCAGGAAGCTGTCATCGAGACTTGTGGCGTACGATATGCTTAAAGTTTCCAGATCTGAGCATCGAGAGAGACATTGCAGGTCAGACAATCCCTCGCCATCCAAATACAGATGTCGGAGATGCTGGAAATGCATCTCAACTAAGCTTTCGATGGATCTGAAGTAACAAAATGGACCCTAAAATAAAATTATACAATCAAAATCGATTGCATGCACTTATGAATACCTGAATGAATAATATGATGCTAACTGCTGTGAACATATTCGTTGGGCTCTGCATGGGTACAGGAACCAACAGATTCACTGTGCACCATACTATTCTAGTCATATGGGTTCTGCTTAATGATCAAATCATGTTTCTTAACTGTCGCCCACCAACAAAAATTTAAAAATTAGAATTTTATAAGTGCACCTATTGATGTTTATCCTTTTATCTATACAACTTTCTCTGGGCCAAAGCAACCAATCAGAATATCATGTCTAAGAAGTATTTCCTTTTGCTGTCACTTACTAGGCTAATAATTCTCAGGTGGCCCTGTCATTTTTCCTTCTGGGTCCCTTCTTGCTGCCAGTGATGGAAAACATTTATACTACTATTACTATTGTGTTATCTTGATAAAAAGTCTTAAATCAAAACAAGAAATAGCTTAACCCAGTTCTGTTAAGCACATTGAATGTCTGTTGAATTTAGGAAAGGGGATTCAGGACACAGATAAGAAGTATTGTACAGTAGTGCTACCAGTGTTCTGGGATTACCATTCATCATGATACAATATATCAAAACTAATGCCTACACAAAATGCAAAATGTTCATTCAACCATGATTACAAACCTTTCACTGATATGAGTAATGCCATCAATGTTCAAAAAATTGAGGCACTTAATCTGTTTGGCTAATTGTATCAGACCAGCATCAGTTAGTCTACAGTGCGAGATATTGAGAGCTTCCAGTTTGTCCAGGCGACAAATCTCTTCAACGCAACAGTTGTTCACCATACTACATCCTTCGATGCTAAGACACTTCAAGCCAGGAGCTTTCTGAAGTACATACTTCACATAGTCCGCGTCAAGCAACTCAAAAAATGTCAGGTGAAGCTCCCTCAAGCATGGCATCTCATTCTCAAAGATGCTGAGGTCATCGATTGAAAATTGGATGCCACGATTGGCACTGATTACAAGATGCTTAAGCATGCGTGTTCTGTTGAACAGTTCTCTCAAGATGTCTGGTTCTACCGTCTGCCCGAAGTTTAGTGCCAGATTCTGCCAGTGAACTGGATCGTAGGCAAAGTTGCGCCATCTCCTGCAAACGGGGGCAATGCTTCTGCAAAGCTGATAATATGAGAAATACGAGAAAATCTTCTGCAACAGCTCGGGAGGAAGGTAGTCAAAGAACCATAAGGCATGGTCGTCGCTGACATTGCAAATTTCTTTGTCTGCACCAACTGATTCAGAATCGGGGCTAGCACCCTGAGGATGAAGTTCTACCGCCGACATAGCTTTCTGAATCGTCTTTTGTGTTCAGTATGAATCATATTTCTCGAGTGAATGACATTCACATAACTGAAAACAGATAAAATAACTCGAATTTTAGTCAAATATTACAATAAATAAAGGGCAAGGTAGAGAAGTGATGGCTAGAAGGAAAGCAATGGAACCGATAGTCATCTAAGCTACGAACAGATCTTTAGAAAAACTAAAATCTTCAATGCAGAACTAAAGCAGATGTGACAGAAATTTTCAGAACCCCATAAATCCTCAAACAATTTTTCTCATTGTTATCTTCCAACTATTTCGTCGCTCTCGACTAAAGATTTTCTACATATTAAACCCATATAACTACATCAATAACTAGATCAATAAATGCAGCATCTTTTAACATCCACATCGTTTCTGCAAATACACCGAAACTGAACCAGCATGTCAGTTTCATTGACATGCAGCAAGTAAACACTATGACCGTCACAGATCGGGGCAGAATAGAGCGCTCTGACATACGGCGATCGATAGCCCAATGTTTCTGCAAAAGTAAGTCGGTCAGGCAGTGATCAAATGTCCCAAAAAACGTATATTTTCAGAAATATTAATAAGCTTATATAAGCTAAGGAACTCAATAAAATCGATTGAAACACCTGCCCTCTGTTTATCAATTCAAACGCAAATGTTTCAGCAATGAACAGAGAACATTCAGGCCCATGTTAAATCAAGATGAATTCTGGTTTGGGTCTACCTATAGCCAAATAGGTCTATATAATAGTAAGTTACTACATGTCTAAACGGTATAAAAAGTTGTATAATTCTGAATCAGTAAAAGTCACTACCAAGAAATATCCTGTTGCCGGTAGCCGAAATAATAGCACAAAATGCTTATATAGCACTATTTTTAGTCCTATCCATCACTATACTCACATTACTCAGGTATTATATATCGCATGATAACCTATCGGGCCTAATTGTTGGGCGACTAGGTACTGGATATAGCTACTCTATACTTACTTACTTTACACCACAGTTTATTTTAGCTTATTTACCAATTGTAATCAGACACCTCGATTGTTTTCTTTAGCTTATTTATGCTTATTAACATTTCTGAAAATATACGTTTCATGGTCTTTTGATGAATGACTGACTTACTTATTTTCGCGGAAACATTGGGCTATCGGTCGTCGTAGGTCAGAACGCTCTATTCCGCCCCGATCTGTGACGGCCATAGTGTTTACTTGCTGCATGTCGGCTACCGAGCCGTCGTTAACATCTACAGCACTGTTGATTCAGAAGGAAGCCTGAACAGAGAAAATTTCCATCGAGGACTTTCTATTAATTGAATGCTTTAATTTTGTAAACAAGATAAGAAATTTACCGGAACCCCGATTATCGTTCAAATTACTATCATTCATGGACATCATGTAATTTTTACTGCCATCATTCTGCAAACAAAATTCATGTACTGCTGCGGTTGCTTAGGTTTAGCGGGATCATTCCATTTCTGGGTAACCCTTTCTCCTTACTTACTTGCGAGTAAACATAGCTTCTTATTCTCATATACTATACTATGACTATACTATAGTCCCAGACTATACCATTTTTGGATTTATAAAGGCCTCTCAAAGTACAGTGACGCTCCCAGTTCAAGGATCTTGAGGGAAAAGCTTTAAGGAAACGGCGCAGAAACAGTAAGATTAGGCCTAAGCTTATAGGATACCTCGAACAATCCTTCTCAACGTGACTAGAAATGGATCACTGGTGGTATTACTATCGATCCAAGGCGTAATAATATAATATAAATATATAAATTGGAAGGAGCACATCATTAATGTCTCACCCTTGCCTCTGACAGAGAACGCCTCGAAAAACTCCTAAAAAGAGCAAAACGCTTAGGTTACCTAGAGCAAACCTTTCCAACTGTCTCCGAACTTGCCAACACAGCCGATGCAAAACTCCTCTTCTCCATTATACACAACCCCAAACATGTACTTCACCAACTCCTACCTCCTCTCCGACCAGTGCCGGCGCCAGGATTTCAGTTTCGGGGGGGCTCAACCCCGCGGCGAAAATTTTCCATTTTCGCCGCCAAAATTTCTGACGACCTTTTTTTTTTTTTTTAGTCGTCAACCGACGAAAATCTTGTATATTTCAATGTAAAAAAATTCGGATTGCCCTTTTTTAGGGGGGGGGCTGAACCTCTTGTAGGGGGGCTTAGCCCCCCCAGCCCCCCTAGCGCCGCCACTGTCTCCGACCCCCTCCTCTCATCAACTAAGACCTAGACTCCTAGAGCACACAACTATACTCTCCCACTAAAGGACGATTCTCAATTTATACCTCGATCATTATATAAAAATATTTACTAGCTTACTTTAAGCCTAACTAATTGAACTTTTGACTTTAATTAGGCCTATTCATTATCTCTCGATCATGTTAACATTTCTGCGTTATTGTCAGATTGTCTTTTCTCATTAAAAAGACTGTTGATGGCTATTGATCTAGGCTGCGTTTGGTGCGCATGCGTATTGAGTAATTTGAGTAGGAGGCAGTGGCGGTCGCCGTTGTGTTGATGTTTTGAAAAGGTTTCATCAATAAATTTACGAATTCTTCGAAACGATGTCAAAATACAAGTCGAAAGGTAAATAAAGTTTCATGAACAGTTTTAAATCAAACGCCCGCACCTTAATCTTGTCTATGTTGTTGACAACTTGCAAAGTAAATAAGATATGCTCCAAGGAAGAGTTTTGTTTGGAGTGATATAGGCCTAAATTTAGACGAAATTTTATGAGATTATACCTGAGACTATGTACACGAGTATGAACAATGACTACAAAAATCCGTCGAAACTATGCTACTCAAATTATCCTGCTGAGCACGCGGACAGACGTTGCGTGCATCGCCCGTGATGCATCAAAAAACGATCTCTGATTGGCTGACTGGCTACCGCTTCATATCCCTTCGATATTAGACCCAGCTTTTGCTTTAACCAAGTGAATGGGAAACCAGCGCAGCTCGTCGTTAAAGTAAAAAAAAAGCACTTGACCGTTATAAGGGCTGCTTGATTGAGCAGTCACACGAGAAGTGTGAGTTCAGTCTTCCACTTGGTTGGTATAAGTATGGTAAACTGCATGTGGCATAGTTTATTATTCCATTGAACGTATCATGTATTTTAGCATACGCAAGTATTTTTTTAAATTTCTCTTCTTTAGCTGAACATTTTGAATTTTTGCACTAAATGGCAAGTAGTCTGTATACATGAACCAAGACAATGAATGGGAGGGAACAAACCCAAATCCGTGCCAGGGCACTGAGAAATGGCAAGTAGTCTGCATACATGAACCAAGACAATGAATGGGAGGGAACAAACCCAAATCCGTGCCAGGGCACTGAGAAATGCCTAACTCCAGCCACTTTGGAGTTTTATGCTTGGCAAGCCGACCACAATCGTAATTGCGCTAGGGCCTCTGCTTATCTGTTGTTTTGATGTCTTTTGACCAAAATATCGAATTGCACACTGGGTCACGTGATTTAATAAAAAAATCCCAATCCCGAATTTTGCAATCTCGAAAAACAGGATTCCATGTTTGTCAATCCCACGATTATGGGATCCTAGGATTACATTCATAGTGCGGATGCCCACTACAGGAACTGTTCCATCTGGCGCAAGGCTTGTACAGATGGACAGAGAAGACCGAGCTGACACTGGAGACCTACGAGCACACGGCTGAATATATAAGTTTTTCAATTGTTGAGCAAGTCTTTGATGTGGTCATTGATTTGATTGATTTTGTCCTTGTTGATTTTATCTTTATTGATTTTATTGATTTTTATCTTAAGGTGATGACGCACCTGAAGTCTTCTCTGCCCGAAGCAAATTAGACGGTGTGCTTCAAACGCTGGTTGACCAGAAAGATGAAGGGTTGGCTGACTTGCAGCATACTTACCAATTCAAATCAAGAATAATACATGGTTTATGATAATTGTGCCCTTCCTAAACCCTTCTTATGTTGCGCATCCGCTTAATGCAGATTGCAAACTAATTTTGGATATCCCGTATTTCAATTCTAATTGTAAAAGTTCTCAATTTCATTGTGATGTAAACTTGTGGGATATTATTGTCAGGATTTGTTTCCGAGGAGGATCAGAAAATAATATTAGTTTTTAAATTTGTTGTTATGCTTACCAGTGCATTTTTAGTATGTTGTCTCTGTTTATTTTGAATATTTGTGCTATATAATAAATATATATTAGACCTTTAATGCCAGAAGGTATAGGATTTCCCATACCATTTACTACCATCTCGGCATTAAAGGGTTAAGTGCTAATGATGCCTTATCTATCTGAATTATGACCTTTGAGTGACTACACTTTGATTGTGGGCTCAATTTATGGTCAGTAGAGTCTAATAGACCAAAAAGGCACACTGCACTTTTTAAAAATTGTTTTTTAGATACTTTTGTGGGAAGAATATTTAGAAATAACTGCCTTTTTTGTGTTTGCCATTGTTTCATCACTCTGTAGAGTGCCCAGAAATCACATTAAGTGTGAAACTGTAAAATATGGCACTGCACACAATGCATGCTGTAAGGGGCAAGTTTATTCATTCTGTGTTTGTAGTCATTAGGCTGCTTTAAAATGATCATAAGTACTTGCATTTGATTGATGGCAACACTATTATTTATAAAGGACAGGGAATGTTTCTGGGCCAACTGCCTCTGAACAGCTAATACTTGATGAATGTCCAGTCATCCAGACATACTCGTAGCACCTGAGTTTCCAAATTTATGACAGTTTAGTAGCTTAGCAGCCAAAATGTTAAGAGGCATTATTAATAAGTTCTGTTGCAATAATAAATGATTGATTTCATACCATTTATTGAGAACAATTGTTCCTTTTTAGAATCTTGGGTCCAGACAAGGACCTCTTTGGTAAACAGGATACTGACCAGGAGTTTATTGAGTGAGGATAAATCTTCTGTGTATTCTTGTAAAAATGCGTTATAATTATGAAGTGGTGTCAGCTTAGTGAATTGATTCTGTGAATGTTTGGCAAAAAATATGATGGCAGAACCATATCACAAATGTTGTTATGAGAATTTAACTGTATTGAGAGAGAGAAATGGAGAGGGTTGAGGGAATGATATGGGAATCCAGGAGGGAAGAGATTGATTCTAGCAGGAAGAAGGTGGAATCAGCAATAGTATTAAAGGTAGGAAAAGAATTTGCACTAGAAGGAATATTTTGCTCAACAAAGAGTGCATCCTGTTGTTCACTTAATTGGCTGCTTTTCAGAGGTGACATGTGTCTGGAAAATTATGAAACATGTTTTATGGATCTTTCTCATACGTTTTGGTGGTGGTTTATGTCCATGATGAATTATATTCCTTCTGGCACAAAATCACAAGCTCTGTTGTTTCTTTTCTTCAGAGGCTCTTTTTTGCAATTCAATTGTACGTTATCTGCAGCATTTTAGATTCATTGTCACTGTTTTCAGAAAAGTTTAAGCTTCCACTAAATATTTATAACTTCGTCTTCAGTTAAAGCTCATTGAGCATTTCATCTCTTGTAAAATTAGATCTGCTAGATAGCCATGACGAGTCAGCATCTTCAAGAGGCTGAAGGCATATTTATTCTTCAGATCTACATAAAAAAAACCATTTTGGATTTGCAAGGCTTCTGATTTAATATACTTGAAGTCATTACTCTCAAATTACAAAATAGACTACTCAGTACCTCTAAGTTGTTTTGTCTAAAGAGGAAACATTACATTAAAGAAACAATGAAATTAGTGATTTCTGCATATAAATGCAATTTATTATTTCAGTAATTCGCCTCAGAGCTCCCCTTCCAAAAAGTCACCTCGAATCGGAAAGGTTCATCGGAAACGGAAAATTGACCGAGATGATAAGAGCCAATCAGAGACTGGACAGATTCAGCGTAAGTCGTGCATAATCATTATGCAACTACTACTACACTTTGTGCCAATTGGCTGTTAATCACATAGCCATTGATTGTGAATGTTGAGTGACTAACCTAATCCATTTCATCTGGACTTTTTACCTACTGTATACAATTGATTTGATGATAACATTATTGTTGTAAACATTGATGATGATGATGATGATGCTTATGATAACGCTTATGATAACATTGATTAAAATTAGCGCTTATGATAATGATGCTTGTGATGGTTAATTGTTATGATTACGCTTATGATGATGACGAATTGACGATGATGATGATGATGATGACGACGATGAGAGTGATTTAGCAGTTGCATGGAGATGATGTTGATGATTTCAATTGAACGATGTGTTGCCATATTTTAAAGATCTGCGTTTTTCTTTTGTAGATATGTACATCATGAAACTGTTTGATCGCAGCATAAATCTGGCGCAGTTCAACGAAGACACTCCGCTCTATCCAATCTGCAGGGCTTGGATTAGAAACCAGCCGAATAATGTCGGTCTGAATTCACAGAATAGCAGTCAGGCACCTGAGTCAGAAGCAGAGGTACGCATAATATGCATAGTTGAAAAAAAGTTCTTTCTTTTTTTTCACATCGTTTTTTTCATCGCTTTTTTTATTTTTTATGTAACTTTATTTATTTGCTGTCTGTTGTTATTTTCCTTAATTTAATTTTGTCTGATATTCCATACGTTTTCACCGTTCTCTCAAGGATTCAGCTAACTAGAGTGTCGTTATGTAATTGTTTAACGTCATCGTTTAAGAAGTACATGTACTAGGTCCCTACGAGAAATGAAATTTGTATGGGTTATTTTGATATAAAATTCTTGGGCCTATAATTAATATTTATAAGTAACAATTTTAAGTACAAATGTACAATATATGATTTAGTACTCATGTAAGGTCTTTGCCTCTGATTAGATTTTAATTGCATTATGTCAATCAGCATGAACTTATGTGGACTTATGTTCACTAAATTTAAATTTGAAAAGATTTCAATACCTTTAATTTTTCTGAATTTCTTATTAAACCAAAGTTATCAGAAAAATAACTGTGGTAGATTAATGTTACTATTATTTGCAGATTAAGATAAAATTGCATAAGCAAGGTTTTTAAGCTTTTCATTTTCATCGTTTTTTACATCTATAGATGATAATATGTATTGGTAACATTGTGTTGTGCATCTGTACCAAATTATACCTGTGTGTTAATATTTAAGTAGGATATCAAGAACCTATCGTGGGCAGAACTTGAATATACAATTATGCATTTATAAAGTGCACTTTAAAGGTGCTCTCAAAATCACAATAGAAATAAATTATGTTCTAATTAATTGTGTTTTTAAAGAGTTCATGCAACAAAATTTTGATTTTTGAGGAACATGGTAAAATATATCTCGCTTTGGAAAGCCATGAATAATGTTGAGCTGCTTTTGCCTATTTGTAGACTGTTTAAAGTTCTTGACTTTTCTCTTTGTGTTTTTTTATTTTTTCTTATACCGGTAAATTTGTTTGTTTGCATTTTGGTTTAGAGGGAACCAGGACATGTCTATGAGTTGCCAAAGCCAACCGAAGTAGTTGTCAAAACAGAAAGCGGCCAGATCTTAGATCTGCGAATTCCGTCACCTCTGCCGCAACCAAACGAAAAGCTCGACTCGTTTGCAGTAAGTATCTCTGAGGTCCTCCAAGGACTACCTCAATGACTGATCATGAAAGTTATCCACATCATCAGAACTTTAGAAAGGCTAGATTGCTTTAATGATGAGAGTGCACTAAAAGTGACTATGATGAAACTTGCGTTAAAGTATTAAATTCAGAATGCTGTTTGACTTGATTCAGCTGTGTTCAGATCAGGTTTTTTAGTCATGTGTCATACTTTGTGGCATGCTTAATTTTAAGACAGTGTACATTGCCTGTTGATATATATTTGACAGCAGTAGTGATAAAAATGGTGGTACATGCGTAATGCTTGTAACAAGACTTTTAGATGGCTGTGGCTTTAAGATTAGATTGTTGGCAGTTGAACAGTTTTTTGGTTAGTGTCTTTGGCTGTGCTTTCGATCTTTCAATGTTTTTGCCTGTGAAGAGAAGCAGAGCCGCGTGTCTTTTCAGTTGCTGGTTCGACGCTCTGGACAGATTTCCCATGGTGGTGTGCTTGCTTCCTCCTGTGGTCCACTTTACAGTTTACACGTTCTATTGGAAACTAAAATCTGTCCATTTTAGTCGTGCTGGGGTCGGGAGCACCTCTGAGTAGTAGCCTTCAATGTTATAAATAACTAATGAATTTGAATTCAAAAGCAATGCACAAAATGCCCCGCTTCTGATTACATTGCCACAATGTTTTATATGTATTTAAGTAAGAACTTGTATTGCCTTTTCAGCATTCGTTGCGGTTACCATTGCAGAAATGCCAGGGTCATTCTGTGACTATAATCTCTAGTAACTTCTTTAGTTTGCATTAGTTGTTCAATCCCATGATTGTTAGTAGCATTGTTTCAAAGCTAGATGTTAGTTAGCATTTGGCAGGTTAAGATGATATACTTCTGTGTTGTAATGGAGGAGTGTGTGTACCGTATATGTTTACAGGATCAGACAAGCAGTCCAGCTCCTGAGACGCTCCTCTTGAATCATATGGTTCGATGGAAGCAAGTTCGTCAGAAGTGGGCATAAAAACTCATTAAATTGTGCTGTACTGATCTAATCTATTGCGCTGATCTAATGTTGTGCTGTGTGCTGATCTAAGCTATTGTACTGATCTAATCTATTGTGCTGATCTAAGCTATTGTGCTGTATTGATCTGATCTATTATGCTGTACTGGTCTAATCTATTGTGCTGTGCTGATCTAATCTATTGTGCTGTATTGATCTGATCTATTATGCTGTGCTGATCTAATCTATTGTGATGTACTGATCTAATCTATTGTGCTGTACTGATCTAATCTATTGTGCTGTACTGATCTAATCTATTGTGCTGTGCTGATCTAATCTATTGTACTGTGCTGATCTAATCTATTGTGCTGTATTGATCTGATCTATTATGCTGTACTGGTCTAATCTATTGTGCTGTGCTGATCTAATCTATTGTGCTGTATTGATCTGATCTATTATGCTGTGCTGATCTAATCTATTGTGATGTACTGATCTAATCTATTGTGCTGTACTGATCTAATCTATTGTGTTGTGTTAATCTAATCTATTGTGCTGTATTGATCTGATCTATTGTGCTGTGCTGATCTAATCAAGTGCTGTTACTATAATACACAGTGGGTCACTCGCTAGTTGCTGCTAGCAAAACTAGTCTGCAGCCATCCGTTAGAGAAGCATGTTTAGAATTCAATATGTTGTGCAAACTCGTCTGGATTTTTTTTATCTTGTGTGCCTCTGTCTTTCCTGGTTTCATCTTCTGCTTAATTAATTATCCTTGCTTGAAATTTATTTAGATCATATCTTGTTTTTAAAAGTAAAAGTTTCTAACTGAGGTATTACAATCATTAAAAACATGTGTATTCGAAATTCTGTTTAACTGAAGCACAGTAATTTTGGTTAGTACGTGGGCTTTTTAAAAGCATTATATTTATTACTAATATGTTAAGAAAAAATTAATTTTTAACTACTCTTTTGCATCTTTTAATGTATTTACATTATACCACTTCTTATTCTTGACAATGTTACAGATGGAAGATGGCCGCTAGGACCAACGAAGTGCGTTACAGCTCGAGCCTCAACATTCTTCGAGAAATGTACGAGAAACAGTATCGTGATCAGTAGATGTGCAAAGGCTATTTTTAAAACTGGCATGCTTATTTCCCTTGGATTGTACAATGAACCTAGAAGTTTGTGCCGAAAAAAGTCGAAATCTTGAGAAATGTCTGCGTAGAGTTTGTCGTGGATTTTGAACAGTACTTTCATTGCTGGAATTTAAATCCTGTTGTAGGACATGTATTGCAATGGGGGGGGGTTGTAACTGACTGAAAATCATTGCTTTGCGATGCCACGCGATTTATGATGATGGCTACTGTATTGCACCACGGTTGATCCATGTATGGTGGCAGTGGGCATAGCGTATTATAAGTGCATATAGCGTATTATAAGTGCATGATAAAACAGATGCTGATGATTTGTTGGACGTTGTCCTGTGTTGGTTTGTTGCACTTTGTGTGAATGTGTGTCTAGTGAGTAGTTGGCATGTGAAGGTGCATATAATGTAGACCGGTTGGATGTGCTTGTAATAGCTCGGGAGATCCGTATTAGTATGGACAGGATGATCAGTATTACCAAATGGCCATCTGTGGCCCAATTGTTTGAATACAACAATCAGTTGAAGACTTTGTTATGAAGCACAGTGCAGTGTACATAACTCTCAATGGCGACACTAAGACGAATCTGTGAGCATGCTTCAGATCAGCATTTATACTGGCTTCATGCCACAGTAGGTAAGTCTGTTTGGTAAGGTTGCTTTGCACGTTCTTATAGGTCGCCTTGGTCTGTTCCATCTGATTATCCGATTTTTTTTATGTAGGTCCCATTGTCGAATTTTAGCAGCCATGGTGGATAAATGTGTATGAAACTACAGAAGTTGATGTAAATTATGTAATTACATAAATTTAAAAATAATAATAAAATGAGTTTGGAAACATATACATTTTTATTATGCACCATAATATAAAATGCAGTATAAAATGTGTACAACTGTAAAAGTCTCTTTTAATTTTCATTTGATTAATCAATGTTCACAGTATGTTACACACAACAGCCAAAACAAATTCATGTTCTCAACAAGTTAAAAGTTTCTTTAAGTCTAGTTATCACATATTTTTATATGGGTAGTTATCATTTTCAAGCATTCAAAGTAGGCTACTGTATGTGGTGTAGAGGTGTCATCAGCTTCTACATCATGTATAGTGTCTTGACTACCGCAAATTCCACGTCTTTAAGATTTGTTGCAGAAATTACTGATTAAGAGTAGATTAGATGAAACAGAAGTTGAACTGTATGTAAATTATATATGTATATATACCTATAATGCTATAATATATATATTTATATACACATGTCAATTATATATATATTTATGTATAATATTTGTTTAAATAATATGTACAGTTTGTACACATGGATGTGTGTGGGTATCTGGATTTTTGTATAGCAGTTTTCTGCAGGTCAAGTGAAAGTCATTGATTAGTCATTAAGCTGGCAGAGAAGTGCCACTCCTCGATTAATCCAGTGACTGCAGGGTCTATTCGTTGGCAGATGAATGTCGAGGACATAGTTGGTTGAGTGTCCCGTGGTTGATAGTACTCCACGTCTTGCGCCAGTCTTGTACACTAGATAATCAAACAAAATTAAAGTTGTACAACTAAACAAATGGAGTCTAGTTATTGTAGATGCTAGTAATTATTATATGGGAGTCGCTTTTATTTGATAGTTTTTGGTGGCTAATCGACGAAGAATATTCAATAATGCCTACATGCACAGTTGCACACCTGTTTAAAAGGATACTCGTCAGCACGCAGGACAAAAGTGCGCCAACAGCGTGCAGGTTCAAATCCTAGAAGCAAGAGCATCTCGATATCGACCTTCAAGTAACTATTGTGTAGAAAACTTCCATAGATAAGTTGAAATGCATATATTATACCATACCTGGACAAAAATAAGCTTTGCTTTCGCTTGTTTTTGATTGTTCTGTTGGCTTCAACCAAATCTAATATCTTCGAGTCAAGGAAGCATTTAATCGAGATCTCCGCAGAATCCGACCTATGCTTGACTTTAAAACTGCATCCACAATAGCCACATCCATAGTTCATGCGAAACTTGATTACTGCAACTCTCTCTTCCTAAACATTGATATAACCCAAATTAACCGCCTCCAAGCTATCCAGAATGCCCTCGCCCGTGCAGTGACGAAAACCCCCAAACGTCACCACATCACTCCTGTCCTGAAATCACTTCACTGGCTCAAAATACCTGAACGCATCGAATACAAAGTCCTCTCACTCACTTACAATACACTTCAATCATCCCAGCCGTTCTACCTTCGTCAGTTGTTCACCATCCAGCCACCTCGTTCAACACGCTCCTCATCCTCCATTACACTGCTTCGCCCTCCCATCACTTCATCACTGAAATTCGCAAACCGCTCCATAGCCATTGCCGTTCCACCTCTCTGGAACAAACTTCCGCCAGCACTTCGGCAAACTTCCGACCCATCATACGAACTCACCAAAACTCCACCTCTCGCTATCTCCCCACAGGTCTTTCACTCAAAACTGAAAACATTGCTCTTTCAAAAATCCTATCCTGATTCTTCTTCTCCTTACATCCCCCGCCACTTCAACTCTAAACATCACCCACCTTAGCCGTCCATCTATCTGCCTGCCTGACTCTCCGGACTTGACCCGCTGCCTATCGATTTTGTTTTGATTGAGCGCCTGTGAATAAGCTGGTTCCCGCGACTTGGCTTTTGTGGGCGCTGTAGAAGTTTCGAGATTACGATTACGATTACGATTAATCAAAGTAGAATTTAAGACTTGTCAAGTGTCAATGCCTGTCTTTTATATGCTACTGCTGCCAGCAGCATAAAGTATTGCCCTAAAAAATTATGCTATCGCATTTGAATGGACTTCTGAAGTTTTCATAGTAAATTCTTTCACTCACTGTAATTAAAGTAAAATAGTTGAATATGCCTACATAGTTTTCAGTACCACTGTCACACAACTGTTTTTCTCTCAAACCCATGTGGCATATTAGATTTTAATGTTCTAGCCTTATCTTGAACCGTGAAAATTACAGTGACAATAGAACTGTTCAGAAGACTGGCAAACAAAGCTCCGTCAACAGATAAGTTTTCTGTTTTAATGAATGAAAGATAATCTAGTTGAAGAATAGCAACACGGGATAGAACTGTTCAAAATGGAGGAAAATGCCAGTACTGCTTGTTGTGCAAGTTTGTCCCAGGTGATTTCCTTGGTCTACTGCCAATTAAAAGTCCTTAATAACAACTTCGGGGCAGAATTCTCGCCAACTTAGCAGTTATCTGCTTACTTACCTCACTCGCCAACTTTAGCAGTTATCTGCTTACTTACCTTATAGATGAAATCTCTGGAATGGCCTTCTGTGTAGTGTGTACTCGTCATTTGTTTGTGTACATTGTGCTGGGGAAATTGAGCTGCAAATTTGATTCAAAACTTCTCCATTTATCGCCGTGTATGAAAGGCGTATGTTTGTTTATAACATGGTTTAGATAGAGGCTTTGACCTAAAAGAATTTTAGTATCGTTTAACTAATGCTGTGCAGTTTAGATCCTGCGCAGTAAGATTGATTGCAAAGCAACGCCGACTATCGCTTATAACGTACACTGTTGATGACCAGCGGCATTCGCGGTTAATTCTCGAATGACCTATTTTAAAACTCAGGGTGGCACTAATCGTGCGAGTTTTTTTTATTGGCGTCGCTCCATTATTACTTTATTATTACAATGCAATCATGCAGAGCTGTGAATGCTTTACTGCACGGTGCACCCAGGCCCGGCCCTAGGGTTTGCGGGATCCAAGGCAGCAGCGAGTCTCCAGGCAAAAATTTACTAAGTTCATTACCTGTCAATAGGCCTACCGCATTGACACTATAATTATGTAGACCTATTTAATCATGGGTGCCCTCTGGAAAATTAACACTGATTTTTAACAACAAAGTTTTACTTTTGACAACTTTCTTTGCGCCAAAGCACTAATGAGGTTAATGATTCCCACGGGAAACGGAGAAATTTACATTTAGACACCTATGTGAACAATCCATGTTCTTAATTGCCTGCTTTTTTCTATGCGACATCTGAAATGATTTCACAATGGAACATCTTTTTCAATTGACAAAAGGCTAATTTAGTGAGCCATTCTCAAAGTAGGCCTAGGTCTATTGTTGATCGCGTGGAAGTTTTGATGAGTCTTAGCCATTTGTTTATATTTTGAAAATTAATTCAACGTGCAGGCCTACAACAATATAGCTGTGACTCGATTCAGCATCAGGCCTAAATTTACAGATCGTTGTTTCCAAAATCATCTATCACATTCAAGCAGAACATTGACTGCAATTGAGCGTAGTTGATATGCGACGTAGCCATTATCAATCTCAACAAAGTAAAAAAAAATATAGCCAGCTGCGCGGGGCCCTGGAAGCGCGGGGCCCAAGGCGGTCGCCTCGCTCGCCTTGCCCTAAGGCCGGGCCTGGGTGCACCGCTGTTCGTGTCTAACGGTAGGCATGCTAACCCGAAGGCTGGGGATCAATTAAGCGCTACGAAAGACCATGTTCTGTTGCAAGGCATCCTGTGGTAAACTACAATATTCAAAGTTTAAATGTGGACGAAGATAGTGTGGAAAAAGCCAGGTTTACATACCCACACATAATTAAAAGCTACGCAATTTGTAAATTGGGCGTTTTGATTATCATCGCATCTAGGCAAAACAGGTGGTGATAGGACAAAAACTGTAAAATACATATATTCTTCGTTGTTCAAATATTGTAGGTACTTGCAAAAGAATACAGATGTCGGCCCACAGGAATTCGATGAAGTCTAAAATTACATTATGCCAAGAATGGTTAGACACGCTGGACAGAGACGAGTTTTTACGGTTGTTTGTAAATCTGAAGCCACGAGGTGTCCACGGCAACTTTAAATCACAAGTCTGGAACTATTTTGGAGCGCTGTGTCAACGCAATGTTGCTAAAAAGGACGAATCTGCGTCAGACTTTGTTGTTCTCGATGATAATTTTAATTACTGCCGTCTCTGCCTTGCAAAACAGCAGCATGTACTGAGGCTAGAGGAGCAGGACCGGAAACTCACACAAAGCCTACCTGTAATAAAAGGCCTTGCAAACAACATTAAATGCTATCGAACAAATACAGCCACAGGGGCATTATCAGATCATCTACTCCATGATCATGGATTGGAGGTACAATATATCTAAATGAAATGTGCATACTGAAACTCTTTGTAAGCCATTTCCAGTGCTGCATTATTATGTTCGAAATTGTATGAACTGTTTTTATGTTCTTTATGTTATAAAGCTAAATTAAATGTGGAATTATGTATATATTCATACATGGTACATCAGAATTTGAGGTTATAGATGTTATTTTGTTACATCTATAATTCTATATATTATATATATCCTCAAACAACAGTTATATATATTAGCTATGTGTGTATGTATGCCGTATTTGAAATTTTCTGTAACTATACCCAAACCCTAGCGACAGCTGTGAATGGGTGCAACAGCATTCTGGTCTTTGTACAGGTGATCAACGATCCAAAATACACATAAATAACAAATTTTACTATTTTACAACAATCCAATAAATATCAATTTTAAATGTTCAAATTGAAATATACAGGAAACTTATGTGTATTAGTTTTGTCTGGCATTTGTTAATTACTTTTTCAGTATTCGAAGAAGCATGGTAGTGAGATGCTAGTAGCAAACACAAGCCCGGTTGAAAACAGTCATAAACATTTAAAGTCGGGCAGCTTCCCAATAAACCAAGATATTCTGCTGTTACAAGAAGTCTTGGCACATAAGCCTTTTTCGTCAAATCCAGTAGACATCAACAAAGTATGGGAAAAAATTGCCAGGTCAGTGAGCGCAACGGATGAGGATTTCACGTTAGATGGCTCCAGATGTCAAAAGCGAATAAGCCTGCTCTTGGATTGGTTCAAGCAAGACGACAGCGCAAGTTTGCGTAGGTTAGTGTGCAAAAATTTCCTCCTCTGCAGTTCCACTCATTTACTGCTTGTAATGGCATGTAAACTATGTAGAACCATAGATGTAGGATTTAGTCTAGTGGTTGTCTGCTAAACTGTCAAACCCGAGATAGGGTGTTCATATCACCTCCAGGTAAGATGATTAAAGATGTGCTCCAACATTTTAAGCTATTGGAGTGATTGAAGGACAACGGAGGTGTGATAATTTAAGCAATATTTAACTGTACTCCAAGCTCTAGCTTGAAGGCATCTTGTTTGGGAGGTGTCTTGAATAACTTAGTAAGAGTGAATTGCAATAGTCCAGTTTAGTACGAATCCACTATCGCCTCTGATTGATAGGACTGATTACATGCCCCTCAAGTGTAAAGTCTAAGTGAAACTAATATTTCAGCTGTCTATCAGGATTCGTTTAAGGGACTGCTCTTATTTGTGTAGGATCAGCCATGATTTCACGCAAAACTACGTGTAGTCACTGGCTAGTACTCAGTGGAAGTTATATTTAAAAGCTGTGTGCAATTTGCATTCAACTGCATTGGCGAAGTTGTGTGTTGTTCAGTGTGTCTGCTACAGAACCGCAGCACAGGGAGAGAGAGCAGCTTCTGCAGATGCTGGTTGACGTGGAGAATGACGGACCGATTCCACCTGCCACGAAGCGAATCAAACTGGAAAACGACGAAGGAAATGGACTCGATGGTTGGGACATGTCGGTTGACACATCTCTGAATAATTCCTTGGAAGATATGCATGCTACTGGTATGTCATCATCATTTCCTCATTGCGGCCTATAGGCTCAGTGCCCGTTGGTGTCGATGGCATCCACTCCACTTGTCTTCTGTGCCATTCTGTTCCATTTGTGGATCTCCATTTCGCATCAGTCTGTAATGTCATCTAGCTATTCCGTACGCGGTCTGTCCCTAATCCCCCGCTCAGTCCATCATTGCTTGATGAGTCTGTCGTTTCCCATTCTTCCAACACGTCCAAAAAAGTTCAAAACTTTTCTTTCCATTATCATTTGTTTGATGTTTTTCTTGCTGCTGTTATGTATGTCTGGCAAACTTGCATTACAATTTTTATGGTTTGTGAATGACTATTGACATGTAACTTGTTAGGATTAGTTTTGTTGTTGTTGAGCAGCCCTACCCACCTTCAGTCACTAATATCTCCGTACTTCCCTCTCTGTAGTCTGTGAACTGTTGTTCCGTATAGGAGTCTAATGTGATCACATGCGTTTTATGTTGGTGTCCCAAAGAATGGAACAAAACTGCCAATGTCTGATTAAGATAAAACGCTTCTTCTTTCAATGTTCAAGCATATCAAAGCGAACATTTCGCTTTGGTGCTCAGACGTATGAATATCTAAAGTTCTGTTCATATCGTGATTGGCTCCCTGTGCCTAAGGTGTGCCAGTTAAAAGTAATCAACAATTAAATTTGTCCCTAAAATTAATAATTAATTTCATTATTGACGTTCAGAGATTGTAACTTAGGCTTACGTGTGGGGCCTGTGGGCTGACACTGCTGCTCAGTGTGCTACAAAACTGCATTGAGAAAGTCTCAATGTGTGCAATATGAAGGATTATTTGCATTTCCAATTGGAACTAGTTCAGTAGGCCTGCTCTGTTGCATCGTGTTACTTGACGCGATGTGGCTAACATTCTATCATATTCCGAATGGCATCTGCAGAGTATTCTTAATTCTGTTGAATGAACGATTACCCTACTACCTTGCCTTCTCACATTAACTTCAGAACTTTGTCTTTTTAGCAGCCTCAGCCGAAAGCTCTGATGATACGATCATCACTCCAGGGTTAAAACCAAAGCAGCCAGAGCGGCTCTATCGTTCAAAAAAGACTGACCTCGTTTCATATTCATTAGCAAAACAAGAACTCAAAATTCGCGAGGAGGAGCTGGCTCTTAAACGTGAACAGCTGGAACTTCAGAAACAGCAACTCCAGTTCGACAGAGACCGTTTTGCAGTTGAGCAACAGGACAGAGCCGTGCGATATCAGACGGAAAGGGAGGAACGAGAAGCCAGACTGAAGCTCGAGTCGGAGGAAAGGCGGACTTTGATGGAGATTCTGAAACATGCCCTTATAAAGTAATAAAGAACTGAAAATCAAATACAGATTTTTTTCTAAAAAGGTCAACCCACTTTCAGTGTTAATACATAGAGTTCAGGCCTTAGCCAATGTTTTGTAAATGGGTTCAATCGTTCCACCAATGCTTTATATAGGGGAGGGGGTGTCAAAGTGGGTCCATGTCCTTAGGCCAAAAAAATAATGTGTTTCCGGTAATCCGACCGACCCTCTTTCATTGCCGCGACTCATATAATTTTGTAAAAAAATTTATTTAAAAAAATTTTAGTAAAAAAAATAAATTTTTACTGCTGACAATATTTTGGCTTCTGTTCGCGACTACACTGACGATCAAAATTAAGGTTTAATTTGACCATCTGATTGCTTAGAATGCACAAATTTAAGATTTGGTTTGCAAAAATCCCATACCCTGTTTTGCTCAGGCACCCTTGGTATACATGCTGGCCCACCATTAAAAAAGGTTTGACACCCCTGCTTTAGGGAATATATATAAAAACACCTGAATCTCTTTACATGTTGTTTTTGGAACTGTGCAAAACTTGAACTATCTTGTAGCAAGACAGCATTGTGACCATAATATTTGGAATTTATTCCATATCATAGCATGGTGGAATTCACATTACAGTGAATTCCATCATATTTTAGAACTTAGGGGGATCCATTTTAGAAGAAAGTTGTGGTGTAACTATTGCGAAGTGGTCCTGGAGAAAGTGATACAGTGTAAAGTACAATGCATTACTGAAAATGAAGTTGTCAAACTAGTTGAACTAGTTGTACTAGTATTTGAACTATATTCCCACCCTTGCTATAGGCACGGGTACATGATGCCATGCCAGAATGCAAACCGACACGGATTATATGATCCCATGCACGAAAATGAAATAAACATAATTAGCAAAGTTCTGTCTACTATCAGAACGGCCAAAGGATACAATAGGCATTGGGTCGTAGAGGATTTTCGCATGAGACTCCGCTATTGCTGCTGTTCGCCTACACCAGCGAGCACCTTCCATGAACAGTCCACGGATGTAAGCGCCATTGTCCTGTGGTAAAAATAATAATTACACAAACTTTGTTGTAATTACATAAACTCTTCTCCACTTAACTCTTAGTTTGTTTGGCCAGTGCATTGTATAATTCTTAATTTCACCTGTAGATATCTCTGCACTAGTGACTTCATCAGCTGTTCAAACAGTCTTAGGTTTGGACGAACTACCGGTAGTTACAAATGAACTTGACAAACACCATCCAGATTTAAGGGTAGACCTGAAGCAGGTTGTTAGAAGTTACTTCAGAATTGGTAACTGTATTGTATTTAAACATTTTTAAAGTGCCTCTAGTAGGGTGAACCGTTCAGAGGTGCTCCCAGTGCGCAAGGCCCCATGAAACAATTAAATGTAGTCTAACTAAAAAGTGTGACCAGTCCAACCTGAAATGAGAGCAAAGTTCGGCAATTAGGCATAATATGAGTACACATTACCAATGTACAGCCACTCCAATCAGCCTCTGTGAATATGCTGGTTGCAACTTGACTTTTTAAGCACTGTAGAAATCACTTGAAGCATTTAACAAGCATGCTGTGTTGCTCACCGGTGTCTCGTCCACATAATGTTCTGTGCTGGTGATGTCAAAGTCAAACTGTAGTTGATCGATTGGTATCTTGTATCGCCGTGCGTAGTTCTGCATCACACCAGTAAGGAACGACTGAGTGAAGTAGAACCCAGAGATCCAGAAAACTTTTGGTGCGCCTACCAGTATCCATTCCTGAGAAAAATATCAGTAAGAAAAATTAAACTGGAAATTTTCAATAATACCCTGTGCAATTACATACCGTGATATCATAAGTGAATGTATATATCTAGATTATTATTATACTATGTGTGCCTGAACGGTCATGGACGGCGTCCATGCACTTATTTTAAAATCTGAACGCCGTCCTGCCACTTATTAGCCAGCACAGTCTGGAAAGGTAAGGGGCATCCAGGCACTTCTTTTGGAAAGTTAAGGGGCGTCCAGGCGCTTATTTTTCCACATTTTAAGCACTGCCCTTATCATTGTATGTACTTCACAAGAGCATTGTTTATGCTAGCCTACATAGTGTCAAAGAGTTCATTAAAATATCTGTAATGATGCACACCACCCATCATGCAGAGCTTCATAACGTGAATGCCGTTCAAAAATGTCTACTAGGCTTTATCTGCTGGTTTCTTGCCGCTTGTTTATCATCGTGTTATGATGACCGGTTATTTTTCTCAGTAAAACGAATATATAAGTAAAAAAATAGAAACAATGTAATGACTCAAAAGTCACCATTTATACAGAATATTAGAATATTTAAGAACATTCCCGCATGTAGAATCGTGAACAAAATCAACTAATACAGATGGAAAAAAATGAATTACCTTAAAGAACGTCAGTCTGTTGATGAGGTCGGCCACATAGCCCCCAAGTGGCTTCAGGGAAGCGTAAGATTTAGCTGCCCACATCGCAGGAACCTGTGACCAGATGAATAAGCAGCAACAAATCTTACAAAGACGTTCTTGTTCATCACATATAAATCTTAAAAATGCAATATACAGATATCTATTTGCAGTTCATAATAGATACAACTGATACGTGCAGCAAAAATATAAATATTATTTGTGTCTGTGGCAGAACAGGAGTTGTACAGCTGCAGGAAGTGCAGATAACAACACTAATCCCACACCCAGACAACATTTTTGTGGGGCGCGGTGGTGTAGTGGTGGCGTCGTTGCCTTGAAGCCGGAAGGTTCGAGGTCCGAATCCACCTCAAGTCGCCGCGTAGGGACCTTGGGCAAGTCCTTCACTCGCAATTGCTCAGCGCTTCAGCGTGAAACTCTGATGCAGTGCCCACTCTGCAGTCGGGAGCGCCTCTGAGTAGTGAGCTTGAAAGGGCGCAATAACAAGTGCACATACAAACAAACATTTGTTGTAACCTGTCAGCCCTTTGTACTCACCTTTCCAACAAGCATGTTGCTGAAAACATCTTCCAGTTCCATGGACATCACGACAAGGCCTTTGATGGCCTTCCGCAGATCCTGCAGACTGGAACGAACCACCTGGATTAACCAGTTAAACCGGATCAGTTCCTGGACAAGCACGGTGTTCATTGAATCCTCGTAACGCACTTGGAATTTCGTCTGCACTTCGTCCAAGTTGAATTCAGCTGGTAATTTCGACAGAATATCCTGTGCAAGTTCGTCTATGATGCTCTGAGCAGATTTTCCTCCACTGCTTGTCTGAAATAAATCAACAAGTACTTTGGCAAGTCATGAGTGCACCAGTATGCAGTGACTAATACAGCAGCAGTATGCTATAGCAGGAGTATGCAGTGACAAATATAGCAGGAATATGCAAGACCAGTATGCAGTGACAAACAAATTTAATATAGCCTGAGTAGGCAGCTCATGCAGTGACAGATACAGCAGGATTCACAAATTGGACTAAGTAGGCTTATTTTAGGCAATGTGTTGCTTTGTCAATTTCCCCTTTTTCCTTGGGATTAGCAGAACTAATTTTCAATTGCCCTTGTTTGAACAATGTATTTTTAGTTTACTTAATTTTTGATGACCATTTATAGCTTGCCTCGCTCTTTATGATTTTGTAATTATATTACATCATTACCTATTTTCGCAGTCCACTCAGCATTCCATAGTTGAGCATCAAGTACAATGAATAAACGTTATTTTATCTCTGTAGATTTATCTTTAAAGTTGCAATTACCTGTCGAGGTAGAGTGAGAAGAATTCCATCGAACATCTGCAGAGTTTCCTGCTGATCTTTCGCGATGTCAGCATTCTCGTGCAGTCCATAGACCTATAATAATGGAGCAAAACATCTATGGCTAATCAGGCTACAATAAAATTCATAAAACCATCAAGCAGAGAAACATATATTATGGCTAATCAGGCTACAATAAAATGCATAAAAACATCAAGCAGAAAAACATATATTATGGCTAATCAGGCTACAATCAAAAACCATCAAGCAGAAAAACACTTATGGCTAATCAGGCTACAATAAAATTCATAAAACCATCAAGTAGAAAAACACTTATGCCTAATCAGTAATCAGGCTACAATAAAATTCATAAACCATCAGGTAGAAAGTCTGTCCACACCACTCTGCCTAATGGTCTGGGGGCATGTGCTTATTAAACCTCCTTCACATCTGACATTGCTGTGAGAAAATGTTCTTGGAGTTCTGCAGTTATGATACAATACAACTTTACTTTGGAATTGCCCTTCAGCCAAAGGTAGGAAGTAAGAACTGAGTATTTATGGCAGTGAGCAATTGTCTTGCTTAAGTAAGGGTCCTACACAGTAACTGCTTTGGGCGAGGCTCGAACCCGTGCTCTCCGTATTACAGGCTGTGTGCACTAACCAATTGGCCACTGCAGATTCCACTGCTTGTCAGATAGTGGACTTCTTGAGTTCAGTTGAACACCATTAATATCAAGACAGACAGACAGACAGACAGACAGTACCTGTACAGCTATCATGAATAGTAATCTTGAACAGGTGCTATAGAAATTCCTTAGACAGACAAAACTGTCCTTCTCGAAAATCAACCGCTGATCCCTGTTACCTCATATTATTAGCAAGATAGCACCAGTGTTATGTCACCTTCTAAACAGACGATGGACTATGCATGCATGTACGAGCACTTGTTATAGCATCTCTTCAAATGGCTACTCAGAGGTGCTCCTTGCTACAGCGCGGTCACTGAATCGGAGTTTCACGCTGAAGCGCATGGAAAATTACAAGTGAAGGACTTGCTCAGGGCCCCTATGCGGCAACTTGAGGTGCATTCGAACTCGCAACCTTCCGGCTCCAAGGCACCAAACATACCCCTACACCACCGTGCCCCACAGTGACCATATTATACATCTAAGTCTATTATGATGCCAATTCTGCTTAAACACCTCTGGATGTGGCAACATAGGCAGACGTCGGATGTACTCGATGTAGCTTTCATACGAGCCAAATGGTGGCGCAAAGTACTCTCCGCTCGGCGAGAACATGTAGTCATCGTTATCAACTACGGACTGGCAGTAGAAGATGCTCAGCAGGCTGTTGATGAGGCGACGGTCACGTTCATCTGTCACCCTGCCTCCGTAGTTGCATTCTCCTGTTAGGTACGTCAGAGCATCCCAAGGTGGCTGCTTGTAATTGTCTATGAAGATCTGTAATCACAGCCAACAAATAAGATCACGTGTTGTTTTTAAACAAGATTGTGTATGTTAGGATATAAAAGTTGGTTGCCGAATAAAAATGTTATGCTATAAAAGTAAATTTTCGTTAAATGAAGTGCCCTGTAAGCTGGGAGTTGTTGCAAGCACATGCTTCTGTCATCAGGCAGTATAATTTGGTACTGGTGTAAGTTCGGACAAAAATGGTATGTCGTGTGATGGCCCCGGGTCGAGGCTTCAATGTTGGAAGACTCAGTGGTCATATTCCACTTTATTATACAGGAATACAGGCATAGGCGGAGACCTGGGCCGAGACTTGGGGGGGACGGAAAGACGCGAGATTTTCTGATGGACGAATGGCTGAGTGTCCCAGAAAAATTTTACATCTTTTTCCCGGCCAAAATTTCTGACGACCGGCGAAATCTCTAAAAAAAAAATATTTTTCGCCGCCAAAAAAGTTGATGACCTTTTTTTTAGTAATTCGGCCAAACCTCGATGAAATTTTTTATTTTCGCCACCAAAAAAGTTGATGACTTTTTTTTAGCCTTGACGCTCAACAATTGGGGGGGGGGGGACAAATGCATGGGCCGTCCCCCCAACACCTCCATTGGGGGGAACCGTCCCCCCTAGGTCTCCGCCCATGAATACAGGATACCCTAGTTCTTTGTTTTCCAGCCAGTGGAAATTAGTGACCAGCTGTGGGCTCAACAAATGTGACTGTCTAGGACTTAACATCAACTATAAGTCATTATAGTCATATTCAAGACACAGTAAAACAATTTTGCCATGATTTTCAGCAGGCAGGATGTCGGTATACAACTATACATGCCTGAAGCTGTCGGGCGCTGATTCGAAGATCCGACTCGTTGAATTCATATGGAAGATTCCATCCGAGAGGCCCGAACTTACGCCGCTCTTGCACCAGGGCATGGAAGAAGCAGAGGGAAAAGAGAAGCTTCTGGAATACCTGAAATGATAGATGACATTCTAGTTCATGGTTTTGCAATTACTTGAATCAACGGCCATATTCCACTGTTTGTAGACATTTTAAGGAATACAGAAACATACTGTATGTTTCTGAACCTGCAAGTTACTATAACTCAGCGGTTCCCAACCTGTGGCCCGCGGGCCAAAAGTGGCCCGCCAGGCCTCAGAGAATGGCCCGCCAGGCCTCAGAAAATGGCCCTCATCTCTGAAATAATTATCGAAAAATATGAAAAAATTAACAATTTGGACAGGATAGAATATTTTCTATTACAAATTATTTTATTTTAACGCCGATAAATACATTGCAACATAAAACATTATATTTTGAATCAATTATAACAATTTTATATGCTTTTAGTTGGTACAATTTTAGCCTTGTGGACCCCTAATGTCCTTCAACTAAGAAAAAGTGGCCCTCGTGTCCTCCAATTTAGAAAAAGTGGCCCTCGAGTCAAAAAAGGTTGGGAACCACTGCTATAACTACTACCATGTCTAATAAAAATTAACATATTAATAAAATAACAGTAATAAACTATTAATATTAATAATAATAACAACAGCCAAGAAATCAATGATTAGGGCCATTCTGGACTGGTTTTTAAACAAGTAGTTAGTAATAAAGTCCCTGAGAGATCCTAAATACCTCGGGGCAAAAAAATAACAACAATAGTAGGTAGTATAGCATCTTAGCATAATTTTCTTCAATGATACATTCAGAAAGTACAATACAAGAATCAGCAAAACCTAGCCATTCCAGACCAATCTCCTCTTTTTAGCACAAATATTTAATTGGCCATAAGGGCATCAATCTTCAAATTAAAATAACCATATTAAATGAATTTTGTCATTCATTTAATTTTAATCTTAATTCAACAATAAAATTATATGTACAGGTGATGAAATAGCATTTTTTTAATCTACTAACCTGTGGTTTGTTTGACCCTGTGAAGAACGCAGGGTCCTTAATTGGATCGTTGAGATAGGATCTAAGAAGGTTCGCCCGTAATCCCTTCGGTGGTTCATTCGTCATTTTGATTCCGCTTTGCAGGACTGAAACTGGAAAAACTGGTGATGGATAACTGGTCAACCAGAGACGAAACTGTGGATTCGTCTTAGTCTGGTCCGTTATCACCTTTAAACAAATCATATATATATACATATATATATAACTTATAACGATTCCAGTTTTTCTATTCTAAAATAATCTGCATTACTAGGGAAGAAATAGAACATAGGCCTGAAACTTTTTTAATAAAACAATTTGAGCACATACTGTATGGAATAGAATGAATTGCACAAGTATAGTTATCCTTGCAGCAGGTGGGGTAGGCAGTCTCTTTGATAGCATACCAGGTCTGTAATCCAAAGATTGTGGGTTTGAGTCTGCTGAGTCGAGTCTGTTCAATGATCCTAAACAAGCAGTTCCTGCAAACTTGTCTCTATGATTCATACCTTCCTAAGATTTGGTGACTTTGAGCAAGCAATTAGTTAGGGCAGAGAGATGGTTGAATTGCAACATGCAGGCATGAACACAAGAATATGCGGATTTGATACCCTTTAGCCCCATAAGGTCAACTCAGACTTCCACACCCTAGAGGCAAAGGTCAAATGAGCTGTAGGACAAATGGGCACCTTGCAGGCTGCAGTTAAATTCAACTCCCACTGAACTAGGTATCGTCTTTTATTATCACCGGATGTTATATATAATCTTACATCCTACTTTTCAGCTTGAATCAAAAAAATATTATTTTTTAGTGCAAGAGATGGTTCTGTAAATTTCGGGTATTTGGCAATAAGGACACGGCAATTACATGCATGACGAATGCTATACTGGTCAGTGGTCACATACCGTTTCACAAAGCATTTCCAGATGAGGAAGCCATGAGGCAGCAAGATGACAGTTTTGCAACAAAATCCAAGTTCCTTTCTCCACTGCCTATCACAAAGAAAAACGTTTTGCAGCAAAATTCATTTTACATCATTCATAGCCTATCACAAAGAAAACTGTCTTGCAATAAAATCTACATTCTTTTCCAACAAGCCATCCCAAAGAAAGACTTCTCGTAACAAAATCCCTTTTCTTTTCCTACCACAAAGAAACGCATTGTGCACCAAAATCCATGCTTCCAGCCCAATGGAAAGTAAAGTAATCCATTCCGTTCCAATCTGATAAAATGTGATCTAAAGAATTCTTTCAATGCCTAAAAACCTGAGTTGCGGGAAACAGTTTATTTGCATGCTTCTTAGTCAAAAGCAAATTTGATATAGCAGGTGTGGTTAAGTTTTATTACAAGCATCTATGTACAAAGGTCTGGCAGCATCCAACATGATGAGATGGCAGATCTTGAGTGAACTTGGAATGGCATAGAGATACAGAGAAGAGAAGGTCAGACATCAACATTATATTAGTTGGCTCTAAGAAAACTCTAAGAAAAGGACCAAGGACGCCAATCATCATCGATATGGCGGCATCGTTACGTAAATGTTAAAACTGAAAAGGAGCTACCGGTATACGAATCATCAGATACAATGCTGAGATAAATTACAGCTACACTGCAATTATGATGAAGACAGCCAACAAGAGTCATAGTTGTACCTCCATAATCAAACGCTCAGCAATTGGTCCTTGACCTTGACCCAACGATATCGTTTGAAGTCGATTTCCTCCCATGTCTGCGACAAAAGTAAAAGTAATATTTAAGCAAAACATAATTAAGAACAGCCGAAAAGCAAGCGATGGAAACATATAAACTTCAATGAATTCACTAAAAACGAGAAACAGTCCCTAATGCAAAACCTGAGAAGCTCATTTCATTAGGGAATTTTTATATAGCATTCGAGGCAATCTATTCGGGAATTCAGGAGTGCTCCAGACACAAACCTGGCCAAATAATACGGGGCGCGGACATTTCCCCCCTGGACAAAACCCCCGGCCAAACCCCTGGACAATCAGCGCCCCGGACAATTCCCCCCCCTGATTTAGCCTAGGACATTAACCCCCCGGACAATTCCCCCCTTTGCTTCCATTTAGGCAAAAATGCGTTTAATCCAACTTCTATTTAAATAACAAGCTCCAATTTCAGCAAGAATATTTTCATCAATCCAGCTTCCATTTAAGCAAGAATATTTTCATCAATCCAGCTCCAATTTAGGCAAGAATATTTTCATCAATTCAGCTCCAATTTCAGCAAGAATATTTTCATCAATCCAGCTCCAATTTAAGCAAGAATATTTTCATCAATCCAGCTTCCATTTAAGCAAGAATATTTTCATCAATCCAGCTCCAATTTAAGCAAGAATATTTTCATCAATCCAGCTTCCATTTAAGTAAAAATTATTTTGTATCAATCCGGCTTCTATTTAGCAAGATATCTTTTCATCAATCCAGCTTCCATTTAAGTAAAAATTATTTTGCATCAATCCGGCTTCTATTTAGCAAGATATCTTTTCATCAATCCTACTTAGGACACTTAGGACCGCCGTTTTATAGTAATACCACTTACACGCAATATGTTCGACAGGGGGGGGAATTGTCCTACCCTGGGGGGAATTGTCCGGGGGGGGTTTTGTCCGGGGGTTTTGTCCAGGGGGAAATGTCCTACACTCAAATAATACAGTCCTAAGCTGAATGGGAGGGTTTAGGGTGATAGTTAATACGTTGGCACTAAAAGCATACCATGGACGTGGGATCGCTTCCTCCAACCCTCCCGAAGGTCCACCCAATCAGCGATCAGAGGCGTAGCCAGCCCTTAGAAAGTGGGATGGTTATAAAAGAATGTTAACGACTAGGAGTCTAGGACCTCTAGGTCACTAACCTCCATGCCTGATTGAAAACTCATTGGATCTGAACAAATTGTGTGGGTCATAATTTTCAGAGTGTTCAAACCACCCCGTGGTAACGCCACTGTCTGCAATGGCGTTGGTAAAATGAGAAAAATGGTCTGCCATTTCCCTCATCCATCTATTTCCATGTGGCCCGCGGGCCACAGGTTGGACTGCACTGCATTAAATGAATGTGTACTCTAATATTAAACAGCAGATCAATTTGCAATTATATACAATTTCTGTGGATATTCACTTGAATTCAGAATACCTTTTTCTTCAGCGAACTTGAACAGAACGGCCAACGGATCAGCACCAGAAGAAAGGACAAATATGAGTGGCGTAAAGTAAGTTGATTCTTTGTAACTAAGCGGCAGGTCAAAGGTTGGAGGTTCGATGTACTGATGGCCCATGTACGCAGTTATGAACTGTTGGATGGCAGGTATCATCTGTAGACAAACAGCACAAAGCAGTTGAATGTCTTAGTAATAATCTCCTTTAAAAATCGTGAATAAAATATTCACTAAATCATTCCACTTAATGTTGGGCCCCCTCCTTGAGCTTCACGTATCCAGTTGTCATCATCATTAACCAGTCCAGCATCATCTTGCACACTGCTTTAAATTATTAACAATTGATCTTACTTTGTCTGGTCTGAGGCATCGAAGAACAATGAGCTGCTGGAGGCGAGTAACTCGATTTTTCCATGGATCAGGAAACGCCACTTCATATGGTACGCTGGAATCATAGACCTTCTTCCAGGCAGACAGCTAAAAATGGTAAATTAATAAAAGTTTGGACCTTCGAAGGGCATGAATGGCTCTATATAAATCTCTAGCTGTGCATACATATGCTTGCATTCACAGTTTCACATATAATTATGTCATGACATGCTGCAGCATCACGTACTTCAAATCTCCTCCTCTACATCTTTTGGACAGTGATGCTGCATGTACCAGTCATTAACACTCAAAAGTCGCTTTTCACAAGGATGGGTAGTGCATAGAGGTGGATATTTCTTATGGGAGCTACATAAATACTCTGAATGGGTTAAACGAGTCATTCAGATGGGGGACAGGGCTTAAAGTGTGGCAGAACGGTCATGGATGGCGTTCAGGTACTTTTTTTGCCAATTATTTGGCCAGCACACCTGAACAGATGGGGGGGGACGATCAGGCACTTCTTTTTTACACTTTAAGCATTGATGTAAGTCAAAGTCAAGATCAAGCAGTGCTAAATATGTCAATTATTGACTTTGTACTGTACTTCAAAATTTTAAAGCAAGTCTGTGTTTGAGAACCTGTTCCAAATAGCTGAAGCCCCCCTGTGTACTGCATTATAAGAAGGCTCTGTACTAGGAAGCCTATATTGTAAACGCAATGATTAAAAGTATATAAGCAGAATTCATAACTACATTCGTCTTGAAGTGATCCATGAAGCCTCGGAGAGCTGGCAGTTCAGAGCAGCGTACAATTTCCGACCACGACTTTTCCGAAAGCCAGCCTTTAGCAGGGTTTTGAAAAGGATTGTCCAAGGTCACACCACCAGTCAGGAGGAATCGCCACTCCTGGTCATCAACGTCACCCCTAAAAGTTAAAACCAAGTGCAACACTTCATGATGCAAGATCACGATGCAACAAAAAAAGTAAACCAACAATACACTGAGACACAATTTGAATGTAACTTCAAACCATTGAAGACGAAAAAATTATATACTTCTGTATTATGCACAGATTACTGTCAACACCTAAAATGTACGCACGTAAGAGTTAAGGTAGAATAAAATGTCCATGCCTCAGATCCAGATTTACTGATCTTACCTTCTTAGTTCAAACGTCTAAAGCGCCAAGCACAGGGCACCAGCCTATTCAGAAAAATCAGAGTAGTCTGAAAGAGGTTCAGATTTTGGACGATGCTGTAGTTGGCCAAAGGAGGCCTGAGTCCAGAGGATCAGAGGTGCTGGTAAGGCGAGTATTGCTCAGGTCGAAAAATGGACAGTGAAGGATCAGATTAGTAAGAGTATAAATTCTTGAAGAGGTGAGTCTTCCATTTTAAATGGAAAGTTTCAGAGGTGAAAGATAGAGAAGCCTGAAGAAGATGATGTTGGATGATGGGCAAGGATGGTGGAAGAACAGAAAACGTGTGGAATTCAAAAGAACGATAGTTCCAGAGACATGGCACATGCATAGCAAGCGTGTGAGGCGAAAGGGTGAGCATTGCCGAAATAAACAAAATGAATTACCGGTACATTCAGAATTTGAAAAATTGAAACAAAATTAAACGACTTTACATTTACTCACTGACTATTCAGAAATCCGATGCACAAAAGAAATGAGAAGAGTAGTTTGTCTTTTTCGAAAAGCGATCGACACACGTTCTGGTAGATGCTGTACGTGAAATGATCGTTGAGGTTTTTAATTCGCACGTTCAGGTCAGATGAAACTTCGCTCTGCTCAATCGACTGGAAAACAAAATGTTGTATCATATCGTATCGTATATGAGAATTTATAGAGCAACTCTTACAGTATTAACTATTCAGAGGTGCTCTCAGCATGACAGCCCCAAGGAAATAAGAAAGTCTTTAAGCAGCGAAAGGGGAGCATGACACCCCAATAAAGATCTTACTATGGATAGAGCGAGGAAAGTATTGGTATAAATTTACTATATATCCAGTACATTGTATTGCATTAAAAGATTTATAAAGTGCCTCTTACGGTGCACACCAATCAGAGATGTTAGGCCAGTTATATAAATATTTATAACCTAACAATTGACAGTTTGTGCATGCTGATCAGACTCTGTGTTATAATACTGGATCAGTAAATGCACACTTGTCCTGAGATTCAAATGTAATGTCTTTATACATGTTAAGCTCTCCCTCCCTTCTCTCTGTACCTACAGTCTACAATTTTGTACAGCAAAAGGCAAATGCATAAATCGAGACAAAGTAAACGAAAGCTCACACTGATGTAGAGGTTGATGAACCAGGCAAGTGAATACTGGTACATTGGATCAATGTTGGCCAAATCAGAGATTGTAAAGAACAGTATACTGCTGTGCTTTGCCACCTAACAAAAATAAGCACCAAAGCCATGTTAGTTACATATTGATTCTTGCTGTCTCTTACCTAATCCATGAAAAAATTGTTTCTCTAAAACAGAAACCATGCATGCATGTAACTATGTATTTATGTAACGTAAGGATTGTAAGCATGCATGTAATTATGTATTTATGTAATGTAAGAATTGTAAGCATGGACTTATGAGTGTGTATCTATGTAAGTACATATGTATGTATGTATGTATGTATGTATGTATGAAGGTACGTATATACGCATGCACATAATTATGTATAATATAAGTATGCATTTATATGCATGTATGTATGCATGTATTTATGTATGTGTGATTATTGTGTGTATCCCTGTAAGTACGTATGTATGTATTTATGTATGTATGTATGAATGTATGAAGGTACTTACTTACTTATATATGTATGTACTTATGTATGTATATAAGTACATGCATATATGTAATTAAATGTGTATGGAAACAATGTATGTAGGTTTATATTATAATTGAACGTTTGAATAGAATTGTCTTGCCCTAAATTCTTTCGAGATAGTGTTCCAAACAATGCTCCAATCACGTCCCAGAAGGGTAATAATAATAATAATAATAATAATAATAATAATAATAATAATAATAATAAAAGATAGGTTTAATCAGACGATGAAAACGCTAAGTCTAATTTAATCTAAGTATAAACAAATCTATTTATCAACCTCACAAGTATCAACAAATAATCAAAATAAAAAAAAGGATACTCAAAGTCTCTTTCAACAGTAAATTTCGACTCACAGGTCGGTAACCATTTCGCACTTCGTCAATCTCGGCCTCCGTCTTTGATGCCACTTCTTGCTTCTCTTGAATTTCTTCCGATAGTAACTTACTCGACGATAGAATCTCAATGGCTGTCTCATCTTCAAGGATGTTTCCCTGTTGTAAAGAAAATCTGCAGAACTTGTAGGACCAATCAAAGCTCATAACTCGTGTGGCACAAATGCTAAGAAGGATTTCTCTAAATGCAGACACCATACCATGTACAATGTAGAAGACGTAAACAGACCTGGCACAAACTTGAACATCTTATAATGATACGTTGGCAGCTATTTCAACGCTGCAGTGTCAAAGGTTTCATTTGGTCTTTAATGCAAAGCTTATAGATTCAAGTCTAGTAAGTAAACTCCAAGTGATTACCTTGAAAAAGTTATATTCAAAGTCAAAGTCTTGTTATGTAATGCAATGTTCCAGGTCTAGGGAATCGTCCAATGCCAGCTCAAGAGTCTAGGTGTACAAAATACATCACTCCTACCTTCCACTATGAGATATGGAAACTTAACTCAACAATCAACATCAATTGCGCCACTTAAAAGATGCAGTATAAATTTTGTCATAAAGGCATTCATGTTCTGATTTGTCTGACCCAGTAGCACTGATGTGAAGGTCCAATACATTGAGCTTTCATGGAAGATTTGATTCACAATGCCTACCTAGACTGTTGTTAACCTGTAGCATAATTTACCTGTGAGGTGGACAGCACTTCAAGTATTTTATCTTCAATTTCCTTCAGATGGCGCTTGTTACTAGCACCTTCCAGAATCAGCTGGTTCTTCTTCTCTTCAAGAGCTGGCTTTTCTTTAGCGGCCACGGTCCCAAGCAACTGGTCTTCTAGACCCCTCAACGTGATCATAAAGTTGACCAACGTCACCTGAACATCAAAATGTACCAAATCAAAATTTAAAACTAAACCAAAATTTAATTATATAAGATGACAATAAAAAAAACTAGAAAAGATCCTGTTTGCAAAAGTCTAATATTCAATTGCAAAACTTGCTAAATTAAGGGCTTCACCAATCCATCCACTTTGAAATGAACTCTGAAAGTGATCATTTAGCAAAAGACAAATTTTTATGAATACAAAAAGGCCTTATGCATGTGTCAAGTCTATAATAGCTGTTCAATTTAACTCCCATCAAAGATGATGGCTCTCTTGGTTAGACCCAGCTCAACAATACAACCTATGCCCATATCACAAGAGATGGGCCAGTTACATTATAAGTAACCTAAATAAATGAGCTTATACTCAGTCAGTATAAGCAAACAGGTGCAGTAAATGAACAATGATTCTAACCTTGACAGACACTTCTGGAAGGTAGTGAGGATTGCGTAGACGTGTAGTGATGTAGAACTTGAATTCTCTGCTGTACTCGATCAGATGGTCTCCAACTCGAATGAAGTCCATGTTGCCCTGGCGGAAGACCTGCCGCAGCAGAATCGGTTCCAGGATCGGATCGAGCTCTTCACCAACGTTCTCCATCAGACACGGATTTCCAAACTATGCAAAAATAGAAAGGAACAATCTGGAACATGTGCAGCAAAACATACACAAACATAAATATATTTTGTATTTAAGCATTTAAAAGAGCCTCTAGTAGGGTGAATCGTTCAGAAGCACTCCCAGTGCTGAAGGTCTCATGTCTTGTCCATAGACATGCTCATTTCAAAGGCTGGTAGCACCACAAAATGTACGTCCCAATTGTTAGATTAGAACTGTCTTTGTGTTCAAATTGGGTGCAAATGATAGAGACTGTACCAGCTGTAATGCCTTTCATATGCTCACAACCTGAATGCTGTAACCTGTCTTATCTCTTTCAGCAAACAATGAACAAATAAAGCAGCAAGGAAAGGTGCAACATAAATCTTTGCTATATAGCCTAACATACTGACACGCTGTAATACCTGGATGCAGTTTTCAAGCGTGCGCAAGTAGTTGTGATCCGTCTGTTTCACGACTTCGAGCTTGTTGGTCTTTTCCATGTTCTTGATCCACTTGTTCGCCTGACCCTGAGGATCGATCATAAGCGGCCAGCGATTGGAGCAAATCGTGATCAGGGCATTGTGCACAGAAAAGCTGCAATGGATTACAAACAATCAGATACAATATATACTGTAACGCATTGTTCATTTAGACCACTTTTTTGATTAGTCAGCTATGGCAACTCTTGTACGTTGTTCAGGTCTATGACAAAATGGTAACTGCACTCTATTAGGTCTACAGTCAACAAAAATGACAGAAGACAGGTCAATTAAGTGGGATGAAATCAACATCCATAGCAGCAATGAGCATCATCGCATGATTAAAAAAGTCAGAATATTTGTTGAATTTTTATACATACACATAGACACAAATATAATAACCTTTTAAGTTCCTCTCAAAATAGTAATTTTTAATTATACCGCACTGTGGATAAAAATATTCAAATACTGTACATCAAAGCCCAGTAGCAGTTAAACGAATTTCTACATACTCGTCAACAGGAAGTCCTGCGATCTGCCAGTCACGGATCTGGACTGGATTTCCTAGAGTATTCGACAGCAGGAACTTCTCAGAGACTGGAATGTTGCACTCCTGACATCTCTGATGCCACTCCCCAAGGCATTCCTACAATCAATGTATTATGTGGGAAACTTCACATCAGAGAAATTTACGAAAATACTAGGCCTATGTCTTTGGTGCAGAATTTAAATTAAAAGTATGTTTAAAATGCTCTTTTCTTTTATTCTGCTAAAGAAAACAAGTTTTATAGCCATTTCAATGCCCTTCATGCGCATATTGTTTCGTTTTTAATAAAGTTAATTAATCAATAAATTAAATTAATTGGATCACTTTTTGACTTATATTTTGAGTTGGAAAAAAGCTAGAGCAATAATTTTTGCATCATTTCGATGCTTGATACAAGACCTATGAAATGACGAATCAAATGCAATATGTTGAGAAGTCACCTAAATACTGTTTTTGGTGTGTGGACTGTGGAGCCACAATTATGGCTGAACAGTAGCAAACACGTAAGGCACTAGGTAGGTTCAGGATTCAATTGATTCATGAGTGCTACACAGTTGCATAAAAATTAATTAAGTAAGAAAGAATAAGTTAAGCTTGCCAAAAGATCAGAAAGGAAGGATCCAGATTAGCCTTTTTGGTGTTTTGCATTTAGGTTGAAAGGTTACTGCAAGAATAAAGTTTCGCATATTTATAGAGCACCAAATAGATGCTCAGAATTACTGACAAAATTCATGTTAGTTCGGTCATTACCATTTGGAGTGCTACTGTTGGATCACACTATACTATTCTCAGTTGCTTTAATACTTATGCTTAGAAACATCAGTCCAAAAGGATTAACTCTTGTCATTAAACAAGAATCGAATGCTCAGATTAATCGCTTTAAGTCTCTGAATTTATAGTGCTCCTTCTTGACCCTTAATGAACATAGATTTGCACTTCATATTGACACTTGCCTTGCACGAGTAGCCTACTAGTTATTTCAAGTAAATAAAAATTAATAGAGTAGAAAATAATGAGCAACTGAACCTGTCTGAACTGAAGGATGAATGGTCCAAGGTAGGCAACGTAACCAGCAGACAAGAAGACGTCACCAACGATGTTGTCATACGTATCCGTCAACTTCTCTACATTCTACAATTAGACATATTTTATTAAATTGCGGGTCTATAGTTTATATAGCACCAGCAAAAAGGCTGTATTTGGCTTTCATACATAGTCAAATATGGTATATCTTTTGTATAATTTATACATAAAAAATGTAGTGCTTCAAATTGTGCCTTTCATAAAAAGCATAAATATTGAAAGCATCTATAAAGATAGGCAGCAGAACTTCTGAGAACACGTAGGTACTCTATAAATATCTTGAACACGCACCACTCTGGCACTTAGATAATGATATACACATAGGATGCTAAGTAATAAATTTGTCTACAAGAAGCTGTAACTTGTATTATCATTATTGTATCATATTGCATTGTACCGGTATCTATAAATTTATAACGCACCTCTCACAGTGCACACCAATCAGAGGTGCTCCCAGTGCAAAAGACCCAGAGACAAGAAAGTAACTTTAAGTTATGCATTAATATATAATTTCTACACCTATAACCCCTCAAAGTCCGACTCACATCTCATCGCGGTGAGGGGGTGAACAATCAAGTAGGGGATTGCCTGCTGGGGCTATGCCAACAGTGGTGAAGGTCTCGACCGAAGGACCACCTAGGGCGCTACGCATGTTGGACAGGCTCAGCAGGAACCCTGAAAAGATTGGCCAACGTGAGCGGCAGGTCTCGGGCAGCAGCGAGACTTTAATGGACCTGACGGAGGATCCAGCAGGACAACGGTGGGTTCATAGCAATGGAGGGCATGTCTGGTACACCCGGAACATGGCCTCCATACTGCGAGATGGAAAGGAACTGGGGAACCTACCATCTTGTCATCTCCAAACAGCATCATGAATAATGATTCGGACACATCATGAGAAGAGAGGGAATATGCTTGGAGAAAGACATCATGCAGGGCACAATGCCGGGAAATCGGAAAAGAGGAAGACCGAGAACAAACTGGTTGGGGAACATAAAGGACTGGACGGGATTGGAAATGGACGAAATGATAAGACTTGCGGAAGACAGGAGACGCTGGAGGAATATTGTTCATGATGCGGTCAAACCTCGTAACGAGGATGGCTGAGAACAGAACACCTATAAAGGTGTCAAGATTCAAGTGGCATTTCCTTGAATTGGTGATAAATGAACATGCATTTAAGACAGGTTCATTACATACATTACTTAATGTCCAAGGTGTGAAAGCAGTTTTCTTGAAATGGTATCATACAAAATGTGCATTTTACATAGAGCAGGCAATATAAACAAATTTACAGCATACCTGTGTCCATCTCTCCCTCTCTCCACCCAAACCAGAGATGAGCTTCTCTGCCCGAATTATCTTGATTTTTGTCATCTTGATGTTTTCCTCCAAATTCTAACAATTGAATAAAATGCAAAATCTTTTAAACCTAAATTAGTACATGGCAAAAGCAAAAACAAAAAAAACAAGAATAATTGTAAATCTGTTGTAAAGAATTAAGAGAACCTCTACAACCTTTAACCCTTTACCCGTTCATTTTTAAATTTTAAGACCGTTTTCAGCGAATATTCTCTTGGCAAACGGGTAAAAGATTAAATAACAAATCACATATTAAGTCATGTAATTTAAGTCATTTTCTTCTTCTTTTTAGTCTTTTTAAAAAAGATGTGAAAATATGTAATACAACTAGTCAATACATAATTGGCAAAGGGAAGTGATACGCAATGAGTCCAAATCAATGGAGACAATGTTCCTAGTGAGAAGTGTGATAGCAGTATCACCTATCGACACAAAATGAGTCTAGTAGCGTAATAAAAAGCTCACTTCATGACATTGTGATATTTCTTTTCATTTATATTAATTTTTAATGATAAATTTGCTTACCCGTTTCTGATCTTGTTTGAAGCTAAGTTCATCATTGAGGTTTTGTAGTTTGGTCGTGACTGCATGTAGTTCTGCCTGCTTCACTCGTAGTTTGGCCATGCTCTCTTCGTAGATGACCTCAGCCTCGAGTAGACCCTGGCGCTTAGGACCCACCACCTGTTCAACATCATTTTGGAAATTATCGTCTCAATCACAACCATCTCATCATATAGGTTGATTAGTATTCTCAGACACAGTATTCTCTAAATATACATGAAAAAATCTGCAAACTGGTGAACTAGATCTAGTTATAGAATTCTCTTCCCACATCTGTTATTTTTCCACTCAATCCCTTGTGTCATTTCAACCTGATCTTGAGACCTAACAGTTTTCAGTTGGCTTATTGCTTATCCACTACATACTCTGACTCAGAGGACAGAGCTGATGGGTATTGAATCTTAGACTATGCTTCGTTTTAATGAGACTCCAATAAATACCTAATGCATTAGAAACAGTGCAAAAGAAGTTGCTAATAATTATTATCACCAGAGTAGATTTCTGATAGCAGGCAGGAAGTGATCATGGCAGATGTAACAGAATGGCTTCCTGTCTGTTCAGTGTCTTTTCCAGTCGATTTTTTACCATACCCACTCAATCAAAGATCTTGACAAAACACTCTCTAATGCAAAGCTGTCAGTACAGAGGTGAGGGGGTCATGTCCCTGACCCCAACAGATTTCAATTTGGTTCAATCATGGCAAAGCAATCCTATCAGATCGTACACCACGTAAGATAAGAGTGAGCTCCTAGTCTTTAAATCCTAGAACTCAACAGAGTTTATATGATGCATTGTTACCTTAGCCACGTGGTCGTAAACCTCTATCGCTCTGACCCACTTGCAGAGACCTTCACAAGCCGATGAAACGTTGCGTATAATCTCTGGATTGAACTCCGGATTACTAATGTATCTGTCTTGGATCTTCTTCATGATAGGCACCGGAACATTGTCTTTATCGAAGATCTTCAGATTGTCCAGAAAGTGCATGTCGCTCAGCATCTGCACAAAAAACGACAAAATATCTTAGCTTTTTCTTTACACGCAGATTTATTGTACATGCTGTGTTTAAATGAGAAATTCTTAAAAGGAACTGTGTAAGTTTACATTGCTAGATAAATAATCAATTAATTATTTATTTAGCGTATGCAGTTCGCGCTGAGCCAGCATACAGCAGCCTCATCAGCAACATGGAGTGCGGTTAATCCGCCCGGGAAACAAGTTGTTGTACAGTCAATTAATCATCTGAAGAGAATCAACTCAAGTCTACATGCTGACACAGTATTCTCTAAATATACATGAACAAAATCTGCAAATGGTGAACTACTTCCGAGACAAATTAAGGGGTGAGATACTTGAATCCTATGATATTAAGTAAGTAACCAAGTAAGCTCTATTTACTCTGACAAGCACACATGTATTGCATACAACGATTACATACATTTTAAAAATAAACTACCAGTACAACCGAACAAGATTATAAAGTTGCACTTGCACAACTAAATATAACATAGTTCAACATAATTAATTTAAACAATTTAGATTTAACAAAAGGCACCACGAAAAGATGCCCTCTCCTGTGAAAGTAAGAATGAGTCCTTACAAAGAGTAAAAAAACAGATGAATATAATTCTAACATTTACTAACATACGAAGACTCAGGATATGGAAAAGAAAATCAACGCGTGCGAGATGTGGATTTGAAGGAAGATGCTAAAGATCTCATGGATGGAAAGGAGAACTAACGAGTCGGTGTGTAAGGAGCTCGGAATAGAGAGAGAGGAGACACTGCAACAAACAGCAACCAGGCGGAAATTCAGCTACTTCGGCCACGTGATGAGATCAAACGGTTTGGAAAAGGAGATGATGACGGCATACGGTGAAGGAAGGAGAAGACGCGGAAGACCAAGGAAGAGGTGGATGGATGAAGTACAGGAAAAGTCTGGAATGAGCTTGGAAGAGCTAAGAGAGGCGACAATAAACAGAAGACAATGGAGAGGATACATCATGACTGTCGCCAGAGCTCCAAGAGCTGACGGCACCAGGTAAAAAAACTAACATACTAACAGATACGGGTACCCATCTAAATTTATGCACTCATGCATCTTCTGTTACCAACTCCATATATGTAATAGTGCTTTTTTTGAAAGTACATTAGGCTGGAAATCCCAAGATTGCTGGTTTGAGCTTGCAGCATCAGCTCTGTGCAATGACACTGAGCACACTTTTTCTGCTCCTCAGCTTTGCAGATCTTACACAAATAATATATGCAATAAATAAACGAATTAAATGCAGTTTTCAACTTTTATTCATACCTTCTTGGCTGTTGGCCAGTAGTCATCAAAGGCTCTTCCATTGGCATCAAACTTTCGCTCTGGAGTCTTGCCCTAGTCAACAACAACAACAGTAGGTTATTCAATCATACACTGAAAATTCAAACGTAATGGAAGTGTTAACGGTAGTAACTGTCCTGTAAAAGAATGACAGAATATTAAGTGAAAAATATTAAACTGGTGAAAATGTTGACAGGTCACGCTACAAACACAAGACTAAATAAGGAAATTGACCCAAAAAAATTGAGAGCAACAGAACAGTAAAAGCAATCACAAATTTATTATTCAACACATTTTATTGAGCTCCAGAACATAACCGGAGAAAAGCTAAATACACTGATATTATATCCACCTATTAGCTTTTCTTCGGTTTTATGGATAACGTGCCAAACATTAAACCCAGAAGGGACAATTAGCTCCCACCTGCTAATATCACTCACCTGTCTTTTCGCCTCTTTTTATAAGTGATTTTTTTCCAATGAAGTGATATAAAAAAATATGAAATTACAGTAGAAATACAGTAAAATTATTTCCATTTCATAACGTTCAATATTTTTACTTAGCACAAAAAGTAAACTATCGATAATACTTCATAAGAGTGAACACCAACACGTATGAGAATATTAAAAAATTGGACTCCAAAAAGCAATTAATATAACAGCAAACAAGAGACAAATCTTTCGATTCCAGTTCTGCTGGAGAAACTGAGCTTCTGGTTCCCCGCAAGCAGACTGTTATCCGACCGCACCATTCATTCTCGGTGACTGGTCCTACCACCTGGAATGGCGTCCCTGTTATGCTTAGTGCACAGGACACTCCACTCTGTTCCAGAAGAATCTCAAAACTGTCCTATTTAGCCGTAGGTGGCCCGGCAGCGTTTCGGAGTAGCCTACCATGAAGCTATGAAAGCTTCCTAAATAATAGCAATAATTTCTCACGTTGATTATGCAGACGGCTTCCATAACAAGTTTGACTCCAGTTGGCGGATTGTTCATCGCTCTGACGATCGTAATGTCGTTTTGCTTTAACGTATCCAGAGCAGTAATAGCAGCATTCATTGCAGGCATCGCTACTGCCAGCTTCTCCTCACATTCGTCCTAGAAGGTAAAAGAAAATGGAGTTGTATATAAATGTAGAAGGAGCTGGTACACAACAGGCTTACTCTGGAGGTGCATTACCTCCTCAGGTACTTCCTGCACCATTCTATCATCTCTAGAAGAATATTTTTACCCACCTGTCTTGGATTGGTTAGCAACTGTGAGTAGAGATCTTGATAGCGCACTATCTTCATTTCAACTCTTTGATTGATTGATTGATTGATTGATTGGAACTTATCACAGCATACCTTGATTGACTTAGCCTCACGAGCTGCATTGTTGGTAACCGCCTCATCGACTTCTACGAGTTTCTTCGCCACTTCGACCTCTGCCGTCTCCTTCTCGATGACCTTTATCAACTGCTCCGTCTCTATGCTCGTCTGAACCAGCTTCGGTTGCAGATCCTGCAAGTCTATCTGCATAATGGATATCTGGAAGACAAGCACCACATTTGCAATCAACAGAACCATAAACTTTGAATAAACGACGCACCTCTTAAAAGCTATGCACAATTTTGCACATGGCACCAGCCTCTTCACAGCAACTCAGTCAATTATGTGGGTTGAGACAAATGAGTCAATCGAAAGGCATTAAGTATGTTCATTCATTCATTCATTCATTCATTCATTCATCCATCCATCCATCCATCCATTCATTCACCATTCATTCATTCCTTCATTCATTCATTCAGTCTATGAACTTATATAGCACCTCTTAAAGAAATCTACTCAGGGGCGCTCCCAGCCCAGTCATGGCAAAAGAAAAAAATACTTTAGAGATTTTAGTTCTTTTGCTGTTGTTGATTTGTGTAGGGCAACTAATCCATGCATCAATTTGGACAGTCAAGGGGTACCACACAAAGTTAAAGGTCACTTGTCAGGCTTCCAGAGAGGAAGGGTGGCTGAGGATCTGTCGGTGCAGCTCCGAGTCTGAAACAGCAAATGGAAAAGCCTGTATCTGGGCATATGAACCCATTCACACTGGTCCGCCCAAAAGAACACCTTATATTTCAAGTTATCTCAGCATCATTAATATTCTTTTTAGAAGAGTCTCAAGTACAAAAAACCTGTGATTCTGAAAACTCCAACTTTTCCAGCCCAACCACGTATCTGTCTTTAAGCGTCAACAGTTCCAGGCGTTTCTTTCCCAGGAGAATTTTAAACGTCTTTATCAACTCCAGGTAGGATGTCGGTGTAACATAATTGTGCCATCGCATTATCTGGAAATATCTGCAAAGTAACCATTATCTAAGTCAAATTTTTCATAGACATATAAATATATAGGGCTGCCAACTCTTGATTTTGCCATTCCGGGACATCCGTAGACACATACCATTTTACACTATCCACATGTATTGCATAGGCACAAATTTGTAGAGATCAGCACGCTTAAAATGTATTAGAACGAACTAACAGTACATTGGACACAATATGCTTCTGAGTGTAATTGGCTTGTAGAGTAGGCCTAGCCTATTCAAGGCTTGAACCCAGCGCTGTCCAAAATTCGACGTTTAGCCAACAGCGTTAGGTCTAATAGAGCGCAGAACGCAAAATCATCACACAAATTGCGAGCTTAGTGTGTACAATAACAGCATTTTGTCAAGTGCATCTCTACCACAAATTCCGGGGCAATTTGAGGTCAATCCGGGACACGGGACCCAAGGGCCGATTCCGGGACTGTCCCGGCGAATCCGGGACGGTTGGCAGCCCTATAAATATATGTAGTTAAGACAGCAATGAATCCCATTGGTGTAGATATACATCTGAATTCATATACCAGGTAATGGCAGATATGTACATAAATTCTATAAATTAACATACATTATAGTTTTAATTGTACTTACAACTATGCATAGCACCACTTAAAAAGAGATTATTAAGAGATGCTTGTCGCCTGAAAACAAAACCATGATCAAACAGATTGGCCTTAACCACGTATCCAAGAGAAGAAATTATGTCTATACGCATTTGTATAATATACAAATGCATATAGACATCCTTTTTCCTCTTGGATAAGTGGTTGAAGCCATTATGTGTGAGTGTGAATGTAATTATATGCATATATATATATATACATATATATATATATATATATTATATATACATAATTACATTTACACTAATTATATGTACTTACACTTTCTCAAATACGGTCCGTGACCTTGGTGTCCTGTTGGACCAAGAGCTCACATTTGCTCCTCACATTCACCGACTTACTCGAGACTGCTACTATCAATTGCGTCAGCTTCGCACAATTGCTCGTTCACTGACATCTAGTGCTGTCACCACTCTGGTCCATTCCTTCATTACTTCCCGTCTTGACTATTGCTCGTCACTCTACTCTGGATAATCGAATAATGTGCTTAAACAGAGTCTTACGCTCTGCAGCACGTTTAATTGGACATATCCCTAAATTTGATCATGTGTCCAGCTATATGCTGGAGACATTACACTGGCTTCCTACTCGGCAGCGCATTGAATTTAGGATCGCTGCCCTAGTTAGGCAATGCCAGCTTGGAATCGCCCCACAGTACTTGCAAGAGCTTTGTTGCTCCACTAGTATCCTAGACCACCGTCCCCTCCGCTCTGCACAGAAGGGATTGCTATTGGTCCCTTTTGCACGAACTGCAACGATGCAGCATAGAGCCTTTTCTGTGATCGGCCCAGTTGTGTGGAATGAGCTTCCACAGGAACTACGTCTACTTGCTGGGGTTATTACTGGAACATTTTTTACTAAACTCAAAACTGTCCTTTTTTGCCGTGCTAGAGTCGGGAGCGCTTCTGAGTAGTCGCCTTGAAGAAGCGCTATATAAATTCTTGAATGAATGAATGAATGAATTATATATACATATTTTATAATTACATTTACACGAGTCACACATACACGCATAATATATTATAAATATAATGGACATACTTATTTGATGCATATCTTTATATACAATTATACATGTATTGCAAATATACTGTACGTGCATAAAAATGCTGCAAATGTCTTACAGTGCATTTCGGCAACCTCTTAAACTCATTATTCCAACGTACACATCAAAATCTTACCTGTCTGAAAGAGCTCGGACGCTCTGGTGGAAATGCTGGCACATGATGACAGTCTGCTCTCTAACTGCCTGCGACATCTCAACATCATCGAGGAACTTGTGAGCAACAAGTTCAAGCGCATCCTCTGGCCAGGCCTTCACGTCAACAAATATGCAATCAGAAAAGTCATTGATAAGAAACATCACAGATTCATTCATTTCAAGAATTTATATAGCCCCCCTTCCTAAAGGGGTGCTATATAAATTATACAACTATATAAATGGGAATGGTCCCCTATCTGTAATCAGTCTATCAATAGTCCAAGGGGACAGTGGTGGCACCAGCTAGAAATTTCAGCTGGTCGCACCAAGGTTATGGAATTTATTCAGCAGGTAAAAGAAACTAAATGTAAAGAAGATACTGAAGCTGCCAAAGAATATTCTGCTTCTATAGGTCATAAGGCAAGTCAAGAGAAAATTACGGTAGGCATAATGTCAAATGACCTGCCGTGACCTATGGTAGTGATGCCACTACCAGACAAACTGGTCTTCCATTGGTCATATACATGGAAACAATCTATCAGCACTCTATCTGGAACCAGTTTATCAGTGGTCTACCTGGAACCAACATATCAACCATCTCCGACCTGGAACCAGTCTTTCATTAGCATCCTACCTGGAACCAGTCTATTGTGCAGCAGTTGATGAGTGATGGAAACATCCGAAGTCGGTTTCGAAACGCGTCTCCAATTGGACTGAATGCCAGCACAAGGTGAAGGTTACTGCGGACCCTTTCAATGAACTTGTTGTACATGTTCAGTGGTGTAAGCTCCGCCTGTGGGTTTTCCTTCAGCTGCAGTACCTGCATCTGTTAGGCAAAATCAGTACAATATGAAATTAATCCTTCCACCCACAATGATTTCATAGCAATAGCATTAACGCTATAGAAACAAAGTAACGTGCACCGTAAACAATGCTGAACAAAACCTGTGTTTGGCAATGTCAAGGGTGGTTGACAAAAAAAACTTTACAGAAACAAGAAGAGTACTTAATTTATACATTCATTCACTCAAGAGTATTCATACAGTACTGTTAACATTGTGGCAACAGAGGATCTATTGGCACCTTCTTAAACTGTATACGGTACTCACTCTCTATCTCCTGATTCAAAAAGTAGAATGTACAATTGCACATTCATTCATTCATTCATTCATTTTGATAATTTATATAGCGCCTCTTCAAGAAACCTACTCAGAGTCTCAGTTTAAAGCAAAATCGAAATACGAAACAAGTAACCAATGACTTCTGCGCATAATATATGACAACCAACCTAAATGAAACTAACATAAGCGCATAGGCTACAGCTGCTGGACAGTTCATTACATAATTCCACAACAAGAACCGAAATTCACCCGTCAAATTTCAAATTTCAGCAAAACATTGCATGAGACACATAGAGGCAAAAATAAAAGTACAAGTAGTAGGAATTCATTCGTTCCGAGAATTTATAGCGGCTCTATATTAAGAGACCTACTCAGAGATGCTCCGAATGAAATCCAGATTTTTAAGCAGATCCACCCACATAGATGATGATGTACCAGAATTTAATTATCAAGAATACACAAAGAAAGCACCTGCAGAATGATTTACTTAGAAAAAAAACCGAATGCAATCCGTACACTTTCGATGATCTGAAGTCTTTCCTCGTTTTCATACAGATTGGGAATGTCAGCTGTATTCAAGATCATGTTGACGTCCTCAAGAAACGATTCTTCCTAAAGAGCAACAAAGAAAAGAACTCGATACCTACTAAAAACTTCAACGAAATCTGACACCGTTTGGATTGATCCAAAGGATCGCAATTAAGAATCGAGCACCACCGATGAGTCGCCCTTGAAGTGTTTGTTTGTTTGTTTGTATGTGCACTTGTTATAGCGCCCCTTCAAGCTCTCTCTTTCTACTCAGAGGCGCTCCCGAATGCAGAGCGGACACTGCATCGGAGTTTCACGCCGAAGCGCTGAGCAATTGTGAGTGAAGAACTTGCCCAAGGTCCTTACGCGGCGAGGTGGATTCGAACCTCGAACCTTCCGGCTTCAAGGCAATGACGCCACCACTACACCACCGTGCCCCACGAGTGGTGCTAGGCCTACATCAATTGCAACTATCAATACCATTATGAAAATGCTGTTTCTTCTCTGAAACGACCACCAACTGAGAAGAAACTTGATTACTGGAGAGTAAATCAGTTTATGAAATCCTATCTGCACTATCGAAAGCAGTGTCACATGGAAGCAACCAGCTGATCTATCGACTTTGAATTGTTGTCATCACAACGCATGGCATCAAGCATCACTCAATTGCTCCAATTAAACACCCCAATCATTTACAGACATTACTAGTTGGAGAAGTTCCATCAAAATTCAAAAGTCTGTTATTAAATTCATTTAATGAATGAATGAATGAATGAATGAATGAATGAATAACACCATAGAATTTTGCATGCATGTATGTATAGAAATATTGTTGCACCTTTTAAGTAACTCAAAACAGTGCAGCACAAATGGCTATCAAACCCACATAAGAAAGTGTGTTTTAAAGTAGGAGAGAATGTACATTGATTACTGAGCCGGGTAAAAAACATGTAAAAATGACTCCAGACTATAAATGAATACAGTAGATTGCGTGAAGTGCAACAACTCTTTTAATATAATTTATGAACAAATTGAACATATCAGTAGTAGGCCTAGTAACCAGTTGCAGCTTAACGACAATGTGTTATAACAAAGATCATTAGTGTCACCCTCCTCATTTATCCAGGCTTGGGACTGGCACTGCCATAGTATATGAGCAGTGGCGGATTGTAAACATGGTGATCGCTCACTTTGATCTGATGATCGCCAAAGAGAAAGACCATCGACGTTCCATCAACTCCGGCCTGTTTGATTAGTTTCCGCAAATCCTCTCGCCAGTCGGATATCACGTAATTCTTTGTTATCTCGATCTGAAACAATCCGTATCCGGCCATGAAGGCTGCCAACCTGGTTGTACTCTGACGACCACTGCCACCTATGCCTGCACATACAAAGGCAACAACACCATAGTGTTATGTAAACTTAATCAAATCAAATCAAAATGTTTTATTTTGTAACCAAATCAAACAAGTCAGGTTTACATATCGTTGCAACTTTGTACAAAAAAGGGGTTCTAAAGGGATAAAAGAAATCCCGCAAACCAGGTACATAAAAATTATCAACTTAATTTACTATATGCGGTGGCCTCAACTAAACTTTACCATGCACATGCAACACATAGAGTGAGTAAAGAAAAAGGACTACATGGTTTATATATAACCTTCACTAATCACAGAACTTTAACTTATATATCAATTAATTAATTACAGACGGTCACTACCAGGTACCTCAAATGCCACACATTCAAATTTTTTGAATGATTTAATTCTGTGAACTATCAAATTCTCAAGTTCAGCCAAATGTTTACAAGCGGTTTGTACGCTTATAGACAATAGCTAGCTCATAATTATATGCAGGAACACAAGGTACAAATTAGCATGCCAATGGATGATATTTATTTATACTAATTTTATTATATTATTTATTATATTTATTTATATTAATTCATTTTTTAAATAATGATATACTATGGATATCCAATGGATGATATTTATTTATATTAATTTTATTATATTATTTATGATATTTATTTATATTAATTTATTTTTGTAAATAATGATAATACTATTCCACTTAGCGGTGCTATCTCCCCCCAAAGCTATCAACTTATCCCATCGCAATGGTTAACACGAAGTACAAGTACTGCAGTGCATTGTGATAGTGGTATAACAAGATTATTATTTTCCTCTGATCAGACAGAGCCTCACCAACAAGAAGACAATGTCCATTTGGCTGTTTGAGAACACGACTGATACGTGAGACGTGTTCGATTGCAAAGCGAAACATGACGAGATCCATTGGAGCCTTGCTGGCACTGTTGTAGTCGTCCAAGTAGTATTCCATCCTCTGTAAAGTAAAAGTGAACCGGATTTACTAATAACCCAATTCCAAATGCAGCTTTAAATTTGTTTGTTTGTTTGTTTGTAAGTGCACTTGTTATAGCGCCCCTTCAAGCACTCTACTCAGAGGCGCTCCCGACTGCAGAGCGGACACTGCATTGGACTTTCACGCCGAAGCGCTGAGCAATTGCGAGTGAAGGACTTGCCCAAGGTCCCTACGCGGCGACTTGAGGTGGATTCGAACCTCGAACCTTCCGGCTTCAAGGCAACAACATCACCACTACACCACCGCGCCCCACAAATGTGATGTGCAGGCATTGTAGTCAAAGGTCAGCATACTAAACTGAACTTAGAAGTGTTTGGGTTCAATTCATCACGGTTACTCTTACACTCTTGTACCAACTGGTTTAAGTTTATCGTATGGTGCAACTTTTTTAGCTTTATTAGAGATTCGTAATATTCTTGCATTGAAGTGCAGATTAGACAACTTGATGAGCCTGTGTCATAAGGATACCAGATGTTAGTTATGTCATTTACTTTAGTCTCTATGCAACACCATGTTAGTAATAGTGGGTATTGAGATTCTACCCCATGAAGTGGTGACAAACTATTAACTTACCTACTTACTTACTTACTCTGATGAATGTCACTTAAAATTCACTTCCTGCATTCTCACTTGGACTTCTTCCCTGCAAATCTATAGGTGCAGTCAGTGATGAACATGGAGAACGGTTTCACCAGGACATTGCGACAATGGAAAACCTTACCAGGGCAACTGGAATCCGTCAACGTTGAATGACTATAGCTATTGCTGGACAACACTAACAATACAGCAACACTAAGGACTGCGGCTAATATTACTTGTACTGCAAGACTAAGTATATGACATAACTAATCTCCCATCTCCTCAATTCACAGCTTTCTTCTAAAGGATAATTGATCTTCACTTCCACGCAAGAGCACACGACTCTCCAACAATGTTAGAAGAATGCACATTAAGATAAACGGCAAATCTACCTGAGATCCATCCATGTTGTAAAAAAGTTTTTCGTTTTTTACACACACAAAAAATCGTTTTTTATAAAAAAACTCATCGTTTTTTTCGTTATTTATTTTTTTAAAAAATTTATTCATTTATTTACTGTCTGTTATTGTTTTCCTTAATTTCATTCCCCTTTTTTTCGTCGTTTTTTTATTTTGTAGAATAAAAAGACGATTTTCCGTTTTTTATTTTATTTTCATCATTTTTTTACACCTATGTATCCATCAAGTTCTTATGATTCTCAGCACATGATAGTTCATGCAACTGCTTCCAGTTTTGTGTGATGTAACTTGCAGAAAACCAGTATTAATGTAAACTAAAGATAATGAAAGCCAAAGCAAGTAGTAAGTAATCGACCTTTTTCAGTTCATCCTGGTCTCGTATTTCATTGTAGTTTCGCATTCCGCCGTCGTTTCCCATGTAGTCGCCAAACATCAGACTTCGAACGTCGTCATCAGTCACCTGCTTCCCAGGAACGGCCAGATGACCAAGTATCGTGTTGTACTTCTCCTTAAAGTGCTGCTCAGCGGCTGACTGTACTTACAAGAAAACCACTCAGCTTTTAACCCTTTACCGACCAATATGTAGGAAATGGTATGGTGAATCCTATATCCTTGATCAGTAAAGCGTTAATAGCATAAAATGATCAGATCAGATAAAAAATACGGTCAGATTGAAACTGTAATGAAGCCGCATACTTAGGAAAGCGCCTTTCAACGATTCACTGGAAACCAGTACATGCAAAACTTCTGTTCTGAGCAGTAGCCATGCGCATGCAGAGAAAAACCTCTGATGGCTGAGTGGAGAGTGTATCGACCAGAGTGTGAAGAGACCTGTCATGGTGCAGAAGGTCTTGAGGTGTTACAGAGATACCTCGACCAACAGTCGCACATAGAGTTAAAATTTCGAACTGGATGTGCTGCAGGGAATAGCAAGCCAATGGAGAGTCTACCAAATGAAGGCAGATTTGTGAGAAAACTCGGAAGTACAGCAAAGTAATGCAATGCAATGAAAATCAGAAGTTTTACGATGAAAACAGAACAAAACATCGTTTGTCTCTGAATGTGTATAGTGTATACTTGTCTTTGTCGAGGCGCCCTTGTAACAGCGTGACTGTGTTATGGCGCCGTAGAAATTGTCATCATTACATTACATTACAAAAATCTTCTTCTTCTTCTTCTTCTTCTTGGTCTCTCTTCCGTCAGGCGCATGTCCTACGCCAACAATGAGGCCTCAATATGTCGTCTCCAGCTTGCTCGGTTTCTGATTTTATCCACCGCATCTCTCATATCCATGTTCTGTGCTGCTAGATCTTCTTTTATATTGTCCATCCAGGTCTTTGATTGTCTCCCTTGGCTTCTCTTTCCCTCCACATGCCCGTGAAGAGCTGCGGCCGGTAGCATTTTGTCACGTGTCACATTCATGTCACGTGCCCGAACCAGGTGAGTCTTCTTTTTCTGATCTTGTCCACCACTGTTTCCTTTTGTCCCAGCTCCTCCCGAGTCACTTCGTTTCGGATCCTGTCTCTCCGACTTCTACCCAGAATTCTTCTCAGCCAGCTCATCTCCGCCACCAGTAATCTTCTCTCATCCTCTCTGCGCAGACACCAGCATTCTGCTCCATACAGTAGCACCGGTAGAACAAGTTCTACTTGTTCTACCGGTGCCATTACAAAAATAAAAGGGCACAAAAGATATATATTACACTGCACAACAAATTTTAACTTTTTTTTTATTTCCTAAAAAACTTCAACTGTTTTATATAGAATTTGGCATGCTGAAAACAGTGGTGTTCTCAGAATTTTTCTATCACGTAAGGTTTTTGAGAAAAATGACAAGCAAGTTGTCCACAGAAATGCCCATAGTTGCATACATTTGCAACAGGCCTATACGTGTAATATAATGCCACACGACAGCAAATGTAAAACATTCGTCCCAAAATTGTGGGTGCTGATGACAGAGCAATTCAAATCCAAAGAAAATGTCATTTCAGAATGATTGTATCAAAAAATTTTGAAAAAAGCAAAATTAAAGTATCATAATAATTATTATACCCGGAACGCTCGGTTGCATGTGTAAGCTTACACTGTATCTGAGATTCAGTTAAAGTTTTATAATGGGCCTAAAATGTTTTGATGTTGATTTTCGTTTGTATTCAGTGTCTGGTGCATCTCGTTTGAGTGTCCAGCAATAGCTATAGTCATTCAACGTTGACGGATTCCAGTTGCCCTGGTAAGGTTTTCCATTGTCGCAATGTCCTGGTGAAACCGTTCTCCATGTTCATCACTGACTGCACCTATAGATTTGCAGGGAAGAAGTCCAAGTGAGAATGCAGGAAGTGAATTTTAAGTGACATGTTGCGTTTCATGTCTTTGTATGCTGCAAAAGTCTGTTAACCAGTTGAATGTAATTTGTTGCTCTGTAATTACCAAGAAAATTCTCCACAACATCCTTGAATGCTTTCCAGGCGATTGTCTCTGGTCTCTCCAGCAGATGTTCAAACTGCTTATCATTGGTGATGTGTCTGATCTGTAGATCCGTGCACAAAAATGCCTTCCTTGATCTTGGCATCACTTATTCTTGGGGACTTCTGCTGCAGATGAAGAAAACCTTCACCATCCTTGTGCATGGCTTTTACCAAAACTTTTCATCAGTTCCAGCTTTAAGTGAAGAGAAGGCAGTTACATCTTTGTCGGATCGATTTCTGTCCAGTACTTTGTGACAGCAAACTAGAGTCTTGAATCCAGTTGTTCAGCTTTTGCTTTCAACAAACCTAAGTCTAACTGTGTGATGAGATGAGGCTCACCAGACACATACCTACCTACCTGAAAATCCGTATCATTGTCAGCAGCTGCATATTCGTTCCTGGCTGGATCAATGCAGCATCTTCATCTCCTTCGTCTAAGCTCCATTTCTCTGGTGGCTTCGGTATATGAAAACTTTCATTGTGTGGCGCTGGCATCATTGTCGAATGACGGTCTGGGTATTCAGTTCCTTTCTTATTCTTGCCCGAGAAACCAGAAACATTAGTGAGACAAAATTAGCAGTCCGTTACATGATCTTTCTGTTCTCGCAAGACCATCGGGATGGCAAACAGCATTGCTTTCGCAGGACCCCGGAGCCAAACTCTAAGATCTACACCACATCTTCCACATCAAATTCCATTCTTTGGCTTTCTCTCCAGCCTTGCAACCAAAGGTACATCTCATATGCTTTATTGACAAATCCAGTCATGGTGTGTGTCTCTGAGGCTGACTCATAGCATAGCCTATAATACTCCACAAATGCGGCAAACAACGTACATGTATCACGCCTGTTGCAACACTGGCGAGATATTTCTGATGACAACAACCGTTTTAAAATATATTATAGTTTAAAGCTTGTCTAAAAAATAAGCTGGCTAACTTGTTATGCATCTTACATACAAGTAGACAAAACTAAACTTTGGAAGTTTGGAAATAGACATCAAAATGCAAACAAACTGATGTCAACTTTCTCAGAGGGATATACAATTATACATGTATGCTGGGAAGCGACTTTAATAGGGTTTAGAACTTTTGCAGGCAGATTCCAACCAGCATTAATGAATATGCAGGTCCAAGTTTATTTTATTATACACGACAAACATTATGTAAACTATCCCAAGTGCATACCTGGACATACCTCAGTTACACAAAGCTTATTAAAACGTTATATCTTAAAAACATGAAAATAAATATAAAATTTGAAGATTTCTCAAAAACGTTACGTGATGGGACAATTTCAAGGTGATTTTCGTGATCAGCAGCAAAAACTGCATAAGAAACACCTGAAAGTGTTCAGGAAACCAAAACACTGTTGTGCAGTGTTATTAATTCAATTATACACAAAACCCAACTGCATCCCCCTTTGCTGTCCACCAATCAACCCATTAACCCACAAATCTATCCATCTATCCACCCAGTCACACAGCCATCCAACCAGTCAATTTTTTAACAAACCCAAATCTATTGTCCATGTAATGGACAAGACATCGACAATCAATTGTCACATAATGTTGTTAGATTCAAAGTCATCCATCAAGCAATCTTGCATTACACTCTACATTGAAACTGACGACTTAAATAAAATGAATCGATCCAACTGACCTTGACCATTGAGAAGAACAAATTCATGTCGCTGTCATCAACAAGACGATCGTAAAAGACACGATAGACCTCGTGAATCCACAGACGAACGATCTTCTGAGCGCCTTCCGATCCCTCAGGAGTGACGACAGGCTTCAGCAGAAGAGTGCCCTAAATAACACAACATTTCACTGCCAATTTGTTTGCATGTCATCGACTAATTTATATATGCACGACATTGCTCACTAAAGATGGATATTTGTTACCTGATAATAAAGACACCTTACCAGCTACTTAATTAATCACCAAATACATGTAGCATTCCAGTGTAACAACTAAAACAAAATTACAACTCCGCCACTGGTTGCACTCTGCCAGTGCCAGTCCCAAGCCTGGATAAAGGAGGAGGGCATCACTAATGGTCTTTGTTACCACACAGTGACGTTAAACTACAAATGCCACGCCTTGGTGCCTCTGGGGTGTTTAAAAGGTGCTGTGTTTCCAGATCAATGCAATAACAAATGAAAACGTATTTATAAACAATAACAAACAGATAAGTTACAAAAATTAATAGTAAGTACAATAATTGGACTTGACTCTTACACCAAAGACAAAGACGCCTTCTGCATTTGGACAGTTCGATTAAAGAAGTGCTTTGATCAGAATGGATTTATTGCTAAGCTATTAATTCAACAGGAACTTTAAGGTTCTGAAGATACGAACGAGTCTTACGATAAACCCTCTTTTATACACAGTAACATGTTTCTTATAAATAAGGCCTGTAATCACGTAAGTCATTTTCAAACCTAAATTACTGATCCTAAATTACCGGCACTAATCCTTTCTCTTTCACAGGCCTGTCACGCTGAGAGCACTGCTGAAAAGCTCCACTGTGATAAGCGCTTTACAGATATTCATATTAGATTAGATTACTCTGTTATGTAACAAAATGTAATATTACACAGACAGAATAAATTTAATTGAGGCCTACAATCATCGAGACTTTCTTGCTCACTTACTTACTTACTCACCTACTTACTTATGACAGCAGCAGATCAAACTGACTTGTACGACTCGTGAGAAGTCTCGGAGGTTGAACAGATAGTGAGACTTTGCCGGAGTTGGCAGAAATCTGTTAACGGCTTGCTTGTAGATGTCTGTTGTTGCTGAGATGAGAATCTAGAAGACAGAAAAACATAGAATAGTTGTAATCGACCCATGTTGGACTATAGCTAGTAAACAGCTGAGCAATGTGGGTTTGCAATTTTTTCACTTTGTGATCCCAGTTATCTGCACGGTTGGCACAGCAGCTTTTACGAACCTTGCAACGCACGGTCTATGCTTAAATGATGAATGAATGCAGAAATCATTCATCAATTATTAGGGTAGCATAGGGCAACATAAATAAATAGATCACCATGCAAACACTGCTCACATGTCTAGAAGAGTCATCACAGGCATTGCTCCGCACCATAATCAATGAGTCAATCAACCTTTAGTTATGCATAAGAAAATAATCTGACCCTGGCATATCTTCGGAGGCTGTTGTCGAAGCCTTTGTCAAAGTGCCACTCAACAATCGGTTGGAAAATGCTGCGCATCGTCTCCTCGTCGAAAGACTCGATTCCAACGATGTTAAAGTGACGCAGGAAGCGATGCGTGACGTGATTCCTTCCACCGCCTGGAGGACCCATCGCCGCCAACATCACGATGTCTTCCAAGTAGAGAACGCTCGTGTCTTTCCTACAAATTGATTTTAAAAAATATCTCTCAAGCATTCAACTGAAGTGATCGAAGAATAATTGCACAAAAATTTTATTATGGCACCTTCCTGTAAAACTGATCACTAAACAAACATCCTGCATATACATTGTGAGATGTGGTGGTGAAAGGTGGTGGCTTTGGTGCCTTGGAGCCGGAGGGTTCCAGGTTTGAATGCACATCAAGCCAGTGCGTAGGGACCTTGAACAAGTCCTTCACTTGCAATTGCTCGGGTGCTTCGGCATGAAACTCCGGTGCAGTGTCCATGCTCTAGTCGGGAATGCCTCTGAGTAGAGAGCTTGAAGGAGCGTTATAGAATGGAGAAATAAACTAATTAAATAAATAATTGAATAAATTGCCCTCTTAGAAGAAGGCAATTAATTTTATTATACGTTTACTTAACATGAATGATCTTCAATCTCACAGCCATGCTCAGAGAACTATGGCCAAACAGACACGTAATTGAAAAGCAATTACCTTATTTTCAGTACTGCACCTTATGATCACTCGTCCGAAACTGCAGAGCGATTACCTCAAGGTCAAAGGCAAATCGTTTGCTTCAACCAAAAATCTTTTAACCCCAGGCTGATATGGTATGTAGTACTGGGTAACTGTCTGACTACCTTATGTACCTCGTCCAACCTTACTTTACCTAATGACTAAAACAATATTATCAATACTTTTAGAGATGTAATTTAGACTGACCTGTCGAACCAGTATCCTTGGTCAATCCATTGTCTGAGAGTCTCGATTGGAGGCTGTGCTCCATACTTCTCCTTTGCTGGCATGTTCAAATCATCAACAAATACGCACAGTTTCTTGCCTGGAGCAGGACCAAACACTCCTTTCTTTCTTCTACATCATTCAAGACATCAGAATATTACTTCTTAGATAACAAAAACGATAATATTAAAATGAAAAAATAATAATAACACCATTGCTTTTAGAGGTAGGCCTACCATTGCACCACTCCCCGGGGATGAGAAGATTCACACATTCTAAGCTTGAATGCACTTCTGCTTTTAGTTTAGTTTTTAGTTTAGTTTTTAGCCTGAGGGGTCTTTTTACCTTGGTGCTAAAATTATAAATGCTGAAAGAAAAATAATAATAATAACAATAACAAAAATAATAACAACACATCTCCATTACTATACAATGATTTAACGCTATGGCTTCGTTGGCTCTTTCAATACACCATTAATTGACATCTAGAAGTGAGGGGTTCCAGATGCATCACTTTTATATTCCTAAGACTCAGGGGGAGTGAAGTAAACCATGGCAAAATTTTGCAAAAATAAAATAAAATATCCTAGAGGCATAATAATCGTGATAATTAAAACAAATATTATTATCATTGTTAAAATTATTATTCTTATTAAGGTTGAGTCAAAACAAATGGGACTAGCAGGTATAAAACTTGCCCCTCCTGATCTTCCTGCCAGCATGACACTATTCTGTCTTAATGGAATGATATTCTGGTTTAGTTTTGATGCATGACTGATGCCTGGAGGAGTAGACACCAGGGCAACAGAAAAGCTACTAATTTCATCAAAACTACACATTTTACGAACCTGTCAAGTTTCGAGAAGATGATGTCCTGCGTCTGATTCGATGACGTTTGAGCGGAGAAGTTGATGTTTGTGATGATGTACTTGTCCCTTGGTAGTTGGAGCAGGAAGTCGTTCGTGATGGCACTCTTTCCAGTTCCAGTCGGACCAACGAACAGCAGAGGGCGGTCTTGTAGGACGAAGAGTCGCAGGAAGTAACGCTGACGCTCTGTGTTCACCGTGTTAATGATTACGTCGTTTAGCTGAAAGAACAAGGCAAGCGTTATCATAACTAGACATTATTTTTATCCAGTGCATGGATTGCAAATCTCTTCAAGGGTGCAAGACATTTTGCCATAAGTCTTTTCTACCACGATTTGTGTGATCTCAGCATCCAGTTAAAATAACTCACTTTGTTCCACATCTTCATCATCTTGTTGAGGACTGCAAGCCGTGTCAGCTAAGAAACTGTTACCTGTTTGCTAAATTATGTTTGCTAACTTATGTTGCCATACTTTTGTGCATTTCTCCAGCATACCCTGCCATGACTATAGCCCATTGTTCTACTTTGACCCTTTTCATCTAGCCAGATAGCATGGACCACATCTTGGACCGAGTTTTGCCCTGTACTGCACGCCACATTGGGTAAATTCCCAAGTGCGGTCATGTCTCCAGCTACAGCTGAACACAGTTTTTTTCTGAAGGGTGCAAAATAAATTCTAGAATGCATGAATGAATGAATAAAAGTGTTGCTAAATCATTTTAAAATAACCCTTTTTATTAAACAGGCAAGCTAGACTTAAATCATAACATATGCAGATGCCAAACTGATGCCAGTGGCTGAATGCTCCAAATAAACCGCAGCTCAATCATAAATATTAATCAGATACCGTAGATGTCAAAAACAGCAAAAAATTAATAGCCAAGATATCTGTTAAGACTGTAAAGATAATGTGATGATATGCATGTACACTACACAGCATTACTTCCGAATAAAGCAATAAAAGGATTGCTTTAAAATTCTCTATCAGCCATTGCAAGTGAAAAAATGAAAACTAAGGAAGAACTATAATAATAGCAGAGAATAAGCAAATGGCATGCTAAAATAAGTCCACAGATTAAAAAGCATAATAAATGCAAGGCAAAGCACATTGCTAATTATTTAAATAAATGCATAGGACTAAACATACATACCATAAAATATAAAATGATGAAATTAAACCATAAAAATAAAGTTTCAAATTACAAATCGCATTTTACTAGCCAATTTTTTTATCCAAAACCTGTAAAATTTTATTAAGCCTTGCATCAGAGAATTGAAATATAAAATATCAGTGTTAGTTTGTGAAAAGCATTAAAAGCAAGCTGAACACAGGTTGGAAGTTATAAAATTACAGAATACAAAGGTGGACATGCATAAGAAAAACTGAATTTATTTATTGAAGGAAAAAATGAGCTAATTTAGCACAGAGAAACAAGCTGGTTTAAAGAATCAATGCAATATCCATATCAAGTCTACATAAAAGTAAACATACTTTTGAAAAATTATTTTAAAATACAAAGTGCATAAGCGTGTTGAGTAATCATTAGCCTCTATTGAAGCTTGCTGAACACCATGACGTAATCAGTTTCTAAGGTATTCAGTATTCATCTCATAGCCCAATATTCCTAGCTTCCTCTTACACAAACTACTCAAATAAATTACAAATACTCAAATACACTAAATATATAATACAAATGTATGCATGCAGGCATGTATGTATGCATGCATTTATTTCATGCATTAATAATCCATTTAAGAATCCCTTGCGCTGGATTTTTACACCAGAATAAAAAAGCCACCAGTGATCCAATACAGAAGAATTTAACACAAATTAACGAGATTAACTAAAACAGCAATGAAGATCAGTTTCTTTCTAGGCATCATGCATCTAAACAATAGAAAGTCAAACCTTTGTCTTGTCATCGATCTTAACCGTGGTGACGAGCGACATCCACGCCTGCCACGATCCATACTTAACATACTTATAGAAATGATTAAAGACTGTTCCACGCGCAGGTATTAGCGAGTGCCGCTTGATCTTCAGAGCTCTCGGTCTGGCAGAGAGAGAAAAACAGATCAGAAGGTTTTTTCGCACAGCTCACGATAAAGGCAAAGTATTGATATAAATGATCAAACAATCAATCAATCAAGCAAAATTCCTATAACGCCCATCAAGATTTCTACTCAGAGGCACTCCCGGTCAGGGTCAAGAAAAAAAGCAGTCTTCAACAGTTAATGAAACTGAGGGCAGTTTGTAAGGTGTGCATAGTGAAGGGAAGCCCATTCCAGGTTGTTGGATAAATCATACACAGAGAAGGAGAAAACAAATAAACAATGCACATAAAATATCAAATAAAGGAAGTAAAAAGTGAGTAAGAATGATGCTACAAGCATCAGGTCACAACAGACAGTTGAAAATCTAACGAGGGTCCTGCATGTACCAGTGTCTGCCATTCCAGACATGCAGTAAGGAGAAGAGTAATGTTTAATACAGGCCCCATCAGTTAGTCTATTCTAGTCACAACCTTTTTGTGGCAGTGTTACTGCGATGCACAGGGCATCAATACATGATCACAATCCATTAGACATTAACATAGAGTAAAGTAGTGAGGCCTGTAAGACAGACCACTAGTGATGACTATAAACATGTGACTGAGATCCTGACATAAAGGACATCACAGAACGATATATGGTACACAGATCTATGGCAACTAATCCCAGAGCCCTGTGTAAGGTAACTGAGGAATCAAGACCTCTTTGTTCCCCATGTCAGGAACACAATGGTTCAATCCAGATCATTTGCCTGCATTGGTCCCTCCCAATGAAATGGACTTCCCCCCACCCATCAGTTAGCTCTGTCATCCTCTTTGGTAGTCTTTCATCATCTTTCTCTCATCTCAAAACCTGCCTTCTCTCTCGAGGTTGCAAGCACTGGGAGTACTTCTGAAAGGATCTTGCTGCGAGAACCGCTTTATAAGTGGTCAGATACAATACAATAAGAAAAACACATTGATAGACAAGTTCAACTGAAACCAGCTAACTACAAATTCAGGGCAATTTTTCATACTTATTGTGAAAAGCAAAACATCAGCAACTCTCACTATAAAAAAAAACAGATCAAACTTAAAGTACAGTAAAAGCTCTACTCTCCACTCAGTCGTCAGGAACAAAATCTACATTACAATTACACTGGAAAACCTTAGACACACACACAGCAACTGAAAACTTAGTGACCGAGAGCAATTTTATAACACAAAGATGACAATAATTTTGACGAAATGAAGATTTTTGTGTGCAGTATGTTCGGTGAATAATAGCAAAGCCGTGACTTTTTGATTTGCGGTTCTTACATACAATATCGTAAGTAATTCTTACATTTTAGCCAAGCAACTGTGTTGAAAGCTGCAGTGCTCCAGTCTCAATTAATCAACCGATGAATTCAATATTTATCAGAATTTATATAGCGCCCCTCAATACCGCTTTTCATAGGCACTTCTGACCGAGGCCAGATGGAAGATAATGGACACACGTGGGGTCAAAAACACATCCACATAGTCTGGCATTTACTTTTCCTTAGAAACCAATTATAATGCTGAATCAGACAAAACTAAGGTTTTACAACTGTTACAAAAACTGTATCAACACGGCAGTTTTTTGCAAAAAACCTCAACCTCAACTTTGACCAGTTTCAAGAGAGATTCAATATTTAATAAGTGCTCAGCAAAGTTATACTGTGACTAATTATTCGAATAATAATTATCATTTGTGCTGCTGAACAAAGAAAATTGAACAAGGATAACACAAAAGATTAGTTAGTAAACAAATATGGAAAAAACGCAAGGTAGTGATAAGCAAAACAGAAATCACAGCACAAAACACGGCAAGAAAGGTTCAAGAAAAGTGACCAAGCAAAACACAACAAAACTCGGAACTGAAACTGGAAAATATGCTTCCAGCACGCAGAACACACAGTGCAGTTAATCACTTCAGAGCGTGCCTGAGCTAAACAAGCAACACACACACTGAATAGTTGCACACCTTCTTTTTGCTTCTCAAATCCTGGAAGGTCAAGGAATCAACCCACGAAATCCAGCAGCCAAATGGCATGCATTGGTACCTGTGGTCAAAGACGCTAGACCTCCTGGGTATCAGCAAAGATCGGGGGAATTTCAGGGCTTTCGGCCTTGTAAATAAACGAAAACAAATCTGAAAGAGACCTGAATATGTAATGTAATGTAGTTCATAAACAAAGAAATGTAGGCTAAATGCGTGAAACAGGATATAAATGTCGGGTCTTTTAATCCTTAGTGGAGATAGAGAGATCCAGAGTTTGGCCAGCAACCTACTTGGTACTAGGATTTGTAACAGCCGACAAACTGTTTAGCTGAAGTTTGGTCTTGTCTGTTAATTGGGACTTGGGAGCCTAGTATGAAATAACATGGTCATCACCAAGGTCAAGTAATAAAATCGTTTTTTGTCACTTTTTGTTGCTTCACGTTTTTGAATTGTCAAAAAACGGTGGGTGGCCTCATTAAAAGTGGTATAACTTTTGTTCTATTTGAGATATTTGATGAAATCTAGCCATCTTGTGTGAATATGAATTGTCTTTTAAGACTGTAAATTTCATTTTGATATTCTTATTTCTGGCCAGGATATTGGCAAAAAACCTTAGGGGGGGTCTTTTTTGGCCCACCCTGTATTTAGTTATATAATCTCAAGGTTCACGTGCCATCAGCACCTTTACTGGCTCTAAGGCACTATAATAAATGTTCAGAAAATTTATATGATACATACAAGATTCTGCATATACCGGTACTAACATACCAGTACATTAATTCTCACAAACATGGTATCCACAGCCAACTCATTGACATATCAGCCAAATGTCAGATCTTGACCAAAGCACCAAACGATCGAACATACCTCGGATGTTTAGAGCTGGCCGCTTCCATGTCACACAACGCACGAAAGAATTCATCGAACTTGACCCGTGATTGTTCGTCGAGCGTTCCACCGACGGACCAGACGAGCGAGAAGAGGAAATAGGCGACAGTCATGCTCGTCATCTCCTCTGTCAGCTTCTGCTCGAAGGATGCAGCGCTTGGTCTACCAAGGCCAGATACGGAGGATGCTGTTGCTGCTGTGGAAGCTGTCTCATCAGCTACTTCGCTCTCTTCGCCCATCACGATATCGTCCAACGCCTTACCCAGGTTTCTAATCAAACGAACAACAACTGAAGTTTGTAACTACAATTTGAACAATTACTATACACACAAATAGCTGCAATTCAAAATAGCTGGAATACAGGTTCGGTGGAAATTATCTACCAGGCTATTCCCTACTTAAACAGCCGATTAGATTACCCGGTAGTCAATTACAGCAGTCAGCAGCCAATCAGCACATCTTTGAAACTTATTCACAGGGCGGGCTCCCTAAGTGCACACTGCAATCATCAATGAATGTTATATAATGTAACTAGTATGCATCTATACAATGTCTTCTAAATATGTCCTAAAGGTGCTCCATTTCGAATTAGTCGATGCTGGAGATTGTCAGAATCATTGACAGAATGCTGATGCTACCAGCCAAACAGCAATCAGACACTGCAACATGCAAATTGCAAAAGCAGTGTAATGGTGATTTGTATTAAATGTCTATGCATGTACCTCAACATCTACATAGCATAATTTTGAAACCAGAAACAATCTAACAGCAGCTGTCAAAACTGCAACTTATGATAAGGTGAGAACATTTCTTGAGCTGCATATGGGTAGGGGAGGGGGCAGAGTTAAAATATTTCAACAGAAGATTTTCAAGAACGATAGCTCAAGGTCTGCTCAATTTATCTAGATTCCCCTTATATAAAAAAGGCTTATAAGCCCTTATCATAACTCAATGTTTGTTGATTAGCTGCCTTAAAAGAAGAATAAAACATTCAGTAAATTCAATATTTCAAATTGAATTTGTATAGCGCTTCTTCAAGGGGGAACTACTCAGAGACGCTCCCAACCCAAGCGTGGCCAAGTAGAACTATCGTAAGATGAGAGAGGAATGCTTTAGAAGGAGTTGCAAAGATTAACGAATAGAGCCAGCGCTAGGTTGGTGCTACTTTCAGGATCGTTATCTACATCTCTCTCTCTTCTTAAGACCTATTTTTTCTCTAGGGGTTATCGCACTGGGAGCGCTACTGAATGGCCTTGGTTGTGAGCGGCGCTATAGAAATTACTAATTACATTACATTACATTACATTATATGCTGAAGTGCACCAAACACTATACAAAACCATGGCATGAGTCAGATGGGGCAAGAATTTAAACTTAACCGCATGTGAATTGCAACAGTTCATAAATACATACTTGATATCCTCAAGAAGACAACTGTAGAGCTTAAGCATCGACGCAGTCAGATGCATCAACGAGCAGCGGATGAACTGACGACAATGCTTCAGCACAAAGTTTATGCACGGTTCCAGCAGCCAATCAAACAAAAGCTTCAAAGTAAACAAAAAACCCAACTTAACTCACTCAAATAGATTTTAAAAAACAACTAAATAAGAAAAACAATGCATAGCCAATAGATACCAGGGTAACTTCAAATTTTGGGTCCCTTACAGGACCATTCAAATAATGAAAAGTAAATAGAGTCTTCAGAGCACCAAACGGTTTTGGTTTGTCGACCAATAAAGCAGGTTCATGGTAACGTACTGGGATCATAATAAAACTTCAAAATCTGTGATTTCAGAATAGTTTTTCTCAGAACTGACCAGTGATGCATAGCAACAACAGCCCTTTAGACATTAATTTTCCAGATGAGTTATTATCACTTTAACAGCCAACCAGATTAGATACATGGCTTAACTCTTTTAGGGTTACCATAAGTGTTCAGATGAAAAAGAGGACACACAAAATGCTCATCCGATTACCATCCCGTGGGCGGTTCCTATAGGCTCCTAATGCTATATATATATATATATATATATATACATACATATATATATATATTAGACTGGTCCAAGATACTATGGTAAAAAATCATCTTGATCAGAACTATCCTCCACAAGTTTAAATCTGTTCTACCTCTCCTAAGTAATATGTAAACCAAATTTCAAGCAGATTAGAGCACTTTTAGAGGGAGCTCAAAGCCTTGCATTCTCTTAATAATGCAGTTGTTTAGTGAGAATTATTACGCCATTATCTAAAACTCGTAAAAATTATTACTAGAACTGCTTACTTACTTAATTTTGAACTGTTGGGTTGAACTGGTGTCATTATTAACTATAAAGATTTGAATTCAGATGTTGGATTTTTAAAATAAATTTCTCTTCAAGAAGGTTGTGCAAACTGTTTACTTAGGCTATTATGAATTATTAGTGCATTTATGAGAGTTGACTGTAAAAGGGGTTTATGACACAGCTGGTAAAAATAATAATGGCAAAGACAAGAAGCAGTTCTGAAGTTTGGCTGATAGGAAAGGGCACAGAGGAACTGTCTGGGCCGCATCTTCCAACAAATGAGGACGTTCTTCGACTTCTAATGTTTTTTTCATGTCGAGAGAAAGTTTAAACTGAAAGAAGCAGCAGCCTTAGCCGTTTCAAAAGTTATTGAAATTTGGCAGAGAGCACGGATTCCACATCAGAGAATCGAGTCCATGGTTCGCATCTTACTGAAACTTTTCGATGACTATAAGAATCTTTAAAAGAACCGTAAGAGAAACAACGAACGTGAACATGGAAAACAAGAGGAATTTAAAAGCAGCATTATTCAACTGTTCGATGTGGCCACCGGGGACGCACTCTCAGTAATGACAATTGAAGAAGATGAACAGTTCCTCATTATGCAAAGGAATAGCGTCTTTCTTGCAGCATGGTGGGCGTCGATGTGTCACTCGCTAGGAAGGAAGAGAAGAGGAATGTTCGCAAGGAACGATTTCGTAAATTTGCCCAAAAAGTTGCATCTAACACTCTGGTCGACTCAGCACTATCGAATGTTTCGTTTGTTCCTTCCACAAGTAGCCAATCTACTCCATGCTCTTTAGACTCTGAGCAACCTGTCCATCCAACGGATTCAGTTGCTGCATGCTTCCGAAATCCACTCCAGTAGCTCGTTGACTTCCAGCCCCTCTGATTCTGATGATGAGTTCCAATCTCATGATCCAGGCTTCAAATCTCAGCCAAAGCGAGCGAAGTTCAATATCCTTACGGATCCCAATGTCACTGCTGCTCTGGACCGAGTCAATGTACCAGACCGAGGTGCCACTTACATTCCTGGAGCAGTTGCACAGGCTCTTGGCCATAATGTCAATTCCATGACTTTGTCAAGAAGTTCCATCCGACGATCACGCTACAAGAACCGGGAGGCGGAGGGTGAAGTCATGAACAGGGAGGTCATTGGCAATGTGCCTCTGCTCATGCACTGGGATGGCAAACTTCTACCTGACATTACTGGCAAGAAAGAAACAGTCGATAGAATTGCAGTACTCATCACCGGTGACGGGGAAGAGATCTTGCTGGGAGCCCCAAAAATTGACCGTGGAACTGGTAAAGAACAAGACGAAGCCTGTCTGAGCACACTGAATGATTGGGGTCTTCAAAATCGAGTTCGTGGATTGGTGTTTTATACAACTGCCAGGAGCATTCCATCATGCACGTTGGATAGCAAAAGCAATCTATGGCCTTAAAATATTTATTTTCCAGCTGCAGTTCTCTCTAACTGCCAAAGAGAAGCACAGTGTAAGGGAGATGTCACTGTTTGTCAGCCTCGTCTATATTCGGTTCTGGCCTGAAGCTCCTCTGCCTATCAGAGCGCCACTTAACGACCTATTACTACTTGAGGTGCTCAGCAGCTATCCAAATTCATAGTGGCAAAGGCGGCTTCGACTGCACTTGGCAGGCATCTCTGGTACTTCTCAGAAATTTTGGTTGGCCTGTCGTTGTTTGACAACAGAATTGGAGCAGATGTGAAAGCACTGATGGTGACAAACCTCGGCCTTCCACAGGCCATAAGTTCTGTGAAACGCCTCGACCGTCCTCCTGAACCACTCAGCTCTCTTGGCCTTGCATCTTGATTCACAGAGAGAACAACTATCATCTTTGACATTCTGCACTTGAATGGAAAAGAGAAGGCTCAAAGTTTCCTGGCAAAAGATCTTAAAGAATGGCACGATGATCCCTCGTACCATGATCTCAGGACGGCAGCGTCGGTCAAGACAGTTGTGAACGACTCTGCTGAGCGAGCCATTGCTTTGATGCAGCAGTACAATTCATCGTTGACAAAGAACGAAGAGCAGAAGCAGTTTCTTCTTCGACTCGTGAAACGCCACAGGAAGAACTTTCCATCCTGCTCCAAGGCCACGTTGGTGAAGGATACAGAGGAGAGTGAATGACATTGAATGCGTTATCCAAGAAGAGTTCTAGTGTGTATATAACAACATTGTACATGTACATTTTGAAACCTTTTAAATTCATTGCTGCAATTGTGTATTTTAATACAACTCATATCCTATTTTCTGTTATTCCATGCAGATTACCAATTTCATGCCTTCAATGGTGAAAATATCATGACGTTGAGCTCCCTCTAGATATTCACCAATCGCCCTCAAATTTGGCAGATGTAATACTGGGCAGACATAGAACAAAAATAGGGTTGTGGAGCACAACTCTGAGGAGGTTCATTTTTTGGACCAGTCTAATATATATATACGCCAATGTTAATTAAGTGTTGTACAAATAAAAGTAACGTTAAACTACAAAAATTATTGTTCTTATTGTATGCATGGTTTCAATCTAGACTTCATCGAGTGTTCAGTACTTCGGTATACATCACATTGCTCTCACTGACTGTGCACAGAAACAAAACAGTGACAGATTCGTCGCTTTTAGAACCAAGAGTTACTAAAAAATTTGGTTACTTTGGTATATGAAATTCCCCGAACACTCCTAACATGCTTCGGTGTTTCGACGTGCACCTTTAAATCCAGTGCACCCTTATTGGCAACTGATATAATTATAAGTTCCGCTGTCGCATGTCAAACATTTAGCATCCCAGCCATAACGACCTGCACGAAAATACTTACGTTTCGGCAATTTTTATGTCAATTTTTTCGTTTAATGGAAAAATTTATTATTTTCTCTATATCTGCAATTATCATTACGTAGCTGGCGTTATATTTATGCGTTTGGTTTACAAAAAACCGCTTCAGGAACCGGAAATCCAATGGTGACCATACCATCGAGGTAAATATATTGCTAGAACGCGTGTTAAGTTCACGGAACGGAGTATATAACACGGAAAAGTAAGTAAAATCGATCGATCTGGGATGGACGGGAAAACCCCGGACAAAAGCCATATTTCTAGAAATCCGCCCGGACGCCCGGACAGGGGCCTAAAAAGAGGACATGTCCGGGGAAACCCGGACGTATGGTAACCCTAAACTCTTTGGAGGCTAAATAATTTTTTAGGATTATGTTCTATAGGCTGAATATATTTCCATATATCCCCTATATTTATATATTTATGTATTTGTATAATGCATATGTAAATTTATATATGTATATATAAATATGTGTATATATGTATATATATGTATGTATGTATAAATTTGCATATATATACACACATATATATGTATATATATACATATATACATACATATATGTATTTACACATATAAATGTTTACATCTGTATATACGTGTATATATAATTATATATGTATGCATAAATATATATGTATATATGTATATATATATATGTGCATGTATATATACATATATATTTATGTATATGTATATACATATATATGTATACATGTATAATTGCATATGTATATCTATAAACATATACATGCACATATACATATATGTATATATAAATATGTATATATGCATATATAAGTGTATATACTTATATATGCATATATAAATGAATGAACTTGTTTATTGCACACACACACACAAGCCAAATAGTATAAACAAGCCTCAACAAACATAGTGCAAAAGAAATCAGGAAAAAGCTAACAGCTTATATAACCCTGACCCCTAGCTCCAAGACTATTTTTAGTGCAAGTCAGTATTAATACTTAATTAATACTTAATTAATTAGAACATAACTGAAAGTAATAGGGATAAACATACAATGCAATAATGATAATAATAATAATAATAATAATAATAATAAAATTGTAATATTAAATCATATTAATAAAATCATATTAATAAATTGTAATAATAATAATACTAAAACAATAATAATAAATAATAGAAACAGCATATTATATACTTATAATACATGTATATATGTATTCATGTATATATGTATATACATATTCATGTATATATGTATATACATAAGAATTCATTTATATATATATGTATATATATATGGAAATATATATACATTTATACATGTATATACATACATATATACATATACATACATATATACATATGTGTATATACATAAATACCACAGTTCATATGTATATACTTATATATATGTACATTGTACATATATTATTATGCATATGCATACATATATGTGTGTATAATGTATATATATATGTATGGCAAGTTTGTATATGTATGTATACATGATATATATTTATATTATACGTAAACATAAAAATATATTGACATATACACATATTTATATATCCATAAATATATGTTAGAGCCCATTCCTGTTGATGTCGACTTTTGTCGACAACCGCCCTCAGCCCCTAGTGTCGACTTTTGTGGACAACCGCCCCAAAGAGTTAAACAGTTGCCTCAGACAATTGCCTCAGACAGTCACCTCAGACAATAGTCTCGGCCTGTTTTTCTGTACTATTCGTCTCGACAATTACTATGCATACAAATAGCTGCAAATAATAATCGGATTTGGTGGAATATATCAGATTAGTCACTTAGAACAGCCAATCAGTACATTCTTGAAACTTATTCACAACCCTAATGCAAAAGAATACCTTGCTAAACAAAACATATCTATACCTTAATGTTTTGCCTTTGTTCAGCATTCAGCTGTTCTGGCATTTGGGTGGACAGCCAAGACTGAACAAGTGGCTGCCAGCCAAGCTGATGAGCCTCCATGTAGATCATTCCACACCTAGTAACATCCATATATACAAACAAGCATAATTACTTAAATGCATACAATACATACATAGCTACATTCAAATTATTCATATAAACATATGTGTGTAAATACATATACACATACAGTACATACACTCATGCATGCACCATGCATATTACCACATTGTAACCATAAAACATAAAATAACACCAACACTTATTTAGTAATAAACCTACTCAAAATATGCAATATTATGCATACAGATAACTAACTTCAACATCAGTTAGATTGGTGTAGGCAGGATTCTTCTGAGGTACAAAAAAGCAAATATACCACATACATACCTGTACAGTGTAAAAAACGTACATACATGTACACACGTACATACATGTACACACATACATACATACCACATACATAGTATTGCATACTTACAACTACATATTCAGGTGGCCATTTTGTTTCTAGTTACTAGTTCATCTGTTGTAATGCTAGTCGTTCTTGAACAAATTGATTTCTTTGGAAGATGCTAATAAACTGCACTCAGTCTCTCACCTGCTGACTGTTGCAGGTGAAGCTTGTTCAAGGTCCTGTGGTTCAAAGATCATGTTCATCTTCGCATGCATCTGGATGATCTCTCCACTCATCAGACACAGCTGCAGAATATAAAGAAAGCATCATGCAACAACATACATAAATATTGCAGCTTTTCTTATTACAGTTCGTTTAGGAAAATCTCACAATCATTGATTGGAATTGACAAGGTTCTTCCAACAGTAATTTATTGACCTCAAAACCAAATTAGTCCACACAATTGCTGCAGAGTGCAGATCGATCACCTAATCAAATCTAATGTCATTAAGAAGAAAAGTTCCACTGTTAGCACATGACATGCAGAGGACTTAATTGCCATCAATGGCGGCAGGATATATTGTGTGTGTGTGTGTGTGCGAGTGCGTGCGTGAAAATCTTTGCTTCTGTAAGTGCGTAAAAATCTCAACATGCATATGTTTCTGTGGCGTAAAACCCCGACTCGTACATGGGTCGCGGTGGTGTAGGAGATGCTCGTTGACTTGGACCCGAAAGGTTGCAGGTTTGAATCAAACTCAAGCCGAAGCATTGGGACTCGGAATAATTGCTTTGCGCTTCGGCGCGAAACTCCAATTCAATATCCGCGCTGTAGTCGGGAGCGCCTCTGAGTAGAAATCTTGAAGGGATGCTATAACAAGTGCTCATACATACATACATACATACATACATACAAACATACATACATACATACATACATACAAGCATGTAAATCTCAGTGTGCAAATGTTTCTGCACATGTGCGCATATATGTCAATTACCTTTTTGTTGTCATCGAGCACGGTGTTCATGTTCTCAATCCAGACGGCGTCGACAGGACCATCAAATATGATCCACTTGCGTTCATCACTCGTGCTTATTGCGTATTCACGAAACGTATTTGCCAGGATACCTGTTGCATGTAATGTAACACATGCAACATGTTATGCAACACGTATAACAAGCAACGTAACACACACGCAATGTTGTAGGGCCGACATCCGGAATGATCTCCCTTCAGAACTGTATCTATTACATCTGCCCAATCAAACTTTGTTTCATAAATCTCTGACGTCTATTTTGCCATGGCTGGGAGAGCCCTTGAGTAGAGTTCATAAATGGGCGCTATATAAATCCATAGAATGAATGAATGAACGAATGAATGAATGAATTCGCCTATGAACATTATAAAGATCAATATGCTTTAGCATAATGCATGCATGTCTGTATAAAAGCATCATAATGCATTTTGCTTTACTATACATACTGAATGACGCTCAAAATGATTAATAAAAAATTATCAACAATTCAAATGTGCATGTTGTTTTCAGTAAATCACCAATTCAATACATCAAAACAATTCCTAGAAGAGTTGTTTAAGTTACTGCTATTTCTGGAGGCTTATTACATTTTCTATACAATACTTGAGCACAAAGGATCATTTGGAGAAATCAAACACAAAGTAACAACAGTTCAACGACTAGAAAACTTCCTATTCAGGTTCACATGAAGAACTAGGAATTGAAAGAATGAAGCAACATTTTGCCCATTCAGTAGATGGACCATCTACCTGGAATGGCCACCATCTGGATCTGCATGTCCTTCAGATTAGGAGGCACACTGCATGCACCTTTTCCCTCAGCAGTTTAAACTGTTCTGATCTGCTTGGATTAAGATTGGGAGAGGTTCCGAATAGTTTGATATAAAAATGCTTAAGTAATTCGACACTTCAATGACGGTGTGTACTAAAAGTAGCTGGAAAGCAAAGTAGTGTGTCCTTAAAAACTTAAAGCCCAACAAGTTAGCAATTAAAACAAGATTCTTACCATCAGACCATTCATGTGAGACTGGATCAAATCGACCATAAAGCTGAGCCATGGTCACGGCTTTTGGGTTGATAACACAATACTGAACCTAAAGCATATAAAGCATGTCTAACATTACAATTTTTAAAATGATTTAATTCAGCTTCAGAATTTAACCCAACTATGCAAAATGCACAACCACAGTTTAACCGACATTGCATTTTTTTATCTAAGTGTTACACCTATTACACTGCACAGGTTCAGTTTGGAATCTGATGGCTGAAGAAAAGTGTGCAGAAAACATGTCAGTATGTCACAGACTACATTGCATTTTTTCAAAGCCTAAAGACAAAGCCTTTTCTATCAAACTAATAGCTGTGTACAGCGCTTTATAAGTATTCTGTTACATTACATTACGAAACAAGTGAACTTAAATAATAGGTAAGCTTACAAGCTTATTACATAGGGACAGCTTAGCAGGCTCTGACCCACAATTGCTGAATTACAAAAACAAGAACGCCATCAAACAGACCACAGAACCATACAGCATTTCAGAATTGGATAATCAAGACGATAACTCACAGGATATTCTTCCATTAGAAGGTTGTCATGGAGATTGTTAAGAGCTTTGGCAAGGCAGCGGATGGCAGAGGATTTACCGCCAATTGGATCACCAACAACCATCAGACCATGTCGTACGAGGATCATGTCGTAGATCTGTTCCATAAAAAGAATCATAACATCTCAACTACCATCAAGCAACACAGAGAATATGATGTAATGTAAAATTGACAATTATTTCTACAGAGCAGTTCAATAACAAAGAAAAATGTTAGGATGGCTTGCTGTGTTAAAACAATTTAATTCAATTACAACTAAACCTAATTATAAGAGTATTACCGTAATAATATAATTAATTCATTATGCATTAAATAGAACTGCATTGCGCCTCATCAAGGAGACTACTCATAGGCACTCCCAGACCCAGTGCGGCCAAATAAAACTGTCTTAAGATGAGAGACGAGTGCCTGAGAAGCAGGTATGATATATAACTGTTAAAAATAACTTGAAACTCTGACAACTGATTGTCCAACTGGGAACTTTTCACCCCTTAATGGTAGATAGCTACAAAACTGGCTGAAAGGATCAAGACAATGGGCTCCAGTTACAGACTCCAGTTATGGACTCCGTGTCTCTGATACAAGGAAAGAAATCAACTGTCAATCTGTCTCCACAGCTCATATTCACTTCCTTCAAAAAGCGACTCAAAAATCCCTATTTTTCCTGACTTTCAAGCATCTTGTGATCATGGTAGACTGTACATGCCTCAGATTCACGTTAGTATGTGCACCTGTTATGGCGTCCCTTGAAGCACCGCTACACCACCGCGCCCCTACGTTCTGGTGTGACCGTGAGCAAGCACCGGGCATATTAAAAATTTAATTAGTAATAATAATTTGCATACAAGGTCCACAGAGGCAGAGAAAAGAAGGCATTGAAATGCAGGATCAGTTGCAATAGAAGTCCAACAAAGAGAAACATAGAGAAAAATGTCATGCTAATTGAAAAACACAAATGAGAACTGACAGAGTTTTCTCTAAACAAGACCAGTGTGTCTGCAGACAGGCTACCAATTATTTATTTATTTACATGGTAATTTATAAGGTATTTATAAGGTTTATTATTATTTAGAATAATTAATATTATTATTTATTTATTTATAAGGTAATTTATAAGGTATTTATAAGGTAATCCCATTTATTTAATTCATTTATTATTTATTGTTACCAATAAAAGTAAATTAACAGTCTTAAGTGATTACTCTGTCGATTTATCAACAGCCATGAACTCATTTCGAATGAACTCACCTGTATGATTTTATCGATAAACCATGGCACGGCCTGCAGGTTCTGCTGCTCTATGACGCCAAGTAAAGACTTCTCCAGCTCTCCGTAATCCTGCTTCGGCAATGTTACATCTGGAAAAAGGTCGGAGATGATGCCCTGAAAGAGCGGAATGTCATGCGACAGAAACTTGGGTAGATTGACGTCACTGATTGACCTCAAGAGTAGAATGTCCTCCAGTTGAGTTGGATACCTCAGCTTTAGGTTCCCAGCAGCAGTTAAGACGGACTTGACAGCCCGCATCCCGTAGTCATAGTGATGCTGAGATGAGAGCTGGAAAAAATGTATTGATTGCTAGCTTGAGTAACACATAAATGAAAAACTGTCCAATTGACTTGCTGCATTTCAACCAAGCATTGATGGATTTAGTCGATAAGGACTGGGGTTAATCGATAAGGACTGGGTTTAATCGATAAGGACTGGGTTTAATCGATAAGGGCTGTGGTTTTTGGATAAAGACTGGGTTAGCCGATAACTACTGGTTTAGTCGATAAGTAGTTGAGTTAAGAACTTGCTCAGGTTCAAACACAAGAATCGTATGATGCGTTGATCGATCTGGTTAAGAAATATTGACACAAGGTTCAGTTGCTATTCTAGAGACTCTCAATTTGTGTTGCATGCCAAAAATGCTATTGTTTTCACAGGAATCTTTCCAGATGACACCAAATACTGGGAAGAGGTCTGATTTTCCAGAGATCTGCTTCCAAATACTGTTAAAGACTTTCCATTGTTCTTTAATTAGTTTAACGCTTTCAGTGGTTGTGCGGGACTAACCTGCTCAGAACAAAGTCGATAAGTTGCTACGATCTTCTGTGCCAGGTTGCGTGCTTTTACAAATCCCATAGAGTACAATGAGATTTCTCCAATCATTGCATAATCTGGCACCATCATTGCAACTGTCCGGAATAAGACCTAGAAAATAAGAAAGTGCCGATTCCAATCTAAGTTATTTACAAAATGTCAATCAATTGTATTATAACCTAATCAAGGTTGTGTCAGAACACTGCCTTCTATAATCTATATACTGACTAAGGGTAAGACTGAGAAGGACCTTCACCAAAATAGCCTCAATCAACATGGCAAAGATTCCACCACAAATCACCAAGCAAGTGTAAGGAATGTCAAAACACAAATGACACTTTTCAATCATCTCTTTAGCACGTCACTATTCACAATATTGTGTCCGAGTTTTCTCCCGTATCTGTCTCATCTCCAGATCATCATCATCAATGTCCATGGGTTCATCGCCCGTAGGTGCTTGATGCTCTTTTGATCATCTCCTTCCATTTGTCTCTTTCTCTTGCTGTGTGGCTCAATTGCTGCAGTGATATGTAATTGAGCCACACAGCAAGAGAAAGAGACAAATGGAAGGAGATGATCAAAAGAGCATCAAGCACCTATCATCACAGATGATCAAAAGCGCATCAAGCACCTATCATCACATGTTAACTCCAACCTATAGTGCCTTTCTCTGTATTTACCTTTTTCATCTAAATAGCATCAAGCATCTCCAGATACAAGATACCAAATAAAAGCAAGTGCTCAGCATTGTGCCTAGCTGTGGTAAAAAAAACAATCTGAAGACTTTGCCAGACAATTGAGCCTCTTCTACCCATAGCTGGCCACTTCCAGCTGACACCAAAAGGACCTGCCATGGATGCAATGAGCACTGCTGTCTGGACTTGCAGGTCCATCCCTTGCTCCCATTAAAGAAGTTACCACAATAACATATTAAAGTCAATGCATGAACAAATTGAACATACCTTGAGGTTGTCTGGTAGCTCTGCTCTGCCAGCATATCCAGGATTCATCGTGATGAAGATGGTGCAGGATGGATCGAGCGAGATCTGCGTTCCCTCGAACGTGAATTCCTTGACGTGTTCGGCTATCGCTCTCTGTATCGTCTGCACTTGTTGAGCGATGACGGAAAGAACCTACAGCAGATCACTTAATCATCTCAATCATCCTTCGCTTAATCCAATCCGAAGACATATTTGCATAGTGCTTCCCAGAAGTCACAGTGATAAGTAGAATCAAATAAAAAGACAAGCACAGAAAAATCACTTTTATTTCATAAATTTATTCACATGTTAACTCCAACCTATTATGCATTTCTCTGTATTTACCTTTTCCTCTAAATAATGTTCTGCTGTCGCATCTGAATTAGTTCAGCATACATTTGTCACTCACATTAAACGCACCTGTTCCGAGGTGCATCGGGATTTCCTTAAAGGCAATCTAGCAAGCATCTTCATAACATATCATTATCATTATCATCATCATCACCATCACCACCATCAAAATCAACATCATCATCATCATCCGGTGGATTGATCAATCAATCAATCAATCAATCAATCAATCAATCAATCAAAGCCAGCCATATGGCATTGATGGGTACAAATTAAAAATCTCCATTGTACTCCTCAGTCATTTATCGTACATGTCCATTGTTCCGCTTGGTTCTAGTCCATAATTATGTACATACTTAACGTAGCAGTCATGGCAAGAGTTCAAATGCAACGTTACCTCCAACTCAATCCTGTTGAATTCGTCAAAGCACGCCCATGCCCCCGACTGCGCAAGGCCCTTGAAGAACTTTCCCATTGCTTTGTAGTCCAACCCATCCGAACAGTTGAAGACGACACACTACAGCATAGTATCTTAATATAGTATCTTAATAATAGTATCTTAATACAGTATCTTAATATAGTATCTTAATAATAGTATCTTTAAAATAGTATCTAAAGATAGTATCTTAATACAGTATCTTAATATAGTATCTTAATATAGTATCTTAATAATAGTATCTAAATAATAGTATCTAAATATATAGTATCTTAATATTCTATCTCATAAGACTCTGCCAGAAATGCTCAAAACATGATTATGTATGATGAAAAAATTTCTTCCTTTAAACCTTACAAATATTTCTACCGTACCACTTCAAAGCACAACATAGCTGCATCAAGTGAGAGGTTTGTCCAGAGAAACTGTGTTAAGAGCAGGTATGAAACATATGATATGAAGCATATAATACTTTTGAAGAATAGAGAGGAAGGGTAATAGAGGTGTTGTTGGATGTATGTACATATACAGTACTTTTGTTCAGCTGTAAAGCTCTGCAACAGTGTTCTGGGGTCTCTTTCAGCCACTAAAAAATAATTAGCAAATTGGGATTTTTAATTTTTAAAAATATTTAATTACTTTAGAGTAATTTCAGCGCTTTCAGTGTTTATTGATAATACTGATAAATACCTATATATATATTTTTTTTTTATATATGCATAAAATTACACAATTAGCATAAATATGCTTTGGTCCATTATCCACTTATACTTCCCAATAAAGTTCTGAATCTGTTCAGATTTGGAACCTTTCTTTCTAGAGAAGAAAATTGCATGTACATGTATGTATTTTGAATTTTGCAAAGCGCATTTTAGGAAGTGCTCAGAAGAGCTTACATGGGTTTCTTGCATTGGTTTGTGTTTGCATTGAGAAAATGGAAGGTGATAATAGATTGGATCAGATCCGGTTACAGTTTTCAACACCTCAGAATAGACACATGAGCAATCAATATACCTGTTTGGCCACTGCCTTCGCCAGGTCTTTGCACGTCTCTGTCTTACCCGTACCAGCTGGGCCTTCAGGAGCTCCTCCGAGGTTCAACTGCAAGGCGCCCATAAGCGTCCTAACACAAACCAGTTTGCCATAAGACCGTCGTCAATAGTTTGGTAGAGCAGGGTAAGGTAATCTTATCGAACTATTAATATTTCAATTTATTACTTGTCCAATTTTATTAATGCACAAACATAATTTCAAAGATTTATCAAGACTGTTTTCCTGTCACCTTCATATCACTCTGTCTCTCTGGACCTGTCAAACATTCCTTTCCACCTCATATTCATATATTAAAAGTGCAGTGATTTGATTGTGGTTTGGTGTCAGGTCGGGAGTGCCTCTGAGGAGTTCTCTTGAAGGGGTGCTATATAAATGTACGATTAAAATTACAATTACAATTGCAGTGCACACGGCAAATGCTTTACATAAATAAACAAATAATCTTATTGAAGTGATATCATCAAGACATACCTTGGCCTCGTCTGTCTGAACTTGATTACTCATTGTGGTCCCTGACTTCCGGTTTCCCTTACCCATCAGCACTCAGACGATTTCCCTCCTACATCTTTTCAATACTTTTTACTTCTGGAATGTGTTGTGCTTCACTTTAGAAATTCCTAGATAATCTAAAAACTTCTACACACCATCTCTTTAAAAACGCTAGTGTTTTTTGTGTGCGTGTGTGTGCATCATCAGTTGATACCTATGTCCAGAAGATACAAATTAAAAACAGATAACAAGCCTCAAGACTAACTTACCAGATCACTTAACCTTTCAGCACATATACATCATTCTGTAGTTGAGCAAGTATATACTGCATCTTTTCAGTATAAACAATCAAGAGAAATAGACGAGAGATCTTTTACCTGTAGCACCTGTCCGTAAGCGGTGTTATGACGAGTCTGCTGGTATTGCCTAGGTACTCATATCCATAGGGACAGCAGGTGGTTATCATACGCACAACGACAGACTTATCCTCCCAGTAATATCGCAACTGACTTATCCATTGGAAATCCTCAGCGGAGTGAACCTTCCGGTCTTTCAACATCGTTACAACGTCTCGAGCTACAAGTAAAACATGTGACAAAAATCACAAACAGAAATACATCAACAGGCTTTCTTACCCTGGAATTATTTACTACTACCACATACATGTAGCAATCTGTCAATCAGCCAATCAATCATTGATGAACCGGTACATGTCATTAGATCACTTCAACATATGATAATATTCGTTCAGGCTCCTACCTACCGTGGACGTCGATCACAATCAAGGCACCCAGTGTAGTTCGCGCCATCTTTGTCAATGTCCCACGAACCAATTCGACAATCTTATCAATCTGCTTGTTGCTCTTTTCCAGGTAAGAATCCAGGGTGTTGTCAATAAATGCCTGCAACAGAAACAACAACAGCTTTAAGCAGGCACTCGGTTGACCAAACATAAGAAACTTCAAAGTGCAACACTGCTGGCTGCTGCCCAATTTACAACTGTGCTTATGTTGACTCTAAGGCTTGCAATGCTAAATTACATTAAAGTAAATATATTCTCTTCTAAGTCTAAATACCCATATAATTAATAAAACATATCTATCAAAACTTAGCTATCCCCAACTTACTAATATATATTCAAAGATTGGCAAAGATTCCTCTAAAAAACAAATCTAGGAAAGAACAACAGCAAAACAAATACAACTCTGACTGTCTGTCTGTGTGTCTTGCACAAAACACAAGTACACAACAAAAATTATAACACAATAGAATAAAAGAAATAGAAAGACACAATACCTGTGTAACTTCAGCTGCCCAGTGAACAGTGCTCGATGCAAGGACCACCTGACCCGGCCAACTCAGAACCCATTCATGACGTGGTTGAGTAGAATACGAATCAACGGCCTTGGCCATCACTTCACGCAAACTCAACTTCATAACTTCCTCCACCTATCACAGAATTTTATACCTTGCAAATAATTTTCTCATGTGCCATGCAACAAGACAGACTAATAATAACACACATAATAATATTATAACCTAAACTTCACTTATCCGTGTATATTATGCAAGTGGTTAAAATTTAACATGGTTCAAATTTAATGGGAATATTGGCCATTGCAGTTTTATGAGTGAGATCTGTCATAGCCTCACAAATAGGATGGTACTGATTAACAATTTAATGGACCAATCTCAAAATTTAACTTTTATTTATTGATTAAACTCAATTAATTTGGTAGCTGTTACATAAAGCATGAAAAACCATTTTAAAATATAGTCACTGAGTCAGTAACTAATTTCTTTCTATAAAAATTCAATTATTCCTCTTGCTGAGGATGACAAGTCAGCGACGTGTTTGAACCGTGGAGCGCAACCTGCTTGATGCAATGAAGACAGTCAATTTCGCTGCCTCTTTCCACCTTCCATTACCATTTAAACCACCTAAACGAAAGATTATCGCTTGTTTTCCACTCAAACGTTTCATATTATCATTGTTCAGAATACTGCTAACTCCGAAAATGGACTGCTCAACAATATAAAGTAAATAAAAAACTAATTGAAAATTTGAACTGAAATTAATCAATTAAAATTGCAACAACTTTAACTAATTAATCATAAAATAGAAGAAATAGAAATAATCATCATGAGGAGCAATGGATCAGCGTTCTCGTCGCGCTCCTCGTCAGTACCCAGTTGTAAGCAATCTCATCTGGGGAAGCAAATGATCCAACCAGCAGGACTGAATTCAATTACATCATGAATCCCAGTCACACGCTTGCTACAGACCCCGACAAGCCGGTGCCCAATGACTTCCAAGCCATAGGGCCTGCATTTCGAGTGCTACAACTCAATGTTGAGGGTCTGTCGGCCGCCAAGCGCACACTCATCAGCAACTTGGCTCATCTTCACGATGTAGATGTCATATGTCTACAGGAGACCCATGTAGCGGACCTAACAGCAGGCAGATATTCCATTGATGGATACGATCTCATCTCCGCCACCCCTGATGTATATTTTTGCATACGCTAAATAAAATAAAAATAATCATAAAAATCCATAGCCCTACTAAACGCGTACGCCGTACACAGAAAAATGAACAATTAGCTGCATACAAAACATAAGTCTTTTAAACATACATTTTACGAGCTTCACAAAGATGATAAAACATGGTCATTAACAAACCCTAACAGATGTGCCTTTAGTATATCCATTCTACCCATACAGATTACTGAACATTATGGCTTTTAACCATACCTACTCCTAGTCATGATGGCTCCTAATCAAAATGGCTCATAGTCTTCTAACCTGCTGCAACCAAATCTCCACCAGTCCATGAGCATCAGCGGGAACAATTTTTCTGGAGAAGTCAACTGTTTCTCTTTCCGCTGATTCCATGGCACTGATGACCTTGTCCGAGGTGAAGGTCAGCTGTGAAATTCCTTCGAAGCACTTCTTAAGATGAGGTTGAACTCGTAGTGGATCCTTTGTTTCCGACAGGATCTCCAAAAGCTCATCGTTTGACAAGAAAAAGAATCTAAAATTGAATCCATTCAATTCCCATCTCAAGCACATCAAGAACTTAAACTTTCTAAACCACCAGTGTCAATCAAATCTAATCACATAACCCAAAGCACCGTAGCCATCTGACTGCCTGATTCTCAGGATCTTGTCCGATGCTCATCGACTTTGTTTTTTTATTGAGCACCTGTGAATAAGCTGGTTCCCACAACTTCACTTTTGTGGGTACTGTAGAAATTACAAGTTTACAAATACAAAATTTACGAAAGCAATTTAAGCTCATTTTGCTAACCTTTGAAGAAAGGCCTTGGATGATCAGATAAAGAACAATGGTATCCTTTTTAAACTCTTAATTTCATTTATTGCCTGATCCCTAATAGACAGTGTGGCACCGTATGGCATGGCATTCCACAAATGGTCAACTGCCTAGCAGAAAATAGGCTAACACAACTAATCGTAGGACAATTTATTCTCAAGCAAAACAAGAAACAACAAACCTGGGGAAAAATAATCTCTTCTGCTCCAAATATTCATTCAGTCCTTTTTGGATGCTCTCCAACAGTGACTGAAATATGAAGGCGAGCAATACATGAACATCCCCAACATACACATTGGTATAGTTTTAATTTTTTAACTTAATATAATTTTTTAATTTTTTTATTTATGTCAAACTCCAATATAAAACCATACACAGTACCATATAAAATCCAACCATGAGTTTAATGCAATATATATGGAGCAACGTTTTTAACATGGAAATGTACCATTCTTTCAACTTCTTTGTGCAATTGTGAATGCAAACTTATAACAATTTTGTGTTCACGGATGAAATCTGATATGCTCATAAAAGATAAAAGCTGTAAAATATTACAAAGTGCAAGACAAAACATAGAAGACAAATTATCTGCAGACAGCATAATACCCACCTCTGACTGGTGCAGCTTCTGAAGCATTTGATCCTGTGATGTCACGACTAAAGCCTTTGTGTTCTCTGCTGCCGTCTTCATAATTGTTTGCCTTATATAATCCATAATTCATAACAATTTGAGCGAATTAGCCAGTGGCATAACTACGGGGGGCAAGGGGGCAGCCGCCCCCCCAAATGAAAGGGCTGCCCCCAGCTGCCCCCCCCAATCCCTGCGTTTGTTTTACTTTTTACTCTTACGAGTGATAAAGAATTAAACAATGTTATATAATTTCTGACTTATTTTATTTTTTATACAACTTCCTGTACAACTTCTTATAGGGTGGGTGATGGGAAAGTGGGACAGGCCGCTATAGCGCACTATGGGACAGACAAGCTAGTGAGGCTTGCTTGCGTATTATGTCCAATACTGTAATACATCCAAAATCTAAAAATACATAGTCTATGGCAATATACCGATGCCGATGCACGCTTTAATTGCCAACGGTAGCCACCCCATCATTTTAAACTACCACCCCACTGCCCCACCATTAAAAAATAACTGGCTACGCCACTGGAATTAGCACCAATAAGTGAATGCATATACATACATTTAAGCATACACAATGTACACACATACATATACATACGTGCATACAACATGCAAGCATGCATAAATGCATACACAATAAACGAAAAAATAAATGGACACATAAATAAATCATTAACTGCATAGGAAATGTTTTTGCAAACAATGCCATAAATAACAAAGGCACAATTATTATTATTGATGTTATTATTGTTATTACTGTAACTATAAATATTACCATCACTATTATAATGATGCTATCATTATCATCATCATCGTCATTGTCATATTCTTCATGTTATTTATTACTTTTTTTGACCCGAGGTATCAATGATCCCTCAGGATTTATAAAAATTATTTTAGGAGTATTATTATTGTTGTTATTAATCAACCTACCAAATCATATCCACTTGTTCAAATTCTTGGCCCTCCTTAGGAATCTGGTTGCGAATATCCTGTGAACTAAAGATGGGTTCAAGGTAGAGCCAGGATGATTGGACCTTCAACCATGACTCCAAAATATCTTTTATTTGATGCTGAACCAAATAACAGAAAAAATTCATATAGAAAAAACAACAAATCTCATCAGATGTTTGGCTTCACTTGACTTGAGCTCACCCGAGACAGAAATAGAAAGCCATTTCCTATAGTTACAATAACGCGATCCCAGTTTACATGCCATTCTGCTTAATGCAAAGTGTGTTATGTCTTCCAAAGCTACTAGCTCAACAGCATATTCATAAAAGCACCTATAAATGATCTGGTGCGAGCAGTTAGTTTTCAAATTCCGAGACAAGCACTCGTGAATATTCATCAACATCAGAATGTGAGGATAAAAATAGCCTACCAGACGAAAGTCCCATTCATTGACTTCCTTCTCAAATGGTTTAATGAACGGAGAATTCTTCATCGTCGTTGTCTTGACGATGTGATCGTCAAGCAGGACTTCAATGTCGTCGATGGCACACATGATTCCAATTCCAGTATCCTTGTACGGAATAAAATTCAGACTCACGTTTTCCCAGTCATTCTTCATCTTCACCAATGCCTGGAAAAACATTTATGTAATGTAATGAAACACTTGCATAGCGCAAGCAACTTAAGGGTCAACCCAGTCTCAGGGGTCAATATTACCCTTTTTGGATTGATCATTTGACTTGCGCATCAATCACTTGAAAGTTATTGAGTGTTTACCGATTGCTGTTATTTTGTCTTTAGTCAATAAACAGCTACTAATACTAATTTTAAGAGTCTCTAAATGGTGCACTGTAAGCAGCCATCAATCAGATGGATAAAGGTGTCTTATTCATCCCCTCTGTCTATTAATTTATAGTGAGGTAGTTTTCATAAATAGAGGCAATGCAAATGATTTTAATAGAGGCACTTCCAGATGGCTGTTATAGCTTTATTATAACCCCACTTCTAATATAACAAATGGACCAAAAATATTTAACCTTGTTACTACAACATGACCTCATTATATTAAGGAATTTTTCTTAATAATTAAGAAAATGTAACAGACCTTCTCAAGTGCGTATTCTTTGCTAGCCTGCAGGCTGATCAGTCCCAGTTCTGGCAAATATTTCTCGAGACCTTTCTGAAGGACTTCCATCAAAGGTGTTTCCTGAGTTGGAGTGATGTCATGACCTACCTGCAAAGATCAATGTCTAAAATCTAGACAGACATAATTATAACCAAACAGAAAGCAGAACACACTACATTCTCATTAGAACAACGACCCTACATGTTGATGCACAACTGAGTGAAACTTCCAGAGCAAAATATCATGGATACACTCATCAGTCATCGTAACTTTAGAAAGCGCATTGAAGGACCAACAAAAAATTAACAGACAAATTCACTAACCAACAAACCGCAGATAACATGACATTCATATTAACACATTCTCATGTACAATAACCTAGATGCAACAATTCATTCAATCCCGAGAATTTATGTAGCACCTCTTTGATGAGTCCACTCATAGGTGCTCCCAGCCCAGTCATAACTAAACAGAGAAGACTTTAAAAGCAGTTGGAAAAAGCAAAATTCAAGATAATGAACCGTATAAATCACATGTCGCAAAACCCACGAAGTTTATACAGAGTATGCTCAGAAGACTTGAAAAGATGCAATTAAGTTGAATTAAATTTCTATTCTGTAGTACAACATTTCCTTAGTTAATAAATTTTATTAAATAAAGAAATTTTGTACTACAGAATAGTTCACCACAGTGACTACAATTTGATGACCTCCAACTGGAGTTTTCGGTGACATTATGAAAAGATTTGGAAATAGGCCTAACTATGCATAAACAATAGACGATTTGCATTGAATTATTTACAATTTCACTCATCCGTTGCCAGTGTCTGTCCTTGAGACCTGGAATGCAGATGACCTTGATGAGTTCCAGATCAATTTTCACTTTCTCCAGTCTGCCCTTGATCGTTGTCGCTGCTCTCATGGGACCTCGAAAGTCGGGGTGAGCAAAGAATCTGATAAGTCTGTAAGCCGTCTTCCACAGAGTTATCATCTAGCCACAAAGTACAGTTAAAGATGTACACACATTAATATTTCTATATACCTTTCTGAAGGACTTACATCAGAGGTGTTTCTTTTATCGGAGCGATGGCCCGACCCACCCACAAAAATCAATGACCTGCTGAGCACTATAGTAGCCCAACACTGGTAGTTCATCAATGGGATTAGGCCATCTCTGGCTCTGCATGCCTGAATTAAATCTAACCAAAGATGTATGTGTCTAGTATTTATGCAGCACCCTCTGAGGAGCACTTCTGCTAAGTATGGAATAGCATTAGACTAAGTGCTCGTGAATAAGCTGGTGCCCTGCTCTTGGCTTTTGAGGGATGCTCTAGAAATTTGGAGATTAAGATTACAAAGTGTCTAGATACACACATATTATGTGTGTATCTGTGTCACATATATACATGGACAGTTGGACAAAGTCATGTTTCTTAAGATCTCACAGAGGTAATGTAACGATGAATAAGTCAGAATTCACTGACAAAGGTTTAATGTCTGAAGATGTGGTCTCACAAGTTGTCCAATGGCCACGAAAACACAGTTTCATTTAATAATTCTGCCAACATGATAGGCACACCTAACAGATTAGATTAGATTAGCTTCCAATGGTAGCCAACTATTCTTGACCACCTTCTGCTTTGAATCAAGTCAGATTAGATTAGGTAAGATTATTAGTCACTGGTGCATATCTAATCTTTGAACTCTTCATTGACCACAAACCAGGTTAGATCTATAAGATTAGATAATTACTTACTTCTTCTTCCACCTCTTCTGCGTTGACCTCCAGCAACGGTCCATTCATCCACTTCTCATGGCAGCTGTGGAACTTGACGGCTGCAGACCACAGCTTGTCGTAGGGTTCTTTCACCTGTGCAATATCCTGCAGCAGCGGGTACTGAGTCTGCTCTCCAGTGTTCAGCATCTCCTCCTCAGAATTTATTCTCTGCTTCTGCACAGTAAAAAAAGAAATCCACCGATTCTTCCATCAACAAAACTTCTTCAGAATGTCTTTTTTGCTCAATACTGATTCTTATCCGAACTTCAAGAATTTCATTGGCAATGATTTTAAAAATTCATTACTACAGAATCTTCCATGGTTAAAGTAGTGTGTCATTTAAGTGAATCTTCACGCAGCTTTATTTATCCTTGACAGTTAGAGCAAAGTATTCAATATATTATGCAAGAGTCAATGCAATAATTTCTGCATTTATTAAGAACTATCAGTCAATATATATATATATATATATATATATATAGAAAAAGCTTGATAATGATGAGCATGTGTATGCAAAGGACTTGCTCAATCTGTGCAAGAGCACTTGCTATAGTGCCCCTTCAAGATTTCTACTCGGAGGCACTCCCGACTACAGCACAGACACTAAATCAGCGTTTTTCATGCTGAAACCCATGAGCAGATGTGAGTGGGGTATTTGTTCAGGATCTCTACGCGGCGGCTTGAGGTGTATTCGAACCTGTAACCTTCCAGCTCCAAGGCACCAACATATCCTACACCACCACGCCCGACAAAGGCTCAAGGTCTACACACAGCAACCATGTCAGAGAGGTTTGAACTTGCACTCTCAGTGTTACAAGCCCTTAGTACTTACTCTAACCAGTCAACCACAGTGCCCCACACACACACGTTTTACGCACGTAGGTATTTATTTATAAATGTATTTAAACATACTACTACTACTAATAATAATAATAATAATAATAATAATAATAAAAAAACAGCTCCAAGCATAATTTTTTGAAATCCCGAGGGATCCTAGGTACCTCGGGTAAAAAAAATTAAAAAAATTAAAAAATAAAATAAAAATAATAATAATAATTTAAAGCCAGAGGGATCATATATACCTCGGGCGCTAAAAATAAATAAATAATAATAATTTTTCTTTAATGAAATGCGTGCAAACACACAGTGCTGTACAATGTACATGTACAAGTTATGCTGTAATCTTAATTAACAAACACTTTCATTTAGCAAAGAGGGTTGAGATAACCAGAAAAGCAGCCACTAGCGGCTACTACTACACGCCTGTATACAAGCAGACAGACCCCAACCATGGCTTCCCTTACCTCCACAGTGAATTCCTCCATTGTCACGGAATGGTCCTCTAACTGTTTGAGGTAAGCATCAGCCTCCGACATTCTTTCCTTCAGTTTGAATTCCGATACCTGCCTGTGCACCTCGGCTATTCGCTCAGCAAACGTTCGCTTCCTACTCATCAGGCGGTTAACTGCGAGGTCATGTTCCCTTGACAATTGGAGCTCCCTAGCAGAATCAATTAGAGTATTAGACATTCAATAACAATATACTATAAAGTAATTATGATAATTTATATAGCGTCGTAATGCAGCCGTTTTGTACTGAACATTTTTTATTAAATTTTTTTCGTTTTAAACATCTATGGTATAATGCATTAGTGACTTCACCTTCTCAGTCTCAGCTTACAAGGGAAGTGGCCAGCTGCTTTGCTCACAATGCATAAACTTCCCCTCTATGGAATGCAAGTGAAAAAATATTTTTCAGTTCTATTAAATCTTTAAACCCTTTCTTGAACTTCGCCAAGTCAACAGTCCACCATACTAGCCACTTTGTTATCAAATAGATATAATGTAAATACAAAGTGTGTAGATGTCACCACACTTACGTATTTCTGATGAGGGGCATAATCTGGCCAGGCCAAGAGAAAGTCTTGCTGTTGAGTGCTATGTCTTCTCTTGAAAGTGATGCGTAGTCCATTAGGAACAACAGATTTTCAGCTGCGACAGAAAGTTTGCCCTACAATTAAAACATAAACAACAAAACCTGAAAACCTGTTGTGTGAATTCCTTCCATTTTTTCTACTTATGAAATCCATCACTGTAAAAAATGCAATGTCACTAAATGAAATGCAGTCATTAATCGATTCATTTGGTTATCTAACTAAAAAAATTTATAATTGTGCCCTCATTAAAACTGTATGTTCAATTGCCCTGTATGCCCATTTTTAATCAGTACACACTGGAGGTGTAAAATTAACATTTCCAAAATTTTTGCTGCTGATTGTCACGATTGTGAGAATTTTGCATTGGTTTGTTTTAAAAACTGTAAATATTGTTTGAAAATGCATGTGTGCATGTGTGAGGGGTATGTGTGTGTGCACGCATGCATTTAACAGCTTTTAAGGGCTCTTAATATTTACTCTTTGAAAGTCCACTTGTGAAATCAATGGTTGCATAGGCCTACACGAGAACTGCAGTCAACAATCATAAATCTCCTATGTACCCAAGCTGCAATTCTTTCGATGAGATACAGTGCTTCGAGAGGTCCATAAAAGGTAGTATATTACTGCAAAGTGCTCCGGATAATATTTGCATTCAAGTATAAACACAAACATACTGGCGTGTAAATATCCATGCACAAGTACATGCACATAGGGTTACCATGCGTCCGGGTTTCCCCGGACATTTTGTGTGTCCTCTTTTTCACCTGAGCACTTATGGTAACCCTACACGCACATACCTAGGGAAGAGGTCTTAGGGAAATGGTAAACACTCCGGCACAAAGAGCACACGTATGCAAGATCGCTTCCCGCTACCCTTCCAAAGGTTCACTCAACCTTCCAGTTGGTAGATGGCATTGGTTAACTGTGACGCATGGCATGATAGGATCCTTGCATGGCTGCCAACAGTTAAATTTGACCCCCGCAATAATAACTTGTTATCATCCGTTCACATACTATGAATTGTAATCATATATATAATTATATATTATATGTATATTATATATGTATTTTATATGTATTATGTATGTGCATATATATATATATATATATATATATATATATATATAAGCCTATGTTTTCTTTCAGTTGCTTCACCTCGAGGCTCGTACAATCTATATTATAATTCTGAAACACTTTCCATATGTTTGTTTGTTTGTTTGTTCGCTTTTGACTCTTCGTCCCAGAAAGCCAAAATTTCACCGGTGGCGCACCGGTGGAGGTCAGAGTTAGTGGTGGCGCGTTGTGGGAAGGGGGGAGTGAGGGTGGGGGGGAGTGGTGGTAGGTGGGGGGGTGGAAAGGGGGGTGGTGGGGGAAGAAATTTTGGGGGAAATTTTCCTCCCCGAAAATCAAAATTTCACGGGTGGCGCACCGGTGGAGGTCGGAGTTAGTGGTGGCGCGTTGTGGGGAGGGGGAGTGAGGGTGGGGTGGGAGTGGTGGTAGATGGGGGTGGAAAGTGGGGTGGGGGGAAGAAATTTTGGGGGAATTTTTTTTCTTCCGAAAACCAAAATTTCACTGGTGGCGCATCGGTGGAGGTCGGAGTTAGTGGTGGCGTGTTGGGGAGGGGTGGGAGAGGGGGTGGGTGGAGAAAATTTGGGGAGAAATTTTTTTCCGAAAACTAAAATTTCACGGGTGGCGTACCAGTGGAGGTCGGATTTAATGGTGGCGTGTTGTGGAGGGGGTGGGAAGAGGGGGAATTTTAGGGGGGAAGAATTTTGGGGGAAATTTTTTTCACCGAAAACCAAAATTTCACGGGTGGCGTACCGGTGCAAGTCGGAGTTAGTGGTGACGTGTTGTGGAGGGGGGTGGGAGAAAATTTGGGGAATGTTTCCCCGAAAACCAAATTTTCACGAGTGACGTACCGGTGGAGGTCGGAGTTAGTGGTGGCGTGTTGTGGAGGGTGTGGGGAGAGGGGGAATTTTGGGGAGGGAATTTTGGGGGGAAATTTTTTAACCGAAAAACAAAATTTCACGGGTGACGTACCGGTGGAGCTCGGAGTTAGTGGTGGTGTGTTGTGGAGGGGGTGGGGAGGGAGGCGGGGGAAATTTGGGGGAATTTTTTTTCCCGAAAACCAAAAATTGACGGAACCCGGGCGAAGCCGGGTATAAAAGCTAGTGTCTATATAATTATAGGCTACGTGTGAAGTAGGAGTAGGCTAGACTAAGTGGTGCAACAGCTGTCTAATCCGTAATCCGTTGCTGATTCAGCGTCGTTAGTGGAACTTCCACATGATCTGTACTCTCTGTTCTGTAACTTCTACTGGTACTTTTCCGTTCTCAGCGCGGAACGAATTTCTTTCAACGTATCCTCTTAGTCTCAGTGGCGGCGCCAGGATTTCAGTTTGGGGGGGTGCTAAATGGGGTAAATCGCCCAAATATTTCATTTTTACATGGGGAAAAAATGGATGGCCTTTTTTAGGGGGCTTAGCCCCCAGCCCCCCCATAGCGCCGCCACTGCGTAGTCTGCCTTTATTTCCCTTTGAAATTGATCTATAGGCCTAGGCCTATAATGGCCTATGCAAATGTAAAATCTATATAATTGTCCAGATGCCTTCAGACGCATCAGTTGCATGATGGGGCAGGAGTCAAACAAACGAAGATACGTACACCATTCTAGAGCCGGAGGCATCAATTAAGGACACAATGATTCGTCTCAGGCCTAGGTCTATGGTTGAGCCGACCAGCGGCTTAATATTTCTAATCGTAATCGTAGTCGTAATCATAATCTCCAAACTATTAACGCGCTACTCGAAAGCCAAGCGCGGAACACCAGCTTATATTCATGAGCGCTGCGTTGCGTTATAGGCCTAAGGGCTGTCCGTAAGAGACTAGAGTAGGCCAAATTAAGGTGGCCCGGGTCGAAATTACTACGATTTCACTTTAAAATCTCCAATTTTCTTTAATTAACTTGATTAGAATTTATGTGATGCACTCTGAGACTGTGCGGGTGGCCGAACCTTTGTTAACTCGGTGAGATAACTATGGCACTGTGCCCTATTATATCTATATAGCTAAGGCTATTATATCAATATGTTTCAAGATTATTAAATTTTCGTCTGTGCTTGAAGGCTACGTTCCATTATTCATTCTGCATGTATTTTCCCATTCCGTTTCCAGTACCTTGACCTCCAACGGTATCTTAGGAATGGCGCAAATATGACTCACTTCCACATGGCATCAGCCACGAATAGTCGCGTGCATCTTTGTCTATTCAGAGATAGCCTACCCTAAAAACTTCCCTAAAGAATTTAAACCTCTGCATAGGCCTACGCTGTTTTAAGCTCCTTATAGTTTCGGCCCAGTAGGGCTAACCAGTGCTTAAAGCGTAGATAAAGAAGTGCTCTAGGATGCCCTTGAGGCTTTACCTATAATGAGCTGTGTTGGCCTTATGAGTGGAAGGACGGCGCTCAGATTTTAAAATGAATGCATGGACGCCGACCATGACTGTCCAGTCACACTTTAATCCCTGGTCCTAACATTATGCAATGCAATAGAGTCACACCGCTATCAGGTACAAAAGGCAGTTTATCAAATACAATATTATACCTATAGAATGTCATTAGCATTGACTGCTGAATTTGTCTTAAGATGAGAGCACAAAATGACAGAAATTAAAAATTAAAAAAATGAATGATTCTATGTTTATATAGGCTACTATAGGCTAATGAGTTTCGACTCTTTCTTTTCTTCAACATTAAAGCATAATATGGTGCCTTTCTATACAAAACCCGAGAGATGTAGGCCTAATGTCTGTCGTCTTTGGTTGGCAATATAAAGTTGTGAGGGCGTGGCCTTAATTGGTAGGGACGAACAGCAACAGATGGGAAAAGCGGTCGAAGGTGGGTAATATAATCTAGTTCTTACGATTATAGTAGCCTAAGTGTAGTTGTAAACCTGTAATAATCGTTTGTGGCCTTTCAAAATAGCTGTGCTATAAAAGTTCGAAAATAGACACAATTAATCGATGACGAATAACGACGCCGCTGATTGGCTGTCTCGATTTAGCGCGGCCGATCCTGTTCGATTGTCTAACTCAGTGATGCCACAGCTGGGTTTTTTCCACTAGATCTGGGTCTTTTGGCCTTCGTCTGGTTTCTGGGGTTTTTTGGGCAAAATCTGGGTTTATTTTGGTGAGTTGAGATTTTGCATTTACAACACATGAATATTCTGTGAAATTCAATGTAAAATGGTTGTGATACATACTTTTTCCAACTAATTTTTATTTTAAACTCCAAAATCAAGATATCACGTTGCCAATTCACAAATAATTTATAGCCTGAAGAATAACTCTGCACAGAAATGAGCCATTTTGACATCTCATACATACATAATGCATGCATACATCATACAATTCATACATACATGCATACATATATACATACATACATACGTACATATAATATAGATACATTCATGCATGCATACATACGTACGTATACATACATGCATGCATACATGCATAATATACATACATACATGATACAGATCAGGTCACTCCTCTCTCCCTGCTAAACCATTTTGACATCTATAACATGCATATTTATACACTGTTGTTGCAGAGTAGGCCTATTAATGTTCTAGGTGGTCAAAATGTTGGATTGTTGATGTGTTAAGAAAATTTGGCTGGAAACCTCCGACAACTTTAAGACTTCGTAAACTTAAGCCACGTGTGTTATAAGTTTACAATTCTGGTAGGCTCGACCCAACAATTAATATTTTAAAAGTTGTAATTACATTTTATTCGACTCTTTTGACGAACATTTTCTTAAGTCCCATACAAATAAGCGAAGAAATCAACTTAATTTGAACAAAGGGGGTCTAAAATAGCACATATGAATAGTCTGGGTTTTTCTGGGGTTTTTTTCGGAAGGAAATCTGGGTTTATTTTTGAAACCCCAGTGGCAACACTGGTCTGGCTTAATATTGTGGGAGTAGCCGAAAATGAAGTGTTGAAGAATAATCTTAAATTAAATTCATTTTAAGTCAAACTTTTGTTGGGAGAGGTTGACAGCTCTACACGACTACAAGCAGAGGTCACCGAAGTTCGACGCACGTGTGGAGAAGTTTGGAAGACGTCGGACCAACTACTCTTGCCGAAACGGGTGAATTCGAAATTCATTTAGCCTATGTTCAATTGCTAGCCTATAATATAAATTTCACAATTAAATTTTAAATCATAAGTCACACTTAGGCCTATAATATAGCGTGGGTTATAGGAATTATGTAATGGGCGTAATTACAGTTTCGGGGACCGTGTGTGTCGGTTATGGTCAGGTCAGGCGTCGTGAGGGTCGGTTAGGGTCAGGTTAAGCGTCGTGAGGGTCGGTTAGGGTCAGGTTAAGCGTCATGAGGGTCGGTCAGGTTTAGTGTCGTCATATTGTGTATGATATGGACCATGGTCCCCGATACTGCAATTTCGCCGTGTAATGTATTCAGTGGTAGCCCATTCAGTATTGTTCATTTATGTAATTCTAGCCCCTGTTTGCCGAATTGGCCTAAGTGTTGGCATTCGCGTTAATGCTAATTTTATTTTAATTCGTCTAGACGGCCGACCTTTGTAGTTCTTACAGGCTTGTATGTATGCTCGTTCGACTTTGGCTTCGTGCAGAGGTGAAATCTTGTCATTTTCTGGTCAAGACACGATTGAAGTCACTTGCCCTAATAAACTCTGTCATAATCTCGTCGACTGATAGCTCAGTCTCTAAATAGTTCACCATGCAATGGACAATAGAGTCCCACCAACAGTTCCTAGATTATCATCGACTCGAAACTACCTAGGTCTGCACTATAGTTTCTTTCATGCACGGCCCACAGTCGTAATTTAAAGTTTGAGTGTGTTGCATAAATTGCATGTACAGTTCTTGGATATATTACTGCTCGTCGCACAGTCAAATGATAGATTTCTCTCTTATGCTATCGGTAGTTGAATTCCGAAAATATTTCAGTTGGATACGACCGCCTCCGCTAACCGCCAATGTTGATCTGGTCATAGATGGGCAATGATTTTCCAAATTTTACATTATTTGTCGGCCAGAATGGCGACACATCGCTTAAATTAAGGGTAGCCTATAATAATATTATATTCTAAATTTAATATGCAGTCAATGTCTCCCTGTTTTCCTTGTATGTTTTGTCTATATTCGTTCTGTAGGGATATTATGTCGTATTTAAGTAATGCTTCCTCGCCCTTCTCGTCATCCTCGTCGCCTTCCTCGCCCTCCTCGTCGCCTTCCTCGCCCTCCTCGTCGCCTTCCTCGTCCTCCTCGTCGCCTTCCTCGTCATCCTCGTCGCCTTCTTCGCCCTCCTCGTCGCCTTCCTCGCCCTCCTCGTCGCCTTCGTCGCCCTCGTCGCCTTCCTCGTCCTCCTCGTACTCCTCGTCGCCTTCCTCGTCTTCCTCGTCCTCCTCGTCGCCTTCCTCGCCCTCCTCGTCATCCTCGTCGCCTTCCTCGCCCTCCTCGTCGCCTTCCTCGCCCTCCTCGTCGCCTTCCTCGTCCTCCTCGTCGCCTTCGTCGCCTTCCTCGTCCTCCTCGTCGCCTTCCTCGTCTTCCTCGTCCTCCTCGTCGCCTTCCTCGTCCTCCTCGTCGCCTTCCTCGCCCTCCTCCGCCTCCTCGTCCTCCTCGTCGCCTTCCTCGCCCTCCTCGTCCTCCTCGTCGCCTTCCTCGCCCTCCTCGTCGCCTTCCTCGTCATCCTCGTCGCCTTCCTCGTCCTCCTCGTCGCCTTCCTCGCCCTCCTCGTCGCCTTCGTCGCCTTCCTCGTCCTCCTCGTCGCCTTCCTCGTCATCCTCGTCGCCTTCCTCGCCCTCCTCGTCATCCTCGTCGCCTTCCTCGCCCTCCTCGTCCTCCTCGTCGCCTTCCTCGCCCTCCTCGTCCTCCTCGTCGCCTTCCTCGCCCTCCTCGTCGCCTTCGTCGCCCTCGTCGCCTTCCTCGTCTTCCTCGTCCTCCTCGTCGCCTTTCTCGTCTTCCTCGTCCTCCTCGTCGCCTTCCTCGTCCTCCTCGTCGCCTTCCTCGTCATCCTCGTCGCCTTCCTCGCCGCCCTCCTCGTCATCCTCCTCGTCATCCTCGTCGCCCTCCTCGTCGCCTTCCTCGTCATCCTCGTCGCCCTCCTCGTCATCCTCGTCCTCCTCGTCGCCTTCCTCGTCTTCCTCGTCCTCCTCGTCGCCTTCCTCGTCATCCTCGTCGCCTTCCTCGCCCTCCTCGTCATCCTCGTCGCCCTCCTCGTCATCCTCGTCCTTCTCGTCGCCTTCCTCGTCTTCCTCGTCCTCCTCGTCGCCTTCCTCGTCCTCCTCGTCATCCTCGTCGCCTTCCTCGTCATCCTCGTCGCCCTCCTCGTCATCCTCGTCCTCCTCGTCGCCTTCCTCGTCCTCCTCGTCATCCTCGTCGCCCTCCTCGTCATCCTCGTCCTCCTCGTCGCCTTCCTCGTCCTCCTCGTCGCCTTCCTCGTCCTCTTCATCCTCGTCGCCTTCCTCGTCATCCTCGTCGCCTTCCTCGTCATCCTCGTCGCCTTCCTCGTCCTCCTCGTCCTCCTCGTCGCCTTCCTCGCCCTCCTCGTCGCCTTCGTCGCCCTCGTCGCCTTCCTCGTCCTCCTCGTCGCCTTCCTCGTCATCCTCGTCGCCTTCCTCGCCCTCCTCGTCATCCTCGTCGCCTTCCTCGCCCTCCTCGTCCTCCTCGTCGCCTTCCTCGCCCTCCTCGTCCTCCTCGTCGCCTTCCTCGCCCTCCTCGTCGCCTTCGTCGCCCTCGTCGCCTTCCTCGTCTTCCTCGTCCTCCTCGTCGCCTTTCTCGTCTTCCTCGTCGCCTTCCTCGTCCTCCTCGTCGCCTTCCTCGTCATCCTCGTCGCCTTCCTCGCCCTCCTCGTCATCCTCGTCGCCCTCCTCGTCATCCTCGTCGCCCTCCTCGTCGCCTTCCTCGCCCTCCTCCTCGCCATACTCGTCGCCCTCCTCGTCATCCTCGTCGCCTTCCTCGTCTTCCTCGTCCTCCTCGTCGCCTTCCTCGTCATCCTCGTCGCCTTCCTCGTCATCCTCGTCGCCCTCCTCGTCCTCCTCGTCGCCTTCCTCGTCCTCCTCGTCGCCTACCTCGTCCTCCTCGTCATCCTCGTCGCCTTCCTCGTCTTCCTCGTCATCCTCGTCGCCCTCCTCGTCATCCTCGTCCTCCTCGTCGCCTTCCTCGTCCTCCTCGTCATCCTCGTCGCCCTCCTCGTCATCCTCGTCCTCCTCGTCGCCTTCCTCGTCCTCCTCGTCGCCTTCCTCGTCCTCCTCGTCATCCTCGTCGCCTTCCTCGCCCTCCTCGCCCTCCTCGTCTTCCTCGTCCTCCTCGTCGCCTTCCTCGTCTTCCTCGTCATCCTCGTCGCCTTCCTCGTCATCCTCGTCGCCCTCCTCGTCATCCACGTCGCCCTCCTCGTCATCCTCGTCCTCCTCGTCGCCTTCCTCGCCCTCCTCCTCGCCCTCCTCGTCATCCTCGTCGTCTTCCTCGTCCTCCTCTTTGCCTTCCTCGCCCTCCTCGTCATCCTCGTCGCCCTCCTCGTCTTCCTCGTCCTCATCGTCGCCTTCCTCGTCTTCCTCGTCCTCCTCGTCGCCTTCCTCGTCATCCTCGTCCTCCTCGTCGCCTTCCTCGTCCTCCTCGTCGCCTTCCTCGTCCTCCTCGTCGCCTTCCTCGTCCTCCTCGTCGCCTTCCTCGTCCTCCTCGTCCTCCTCGTCGCCTTCCTCGTCATCCTCGTCGCCTTCCTCGCCCTCCTCGTCGCCTTCCTCGCCCTCCTCGTCCTCCTCGTCGCCTTCCTCGCCCTCCTCGTCCTCCTCGTCGCCTTCCTCGCCCTCCTCGTCGCCCTCGTCGCCTTCCTCGTCTTCCTCGTCGCCTTCCTCGTCTTCCTCGTCCTCCTCATCGCCTTCCTCGCCCTCCTCGTCCTCCTCGTCGCCCTCCTCGTCCTCCTCGTCGCCTTCCTCGCCCTCCTCGTCGCCTTCCTCGTCTTCCTCGTCGCCTTCCTCGTCGCCTTCCTCGCCCTCCTCGTCCTCCTCGTCGCCCTCCTCGTCATCCTCGTCCTCCTCGTCGCCTTCCTCGCCTTCCTCGTCCTCCTCGTCGCCTTCCTCGTCTTCCTCGTCCTCCTCGTCGCCTTCCTCGTCATCTTCCTCGCCCTCCTCGTCATCCTCGTCGCCCTCCTCGTCCTCCTCGTCGCCTTCCTCGCCCTCCTCGTCGCCTTCCTCGCCCTCCTCGTCATCCTCGTCGCCCTCCTCGTCATCCTCGTCCTCCTCGTCGCCTTTCTCGCCCTCCTCGTCATCCTCGTCGCCCTACTCGTCCTCCTCGTCGCCCTCCTCGTCATCCTCGTCGCCTTCCTCGCCCTCCTCGTCATCCTCGTCGCCTTCGTCGCCCTCCTCGTCGCCTTCCTCGTCCTCCTCGTTGCCTTCCTCGTCCTCCTCGTCGCCCTCGTCACCTTCCTCGTCTTCCTCGTCCTCCTAGTCGCCTTCCTCATCCTCCTCGTCCTCCTCGTCGCCTTCCTCGTCATCCTCGTCGCCTTCCTCGCCATCCTCGTCGCCCTCCTCGTCATCCTCGTCGCCTTCCTCGCCCTCCTCGTCGCCTTCCTCGCCCTCCTCGTCGCCTTCCTCGCCCTCCTCGTCGCCTTCGTCGCCTTCCTCGTCCTCCTCGTCGCCTTCCTCGTCATCCTCGTCGCCTTCCTCGCCCTCCTCGTCATCCTCGTCGCCTTCCTCGCCCTCCTCGTCGCCTTCCTCGCCCTCCTCCTCGCCCTCCTCGTCGCCTTCCTCGCCCTCCTCGTCCTACTCGTCGCCTTCCTCGCCCTCCTCGTCGCCTTCCTCGCCCTCCTCGGTGCCTTCCTCGTCCTCTTGGTCGCCCTCCTCGTCGCCTTCCTCGCCTTCCTCGTCCTCCTCGTCGCCTTCCTCGCCCTCCTCGTCCTCCTTGTCGCCTTCCTCGCCCTCCTCGTCCTCCTCTTCGCCTTCCTCGCCCTCCTCGTCCTCCTCATCGCCTTCCTCGCCCTCCTCGTCCTCCTCGTCGCCTTCCTCGCCCTCCTCGTCGCCTTCCTCGTCCTCCTCGTCGCCTTCCTCGCCCTCCTCGTCCTCCTCGTCGCCCTCCTCGTCATCCTCGTCGCCCTCCCTGTCATCCTCGTCGCCTTCCTCGCCCTCCTCGTCTTCCTCGTGCTCCTCGTCGCCTTCCTCGCCCTCCTCGTCCTCCTCGTCGCCTTCCTCGCCCTCCTCGTCGCCTTCCTCGTCCTCCTCCTTTTTGTTAAATGTAATTCGTCAAAATTAGATAGAATATTTAAACGTAATCACTAAGCTTAAAATTTTCACAATTCTTGACCTTACTGTGACACTTGGTCACTACGTCTTCTAGGGATGTTGCCCCAGTTTTTTAAGAAATAGTGCGCTGTTGATTATTAATTGGCATGCTATTTAATTTAAATGTTTCTCCTGTATATTAAGTTTGCTGTTTATCATACTGTGATTATTATAGTTGATATTATTTATCATTAGTTATTGTAGGCCTATTGTTGATGTGTTTTCTATTTGTTAACTTTTCTTAATTAACTTACTCTATTTTAATTTGTTAAATTATTTATGTTGTCATTATATCATTATTGTTTTTATTATTAAATAACTATTACTATTATTAAGTTTTTAATTGTAATTTTTATATTATCATTATTATTTCTCTTGTTATTATTTATTATCGTTATTATTATTATTTACTTTTATTATTTGGGTTACTATTATTGCTATTATTAGGGCCTACTAATAATGTACCTTCTATTATTTTAATCCTGCACGATTTCGAAAAGTCCCAAGTCCAATCTGACCATCTCCAGATCCATTGCTTAGATATTTTTTCTGTCCGTCCGTTTAGACCTAGCATATTGCTTTGTCAGTTCCCCTGTATTTCTTTATATCCTACCAATGGTTAGTACTTCATGTAACTGACCATTGGATTGTGTGCCCTGATCCCCAATCCTTTTACCTGTCGTTAAGCCGTTTGTCCCTGAAATAAAAAAAAAAGAAAATTATGAAAATCAAAGAATTAGTAATAAAACTGAAAAATATTAATTTATTGAATATGGTAAAAAAAAGGGATTAAAATATGGGGAAAATTGGAATGGGAAAAATTGGGATGGGAAAATGGGGATGGGGTTGAAAATAAAAAGGGAAATTAAACTACTTCAATTATGGGGAAAATTGGGATGGGAAAATTGGGATGGGAAAATGGGGATGGGGTTGAAAATAAAAAGGGATATGAAACTAAAATCAAAACGGGGAAAATTGGAATGGGGAAAATTGGGATGGGAAAATGGGGATGGGGTTGAAAATAAAAGGGAAATGAAACTAAAATTGGGATGGGAAAATTGGGATGGGGTTGAAAATAAAAAGGGAAATGAAACTAAAATAAAAACGGGGAAAATTGGAACGGGGGAAAATGGGACTGAAAATGATTGGGGAAATGGGAAAACATGAAAATGAAAATAACAAATTGCAGTAATCGGATAAATAAAATGAAAGTAAGCAAAATGAGAACCCCAAACTGTACTCCCCTCAGCCTGCCCATTTGTGTCCGTGATTTTTGTTTCCCTTGTTTGTCAATAGGCCGATTGTATCGTGCTGCATTGAGATTCCTTTAGTCTCGTTGTCAGCTTAGCTCCCTTCTACTTTCCCATAGTATCTTCATTTTTACTAATCCCGCTGGGGTTATTGTTGCTTTTAATTATTATTAATATAGTATTCTTATTATTGTGGTCTTTTATTATCTATTATTAATTATTATTAACATTATTATTATTATTATTATTATTATTGCATATTATTGTCATTATAATGGTTATTATTATAATTATTTTTGCTACTATTTTTATTATTTGTTATTAAAAATATTGTTAGGCATAATGTTGATATTTTGGTTGCTATATTACTGCTGCCATTTTTTATGTAACTGTAATAATTAGATACTATCTTGATATAGGGGTCAGGTCAGTTGCAAGCCTAGCTTTCTATCTGGCTCCTGTTCTTGTCAGTTTATGGCTATTTCTGTAATGATGTTGGCAGGCCTGTTGTTTTGGTCTAAGACCTAATCGCCTACCATTATAATTATCATTTTGTCCATTTAGCTTAATGTCCACTTTTGATATTAGTTGGTCCTTGTGTCTTCTGCATACTATGTGCAGGCTGCTTTTTTGTATAGACTTCATTTATGCACTGATTGAAACATACATAGTAATTTAAAGCTTGTGAAATAGATAGCAATTTAAAAAAATAAATTGTAATTAAACATTAGAAAATGTATGGCAATTAAAAATTAGAAAATAAATAGCAATTAAAATAGACAAAATATAGCAATTTAAAATTTATAAAATAGATTTAATGCCAGCCGTAATAGGTAAGTTGTTCATTGTATGCTTGTTGACTCTGTATTGACGAAAAACAGGGAGCCATAATATGCTTTAATTTAGTAATAATAATTATAATGTAACTAAGTGTAATGTGTACTCCATGTGGCCGACAACTTCTATAGAACTTTGGCAAAATCAACCTACGAGGCCAGATGAACGTTGTGGGTCAGTGGAGTTGGTCAGCTCCGACTGAAATAATTTTCTGAATTCAACGGTTCGTAGCATCGCAGAGCAATCCATGGTTTGATCGAGCGATGATCAGTAATGTAACTAAGTAATGTACATGCGATGGACCAATGCAGTCGGCGTCTATTGCGACTATTGACTGTCCATGAAATTGACTATAGTGCAGGCCTAATTGTTTCGAGTCGATGATAATTTAGGAACTGATGGCAGGACGATATTCTCCATTGCACGGTGAGATCTTTAGAGACTGAGCTATTTGTTGACGAGACTGTGATGGAGTTTGGCATTGGGACAAGGGACTTGATACATGTCTTGACCAGAAAATGACGAGTTTTCAAAACTGCATGTTGCCCGGGTTCGAACGAGAATACAAGGCTAAAGAACTTAAACAGTAGGTTATCTAAACGACTGAAAATAGAATTAATTAACGCTGATGCAGGTTAGGTAGGATTTTAATGAACTAGGTCCTTGTATATTAGTGTGTTTCTGTATGAGCTTTGTGTTCTTGTAACGGGTACTGCCCAAGTTCTTGTTCTTTCAAATTCTTTTGTAGTCGGATCTTGGAAGACCTGACGACGGACTGGTGGAAGGTGGAGAAGGCGTGGAGTTTCTAGATTCTTCCTGGTCATCTCGACATCATGCATGGGTCACGAGGTAGGAGGGTTAACGGTAAGAGTGGGTGATCTGTCTTTCATGCACTATGTTTAATTCGTGTAGGTTCTCTTGTAGAGATCCAGACCGTGGAGGTCGGAAGGAGGACTGCTGGAGCTCGGAAGACCGGCTGACAGACAGGGAGAAGGAGAAGGCGTGGAGTTTCCGACTACGATCGTGTGGATTTCCTATGGTCATCTCAGCCATCATGCATGGGTCGCAAGGTAGGAAGGGTTAAAGGTAAGAGCGGGTGAACTGTCTTCATTGCACTATGTTTAATTCATTCAGATTCTCTCTTGTAGAGATCCAGATCGTGAAAGGACTGCCGGAGCTCGGAAGATGTGAAGATGGACCTGGAGAAGGCATGGAGAGTTTCCAACTACGATTGTCTGCGTTCGTGGTCATCTCGGCATTTTGGGTTCCGAGGTAGGGTGGGTTGCATGCAGGGTATTGTTCTGTATATGTAAATCGCTTCGTGGGTTGCATGCAGGGTATTGTTCTGTATATGTATATCGCTTCTTTGCACTATTATATCGTTCTTTGTCTTTCAGATATTTTTAGAGACGCAGAACCTGGAGCAGCACGACCACTGGATCATGGAGGACTGGGGTGGGAGGCTGGGAAAAGGTTAAAAATAAAATGAAGGGGTTAAAAATTAAAATGCTGAAAACTAAAAAGTGAAACTGATGAAATTGAAAAGGGGCATATAATAGAAAAATCGAAATGTTCGAACGAACAGAATGAAAACTCAAAATATAAAAATTCAAAATATAAAAAATTAAAATGGTAAAAAATGTACACGTACAGAAAAGAAATGTTCGAACGAACAGAATGAAAACTCAAAATATAAAAATTCAAAATATAAAAAATTAAAATGGTAAAAAATGTACACGTACAGAAAAGAAATGTTCGAACGAACAGAATGAAAACTCAAAATATAAAAATTCAAAATATAAAAAATTAAAATGGTAAAATATTAAAACTGGGAAAAGGTTAAAAATAAAATGAATGGGTTAAAAATTAAAATGCTGAAAACTAAAAAGTGAAACTGATAAAATTGAAAAGGGGAGTATAATAGAAAAATCGAAATGTACACGTACAGAAAAGAAATGTTCGAACGAACAGAATGAAAACTCAAAATATAAAAAATCAAAATATAAAAAATTAAAATTGTAAAATATCTTTTTTTAAAAGTCCCTCCGTTCGATTTTTGTAGCCCTCCGCTTTTTCATTTTTTCGAGATGTACGTACAGACAGAAAACGTTCGAACGAATCGAACAAAAACTCAAAAAATTAAAATATTAAAAATGAACGACGCAATTGTCAGTTCAAAGCCATTCATTTTTTCTCCCTCCGGCTTGTTCGTCCCACCGTTTTTCATTTTTTCAACTATGCCACTGTTGGCAAAAATATGTTCGAACGAACAGAATGAAAACTCAAAATATAAAAAATAAAAATATAAAAAATAAAAATGGTAAAATATTAAAACCATTGTTTTTTGTCCCTCCGTTCGGCTTTTTTCGGTCCTCCGCTTTTTCATTTTTTCGAGGTGTACGTACAGAAAGAAAACGTTCGAGCGAATCGAACGAAAACTCAAAATATAAAAATTAAAATATTAAAAATGAACGACGAAACTGTCAGTTCATCATTTTTTCTCCCTCCGGCTTTTTCGTCCCGCGATTTTTTTAACTCCGCCACTGTTAGCAATCTGACGGTGCCAGTCCCAAGCCTGGATAAAGGAGGAGGGCGTCGTTAATGATTTTTTATCACACAGGTTCGTTTACAAGTGAAACTACCGCTACGTTCGACCGGCCTTCACATCCTGGAGGGAGCACTTGAAGACGTGCCACATGGACCATGGAAGCTCCCTGATGACCAACGTTTCATCATTGCTTGTGGCAGATACCCTGCTGGCCATTCAGATCTCGATGGGAATTGCCACAAAAGCTAACATGTGCTCCATGTAGTAATTTCAGATTCTGATGTACAGATTCAGAGCCTGGAGCAGGAAAGTCTAAAGCACGATGTACAAATCTCTGAAGACGTGATGACGGACTGGGAGACGGTGGAAAACGCTTGGAGACTCGGACAACGATCTGGGTGACGTCTCCATCTTCGGTAAACTCTTGTGATGTCCACGGATGCTACCAGGTGAGTGATGGATCGGTCCGGGCAGCTGAAATGGTGACCATTGAGATGTGATTGACCACCAAACGCTAATATGATTTTCTTTTTCTTTCTGAATTTCTTGTAGTTATCCAAAGCGTGGAACAGTGAAAGTCCGCTACACGACCTACCAGAGCTGGGGCACTGTTCGAGTTGGATGGTGAATCCGGCCTATCCGACGGTGAATCCGGCCGTGCTTGGTTTGACGTTCCATCCATCCATCGGAGCCTGGAACGCGCAGAGATGGCTCAAAGACCTGGACGGCAATTGTGGCGGTCAAGACAGAAATCAGCATTAAGTCGGAAATTGCACTTCGGAGATATTTAGGTAAATAGTATGTTTGTGTTTTTTTATATTTGCATAAAATTTTATTTTAAAAATGTTTTAAAAATTGTTTAAAAGACGTTTTAGATCTAGTTTAATTTAAGTAATTAATTAATCAATTTAATTGGATCACTTTTTGCCCTATATCATGAGTTAGAATAAAGCTATAGTAATAATTATTTGTTTCATTTTGATGCCTGAGACAAGACCTTTGAAATGATGTATCGAGCTCCATATGTTGCAAAATCACCATAATGGTTTCACTGTCTTTTGCCGAGTGCCATTCGTAAAGCAAACCTTTCTGAACTTCAATAAGCGTTTCTTTAGCTCTGCTGCACAATTTAAAACGTCCAGGCTCATTTGACTATTAGGCAGTCATTTTTAAAGATATTACAACTCTTAAAATCAACTTTGGCTTATTGTTAACTTCTTGGAATTGATCTCAATTGTAGGGAATGGGAAAGGTGAAGAAGACGGCTACAGAAGAAGATGTCGCAAGTAGAATGCAATCCTGAAGAACGTTCAATGTTCATCGACTACGTAAAGAAGATGTCGCAAGTACAATGCTGTCCTGAGGAACGAGCGTTCAATATTCATCGACTACGTAAAGAAGATGTCGCAAGTACAATGCTGTCCTGAGGAACGAGCGTTCAATGTTCATGGACTACGTAAAGAAGATGTCGCAAGTAGAATGCAGCCCTGAAGAACGTTCAATGTTCATCGACTACGTAAAGAAGATGTCGCAAGTACAATGCTGTCCTGAGGAACTAGCGTTCAATGTTCATCGACTACGTAAAGAAGATGTCGCAAGTAGAATGCAGCCCTGAAGAACGTTCAATGTTCATCGACTACGTAAAGAAGATGTCGCAAGTACAATGCTGTCCTGAGGAACGAGCGTTCAATGTTCATGGACTACGTAAAGAAGATGTCGCAAGTAGAATGCAGCCCTGAAGAACGTTCAATGTTCATCGACTACGTAAAGAAGATGTCGCAAGTACAATGCTGTCCTGAGGAACGAGCGTTCAATGTTCATCGACTACGTAAACAAGACCATCGCAAGTGAAATGCAGTTATGAAGAATCTTTTCAAAGACTGCTTCATAAATAGCATTTTGGATTTGTTTTCAGCCTTGACATTTATGGACACCAATTCCGAATTACATTGACAACGTTGAAAGCAATAAATCACATTCTGTAAATAAGCACTAGGCAAATTTGAAGAGCCGTTGTTGTATAGACTACATAAAGACATTGCATTTGATTTTTTCGGCAGTAAAGAAACCTTTGAAATTCGGAGAACTTTTTGACGCACCGATTACGTAAAGAGCATTTTAGTTATTTTTTCGACAGTAAAGAAAACTTTGACAATTTTGAGTAACACGTAGATTACATAAGGAGAATTTTAGTTTGACAGTAAAGCTAGTTTTGTTTTCGGTTTTCAAAAAGACAACTTGAAAATTGGCTTAACGTGTAATTGGATGCTAAGAACTTTTCTTGTAAGCCTATATAGACTTAAACAACCTTTTAACCTACTTTTCACATGTAACCTATTATAATAGGCTTAAGTAGAGCAAATCTTGACAATTAATTTTTAACAACCTCTATTGTATAGTATAGACCATAGTATAGACCACTTCCAAGAATCCACGGGGTAGGTCGTAAAAAAAGACGCCCCTACGGTTTCTTGCCAATATCTTTGCTAGAATTGAGAAGTTTAAATCCAGTTTTAAAGGGTATTCCACTGTTTTCTGACAATTCAAAAACATGACCAGTTAAAAGTAGCCAAAAACGATTTTAATAAGTTGCATCTCAAATAATTGTTTTCAAATCCACTTGATAGTGCTTCACAACTAGTGTTCAATGTGTTCACGACCAGTGCCCATACTTGTTAGGGGTGTCTTTGTAAAGGTCTTGATGGACTTGTTTGCTTGTTTCGATGGTTGATCTTCCCATATCAACTCTAATGCGACCATCAATTCTCTTGTCACTCCTCACACTCGGGTTCAAATCTGGAGATTTGTATAGCCATTGGCTTTTCTCAATGGAACAGTTGCCATTTAGCCGATCTCCTTTCATCAACGGCGCATCTCTTGACTCTCAAACCTTGCAGTCATCGATTGTTTCAATACACATTTTGTCTGCTATTGACGCCTTTAGCATTTTAATTCGTTAGAGATCTCGTTTCGGATTAACGAAGATCACGTTCCTGTTCATAAAAACTGGGCCCAGTCCACAGAATCCGCAGCAAACTGGCACGTGAAACACAGGCCTATAATAATTGACCTAATGTAATCGCAATCTTAAGACTTCTAAAGCGCCCACAAAAGCGAAGTCGCGGGAACCAGCTTATTCACAGGCGCTTATCAAAACAAAATCGTCTTTCGGCAGCGGGTGAAGTCCAGAGAGTCAGATAGCCTATATGGACAGCTAATGTGGGTGATATTTAGATTTGAAATGACGAGAGATGTGAGGAGAAAGGAAGACGCCGGTTTTGAAAGTTTTCTATTCAAAGATTCTGAACAAACTATTGTCAAGTGACTTAATTATATCGCACTTGATGATGATACTGCATTATTAAATTCTTCTGTGGACTTCGTATTGTCACGGCTCTTTTTTGTATGCAATTTTATTGTGTCTATCACTAACTTTCTTTCCGATCTGTGCTATTAGGACGACATCTTGTCTAGATCTACAACACTATTGTTACGTCATTATCTATGTGTAGAGTCCCAATTACAAGGCTATAGTATTAGGTTAAGATGGCTAATTCCATATTATGACAATTCCTTTTGTTCTAGAAACACTATTGTTACGTATTTATCTAATTGTTACATGTACTTTCTAATTGTTAGGGCATTATTTGCTATATAAAAATATCTCTGCAGTAGGTCTACAGTGTACCTGGTATAAATGTGAGGCGGCGTGTCCACTGGGCAAGATTACTGATTCATGGTGAGAATCGCCGGGGGTTGAGGAGGCCTTAACCCTCCAGTCTTTCTTAGGACCTCCTAGTAAAGTCTGCTTTTCACACCCCAACTCCACGTGGATCATATAGACGGACCACCCTCCCCCCCGTTAGTTTTCCACAATTCTCATGCTGAGTACCCGGTATAGGCTAACTTACAACCAACAACAGGCGAAAAGGTCAACCGGTAAACGTTTCTAGGCCTATTGGAGACCACGTAGCCTAGCCTAAACCTAATTTACTGAACCAGTTTTGGGCTGTGGACTGCCCACAGACGCACGCACATAAACACACACACACACACACCACAACACACGCACCACAACACGCAAGGGTAGGGCCTGCATGGCCTACCTAGAGCTGAAGCATAGACTGCTAGCATAAAATTGCATCTATTTAGTTAGGCTACATGGCAACTATTATAGCCCTAAAGCAGATACATGACGGCCATCCATTAATTATAATAACCTATTCATGCAGCAGAAAAAGAAATGACAGAGAATCCTCGTAGGCCTATAGGCCTATAGAGCTTATCGATTGGCCAATCTCGATAATAGGTCTATATCACTATATGCCTATGAGCACAATTAATCAACAACGCAGAAAGTGAAATCATTCCATCACTCTGAGACTCTGAGTCTACATGTATAAGAAGAAAGCTTACTTCGGGCTAGGTTTTAATCATCTGTATCCGACATTATCAGCCGGAATAGCGAGCTATCTCGATTGGGCATCTGGTATGCAGAATTCTACAGACTACAAATAAGTGCTAGTAAAATGCGTAGGATAATTTATGCGTTGTGCATGACCCGACATAGCTTAATTATTCGTAGCCTATACTCTGGCAGTGCCAGTCCCAAGCCTGGGGAAAGGAGGAGGGCGACGATGCCATAGTCATATATTTGTTATGACACACGTATAATTTATAGTACCGTTAAACAGCAATCAGCCTAACTAACTAATCGACCAGCTCATTTTCATTGAATGTAGGGTCTATTAAATTATTAATAAGTGCTTGGACGTCCCTTACTTTTCCAGACTGTGCTAGCCAACAAGTGGCAGGGCGGCGTTCAGATTTGAAAATAATAATAAAATATATAAAATGCTTGGACGCCGTCCATGACCGTCCAGCCACACTTTAAGCCCTGGGTCTGTATCGGATAACCTAAAATCTAATGCGATCCTTCGAATCGTGGGCACAACGCCAGTTTAGGCTAAGTCCCTCCGAGCTTGTGTAGGTGACATAAGCTATTAAGTTGTGCAAACCTATAGGGTTTGTAGGAGTGCGCAGAAATTCGTTTTAAGAAGCAACGCCTAAGCTATACGAACCTCTTTTCCCCGAGCTGATATTATATGGACCAAAGACCGGAATTTTATCAAAGGCAAGCCACGCACATGATCATCCTATTGATCTATGGGAGGTCTATGGGAGAACGCAGGATGAGAATTGCCGCGGGGTGGGACATTAATATATATATATACACATGAATTATGAATTTTGGGTTGACGCTTATTAGGCCATGCATATGCTATCTGTGAAGCATAGAATCGATTTCATATAATAATAGTCGGCGATGATGTCTTTAAGACAGTGCATGTTCTGGTCAACAGCAGTACCTTCAGCGTAATATGCTCAAGCCCAGATTCATTAGAATAGCACTATATATTATATGTGTATATATATATATATATATATATATATATATATATATATATATATATATATATATTGTAATCATACTGTGTTGTGTCAGTTTGAAATTAAATGACGATTACTATTATTATTATCATTATTAATATTATTATTATTAATATTATTATCATTATTAATATCATCATTATTAATATTATTATTAATATTATTATCATTATTATTATCATTATTAATATTATTATTATTATTATTACACACATACCTTAAGCTGGAAAAGCTCTCCGCTGTCAAGTCTTTCGACGTACTCCTGTTGCTGAACAAGTTCCGCCGTGTTCTCCGGAGTGGTGGTGATCCTCTGCAGGATCGTCTCATACTGAGAGCAGATCCCACGGTTGAACCTGCGACTCATCTGGACGATGTTGTCGGTTAGAATCTTTGCCAGCGTCTGCGCTCGATCTATCAGAAACTGAGGTAAGCATACACATTTTAAAATAAAAGCGTATATCAAAACAACAGGTACCGGTATGGTAATTAATTTGAGGTCAAATAAACAAGGTAATAGCCTAGTTAGCTACACCGGTAAGCGAGAGCGGCATTCGTCTGTTGGTTGCAATGGACTGCGGTTCAAGCCCCGGGCTGGGAGTTGACATTCAGAGATTTAGATATCTCGGGCTAGCACGTGTGGGACGAAGGGGCGCAAGCTCCTGCGGAGCGACCTTGGGGCAAGTTGCTTACCCATCATTGTCTGTGAGGAAGGAAACGGGAAACTTCCTCACTCATCTCATCCCCAGGGGCATAAAGTCAATGAACCTGCCTTCGGGCAGAGCACCATCATCATCATCAAACAAGGTAAATTAAGCAGCATACAACATACATACGCTGACCTTATCTGACCTTACTTGGCCATACAAACATGACACATACCTAGGGAGGATGGTGAAGATCAGATAAGGTCAAACGATAAGCTAGATAGTGTAAGGTGGATTATAACAAGTTTTGTACAGATCATTATGGTAAGGTAAGGTAAGGCATAGTACAGCAGGGTAGGGCAGGAAAGGGTAGGGGAAAATAGGTAGGAGAGAGTATGCAAACTATCCAGACCCAAAAGCTCTACTTCAACATTCTTAAGCAGTCCTTAAAAGGCAGAAATCATAAATATCAGCTAAGACAACCAACAAATACCTGATTCAATTGACGACAGTCAAGTACAAATAGATGCATAGGAACGAGAACCGGAAGCAGAGTGACTTGCGACGCCATCTTGTTAAAATTTTCAATTTCTCTGCGGTATTCGTTCAGTGAATGTTCTCGGCTTACGAACTTCTCAACAAACTGGTCGGCACTCTTCGACAAAAGGTATTTGTATGGCACATAAGCCGACAGGTAGCTGCAGAACAACAGAAGTCAGCATACATCAACCTTTTAAACAGAGCATCATCATCATCATTCGTCGCCTACTCCATCAATGCACAATGAGTTGATTAAATTTCTCCAACATGTCCGATCCTCAGCCACAGTGGTGGCCATGTTCAAATCGATACCCAGCCCTGTTAAGTCTTCCTCTATCATCCTGAGCCAGGTAGTTCTAGGTCTTCCTCTAGGGTGCTAACAGAGCACTCTACTCAATTACAACTGAAGCTTCATGTAGTTAATACCTAAAATAGGCAGCATATAGGTTGAATTGCAGCATTTTGGATATGCTAGACAGCCACATAAATTTGCATATGTTGGAGGTTCCTACACGGCGAAATGAAAAGATTACTGCAAGATTAGTTAGGTCATACATACGCATATAATTTTATGTAACAGTATACATGCATCTAGACTTATACAAAGTATTTGAAGAACCCCCAAAACTATTGAAAACCTGGCTTTTTAAGTAATATGAACACACCCATACAGTTTTTAACAATATTTACAAACTTCAGAATGAACAAGTGCACTATTATCACAATAATATTGTAATAATTGTGAACGTAACTCCAAATTTCTAATGCGCCACTTGCAAGCCAGGCGCAGGGCACCAGCTTATTAATGAGCATTGAACTTATTAAAGAGCGATGCACTATAATCTGCACTACAAATTTCATGTAAAGCGAAAATAACAATCTTTATAGCATTGTATAAATGTATACATGGCATGCAACATATAGGGCATTTTACACTTAATTTAAACACGTAATCCAAAAATCAAACCTATTGGGGCCATCTGTATTTACGTCGACGACTGTCCTTATCCGCTGTTTTATGTCCCGTACAATGTCCTCGTCGACGTTTGAAGGATCTGAGATGACCCCTGATAAATAGGTCAAGTTCATTTGATCCACTTCCTGGAAGAGCAGGTGCTGCACCTGCGGCAGACGCTCTGCACTCTGGATCATGCCATCGACAGTTGCACACAGTGCATCGGACAGCTCGGCAAAGTTTGGCTGGAAAGTGCACCATTCGTTTTCCATGTCTTCAACCTGGAAACCAGTAAACAAACAACACACTACTACTACTGTAGATCAGTGCTTCCCAACCGTCGCCCGCAGGCCAAAATTGGCCTGCCAGGCCTAAAAATGGACATTTTAACCATCTGGCACTCGTGTTACATCGTGTTACAAAGTGCAACAGTAAGCAATCGGATACTGTGTACGAAGGTAGCGGGTTGCAAGGCCATATTTTGGGACGGGGTGTTTGGGGTGTTCGAACACCCCCAAAATGAAACAATGTGAAAATTAAATACCGGTAAAGCATTTACTAATACATGATGTAAGAACCAAGAGGAATTGAATTTTTAGTTCTTACTTCTATGTGAAATTTTACAGTAGATTATGTCGCTATGATATAATCATTACAATGATGATGTGGAAACTGCTTCAAACAATCAGTTGATTCAGTTGCTTGACAGCTTGCTCAAGCTCCAGTGACATTGAACCCCCTAGGCAAAATCCTGGCTACAGCCTTGGCGGGATAGATTAAATCAAATCTAATCCAATGATAAATTTCACCATTACTATATAGTAAGTATAGAATAGTAGTATTACTATATAGTAAGTATAATATAGTAGTAATACTATATAGTAAGTATAGTATAGTAGTATTACTATATAGTAAGTATAGTAGCATGCAGTTCACAGACCACAAAGACTGTGATGGGATGCGGTTGGGCCTCAACCCCCAGTCCGTGCAGCATATCGTAGGCTCCCTCGTAAGCATTTCCACGTGAATATTCCTCAACAAATGACGCAAAATCTTGCAGAGACTTTTCGACGCAGCTGCGCAGCAACTGAGACATCAACGCATTGACGGACTGAAAGAAGTGATGCAAGTCATCGGCTCGTTCGTCCTTTAAAAAGAAAACAGAAAAGCTGCTATAAAAAACAAAACTCAGCATAAAAATTCTTAACAGTCGAAAGTAAAAACGATTCTCAGCAATATTTAATACTGCTTGCAAGTCACCCAGTACTGTTTTATACTTATTCGTTTCTGCTGTTCAATCGAAATATTTATAATAATATTCTCTTTATTAATAATCCGGTAAACACACTGCAACCGGTTACAGTGTACAATTATGCAATTTAAACAATTCACAAGAACGGAGATCACAGAATACACAAATCTTAACTATACTAACTAAGCAGACAATGTGCAATATATGGCGCTAATAGCAGCCTACAAAGCAAATCCGCCCAACGGGAGCTCGAACTTGCTACCTCTCACACTCTACGCCAGCGTGTTAACCACTACTCTACCGGGTCCATAAATATTGACTACAAGCTGGTGAATCAAGCAAGTTGCACAGGGCATAACATTAGGAAGGGACAACCCTGAACCGAGTTTGCTCCTATTGCACCAAGTTAGTGGAATTGTCTGCAATATCTGCTTTCAATAAATGGTTCCACAACTTCATCAATAAATAAATTCATAGATACACATATCTGAGTTAGGTTGAAGGTATAATTTACTGACCAAATTTTCTGTTTTGACCCATTCCTCAATGTTGTCCTGTTCTTCTCTCATAACCATACAACATTCTGGAATCCAATTTGTCTCGAAATGTTTAACTGTTGTTTCGTTAGCTAACTTCACGTGCGAAACAAAGTCTTCAAGAGTGAGTGGAATTGCGTCTCGCAGACCATCAATGTCCAACAAGCGAACGGACAAATACCTGGAAACAAGACAAATGTAAAATTCCTCTAAGACAGGGGTGTCAAACCTTTTTTAGTGGTGGGCCAGTGTGAACATCTTCTAACAAGTGGCGGGCCAGTGTGAACATCTTCCAACAAGTGGCGGGCCAAGGTGTCGAAGCTCCTGAGCAAAATTGGATAGTGATCTGAGAGGGGGCTCCGGGCTTAGTCAGCCAATTCCCATAACATTTTAAATAATATAAGTGTTTCGTAACTTTCATAATTTTGTTAACAGGCAACCAACCGGAAACCACATATACAGTCTACACAGAGCTGAGCGTCTGAGCAAAAGTGACATTGATCAGAATGAAAAAACCTCCATGTATTTGGCGCTGACTGTAAAATATACAAATTTGACTGTAAAATATAAAAATTTGAACTTTTATCCTCTAATTTTGTAATCTTTAGAGAAGGCTCGCGGGCCAGAAAAAATCGTCGGCAGGCCAGAAATGGCCCACGGGCCAGCTCTTTGACACCCCTGCTCTAAGAGAAGTTCTCAAATGAAGTCTAAGAGAAGTCCTTGCACGAACACTGTGATACAGCCATAGGCAAGAAATGTTAGCAACTGGCATGCAAGCATAAGAAATCCTCTTCTTCATCATTGATCTTCCTGCCAATACTGTGTAGTCAATGTACTCATATCACTTCCGAGTTTGTAAGCCCAGTGGTTTGAAACGGGCTCCCAGAAGCTACTACACCTGCACGCTGGGAACAGTAAGCAGAAATAGCAATTTTTATTTAAAAATTTGGCCACTCTTGAGGCGAGAGCGCCTCTTAGTGACTCCCTTGAGGGAATACTGTATGAATTAAGGAATAAATGACTGAATAACTAACTTGTCATGAAAACTCTGAAAGATGTTCATCATGCTTGGATGAAGGATGTAGAGTTTTGTCCTCATAAATTGTCGCCCACTATTGACGGAATTTTGCCATGGAAAATATTCTCTTCCCGCCGGTCTGTTCCACTAAATTTACAAAACAGTTGGCACTAAAGCTAAACGAAGGTAACAAGTCTGTCTAGATGTATTCATATAAACTCCTAATAATCATATAGGTAAAAGGTAACAGACTTGGCGTAGAATTGAAGTGCAAACATTATTACTATCATTATAATAATTATTATCATTGTAATTATTATTATCATTATAATTATTATTAACATTATAATTATGATTATCATTATAATTATTACTATCATTGTAATTATTATCATAATTATCATTAAATAAATTTGTTACGCACACAAGATCACACCAAAATGTGGTACGAACATGATCATTGAAATCCAAGACCAAATAAAATTTACAACTCATCCGGTTGAAGTGTCAACAATATTTAAGCCATACTATACGATAAATACTATACCATTTTATACGAGAAATACTATACCATACTATACGATAAATTTCTTATCAGTGTTGATCTAAGGCAATGAAACAACAGCTCGAAGACTATGCCTGATCCAATCTGATTACATCTAATCTATTCTGGAAACTTGTACATAGTAGAAATATATAGAGCATTATCAACTGATTGCCACTGTCTTTCAAGTGAAACCACTTTCCATAATTCTTATGAAGAAAATCGTTCAACACAAGAATAGACAACGAAACAAGAAAAGATGGAAACCTTAGCAACAACCGGCATTTCAAGTCGCTCTTGCTCTTCTGCGTCCAGCAGAACATAGTTCAAAACGCTTCTCTTCAAAGCCTTACGGTAATCCGTATCCAGTTCCTAGTAAATTCAAGACCAGAATGCAATGTTACTATAATAAATATTTAAATATATATGCAACTTGGTCATTGATGTTGCTATTTAAAAAAAACAAGCAGTTACATGGATTTGAAAATTTATTATAGTACACCCGTCAAAGCGACATCTAAAACATGGATAGAATGGTGATAAACAAGAGCAAGTTTCAAGAAAATGTTTCCTAATCTATATAATCAATATTACTGATGGTAGGTCCAAGAGCCACTCCACTCTGTTCCTCAAAATCTCAAAACTGTCTTATTTCGCCGCAGTTGGGTCGGGAGCGCTTCTGAGTAGTAGACTACCTTAAAGAGGTGCTTATGAAAACTTCCTAAATAATATTAATATTAATAATAGTTTAATATTTAATAAAGAGAAATTAAATTTACTGAAGGTCACCATGCAGATGATGCTAGCACTTCATGATGAATTTAATTGACAAAGATACATTGGTAGTAATACACAATTATTGGTCATGTGACTAATGCCCACAGGGTTTTGCCTGTCTGAATTCATTGAACTATAAGCATGGTCAAGGTGGCTCTCCTTCATCCATCTTTGCATCTTTGTTCCCTACTTCTACACAATGGCTTTCTAAACTTGGATGGGCAGAGGGATGGCCCTCTCAGGCATGCCTACAGAGCAGCACAATACAGCCTAATATAATCCATACAGCAGCACAAAACAGCCTAATATAATTCATACAGCAGTACAATACAGCCAAAAATAATCCTTACAGCAGCACAATACAGACTAATCAAATACAATCAACATTGAATATATATATATATATATATATATATATATATATATATATATATATATATATATATATATATATATATGCATGACATCTCTGGCAACAAAACATTGAAATGGACCTGGAGGAAAACTGTTTTGACATCTCTCAACTTCAGAAGGTCATCTGGAACTCGTTTGCAGATATTCTGGACCCACTCCGCATCAACTGGTCCAACCATTTCATTGGAAATCGATGATTCTACAAGATCCCAGTACCTACAAGACCAGTAACACATTTCACCGAGTGATGTCATGGCAGGAAATAACTAGCCTATGCTTTATTGAGAAATTCGCTGATTAATGGATAACTTTAATGCAATGATTTAGAGAGTTGGATCAACAGAAAATTCAGTGGTCTGGAGCATTGAAGAAGTGATACAGTGAATTGAAATAAATCACATTAACAGTACTGAGAAATATATCAACAGTGATACTACATTTTGGAATTTAACATCCATAGCAATTTTATATATTCAGTCAAATTCAAACAGAGATGTCACTGAAGAAAACAATATACGGTAGCCACCCATCTTACCAATAATATCTCCTAGAATGATCACAATATTTTAGTAGGCTAAGGCTGAAATCTGGCTCAACACACAAATCATCATTCAAAACTCAAACAAAATTACAATTGTATAAAAAGTGTATAACAGTTAAGTATAAAAGGTGACCAAAAAACTGCATATAGAATATGAAAAGCATTTTCTGTATATTTAAACAAACTAAAGTATATCTCTAAAGTTTAATAAAATATAAAGACAAGCAAAGCATTTTTCAACTAGATTAAAACGCATCATTGAGAAAACAAAGTAATCTCAGGAAATCTAGCAAAAAATACAGAAAAGTCATTTCATCAGATTAATTAACAGCATGAAGTAAGAACCTTTCGACTTCTCTTTCTCCCGGAGAAGTCGGTCGTGTCAAGCCATAAGTAGAAACGAGATGACAGGGAAAATGGACAGCAAGGCATTTCTTCGACTCTTCATCATGTGCTCGGACTTGCCGTCTGTGCCCTAAAAATTTACAAAAATCATCCGCAAAATACAAATCGCTCAGTGTGCAGCAGGAATTTTTTTAAATCAAGAACTAGAGACTAATCTGCATTGTCCTAAACTCTGAAGCTGACTTCATTTCTGTGAGAAAGTGCTGTACTCAGAAGTGATCACGAATTCCAATGTGCAACAATCAAAGCACTTGGACCCTGTAAATTCAGTGTTACTGTACGTCATGGACGGCGCTAAGGCATTTACTTTCAAGTCGAAATGCCGTCCTGCCACTTATTACGCCAGCACGGCCTCCAGGTATTTATTTGTTTACACTTTTCTAAGCACTGCCAGGACGGACCTGATGCTGTCTCGTAGGTCAAGGCGATTTGCTAAGAAAACGCCTTAGAAACGCACAAAATCGTTGATAAAAACAATGAATAAGTCCGCCACACAAACCAAGCACCAGAAAATCTGATATGTTCAAACTTACTGAACAAATTCTGCTTTAAATACGATATAAATCCACCGAAATTGCGGAGAAGTCGACAATGCAAACGACATGCTCGGTGACATGCGCGCACCTTGTGTGACGTGTCTGTGACGGCGGCCGCCGGGTGGCGCTTTAATTGTGAACCCTGATTATTAAGAGCTATAACAACATGAGCTCATGCAGTAGGCTAGTTCGATAAGGCTATCCGATTTCTAGGAAGAAATTTTTACATCTCAACTCGGTAAGTAATTTATAGGCTAAGTTAGGCCTACAGTCTAATTAAATACGAGTTATACTAGCCTATAGCCTAACTCAAGGGTATACGCGGGTATACGGCGTATAGTCACCTCCGGGGAAAAATTACAGCGTATACTCACCTAAAAAACGAGGGTACACGCGTATACCCACCTCAGTAAAACCAAGTCACACACGGCGGCAGCGTACGTGTACTCACCTCAAAATGTTCTGAGTACAGCACTGTCTAGATATAGCGTAGGCCTACTCATAGAGCAGCATATAATACAAATTTTGTGGGGCGCGGTGGTGTAGTGGTGGCGTCGTCGCCTTGAAGCCGGAAGGTTCGAGGTTCGAATCCACCTCGCCGCGTAAGAACCTTGGGCAAGTCCTTCACTCACAATTGCTCAGCGCTTCGGCGTGAAACTCCGATGCAATGTCCACTCTGCATTCGGGAGCGCCTCTGAGTAGCAGGAGCTTGAAGGGGCGCTATAACAAGTACGCATACAAACAATATAATCATAGGTCTAGGCCTATATGCTACAGCCTATTAGGCCTAGCCTTCAACTAAGCTATCGCAGACCTTAGCTTAGACCTAGACCTAGACTATGTGAATATATTTCAGTTTAAAAAAAATTGTAATACCTATAGGCTTCGATGCTTTTAATTTAAATCTGCTACATCGTAACGTTTATAGCCTAGGTCAGGACCTAGGCCTATATTAAAAAAATACAAGACTGACTGATGACGATAAAACATATTTCAAACTCACTGGGTTTTTTAATGAGCGTCGCGCTGAAACCTGGCCGAGGCGACTCAACTTCCGCAGAACCTGCACCATGAAAATCAGATGCTGTCACAACCGGAGAACAGACCTCTTCAATTTCCGGCTCATCAGCGTCCGCCGTCCTCCGTGATTCCGACGCTGAAAAGTCATCTTTAACGGTGGCTGCGCTGGTCTCCAGAGCATCGCAATGCTCGTTAGGATCCGAATTGGATTTCTCGATTATTTCGCCAGCGGCTGGACCAGCAGACGATTGAGCGGCTGGACCAGCAGACGATTGAGCGGCTGGACCAGCAGACGATTGAGCGGCTGGACCAGCAGACGATTGAGCGGCTGGACCAGCAGACGATTGAGCGACTGGACCAGCAGACGATTGAGCGACTGGACCAGCAGACGGTTGAACGATGACGCAATCGTTACGGCTGACCAATTTAGTTGTTCTACTGGACGGAGTGGCCGTTCTTTGTCTTTGCTGGTCATCGTCATCTGTCTGTCTTGCTCTCGATTGTGTCGCCGATTTGCTGTTGTTGTCCCTGATCGCGGTGCTTCTCGGCCGTTGAGGTATGAATGGCTTTAGAATGTCCCTGATGTCCGGGACCCTGCGGTCTATCGGTGCAGTCTGGCTGAGGCGTCGGTAGATCCTGTCCTGCTCGTTTAGAGTTCGCGGTGGACCGTTGTTGTTGTTGCATCGGATAAAATATGGGTCGGAATGACCTCCACTTTCCAGTGAAAACTCCTGAAGTGGTGGTACGGTACTTTCTGTTGGGTGGGGAAGCGCGTCCCCATCGCCGCTAAGAAAGAGCAGCTGGTGTCTTACGGCCTCTGCAAAATTAGTGATCAAATTATATTGGCTCCTAGAAATTTTAACAGAAAAATTAATAGATCTATTGGCCACACAAATGAGGCTAGGTGTCACGTTTAGGCATGTACAATTGTACATGTGGGTCATGACTTGACATGTAGGCTACAGCGTGTAGGCTACTATGCGTAGACCTACCGATTGAGTAGCCTAACCCAATTGTAAATTGTAATGAGGAAAGTAGACCTTCTATTGATGCGAATTTTGTAACAGGCCTAATTGTGGGCCTAAATTGTATCCAGCCGCTCGTTCGTCCCACCCAACTTCTAGACCAAGTCTCCGCCTATGCATAATATAATCCGATTGACCAGGTGATTGATTATGGATTTATGGCTAATTCAGACCAAATCTTGCTCGAGTGTCCAGCTTGGTGGTGATAAAATGACAGTTCAGAGTTGGCAAGTGCACACTGCAACGCACGACTACAAGCAGCGGCGCCCGCAGGATTTTTTTTTGTACGCACAGAAATTTTCGAAGGAGGGGCGAACAGAAAAAAAAATTTCGTTAGGTCGCCGAAAAAACTTATGACTTTTTTTTTTTTTTAGTCAGCTAAAATTTCCCAAAAACATACCTTTTCTATCCGCCGAAAAAACTGATGACCTTTTTTTTTTTTTTTTTAGTCATCAAGTAAAAATTTTCCCAAAACCATACCTTTTCTATCCGCCGAAAAAACTGATGACCTTTTTTTTTTTTTTTTTTTTTTTTTTTTTTTTTTTTTTTAGTCATCAAGCAAAATTTTTTAAAAAACATACCTTTTCTATCCTCGCGCTGTACGCACTTACCTATGTGCGTACGTCTACGGGCGCCGCTGCTGTACGCACTTGCGTAAGTGCGTACGCCTGCGGGCGCCCCTGACTACAAGTCTGATAGCAGAAGAGGATATAAATTATAATGACCTACAGATTAGCCTACGAGTTCAGTTCATGGAGTCTAAGTCGGCATAGGCCTACAGGCCCTATACAGTGAGAAGTTGCGAAATAGGCCTATGTGACTCTAAAACACAGACTCAGATGTAACGACAGCCCTGATGTAGGCCTACATAAATTATGCAAGTCTAATTATGTCTGCTGTAATCTGTAGGCCTATATTATAATAAAATATATATAGTATATTATGTGATTCGTAAACACAGTTGTGTCGATAACGCTGATAGGGATATCGATGATACCAATTAATGCACCGACATAGGACCTACTTAGGCCTATATATATTTTAGCCTATACATGCAGGCATAAATATATCTGATGTTATAAGAATATAGGCTAACTATATACAGCCTAAGGAGATATAAACCACTCAATAACACAGGGTCGGACATAGTACAGGCCAACAAGTCCAAACTGAAGAGAATATTATTTGATGGGGCAAATTCGGCATCTGACAAGTTGATATATAGGCCTATCCTTCAAAATGAATAGGCCTGAGACGCATAAATACCAATCACTTACTTATTTCCCCGGTTACCATGCATGCGAGAAATCCAGATATGAATAGAAACTTAGAAATATGCCAGACGTACTTTTGCCGCCGTATTTTGCATCACTGTAGTCGGTAATGGCAGAGGGATGCAGTGCCACATATCCTGACCTCCTTCCAGCAGCATCAGCAGCCGAAGCATCAACGTTCTTCAGGTCAACAACTATGTGATCATCCCCCCTCTCATCTTTTGATGACTTGATGCGATTTCCGTTAACAGCACTACAAATATGCATGTATAATAACGTTTAAACGTGTTGACTAACTAGCTGGGGTACCCGGCGTTGCCCGGGAAATTTAGGATTTGACCCGATCCGGCCACAACCCCACCACACCACACCACTCCGACCTCCAACGGTACGACACCCGAGAAAAATCCCCCTACAACACGCCACCACTAACTCCGACCTCCACCGGTACGCCACCCGTGAAATTTTGGTTTTCGGGAGGAAAACATTTTCCCCCCCAAATTTTCCCCACCCCTCCTCACCCCAAAAAACACGCCACCACTAACTCCGACCTTCACCGATGCGCCACCCGTGAAATTTTGTTTTTCGGGAAAAATCTCTTCCACCCCCCCCCCCCAAACACGCCACCACTAACTCCGACCTCCACCAGTACACGCCACCCGTGAAAATTGGGTTTTCAGGGAAATTTCATCGTCCCAGCCTCTCTTCACCCCCTCCACTCTCTTATCCCACCGCCTCCCCTCGCCCCCTCACTGGCTGTCTGGCTGGATGAATGACCGACCGACCGACTCACTGACTGCTTGCTAAGTCATGTTTAGCAAAATGTAGTCTTCTTTGCCTTTTTAATTGTAGTCCTAATTTGAATCTAATCTAATCTAATCTGTATGAGCTTGAGAAGTTAAAACCTCTGTGCCTTAATATCACATAATACTGCAGGCAGTGTAGGGCCGAAGTCTGCAATGTAAGCCTATACTAATCGCAACTGGGCGTAAGCCTAAAGTTATATGTTGTAAAAACTAAACGAATTGCTAATCACATCTGGTCCGCTATCTTATCCATGCAATTCACATCCGATTTCGACTTACTTCCTGCTGTTGAATTCTGGCTCTTGTTGCTTTTCGTTCGTATGTTCGTTGCCTGGTTGTGTGTTGCTAACATTTTGGACAACGTCGATAGCGGTCTCTAGTTGAAAAGGAAGACAACATGAGACGTTTTACAGATAGGTGAACGTATGGGTGGATGGATGGATGGATGGATGGATGGATGGATGGATGGATGGATGGATGGATGGATGGATGGATGGATGGATGGATGGATGGATGGATGGACGTATCATTAGTGGGTGGGATAGGTCGGTGGATAAAAAAAAGTATGGATGATGATGATGATGATGATGATGATGATGATGATGATGATGATGATGATGATGATGATGATGATGATGATGATGATGATGACGATGACGACGACGACGATGACGAAGACGGTGACGACGACGGCGACGACGACGACGACGATGATGATGATGATGATGATGATGATGATGATGATGATGATGATGATGATGATGATGATGATGATGATGATGATGATGATGATGATGATGATGATGATGATGATGATGACGATGACGATGACGACGACGACGATGACGAAGACGGTGACGACGACGGCGACGACGACGACGACGATGATGATGATGATGATGATGATGATGATGATGATGAGGATGATGATGATGATGATGATGATGATGATGATGATGATGATGATGATGATGATGATGATGATGATGATGATGATGATGATGATGATGATGATGATGATGATGATGATGATGATGATGATGATGATGATGGCGATATCGATGGCGATGAAGATGACGACGACAATGACGACGATGATGATGATGATGCTGATTGCAATTATGATGATTGCAATTATGATGACTACGACAACGCGTGACCAGCTAACGTGATTTTCTGCGTAGGAGACCGTTATGGACTGATTTCGTGGTGAGGTTATGCGCCTGCGGACTGTAGTTGTTGGCGATGGAGTCGCTGGCTTTGCGATGGAACCTTCTTTCTTTGAACGGTGTGGCTCTCGTTCGAGTTCCAGGTTCCAAGATCAACGGCCGTTCGGTCACAAAGGCACGCTGCTGGAACCAGTTTAAACACAGTGCACATTCATTATGGGTCAAAGCTCTTGGGCACAATAACCTATAATTAGTCTAATATCTCCCTTTTTCTTTTCCCTATTCTTATTCCTCATACAATATCAGTATCAATACTGACAGTGGCGTAGACAAGGAGTTAAGAGGTTAACCCCCATTGGCTTAGGGAAAAGGTTTTTTTAGAAGGTTATTTATCGACTTAAATAAGAAAAACAAAACAATCATTGTTTGTAGTAACAATTGTTTTTCTTACTTTATTCCCTTTGATGCTCTTTTCCCTTTTTATTTAATGTGATACTGCTGGGTTGGTGTCATAGTTATTTTTTTTAATTGATTTTTTTTTCTCTCCCAAAAACGTTGTTTTTCGTGTTTTTTTGGCCAAAATATGGGCAAAAGACCTAGGCGGTCTTTTTTGGCCCACCCTGTGTAAGACTATGTATGCATGTATGTATGTAAGCTTGTATCATCTTTAGAGTACCTGTCAAAAGCACACATTGCTATCTTACTGATAATAATTAGCGAAGTAATAATGCTGGGCCTGATACTTAAACTTGCAGCTGACGCTTGGCAGTTTTTACGATTATAATTAATTATCAACGTTGCATACATATAGCGCTGACTCTTTGTTGTGTTAAATGATCCTCTTAAATCCGGCGACTTTTAATCGAGTTTTAAATGTTGTACACACCTGAGTGCCACTCAAGATTGGCAGGTGATCCATGCTGTCGTTACGAAGCGCATGCAGTCGGTTGGAGGGTTGACTCAGCACGAAAGACGACGACCAAGTTCAACAGACTATTGACGAAAGACATTAATTATTGTCATTAGGATTCGGGCATTGTTTATGTCTTTACTCCTCCAAGCATTATGAAGATGTAAACAAGGACTATAGGCTAGCCTACATTTGTCGCTATGGTTGCGACAGGTAAGCCCAAGTAGCCTAAGTCCAAAAGTAAGGAATCCTTTGGGTCTATTACTGAACTCGTTGGAAGTAACGATGACGGGTGACAGCAAATTAATTGTAAGTGCTACATGATTGTGTGGAAGTTTCGACTTGCAGAGAAACAGATTAGAACTATGAGGATCGACTGCCTCTCATTCAGTTGCTGAAATACGTTATTAGATGCAGGCAATACATGTAGGCTATGGGAACATTGCCAATAACATAATCAGACTCTTGATACTTCATGTCACATACTGTGGAATACAGCATCTGTGTTGAGATGGGCTCTGACCATAGGTGCAATCACGTCCTAAAAGTTGGGGGGGGCCATAATGAATCACGTCCTGAAAGTTAGGGGACCATAATAATAAAGTTAGGGGACCACTCAAAAGTTGGGGGAGACGCGTCCCGTGGGTCCCATAGGGTGGTTGCGCCTATGGCTCTGACCGTCTGACGCAGCTTTTGTACGTGTGTAACTGTGTATACATGGCGCGGTCAGAAATTTAGAAAGCGACACTAAGCTACATTATTTGTCTCATAAAGTTTTTAATTAGATCAAATAAAATATTCCTGTATTTTTTTACCAAAACGATGCTTGTAGCAGTCTCTCAGATAGTTACGTCAATAGATATAAAAAAAAACAGCCAGCCGAATGGATTGAAGCCCTGTTCCTTAAGGAAGCCCATAGACCTACTCAATGCGCCAGGTGCTTGCGACCACAAGCCAACTAAACTGACGATCGTATATATGCTATGCGCATTCAGTCATTGGTTTTGAATAACTATACTCCCTCTGTTCACTGCTTGACTATTAATGCTGACGAAAGTTTAAATCAAAATACTTTTTAAAATACGAATATTTATGCATAGACGTAGGCCTACATAATTTTATATGTAGGCCTACTCATGCAGGGGCGGAGACCTAGGAGGGGACAGGGGGACGGTCCCCCAATGAAGGTGTTGGGAGGACGGCCCATGCATTTGTCCCCCCAATCGTTGAGCGTCAAGACTAAAAAAAAAGGTCATCAAGTTTTTTGGCGGCGAAAATAGAAACTTTTTGGAGATTTCGTCGGAGATTTCGTCGGCGAATGACTAAAAAAAAGTCATCACCTTTTTTGGCGGCGAAAATAGAATTTTTTTTCGAGATTTCGCCGATCGTCAGAAATTGTTGGCCGGCAAAAGATGAAAATTTTTCTGAAACACTCAGCCATTCGTCCATCAAAAAATCTCGCGTCTTTCCGTCCCCCCAAGTCTCCGCCCAGGTCTCCGCCGATGTAGCCTACTCATGCAACATATAATTTATGCACAATGTATATTATTTGCACTTGTATTGGACCAACGTCCTATACTTGAGAACAGCCGCATTAGTTTAATGTTAAACGAATATTATCGTAATATATTTCTGAGGAAGTTGCGTCGCATGCTTTACCATACTGTCAGATTTTTGTTATACTGTATGCATAAGTGCGTGCTTAATGCTTATAGCCTATAGCGTCTATGTACAATGCACACATGTTTGCCTGTACATGCAGTATGTGTTGTGTGAAGACCTAGTAAGGGCCGATTCGAAGGGTTGTAAATAACGAATGGCTATGGCTTCATGTCGATATCACTGAATTCTAGATTTAGGCTACGATGAGAGTGTTGCTTGCTATATAGGCTAGGCTATATACATGTACAGTATACGTGTACGTGTGTATTTTGATCGATGGGTGTGCACTGTCTTTGGCGCACTTCGTCTTCGGCCCGATGTTCCCGGGCCAACGCGACGTGACACACGATTTCAGGCTCATAAAGACTATTGTTAGTTACCAACAAAGTACTGTTTAGCACCTCTGACATTCCTATTATACCCTTTCGTACGTGCTCGCGTCCATCTCGGTCGCCATCGAGGCCACCGGAGACGCCTGCTTTTTCCGCCAACGACTTCCTCGACGTGCTCGCCGCCAAGATCGACCGAGTCTTCAAGCGTCAACTGCCAACGCTCCTCCTCCAGTCCTCCTACGTTCTCCTCAACGACATCTGTCTTGGATGGCTTCCGACCCATTTTGGACTCCGATCTTCGCTTAGTTTTTTCGTCTGTTAATTTAAAATTATGTGAATTAAACCCTTTACCTTCTCGGTTTGATTATTAGTGACATTCTATATAGGCCTAACATTGCTCCTTTCTTTCTGCATCTTTTTATTTAACAGGCCGCTTGCTGATGGTTTGCATTCCCGCCTCGCAAAAAGGTCCTATACGGTATATACATGTCGTCCACTAAAAGCAAAAATGTTCTAACTCTGATTTCGTCAATATCAGCCTAACCATAGCCTCGTTGAGTAAATTCATTTATCTTTCGTGCAAAAATGTTCCAGCTCTATAGCACATACCAGATTGTAGTCTTTCATGCACTCAAGAAGCCCAATGTTGACCCCTGGCCTCAGTCAAAACTATATCGACCTATTTCAAACCTATCTTTTCTGTCCAGGACTCTTGAAAGACATGTTTCAATGCAACTTCTCCCCTATCTTGACTTAATCTAGACGTCTCTTGGGGGGGAGTTCACTCCCTGGAGTGATAATTTCTCCCCCCCTCTCAGGAGAAATCGAGAGGTGTTGAACACATATATCTACGTAGCCGTTCCTGTCTATCTCTTTATATGTTCCCATCTCTCTGACTCCTTCAAGGCCGTAGCTATAGGGGTGTTTTGGATGTTTTAACACCCCCGAAATGGGAAATGTAAAAAATAATATAGATCTAATGCATTTACTAGCACAATGATGTAAAAACCATGAAATAAAACCATGAAAACACCCCCACCACCAGTGTCCACCACTTCCGAAATGAAAATGTACAAATTTTTAATGCATTCACTGGCACATAATGAAAAATATGAAATTAGGCGAAAATGGAGTGAATGACTAAAAAAGGTCGTCAGTTTTTTCGGACGGAAAACTGAAGATACACCAGGCCTTTTTTAACGTGCAGTTGTGCACAAAATGTGCAGTTCTAAATGGATTTGTGCAGTTGTAGAAGCATTTCTGTCGCAAGTTCTGTGCAGTTAAAACTAGCAAAAAGGTCATTGTCATCCGATAGGAAGTATTTTATCGTGGAGGATGGGAAAGAAAAGAAGGGGTTGTGCAGTTCTAAAAATTCCTTAAAAACAGCCATGAGAAACACCTCCCGAAATCAAATCCTGGCTACGGCCTTGGAATCCTTCTCTATAATTATCTGTCTCAGTATATGTATCTGTCTTTACTCGGTCTCCCCCCCTCCCGATCCATTCGTGCCACATTGCCATGCAAACAACGGGGATGGGCGGCGTACAGATCGTTAGGATGCTTGAAAGGTGTTCGATTACCTCGTCACTTGATTTGCTGAAGAGAAGTTGAGCCTACAAAAACATTTACTTAAACCACGCAATCGATTCGACATATTATTAACACCGAATGCTGAGAAGTCATGCCAATGATCAAACGTGTCTACGTGCTTAAATATAAGCCTAAAAACGCAGCCTATGCATGCAGGGCTTTTTAAAAGGAATTGTTAGAACTGCACAACCGCTTCTCTCCTTTTCCCATCCTCCATGGTAGGCTAAATATTATCATTGCCAATCGTATGGCAATGAACATTTTAACCAAGTTTTGATAGCACGATAATGCTTTTACAGCTGCACACATTCATTTAGGTCTGTGCTATTGGTGTAGAACTGCACACTGAAAACCTGTCAATTTGCGCAGACAACGCAGATCTGAGAAGTATTGTTCTATACGTGTTCATGGGCCTATGGAGGTCTAAGATCAAACGAGTTTCACTCTGGCGAGGTCTAAATAGGCACACGAAGTTTGCTGGAATAGCATATACAATATGGCCAAGGAAGTATTTGCATGTGGGTATAGATAGGTTTTATCTGGTTCATCGAAGTTTTTTATTAGTTTGTTATTCATTGTCGATATAGAGTCGTCATTTAAAGTAACATGTGGGTTTGTGACCGTTGGTCATTGGTTTGTTTAGAATGAGAACTGTAGAAAAATAAATGGATATAATCTGCCTATGATCCACGTAGAGTTCGGGTGTAAAAAGATCTTACTATAAAGTCTTACGAAATACTAGGGGTTTGAACCCCCCATCAACCCCCGGCAATCCTCACTCGGGTTTAATATGTCGTTCACGATCATATTACAATGCTTGTCATGTCACTTGCAGTTGCAATCTAGTTAATTGACTTATTTCTATGAATAGGCTTATAGCCTATGGCATGTCAATTGCATCATTTCTCTGTAATTTCTTTCTTTGTTTGTCTGTATGTGCACTTGTTATAGCGCCCCTTTAAGCTCCCTACTCAGAGGCGCTCGATCCCGACTACAGAGCGGACACTGCATCGGAGTTTCACGCCGAAGCGCTGGGCAGTTGCGAGTGAAGGACTTACCCAAGGTCCGTACATACACGGCGACCTGAGGTGGATTCGAACCTGCAAACCTTCGGCTTCAAGGCGACGAAAATACCCACTACACCACCGCGCCCCACAATTAATTAATATACTAGTAGTTTCTTGGAATTGGCTACGCAGGACTTGCATATAATTATATATAATTAATTTTCCGAGTATGCATGCGATACCCGTGGGTTCCATTGTATGAATTTGTATCTGCATTCGATGAACATTAAATGCCCCTTACCTCACCCCACTGTCTGTTGCCACTTCCAACAGCGGTTGGAGCGGTTTATTAAAGATGGCAGCGCTTATAATTATGAATGCGACCATCTGTTTATGGTAAATGATTCCAAGTGATCGCATGCTTGAACTCGCCTCTTGCGTGTACTGCATAGCCTACATGTATGTATAGTACAGTATAGTTGCATGTACGTAGCCATATATAGGCTAATGTCTTATCGAATTTTGATATGCATTTGAAGAACCATGTCGTCATGCAGATACCCGTTTGTTTTTGGCAGTTCTGATAAGACCAGACCATGTATAATTATTGTATATTCCACGAGTTGTTCTCCCAGCGAAGCATACGGTCATAACTTGCGCCCCAGACACCATGCATGACCGGGTGATACCAAGAGACCAAGAGCAGGCAATCATGCAGACGAGGAAAGCATTCTTTAAAGAGAATGCTGCCGTGGTTGCATACTAATTATTTTGTTTAATCTTGACAGTTGTTGATGCTTTATGTCAATTTTATGTGTGATACTTATTCACCAGAGTGTTGTTCTGCAGCTGGTCATGTTAAAGAATATACTTACTTACCTACTTACTATGTGTGGATTCGTAGGTGGATATACAACGCATTTAAAAGGGGGCAATCAGTGCAATTCCGCCTGATCCCACTTAATTGGCACGAACATGTTGCCCTTTGATCCCAATAAAATTGACACCCGCTTGATGTTCCCCTTTGACCACGCTTGGCACCACCTTGTTTACAGCGAGACCCACTTCTGCTTAGGACGAGCGCAATGCATGTAGACCTATGTTTGTAATGTAGTTTCCATCAAGTATGTTTGTAATGTAGTTTCCATCAAGTATGTTTGTAATGTAGTTTCCATCAAGCATGTTTGTAATGTAGTTTCCAACAAGTATGTTTGTAATGTAGTTTCCATCAAGTATGTTTGTAATGCAGTTTCCATCAAGTACGTTTGTAATGTAGTTTCCATCAAGTATGTTTGTATAATGTAGTTTTCCATCACTCACCTGTCCCTGCATCACTCGTCACTGCTTCCTCTTAATTAACTTCCACTTCCTCTCCAATGGCCGTATAATTATTCCCAGTTCGTACGTTACTATTTAGCTCCGTTCAATATCGAATAAAGTCCAAAGTGTTGCTCATTTATGTTTGCCGCCAACGTAAGCTCCCGCTTGACATAATCGAATAGCCAAATACACACACGCTGCAGTATTATTAGGCCTATAAATCTAGTGTGTGCTGTGCGTTCTAGTATGGTATTAACGCGATATGTTCATACACGTGTTGCTGGGGTCGTCAACTATACATTGCTGTTGAAGCCTCAAACTCGCTAAAAGCTTGTTGTCTAGTAACGACTTGATAAGCCTTCCAGGGCAATTGAACATGCTCGCTGTGCATGCTTAGCCTATAATATATAGGCGGGCATATTATGACTATAGCGCGCGTGCCTGCTTACTGCACTTAGCCTGTATAGGACTAGGACTATATAATCTATCTGATAAGTCGATTTAGGCCTTTGCTTTGGACCTCTGTTTAAGTCCATATAGGCCTCTATTATATTCGAACTGATCGAAAGTAAGTGCAAGTCGGTCACTGAGAAGTGATCTGGCACAGTTCATTGCGGGTATACTATAGTATAGGTAATTCACTGTTTGGGCGAGGGAATGGCGGAGGGAAACGGCTGGTTATACTTCTCCTACGTCTGAACTTCAACTATACTTCGACTGACATGGTTGCTATGGAGGCAAGCTACCACTAAGCTAAGTATATGCATGCTGGGTCTCCTAAGCCAACGTCAGGGCTATAGGGCCTAGGCGGATTGACGCTGCAGCATGCCATCAACAAATAGGGCCTAATAAGCAAACATGCAGGCATGAAAATTACACAAACACAATTTCCTCTCGCCTCGTCTTATCTGTCTTCTAGTCAGTCTGTCTGTCCGTCTTTATGTCTGTCTGCATGTCTGTCTGTATGTGGGTGCGTGCTGAGCGCGTGCGCGTGCGTGCGTGTGCGCGCGCGTGTGTGTGTAGACGTAAAGGTCGATCTGCAAGAGAGAAAGAAAATTGAAATTCAGAGAATTCTTCATATAAAAGTAATCACTTTATTCGTTTTCAAGTTCCATATTGAGACGATTCCGTAACAGTTTATATAATTATATAAGTTCAAGTTAAAAACGAAAGCAACAGTTTCCTCCAACGAAGTTATAACGCACATGATCGGAAAGTTAAAAAGCGTTAGGCCCTATAGGAATAAACTCAAATTAAAAGAAAAAAATCAACACCACATACGATATCAATCGTAAGGCATAATAAAGATACAACTGCGTATATATATTAATATATCTTCACATGATAATTATATATTATGATATGTAGAATATTATATATTATTTATTTATTTTATATGTCTATCGCATTTGCTATAGCTTCCCTTCAAGTTCCTACTCAGAGGCACTCCCGACTACAGCGCTGACACTGAATCGGAGTTTCATGCCGAAGCGCACGAGCAATCGCAAGTGAAGGAATTGCTCAAGGTTCCCACGCGGCGGCTTGAGGTGGTTTCGAACCTGGAACCCTCCGGTTCCAAGGTTCTGAACCCACCACTACACCACCGCGTCCCGCGAATTATTATTATTATAATGACAAGCATGGAGGTTTAGTGTTTACTATTAGATTCTGATATATTCACGATTTGTCGCAGCGTCAGAAATGCGTGGGACAAAGAGACTAGCCTACTCTGTGTATGCATTGATATATTTGATAAAAATGGGTTGAATTTGAGATAGGCTATACCATGTCCATGTCGCCGCATGTAGGCTACAGTGTAAATTAGACCTATAATTGTCAGAAATCGCGCAATAGTGTGATCATGAAGTTTGTGGGGCGCTATAATAATTATTATCACACAGGTTTTGGCAATGCATAAGCCTTCCTATATGTAGTTACACAGATCCTTACAATTATCTGCATATAATAAATATATTTTTTATGATATTTAATTTTTATGCATGTCTATAATAATATAATTAACTATACACGGTATCCAGAGAAAAGAAAGCTAAAACAATTACAATGAATGCGGCATATATTTAAAAAGTTGATGAATTGAAAAAATCTACATGGGGGAGTCGAGAGTATTTGCATTCTTAGTTCTATGCTTGAACCCACCCCCTCCCCACTTTGTCCAGTGGCACATGGTTTCAAGTTCTGACATTCCCGCAGGCTTCTCAAATTACCAATGGGACCTGCGAGGTCACTGCTGTTGTAGGCTACAGGGCGGACAACAAAATCATGAATGAAAGAATGCGACAAAATAAAAATATTAAAGATTGAACATTAACAGTAATTGAACATTGTCGTTGATTTTATCCTGCGGGCGACACGACGCTTAAATAGACGATCGATGACTATAACAATGACGGTAGATAATGACAGTGTGTTCCAACATTGCAAAGCAGCGTTTATTGGTGGTTCTTGTTGGCGTCTTCAAAACTTTATAAGTCACAGCCTAATATTTTCTCAAACAAAATGTGGACACGTTAAAACTTTGCAAAGTAAAGACTGCTGTGATACCATCACAAACTGCATGTAGGCCTATATATATACATGCATATATATGTATATATATGTATATATATATATGTATATATATGTATATATGTGTATATACAGGGTGGCTCAAAAAAAACGTACCACCGGGGAAAATGCGATATCTTCGCCGCCGATTGAACTTTTTCTGCGAAAATATCCCAATTTGTAGGAGAATGAATTTCCAACAATCCCTGAAAGTTTCATTTGAAACTTTTCATGTTTGCAAAAGTTACAGCTGTTCAAACTTAAAATTTCGTTTTTTCAAATATCCGCGGAAAATTTACGTCACTTGTAGATTTCCATGTCATATGATATCACTTTTCCCTACGACCTCAGCATTCGGTTTTGCAGTTTATTGTAAGGTATAATGAGAGTGTCCACTCTCTGCCTTAACACAAGCTCAAATTCTTTTTGTGAAGCTTAGTATGGCCTTGTTGGTCGGGTCCTGCGGCAACTAACCCCACATTAGCAGCAAGACTTGCTTCAGCTGGCCAATGTTCTCCAACTTGGGATTAAATGTCTTGCAGCGTTCCAGCATAGCTCCCCAGACGTGATAATCAAGAGGGCTGAGGTCGAGTTTGTTAGTCATCTTTGCCAATGCATTTACTTCAGTTGATGGCAATAAGGTAGCGCCATCATAATCAGCCTTGCCGTGCGAACAAGCAGACGCACCATCCTGCTGGAAAATAAAACCAGATGTTAGAGCACACCTGGTCTTCAATGAGTCTGGGTAAGAGAGTTCATAGATGAGTTTGACATCTAACCAACTGAGTGGGATTAAATGCAGTCTTTTCTTGCAGCCGTAACACACGCCAGCATATCTGAAGTCGAAACCACGATGTGCTTTGCAAACTTGACCCTTTCGATTACCAAGCGAATTTCTTGAAAATCGTGTTTTTTCATCAGGCCATGCGACCACTTCCTGCCTTTCTTCCGACATCTGATCTTCGTTACATAAACATGTTTGCAGATAGCCTTCAAAGTGCTCAGGCTCCATTTTTCACTGGGTATTTTGCTATGATCACGCGATGCCCCAGTCTCTGTTCATGCAAAGTCCGAGTTCCCATTTTATCTTTCGCAGAAACTTTGCCCGTGACGTTCAGTTATGGGTTCAGGAATTGAGACCTTAATCTATAAAATATCACCAAATACCAGCAGATTGCTTCAAAAACAGCTTCTTTAAAGCTCATAGTGAGGTCGTATGACATCATCATCAATTTGTGTGTTGTAATTTGCCAAAATATATTAATGAAATCACATGTATTGGAGCATGATTCTCCGAATAATTGAAAAAACTAAATTTTAAGTTTGAACAGCTGTAACTTTTGCAAACATGAAAAGTTTCAAATGAAACTTTCAGGGATTGTTGGATATTCATTCCTCTTCAAATTGGAAAATTTTCGCAGAAAAAACTCAATCGGCTGCGAAGATATCGCATTTTCCCCGGTGGTACGTTTTTTTTTGAGCCACCCTGTATATAGGGACGGCAGATTTTCAATAATCGGTGACTGAAATTTACCTACGTCCATTCACGCTTTGCGAGGCTCTTCTCGGGGGTAATGCCAATGCAGTTGGCCAGAACATGCACCTTGACGAGTACGCCCCTAGTTCCCTACCCAATTTTGAACCCATATTATATATATAATATAATATAATATAATATATAAAGTGCATAAATTTATACATGGCTGATGATAGTCACTCTCGGTTACAGAGTCACCGCAAGTAATTACCTATAGACTATAGTATATAGTATATATACGATGACGTCATTTTACAAGAGTACGAAAATAAACTTGTGGCTCAAACCAACTCACGGAAGTTATATGTTTTACGGATACCTAAGCGTGAGCTCGTGCGTGTGCGTTCATGTGTGTGTGGGTGTGGGCGTGTATGTAAGTGTGGGTGTGTATGTAAGTGTGCCATGGGTGTGTGTGTGGAGGGTGTGTGTGTGTCGATTGCTGATGGATTTCTCATGCAGACTGCATTTTCTTATTTTGTCGGCCATTTTACTTTCTCAGGATCCTTTCGGTAGAATTGTAGTTTTTTTTCTTGAAATTCTAATTGATCTGCGCATTCCAGGAAATTAACTGTTCGAACGTATTTCCATTGCCATTCAGTTCGGCAGATAACTTCCTCCGTCTTTTTTCCTCTTCCTCGTCCAGTCTCCCTTCTCGAATTTCTCCTTCTCCTCCTCCTTTCCTCTTCCTCCTCCTTTCCTCTTCCTCTTCCTCCTGATCGTGTTCCTTCTCTTCCTCCTTTCCTCTTCCTCCTCCTTTCCTCTTCCTCCTGATCGTGTTCCTTCTCTTCTTTCTTTCCTCCTCCTCCTCCTCCTCCTTTCCTCTTCCTCTTCCTCCTGATCGTGTTCCTTCTCTTCTTCCTTTCCTCTTCCTCCTCCTTTCCTCTTCCTCTTCCTCCTGATCGTGTTCCTTCTCTTCCTTCTTTTCCTTCTTCCTTCCACCCGTCTCCATGCGCTCCATCAATCTTCGTGAGGTCGATTCTTTCCTGCAGCGTGCGCCATGACCATAGAGTCAACAACCATAGAGCGAACTTCCGGTCTTTGGCGATAACTGCTCGTGGGTCATTTATTTTCTTCATCCTACCATTCGATACCCCCTCTCCACCACACAAACAGACAGACATGAATGGAAACTGCAGAGTGGAAGTCACACAGAGAGAGAGAGAGAGAGAGAGAGAGAGAGAGAGAGAGAGAGAGAGAGAGAGAGAGAGAGAGAGAGAGGGAGAGGGAGAGGGAGAGGGAGAGACCGATACACAGAGAGACAAGGAGACAGAGATACAGATAGACGGCGGACAGATAGACAGACAGGGAAACAGACAGAAAGACAAAGAGACAAAGAGAGAGACAGAGAGAGACAGACAGACAGAGAGACAGACAGACAGATACAGACCGACAGACGGCAGACAGATAGAGAGAGACAGAGAGACAGCGACAGACAGAGAAAGAGAGAGACAGGGAGACACAGACCTACAAACAGAGAGAAGAACGAGGACGAGGAGGACGAAAAGGATACCCTGCGATCAGTCCTTCAACATGTCGATTCCGCCGGCCTACTATAATTTTTTATTCTGCATCTCCTTTCTCTAATGGCTTTTCTTTCTTCATTCTTTTCTTTCTTCATCGTCATTGGACGATTACGAAGATACATCTTCTTTCTATTTATCGCCTGTTCCTTTTCTTCACCACTTCTCACGCTGACCCAATTTGGCCACCTTCCGGCCGCAAATGTAAACCGTTTCTTATCCGGTAGTTAATCTGTTGAAGGTCAGATGGCGCCACGAGCTTACGCGCTAATACCCGGATGGTCGTCTGCCGCCCATTTTCCCGTTCGTCAAACTCTCCGCATCGAGTTCTCACTTGGTCGCCAGGTGACGCTGTTTTCTTTCACGCAGTGACCACCGCACCTAAAGCGTCATTGGTAAGGTCTTATTTCCGGTGATTATGACGACTACTACGACGGCTTTGGTGGTTATGACGATGATGAATACAAAACGTCGTTGTTGTACTGTCCAGTTTCTGTTCATCTCGGTATTTTTTTACTCACAGCCAGGAAATCTTTCTCTATCTCCGTGTAGCTTACCTACGGTCATGTGACTGTTTCCCTTACTAAGGGACAACAAGAGCAAGGCCGAGCGATCACGCAGGAGGATGAGACTCTGTGACGTCGTGAGCCCTGACGTCATCACAGCTGCGCTCGATTGCCATCTGTCGATTACTTGCGTCGTTAGAATTTCAGTCATCGTCGCCACCTGACGAGTAATAAGGCAACTACGGTGGGATAGGAGGTGGCCGTTGTGAGCGTCGGCGCCCGGCTGAAGTACTGGTCGTATGGGGGCGACAGGATACAGTGCGTCCGGACCGTGGCCCCTGTTTCTTCGATGAGGGGACTGATGTAGAGCTGTTGGTATTTGTCCGGACTGTCTTCTGGGCACTTGGTTCGAATCTGCTTCTTAATTTCGTGAAAGCACTTCATGGCCGTACTGACGACCCTACCAACAGAAAGCAGACACGTAACATACAGGCCATGTATTGTTTGTATGTGCACTTGTTATAGCGCCACTTCAAGATTGCACTCAGAAGCGCTCCCGACTACAATGAATCGGAGTTTCACGCCGAAGGGCCGAACAATTGCGAATGAAGGACTTGCCCAAGGTCCATACGCGGTGGTTTGAGGTGGATTCGAACCTTCAACCTTCCCGCTGCAAGGTAGCGAACATACCTACTTCACTATCTCAAAGAACGTGATGGTTTGATTGTTAAATTGTAAAAATAAGTTTGCATTTACGTTTATTAAAATTGTAATGTTTAATACAGGTTGATTAGTTTATATATTTAGGCCACGTGCTGTAAAGTCAAGTAAGATGGATTCAATTGTTATGGACATAAGCAATTTTAGGTATACCCTATAATAATATTGTGTTTCATTTGTTGAACTACTTTTTGTACCTGATAGCGGTGTGTCTATCAGTTTTGTTGCCAATTAAACGAATATAATAATAAGTGACCAGACGATTTGCTTATAGCTTAGCCTACTTATTCCAAAACATACGGTAGGCCTAGTGGCGTCTATGTCTAATTCTAAAGGTGGAGAAGAGAGAGGTGTAGAGAAGAGAAGAGGATAGGAAAAGGCTAAGTATATATGTATGTTATGTATGTGGCCTATGTAGCCTTTTATGTATGTATGTATGTATGTATGTATGTATGTATGTATGTATGTATGTATGTATGTATGTATGTATGTATGTATGTATGTATGTATGTATGTATGTATGTATGTATGTATGTGTGTATGTATGTATGTATGTATGTATGTATGTATGTATGTATGTATGTATGTATGTATGCATGCATGTATGTATGTATCAGAACATTTTATATAGCGCAGTTTAGAGTATCTCACATGAACTCTTTCTGCGAGCTATAACCTATAATATGGTGTTTGTCAGTATACTGTTGCTGGCTCCTGCCCGTCTGTCCGTCTGCAGCTGATGTGAATAGAAGGGGAATCTCTCATATACTGGTACTTCCCCTTCTACTGATGCATGGGTGGCTCAAAGTACGATGGTCCTCATAACAGACGTCGTCGATCGTCTGCCATAAAGAATAGCTCCACTATTTTTAGATATTGACTGAAAGAAAGTCGGTTCCAGGGTGGCGCATCCTGAGAGGCTGTTGCTGCTGCTGTTGCTGCTGCTGTTGCTGCTGCTTCAGATCAGTAGCAGATGCTGTGCAGCTGGTTGAGACGACGGCTGCAGCATCGCTCAAATGCTGATGAATCAGCTGCTCGCGAGGTAAGGCATTTGTCAGGATGGGACGCATTTAGAAATATATGTATATATTCATATAATGAATACGCTGTGTCCCGATGAAAAGTGGACCCCAAGAAAAAGTGTCATAATCAGGACTGTAATCAATGGTATACATGCGGGTATACGGCGTATACTCAGTTACTCACCTTCGGCGAAAAACGGCATCGTATACTCATCTCCCGAAAACCAGGGTATATATACGCGGGTAAAAACCAGGGTACACGTGTATACGCGAGTAAATCATGATACACGCAGCTATTTAGGTGTATTTTTGATGAAATTCGAAGCGAAAGACAGGAAAATGGGGAAACTTTTTGGTGGATGACTGAAAAAAGTCATCAGATTTTTCGGACGGGAAAATGGGGAAATTTTTGGGCGGATGACTGAAAAAGTCATCAGATTTTTTTGGAAGGGAAAAAGGGGAAACTTTTGGGCGGATGACTAAAAAAAGGTCATCAGAAACTTCGCTCCCAGACAAGTCTATTTTTCTCCCGGTCAGCGTGTACGCACCTCAAAGTTTACCAGTACAGCCCTGGCCATTATTCGGTTAAAACTTTCAGTATTTGCCTAAAATTTTTAAAACAGCAGCAGTAGCCATATTATTACCACCGAATCCTAACGCCGATTAGAAATATTCATGAGTTTGTCACGTTTATAAGTGTTTCAGATGCAGCGCAGAAAAATGGAAATTTCAGCTTTTGCATTTCAGCAAAAGCAGAAAGGAAGGGAAGTTTCAGGCAAATACTAAAAGCTTTGACCGAATTATGACACTTAGATGGAGTCTACTTTTTATCGAGACACAGTGTATATAGTTATATATATATTTTATTTTTGACCGATGTGTGTTCTTTAGATCAGCGGTTCCCAACCCGTGGCCCGCGGGCCAAAAGTGGCCCGCCTGGCCTACCTAAATGGCCCGCAGCATCTCAATGAATTAAGAAAAATATATGTAAAAATTGACAATTTGGACATGATGGAATATGTAATTCTTTTCTATTACAAATTATTGTATTTGGACGTTAATAAATCTCATCAAACATTCCATTTTGATTCAATTATAACAATTTATACGCCATTAGTTAATTAAATTTTAGCCTTGTGGGAAATTGTGGCCCCCTAATGTCCTTCAACTAAGAAAAAGTGGCCATCGTGTCCTCCAACTTAGAAAAAGTGGCCCGACAGTCAAACAAGGTTAGGAACCACTGCTTTAGATGATGACCTATTTTGTTCTGCATTAGGGATAAATGTCAAATAGTGCTTTGGAAATATTGACGAAGCCAATCTCATTACGAAGGCCTAACTTTCGCTAAACAATTTGATATTGCATATAGGTCTATACGACATCACTAATCGCTATCTATTGCTTGGTGCCTTCAGAATAAGTTCTTTTGCCACTGCATTGCTGGGTTTGTTAATGAGAGGCAGAATTAATAAATAATTGAAACGAAAAAAGAAAGTGTTGGAATTTGCTGATTAAATTCAAGACATTATTTTGTCGTTGCAGTTTCTCATATCTTAATGTTAGAATTATTTAACGCAGGCTATGGGCGATTATAAATGATTCAAGGTAGGATATGGGTGATTACAAAAGCAACTACTCATCTTGGCTTTACAAAGATGATATAATATTCGTTTATTCAAATGCAAGTGATTATGGGCGTATACAGTTAGTTATAATAAAGACAGAAGTTCTCTTCTAGAACCACCTATGACCGAAATTGAGTAAAACAAGTTACACGCAATTCTATCAAATAACAAGTAGAGCGTAATAAGAATCCGAAAGAGAAAACGGTTGGGCTACATAATGAGAGGTGACTCCCTAAAAAGAAACCATAATAATTGAGGGGGATATGGAGAGTAAGAAGACAAGAAGAACACTGAGAATGACGTCATTTGACTGGATAATCAAGGAGTGTCAGAGCAGGTTAAAGGAGAGAGCCGGACAACGTGACGAATGTAGTCGTTGGACGTAGGCTATGAACCTATATTTGAACCTATAGGTTTGACAGAGAACTAAACGAAGATGTGTCGACAGAATATGGGCAAATCCTATCGTGTACCACGGTGTACGTATACGTCATGCAATGCTTGGAACAGAGGTCTGCGCCGACTTGAGAGTGTCGGCGGCGGCGCGGCCGGCGCAAAGCTCTGCCTTGTAGGTCTACGATTCATTGTGTGCTCATTGCTTACATGCCAGAAAGACTGCAGCATGCTCAAGAAACTTTATAAACATGTTCTCACTTAGATTATGGTATTCTGCACAAATACTTCGTCCAGGATGTGTCGACTTCTACAGAGAAAATGATTGCGATCAAATCGAAGTTTCTAGTTTCCTGGAATACTGAGTGAGTGGCTGAGAAAACAAAACTGTTGGTATCAAACTGCTGCATTACAATAGAGTGAGCTGATTATGGAGACGCAATCTCATTAATTTTTTTAGTACTATTTAACCCATGCCGATATTTCATTCATGCATTGCTTTGGTCGGAAGTCAAGAAAGCTACTGTAGACATCCGTCACCTTTAAACTTGTATAGTGACTACATACTACATATTACAGACTATATACAGACTAACCACAGTAGGCCTAACTAGATTCTCATTGACCTGGCGTTGGTCCACATCATATTGTCTCCACTGCTGCAGTGTTCAAGGGTTTAAGCCCTTGACCAAAGTATCAGACGAGCAACCTATTTAACGATTCCCACCACTCTATAGTATAGTATCTGCTGTTTCCAGCCATTATACCTGGATCAGTTCGATTACGCAATATTGTAATGTCGATTCATGTAGCGTATTTTCAGGTGTAACGTTCCAGTTACTCCGTAAGATTACAACTTGCCTAGATCGTTGTAAATCGCTTCTGCCGACCGAAGCCAAAGAGGCGCCGCTGTTTAAGGGTCGATCGCACCCTACGGCCACCGCCGATCCAGGGGTCGTCTGATTGGATCACCGAAATTTGAAGCCGTGGACTTCCGCCCCTGTGCACGCTCCTATTTGTTTGGTTGACTTCGGGTTTGGTGCGAATGAGGTGGGGCGGGGTGGGGGTGTTGGGTGGAGGGGGAGGAGGAGGAGGAGGAGGAGGGGGAGGCGTTCGTTCTGATAGGAAATGGCGCTGATCAATATTCGGGGGTCAAGACTCGTCTGAACGCATCGCCATTCGTCCGGACAATTAAATCAGTGAACGCATTAAGCGCCCCAAGTCTCGCCAGCCAGGCAAAAAGCCAATCTCGACTTATATACAAGAAGAGCGCAGAAGAGGAGAGGAGAGGAAGAGACAGAATGAGGGAAGAGTGTGCAGGACAGAAGAGGAGAGGACAGAACAAAAGATCAATCTGTCAACTCCTACACGAAAGTGAAGGAGGATGAGCGAAAAGGATTGTATTGGAGAGGATTATGGATGATTGTAGAGGAGAGGAGAGGAGAGGAGAGGAGAGGAGAGGAGAGGAGAGGAGAGGAGAGGAGAGGAGAGGAGAGGAGAGGAGAGGAGAGGAGAGGAGAGGGGAGGGGAGGGGAGGGGAGGGGAGGGGAGGGGAGGGGAGGGGAGGGGAGGGGAGGGGAGGGGAGGGGAGGGGAGAGGAGAGGAGAGGAGAGGAGAGGAGAGGAGAGGAGAGGAGAGGAGAGGAGAGGAGAGGAGAGGAGAGGAGAGGAGAGGAGAGGAGAGGAGAGGAGAGGAGAGGAGAGGAGAGGAGAGGAGAGGAGAGGAGAGGAGAGGAGAGGAGAGGAGAGGAGAGGAGATGACAGGAGAGACAGGCAGGCGACACAAACTGCAGATGAGGACAGAAGACGGTCTGTGATGAACACGAGTTTGGACACCATGACAGATACCAAGACAGATGGAGAGACATACAGATGGACAGACAAACAGATGGACAGAGAAACAGATGGACAGACAAACAGCAGCGAGTTAACGTAACAAACACCAAGAATATAGTCGGAAATTATAACTTGATGACACGATGGCAGACAAGCAACGAGATAGAACAGACACATGCAGACACAAACAGACAGGCAAGTATACATGCAGACATACAAACAAACAGACAAAAGTGATCGAAAGACGTCGAGTGCGGTCCTCCTACTATACCTCCACTGACCCGATCAATCGGTTTCAATAGATCGATAAATTTTATTTCATATTTATTCCATATTTATTAAGCAATCTGGATATCTGCTTTCAAGCGATGCATCTTGCGCATCGGACCATGAGTGCGTATACTGTATAGTATGCGTAGTAGTAGATCTCTGGCCGCAATATCAGCCGGATAGATAGATCGATAGATCGATCGATCGATCGCTGGTCGAAGCAGAATTCGATTTGTCGAAAGGTTTCGATTTTCCACAGACCAGAAATCGCTTCCACTCACTCGTCGAATCGTTCTATGATTCGATGTGTCCTCCTCCTCCTCCTCCTCCTTCTCTCTCTCTCTCTCTCTCTCTCTCTCTCTCTCTCTCTCTCTCTCTCTTCTGTCCTGTGCTTTGTCCTGTCATTTGTTGTCCTGCTTTTGTCGGGCCTGGATTGTCTACTCATCTCGTGCTCTGTCCTGGTTTGATCTGATCTGTATATATGAAACTCTGTGTTCGCCTCTCTTTTCGACTGTTCTGTTCTATCCGGGTCGTCCTTGATTGTTCTCTTATGTCCCTCCTCTGCTGCATGGGTTGTCCTATGACCGGTTCTGCACCTTCCTGTCTTCGACATGGTAATTAACCTTCAGGGAAGAAGACCGTACTATTTTTTAAATAATATTTTTTACGAATGTGGTACACTTGCTATAACTTAGATAATTTCCGAGTAAAGGAAGTTAATAGGCAGACTTAACGGTACTTCGAGAGAAGTGTGATATAGCCATGCGTACAAATACAGGCGAAAAATTCTCGTTTTCTTCCCACATGTCCTGTCACTGTAAAACTATAAAACTATACAGAAGGCTTCTGAGGCGGGTTAGTCGTCTATTTGCAACTTACTAGAAGTGCTATTTCGTTTATAAATGTTACTGTAAGAGGATGCTTTAGATTTCTCATCATTTCGTTGCCTGCACTTTGGCAGCAAAATGATGCAGCGTGGTGTAGGAACCTATTTAGCCCGGAGCAGATCTGGCATCACACCGAATGAATGTAATATTATTACATTCTGTTAATGCGTATACCTGCAAGCGTTCCTGTATTGTTTGTCGGCGGCGAAGTTTCGAAAGTACTTTTCGAAGGCTTCTGTACAGGAATGCGTCGGTTTGAGATGAGGTACGAAGCAATCGACGAGAGATCGTCTTCCTACGTTCCATGCAGAGACAAAGAGACAACAACAGGATGGCATCATCGTCGTCTTGATCGCCATTGTTAAATAGCATTGTTATCATCATCATCACCATCATAATCGTCGTCGTCGTCATCGTCGTCATCATCATCATCATCATCATCATCATCATCATCATCATCATCATCATCATCATCATCATAATTATCGTTATGATCAATTATCACCATAATAATCGTCGTCGTCATCATCATCATCATCATCATCATCATCATCATTATCGTCATCATCTTCGTCATCAGTGCAAGTGCGATGTTTCTCGCATCATTATTGTTTTCATTGCCACCAACTATTATTATCGTCGTCGTCGTCGTCGTCTTTATCATTATCATAATCATCATCATCATCATCATCATCATCATCATCATAATCATCATCATCATCACCACCACCATCATCATCATCATCGTCGTCGTTGTCGTCGTTGTCAAAAAGTCAGTGCAGCATTCCTCACAGAAATACTCTGGCAATACATGCGACACATTGAACACCTCAACAGCGCTAATGGTGGATTCGGATGAGAGTGGTTTACACTTCAAAATAATATTATCGGTCCTGCAGTGTCTAGACCTCCAGCGACAGTCTTGCGCTCAATTACTGATGCTTTGCCGTCCAGAAGAAACGCGACCGGTTACCCGTCGACAGCTGTTAATTCCATGCAGTCAATCAGTCAGTGATTGTCCATTGGTGTCTGTATAGGCATGTGACGTATGTGGACAAGGAAAGCCGAAGCCAAGCAATCAATGGCATGCGGAAAGGCAACGACAAGTTGTTATATTAATTGGGAATCGTAATCTGACTTTTAAGGTGTAAAACACATTTTGACGTAAAAGCGTAGGAAAGACAATAAAAAAGTCGTCAGATTTCAGAGATTTTGGAGCGAAAGGCTGAAAAAAGGTCATCAGGAATTCTGAGAAAGAAAAAAGCGAAAATCTGGGGGGGAAAGGTTGTCAGAAATATAAAGTCCAAAATTCAATGAAATTCTAAAAAAATTCTCAATCTAGCTTTTATTTGCCTTTTTCTGCCGGAGCTGACCTTTTTAAATTCAGAGCGGCATCCATGTGTATAATAATTGTCTATGACTCTATGGCCATTCATATAATGACGACTCACATGAGTCTCTCAAGGCCGTTCTTAAGGTGCTGAAAGAGGACTAAAAACGTGGGTAATCTGAGGACCCAAACGCGTTTATTTGCCCCCCCCTCGGATGCAGGGCTGTTTTTAAGGAATTTTTAGAACTGCACAACTCCTTCTTTCCTGTCCCATCCTCCTTGGTAAATTACTTCCAATCGGATGAAAATTACCTTTTTTGTTAGTTTTAATTGCACAAAACGTGTGACAGAAGTGCTTCTACAGCTGCACAAATCCATTTAGAACTGCACAGTTTGTGTACAACTGCACGTTAAAAAAAGCCCTGCTCGGATGTGCCCCTAGGCCTATATATGCTGTAGCAAGCTTTGCATTTTCATTACTTTTATCATTCACTACATTACTTCGAACGGGTAATTTCGTATTCAATTGGACGCGTACGATAAATGCCGTGCAGCGGTCGCCGAAAATAGTCCCCGTTATAAAAGAAGATTCGAACGCTGTATAAATCGAATGCCTTATTACGGATAATCATGGCTGAGGAGCAGCTATAGAGTTCGCTTTGTTTTACAAACCGGAAGTGCAAATAACTTCCGGTCTTGTCGTCAACGGACAGGTTTACTGCGTCTGGAGAACGCGGGGTGGATGCGGGGGAAGGATCGGATTCTGCCACAGGGACTTTGTTTGTTTTGAGAACTGGAACGATGTGGGTATGTACTATAATTACTATATATATACTATATACTATATATATATATATAATATACCTATATAATTAGTATATTATTGTGGTATTATCCGGAATATATATAATATATTATCATGTGCTATATTGTGATATAGTAGATTAATATATATATATATATAATATATAATGTGAAAATCAGCGGAAGTTATAGACTATACTTATCCCTACATGTGAGTAACAATTTTTGCATATCTCTGTATATATCAATCTGTCTGTCTGGTAGCTTATCGGTCTGTCTGTCTGTATATATATATATATATATATATATATATATATATATATACTATATTATGACATAATTCGTAATAGATTATATATATGCATATATATTATATATTTATTATATATTTATTATATCCGTAATAGATTATAATAATATAATTATGCATAATGCATGTATAATATACATGTATACATGTATATTATACGTGCACATATATAATCTATTACGGATTATATCATAATATAGTACTTATATATATTATATATGTAGACGGACAGACCGATAAGCAGACAGACAGAGAGACAGACATAAACAGAGACATGCAAAACTGTGACTCACATGCACAAGTAGTCCAATACTCTCGCTGATTATCACTGACAGACTATACGCCGTCAGTGATCATCAGCGAAAGTATTAGACTACTTATGCATGTGAGTCACAGTTTTGCATGTCTCTGTTTATGTCTGTCTCTCTGTCTGTCTGCTTATCGGTCTGTCCGTCTACATATCCGTCTGACTGTCTGTCTGCTTATCGGTCTGTATGTCTGCACCTGTCCGTCTATTATGTATCTGAATTCGACCTCTAATTTGTTTTCATTTATATAATTATTTGTTCTTTGTATCTCATCCGGCTCCTCTGTTCCTCGCCGTGTTCTAGCCGTATTGTGTGTGTCGTGTTGCATATATGAGAATTTATATAGCGCCTCTAAGGCCTCTTAGAGTTACAGCTATTCAGAGGCGCTCCCGGCAGCTGCAAGGAAAAAAGAAAATCTTCGAGCGACCAGGGGATGAGGACGATGGCAAAACTCTTGCAAAGGAATGAAAGAGGCAACTGAATATGGGAGGGGAACTGAAGCAAGTATGGTAGAGGGTACTGAATATGGGGGAGGGTGGGTACTAAATATGGGGGAGGAGTTATTGAATATGGGGGAGGGTACTGAATATGGGGAAGGGTTACTGAATATTGGAGTATACTGAATATGGTAGAAGGTACAGAATATGGGGGAGGGTACTGAATACGGGGGATGGTACTGAATATGGGGAAGGGTTACTGAATATTGGGTACTGAATATGGTAGACGGTACTGAATATGGTAGAGAGTACTGAGTACAGAGGAGGGTACTGAATATTGGGGTGCTGAAAATGGGAGATTACTGAATCTAGAAGGGGTACTGAATATTGGAGACGGTGTCACGAAATAGAGTATCCCCCCCGTATTAATTGTATCCCCCCAAATTAAAAAAAGTCGAAAAAACCGCTTCCGTGTGTATTTTTCTTTGCAAATTGATTTTCATCTGCTGTGTTTTCAACAATGACACTAACATGTATGTTAGGGTGGTTGCATCTCCTATAGAAAATTTTGAACTTACGATGTCATATTTCTCCAACACGGCATTCCGTGCCACTTGGTCTAAAACCTATGTAGCCCAAAAATTATTGGAATCCAACAATATTTAGGACTTGCACAATGTCTTTGAAGTTTAGGATTTTACAAATAATTGTCGTAATTTCGAGTAATAGTATTATTGACTTCGCATTTTTGGATCTATGGTTTTCTGACACAAATACTTAGTACTTTTTGCTTATACACATCTGAAAAGTAGGTTTTTGCAATGTACGCGTCATCATTGATTGCTAATTTTTTTATTTATTAGCATTTAAGTGATAATTGACAGGTGAGTTTCTGTGAACGATGATAAATTCATCCAATGTCACGATCTTTTGTTAGTTCCAATCTAAGTCTTCACTACACATAGACATAGTCTTGCAAACATTAGGCCTATTATGTTATGCTGTGTAGTTGGCCTATCTCATACACTAAACATTTATGAAGGCCCTATTATACTTTTTACAAGTGCAAATTTCCGTCTAAAATGCATGTGTTCGAAACAACTATATCCTTTAGTGTTCCGGTTGTGAATACTGCTCTTCCTTTATACTGCATCAGCTTGCATGCATGTGCTTTATCTTCACCAAAACATGCTGTGCTGTTCACTGGTCAAATTGTTTCCAACAACACCATACATAATTATTATTACACATTGTACAGCATCAAAGGTACAATATTTAAATGTCTGCATCTAATATTGCGATGGCGATGCCGACTACAGTGGAGTTAATGTTCGATCAGCAGCGGTGATATGACAAACTAGGGAACGGAGGAGCGCTTCGAAGGTTCGTGGAGACCTGCATGCGAACTAATCAGAGTACTGTTCGATCATCATAAGCGTGAAAAACTCGGCCTCGAGGACAGTGTCACTCAGACTACAGTAACTGAACAAGTTCTCCTCATTTGGGGCAAAGCCAAACCTTTGACGAAGGCTCCAGCTCAGGTGGCTGAGCTTGTTTGGCAAACTGGCAAGTTTAAAATAAGTTAATCAATCGCACATCGGCTTCAAATCGGCCTCCAAACCGTAGAAAGTTTGAAGAAATCCTAAATGGGAGACGACATCAATTTACTGCTTGAAGAATGAAGATTATGACTATTTCAAGTCGAGTAAGCTCTCGGCTACAGCAACGTTTGGAGTTATCGTGTCGATAATATAATGTTGCTGCGAACATAATATTAATTATGTTGGAAAATTTGATAACGTTAGTCTCTTTGCGATATGCATCTATGTGGCCGGTACTGGTTTCAAACCCCATCAGAAGCCATTGCTCCAAAACGATCTAGTACTGCATTGTTCTTTTCTTTGCATCTGCAGATTCCAATTCTTCCAACCATACACAAAAAAGACTAGGCCGACATGGTTTAATAACATAATCAATTCGTTCCACAACTTGTAACTGCTAGATGCATTTATGCAACACGATCCAAGTGGTCTGACAAATCATAATGACTAAACGAAGAGCAAGACAAGCTGCAGATCCGTAAGGGACATTAGTGATCTAGCTAAACGAGGTGTTGCCCGTATTCAGCACCTCGGTGCCTCAATTACAAGGACACGGTGTGGGGCGCGGCAGGTGTAGTGGTGGCGTCGTTGCCTTGAAGCCGGAAGGTTCGAGGTTCAAATCCACCGCAAGTCACCGAATAGGGACCTATCGGCAAGTCCTTCACTCGAAATTGCTCAGCGCTTCGGTGTGAAACTTCGATACAGTGTCCGCGCTGTAGTCGGGTGCGCCTCTGAGTAGACAGCTTGAAGGGGCGCTATAGAAATGGATAAATAACTAAATAAATATAATAATGAGGGACCAAACAATTTCTATCACAAGTTATAGAAGAGCTTCACAACTCGTTCGCGTCGCGAGCAAAGGAGAATGCCGTAAAACCTTCAAGGTCACATTGACATTGATTAAGTGCCTCGGCATCAATAATAACGATTGCAATTTTAATCACCAAGCAGTGTAATCATTAATAATCAGGCAAGCAATAATATTGTTGCATTGTAATGACTTCTGGTCTGAAGACACATGGTTGACTACAGTCATAATGCTTAATGTTCGAGTTTTCGCTTCATTGATACATGGTAAAACTTTGATGGTGTTGTGCAAGTCCTAAATATTAATATTTTCTCATGCAACTTTTTGTGTGATATATCTGGATGGAGTGGCACCAAATGGAAACTTGGAGAACAGTAGATTCACACTTTCATTTCTAACGACCACCCTAATGTATGTTTATTCCTACTAGATACATGTAATTTGTTTTGCCCTGTTTTTAGAGCACTTAAAACACTTAAAGCACTTAAAAACACTCAGAGTCACTAAATAAATTCGAGTTGCCTTTATCTGAGCATTGCTTAGGACACTTAAAACAATTAGAGTCACTTTAAATTTTGATTACAGCATAATTTTTTTTATTATGCGCATTTTTCAAAAAAGGGGACAGAATGGTTTATCCCTCCGGATAGTGTAGACCGGTTAATTCCATCCGGGGGGATAGATTAATTCATCCCCCCGGATAGCTTTCAGGGGGGATACTCCGTTTCGTGTCAACGGCACTGAATATGTTGGAGGGGTTACTGAATATGGGAAGCACTAAATATGGGAGATTACTGAATCTGAGAAAGGTACTGAATATGGGAAAGGTACTGAATATGGGAAAATGCTTAATATGGTGGAGATACTGGATATGGTGTCTGTCTGTCTCTGTGCATTTCCCCGTAACGTCCTCCATGTCCATGTTTCTCTGTCTGTCCCCCTATCTGTCTCTGTCTCTGCCTATGTTTATGTCTCTATCTCTGCCTCTGTCTATACCTCTGTCTCTGTATCTGTCTCTGCCTCTGCCTCTGCCTTTGACTTTGGCTTTGCCTCTGCCTCTGATCCTGCTGCGATCTCTACTTCTGTACGTATCTGTATCTGCCTCTGCCTCTGCCTCTGCCTCTACCTCTGTCTCTGTCTATACCTCTGTCTCTGTCTCTGCCTCTGTTTATGTCTCTGCCTCTGTTTATGTCTCTGCCTCTGCCTCTACCTCTGTCTATGTCTCTGTCTCTGTCTCTGCCTTTGTCTCTGCCTCTGCTCCAGCTTCTGTCTCTGCCTCTGCTTCTGTATCTCTGTATCTCTCTGTATCTCTCTCTCTCTTTCTCTCTCTCTCTCTCTCTGTCTCTGTCTCTGCATATCTCTCTTCCTTTCCCTCTCAGTCTGTATGTGTAGACTCTATATATTTGTACAATGTACATATGTTTATGTGTATTTATATAAACATGCGTGTATATATATATACGTACACAGGGTCAGAGGTGTTGTAGCACTTCTATTTTTAATAGGGCTGTTGTTCGATTAAAAATTTTAATCGAAATTAATCGCGCGATTAATTTTTTTAATCGCAATTAACTGCAAATTAATCGCAATACATTTCCTTCAAATATACTAAGCTTACTATTTTTTAAGGACCCCTGAAGCATAAAATTTTAATGACTGAATGCATTCTTTCGATTGCAAACACATTCAATAACCTTTGGCTTAGGCCTATTGAATTTTTGCATTTAGTTTATTGAACAGTTTTGTATGACAGACAGAATTGAAACACTGTTCAAATCAGTCAACTACTCAAAATCTGTTAATTTTTTTAGTTTGAGCCATCTTTAATTAAAATTACATATAGGCCTAAATGCGAAATTAGACAACCGTTTTCTGACTATGAAGATAAATTATTTGTTCAGCCAATTGTATAGGCAGACCAGTTTATTTACATTGGCTGGTTCAAGGGATCCTTTTATCAATTAACAATAGTAGGTCTACTATTGAACTTCATTATTTAGTCAAATATTTTCACAAGAGGCCGCGGTTCTTGCCAAACCTCGTCTCAGTTGTCCTTCTGTAAACATTTATCATTTGAAACCTGAAATCCATTGGTCTTGCCATCTCCTGGAGTTAAACCAACGTAGTCTGATGTCTGACGGGGGTGAGGAAACAACCTCAGTGGACGATGCGATGCGACCGATGTCGACGACTCATCGTTGGCGTTTAACGCATGTTTTGGTTCGCATGCAGGCGATAATTGAATTGAGCAAAGAATTGCTACGATAATAGCCTACTCAAATTCTTTGTTGAAATATTTGCCAAAGAATGTATCACCAGCTTTAAGTATGAACCTTGCGTTTAAAACGAGTTTTTCTGCCTCTGATTCCATTTTATCGGATCTAATTAACGCGTGCGATTAATGCGTTAAAAATGTTAATCGCAAAATTTTTTAACGCGTTAATCGCACGCGTTAACGCGATTAAATCAACAGCCCTAATTTTTAACCATACAGATTTCAATTAGATGCGTCCAAGTTCTCCTATAATAGAATCAAAACTTTCCAGGCCTTTTGGGATCCTACATTGACCAGAGTTCAAAGGTCATTATTCGTCCTTTGCTCGATCGATCATATCGAACCATTCCTCTTTCCGTCTCTTCCTCTCTCTCCTCCTCCAGCTCTCCTTCCATCCGTCCAACCAATGAACCATCCCTCCCTCCATCCATCCATCCATCCATCCATCCATCCACATCGGTGACCTTCAATTTTATCCGTCTTTTCTTTACTGTTGTCACTCCATTCATCAACTGTTCCATCCATCCATCCGTTTATCCGTCCATCCATACATCAATTTATCCATTCGTCTATCCATCCACCCACCCACCCGCCTACCCATCCATCCATCCATCATCCATGCATCCATCCATCCATTCATCCACCTACCCATTCATCCATCCATCCGTCCATCCATCCATTTATCCATTCATGTATCCATCCACCAACCTATCCATCCATCCATTCATCCATACATCCATCCATCCATTCATACACCTACCCATTCATCCATCCATCCGTCCATCCGTCCATTCATCCATCCATCCATCCATCCATCCATCCATCCATCCATCCTGCCATCCATCCATCCATCCATCCATCCATCCATCCGTTTATCCGTCCATCCATACATCAATTTATCCATTCGTCTATCTATCCATCCACCCACCCACCCGCCTACCCATCCATCCATCCATCCATCATCCATGCATCCATCCATCCATTCATCCACCTACCCATTCATCCATCCATCCGTCCATCCATCCATTTATCCATTCATGTATCCATCCACCAACCTATCCATCCATCCATTCATCCATACATCCATCCATCCATTCATACACCTACCCATTCATCCATCCCTCCGTCCATCCATCCATTTATCCATTCATCTATCCACCCAACCACCCACCTATCCATTCATCCATCCATCCACCCATCTATCCATCAATTCTGCCATTCGTACCCTGGAATAGCTTCTCCTATGTCTCCCTCCCTTCCACAAGCGGTCAATTCGATGCCACAAATAGGAATATTTCTCGCTACAGCGCCCACCGCAATTCATGCGTTCTGCGGCTCCTAGCCCCTCCCCCCAAGCAGCCGTGCCCCACGCTGACCCTCTCGTCCGACCCAGGGCACCCGTCGAGGTTGCCCAGCGCTGGACGTGAAGGAATGCGGGTCCTGCCGACGCGGGGCCCGGGGGGATGGGTCTCTATTGCTGGGGAGTTTGAGCTAGGACCAGTGTCTCACCATCGTCATCACATCACCACCAGCAGATACTGCGCTAGCATCCAACGGTACTTACAGGAGAAGAGAGGGAATGATGGAAAAGAAGACGAGGAGGAGAAGGACGAGGAGGGAGAAGAGATGGAGGACGAGGAAGAGGAAAGGAATAAAGGGATGACGGGGAAGAACACGAGTAGGGTCTGGAGTAGGAAGAACAGCATGGACAGAAGAGGAGGATTAGGAGGTAGAACCTAATCAGAGGTAGGAGAAGTATATAGATTAAGAATATGAGCAGAAGCAGGAAGAGTAGGAAGAATACTATGAGCAGAGGCAGGAGGATTATTTGAGTAAGAACATGAGCAGAGGCAGGAGGATTATTTGAGTAAGAACATGAGCAGAGGCAGGAGGGTTATTTGAGTATGAACATGAGCAGAGGCAGGAGGGTTATTTGAGTATGAACATGAGCAGAGGCAGGAGTAGGAAGAACATGAGCAGAAGCAGGAGGAGAAGGAAGAAGAACATGAGCAGAGGCAGGAGAGGTAAGAATAAAAACGGCAGCTGAAGCAGAAGGAGCATGAGTAGACGAGGTGTAGCAGGAGCACGTTTGAAAGAATCGCTGAAGCAAAAATCTGATTTGTAAGAATTGATGACATTCGATGATCAACGGATCAACGAACGAAAGAGAAGCGCGATATTATCTCGACACAAGGTGGCAGCACCAGCACCGACAAACGACTGACCTACGTCACAGCGATCTGTCTGTCTGTCTGTTGGTCTCTGTCTGTCTGCTGCTATGTCTCTGTCTTGCCTCTGCTTATCTGTGTTTATCTCTTTGTCTATATGTGTCTGTCCTTATCTTCTCGACCCTCGTAATTCCTCATCTTCGGATCATCGATTCTATCACCTATCACACAATAACCAATAATCAATCAGTCGATCGATCTGCGTGTTCATTCATCCTTCTATCAATCTATCTGTCTATCTTTATTCAGCCATGCATCCATCCGTCCGCCCATCCGTCCATCCGTCTACATCCATCCATCCAATGTCCATCCGTCCGTCCATCAATCTGTATCCAAACGCCTGCCCTTCCTTCCTCCACTCATCCATCCATTCATCAACGTACCGCTTCAGTTGAAGAGATGGTGCTGAAGGGAGAAAGAGTAGGAGGAGCAGACTGACAAGGAGAAGGAGAAGGAGGAGAAGAGAAAGGGGGTGAAGGTGGAGCAGGATATGTGTTCGCCCGGAGGAGAGGTTTAGCGATTGACAAATGAACCGAATTCTATCTCTGGTCGAGGCATAATAGGTGACCGCTCCCACGAGGTGCTCCTCCTCTTCCTCCTCCTCCTCCTCCTCCTTCTTATTCTTATTCCTCCTCCTCTTCCTCTTCTTCTTCCACTTTATCCCACCTCCTCTTCCTCATTTTTCTCTTCTTCTTCCAGTTGCTGCTCTCCTCCTTCTACTCCTCCTTCTCTTTCCTCTCCCCTCCTCCTCTCCCCTCATCCTCATTCTAATCTTTCTCCTCCCCTTCTCCTCTACCATCTTCTCCTTCCCTCTTTATCCTTTTCCTCTTCTGCCACATTCTTCTGTCTTCCACCATCGCTTTCTATATTATCATAAAAATTCCTCTTCGTCAAATTCTTCTTATTATTGTCGACCACCTCCTGCTTTGCTTCTTATTAACCGTCATCGTTCGCCTTTATAACTTTCGGTGTCCGGACAATTCGTCGACGGACAATTGGGAGCGGACAATTGGGAGCGGACAATTGGGAGCGGACAATTGGGAGCGGACAATTCGGAGCGGACAATTCGGACCGGAAATTGTGAGCCACTAACAGGCGCTTTAAGCCTATTTTTTCTTGTGAATGGCAAGCAATCATGTGAAGTAAATGTTAGGGTTAGGGTTAGGGTTACTGGTTAGGGTTAGGTTTAATGTTAACCCGAATTGTCCGCTCCCAATTGTCCGCTCCCAATTGTCCGGTCCGAATTGTCCGCTCCCATTGTCCGCTCCCAATTGTCCGGCGACGAATTGTCCGGGAACCATAACTTTCTTCTTCCCCTTTTGTTTGTATGTGCACTTGTTATAGCGCCCCTTCAAGCTCTCTCTACTCAGAGGCGCTCCCGACTACAGCGCGGACATTGCATCGGAGTTTCACGCCGAGGCACTGAGTAATTGCGAGTGAAGGACTTGGGCCACTTGGCTACAAGGTCCCTACGCGGCGACTTGAGGTAGATTCGAATCTGCAACCCTCCGGCTGCAAGGCGACGAACATACCCACTACACCACCACGCCCTTTATCAGTTTCTCCATCCTTGTTATCTATCCGGTCGCAACTCGTTCTTTCCATCTCCCTCTTTTTTATAATTAGGTTCCTTATTTTACCTGCATTGATCTTCCTTCTCCTACTCTTCCTCTTCTTCCTTATTTTCCGATTTCTAACCAGTTTTTCGTCATCTTCCAAATTCTCGCCGTTTGCGTCTATTACTTAACTCATCCATCTTAGCGTCCTCTTTCTTGTCTGCTTATTCTTCTTCGTATTCTGTTTCCTCATCCTCGTCATCGTCCTCTTCATATTCCTCTTCCCCTCCCCGCCTTCCTTCTCCTCTTCCTCCTCCTCCTTCTCATCTTCCTCTTCTTCCACCACCTCCTCCTCCTCCTCCTCTTCATCCTCCTTTTCCCCACCTCATTCTATTTCTCCTCCTCCTCCACCACCACCTCCTTCTATTCCTCCTCCTTCACCACCTCCTTCTCCTCCTCCTCCTCCTCCTCCTCCTCCCACCACCTCCTCCTCTTCTTCCTTCTCCTCCTCCTACTCCTCCACCACCGCCACCTCTCCTCCTCCTCCCACCTCCTCCTCTTCTTTCTTCTTCCTCTCCTCCTCCTCCTCTTCCTTCTTCTTCTCCTTATCCTCCTCCTTCTCCTCGTCCTCCTCGTGCTCCTCGTTCTCTTTCTAGCGTCATCTAGCGAAGCAATCGTTGCGTGGCGCGAACGATGCCGAAAATATTGTTAAAGAGAGCGTGGCCATCGATCAGAACAGTTTCATCTACAGCGTGGATTAAATGCAACCACCGCATCTATCATTGTCCCTGTCTCACCCCTCCCTTTGTATGCACGTGTCTGTCTGTCTGAATGTCTGTCTGCATGTCCGTCCAACCATCTGTGTGTGTCTATCTGTCTCTTTGTCTGTCTGTGTGTCCGTTTACCTCTCAGATCACATTTGCAGCGGACCTCGTGTGAATCGTGTCTATATTGCTGGTCACAAAATATACAAACATATAATAATAATGTATATATATAATGTATATATATATTATATATAACCAAATATTAATGAATAAAATAATATACCCATATAGATGAAAATGCATATTAGACCATATATAAAATATTTTTTAAATTACGTGTAAAGTGTCTAACTATCTATTGTTTTTGAACCCATAATTATCAAATTGTTATCTACACTATAAGACGGAAAGTTTGTCCCTTTCTGTTTGTATGGATGCGTGGTGTCCCAAGAAAGGCTCTGAAACCGCTGAGTTTCGGTTCACTAAATATTTTTTAAATCACCACCCACAGCACACCCACCCCGCAATGCCGGGCCATGTTTGACCTTTCTGGTGAAAGCGGGGTGGTGTGGAGGGTTGACGAAAACCCGAAAGTTAGCCCTCAACGCCGGTTACCCCAGATGAGTATAGTGTGGAAAACCCAAAATTTCTCGGGCAGCGCCGGGCCCCACATCTAGTCGGTAATATAATATTCATTATATGGAAGTTTATAAATTTGTAGACATTGTGTATAGGCTAGCATATAATCTATGCACATCTTCTACGTGTATAATCCAAGACTTTCAATAATATTACAGGGCTGAAATCTCGCGAATAATTTCTGTCTTCTTCTTCTTCTCTTGGTCTCTCTTCCGTCAGGCGCATGTCCTACGCCAACGATGAGGCCTCAATATGCCGTCTCCAGCTTGCTCGGTTTTTGATTTTATCCACCGCATCTCTCATATCCATGTTCTGTGCTGCTAGATCTTCTTTTATATTGTCCATCCAGGTCTTTGATTGTCTCCCTTGGCTTCTCTTTCCCTCTACATGCCCGTGAAGAGCTGCAGCCAGTAGCCTTTTGTCTTCCATTCGTGTCACGTGCCCGAGTCAGGTGAGTCTTCTTTTTCTGGTCTTGTCCACCACTGTTTCCTTTTGTCCCAGCTTCTCCCGAGTCACTTCGTTTCGGATCCTGTCTCTCCGACTTCTACCCAGAATCCTTCTCAGCCAGCTCATCTCCGCCACCAGTAATCTTCTCTCATCCTCTCTGCGCAGACACCAGCATTCTGCTCCATTCAGTAGCACCGGTAGAACAATTTCTGTACTTCCATTTAACTCTCACCCATAGATGTCGCTTCATGTAAAATTCCGTTTCTAAAGCCAAAAATTATTTTTTTAAAGCTCCAAAGCCAATTTTTTGCCTGGAAATACAATTATTCGTCAATATGCCTTCTTAATGTAATCAATTGCATGCTTTTAGGTTTCAAAAAAGATGTGATATTTTCCGCAACCCCGATTATCGTTCAAAACTTGTACAGCGATGTTAAATAAGAAAATATTCAAATCCTGTGTATGAACGGTCCTTGATGCATCATTTAATATAGGCCTAGGCTATTATACTCTCACGCGGGTGTACAAACATACATGCATACATTGTATAAACATTAAACTCGGTCATCTGTCGATCGCTTTCCAAATTTCAGAACTGCGCAGACGACTTGGCGGCAGTCGATGTATATTACGCTGACAACGTTGATGGGCTTGTCAATATACTCAAGGTCTATACATTATGTACACAGTGTAACGGCGCGGTGGTGTAGGGGTGGTGTCGTTGCCTTGAAGCCGGAAGGTTCGAGGATCGAATCCACCTCAAGTCGCCGCGTAGGAACCTTGGGCAAGTCCTTCAGTCGCAATTGCTCAACGCTTCGGCGTGAAACTCCGATGCAGTGTCCGCTCTGCAGTCGGGAGCGCCTCTGAGTAGAGTGCTTGAAGGGGCGCTATAACAAGTGCACAATGTGCACATACAAACAGACATCACCTCAACGTCAGTGGAAGTTCGAACACGCAATAATAATGATCGCTGTTGATGTTTAACGACGCCGTGTGTCAAGTCACAGATTATTATTAGTGTCACCCTCCTTATTTCTCCATGTTTGGACTGGCACTGTCAAAGTATAAGATGAGCAGTGACGGATTTTGGGCTAATACCTATATGATATTCAATACTTACATTTAAACCTTCGTGTATTTATGCGCATCTTCTCTTCTTCTTGTTCTTCTTGTTCTCTGCCGCTAGGCAGGTTCGGCTGTCCAATGTCGCCACTCTTCCCTCCGATGGGCCTTCTCTTTTAGTCTTTGGTAGCCAATCCTCGTCATCATCGTGTCCAACATCATCTGTCGTGGTCTTCCTCTTGTTCTTTCCCCCTCCATTTTTCCTTCTATCACCAATTTTACCAGGTTGTCTCCTCTTAGCGTATGCCCTATCCATTTCTTTTGTCTTTCTCTGATTGTTTTTAGCATTGTTCTTTCCTCTCCAATCCTTTCCAGAACTTCCTCGTTTGTTTTGTGTTCCGTCCAGCTGATCTTCTCCATTTTCCTCCATGTCCACATTTCAAACGCTTCGATTTTCTTTATGTCTTCTTTTCTCATGGTCCAGGTTTCGGAGCCATACAGCGCCACACTCCACACCAGTGTTTTATCATTCTTTTCTTGAGGTTTCTGTTTAGCTTTCCTCGTAGTAGTTCTCCTCTTTTCGTAAACGCCTCCTTTCCCATTGCAATCCTTCTTCTGATTTCCTTATGACATTTAGCGTCTGTTGTCATCAAGCTTCCCAGGTAGCAAAATTCCTTCACCTGTTCTATCTCCTTGCCTTCTATTTTGATGTTGACTGTAGTATCTTCTCCCTTGCTGATCTTCATTACTTTTGTCTTCTTTATGTTAATCCTCATGCCATATTCATTTGAGGTTTTGTTCAATCTATCCATCACTTCCTGCAGCCCCTTCTGGCTTCTCGCCAGCATTGCCTGATCGTCCGCAAACCTCAGCGCCTTGATCCATCTTCCTCCCACCTTTATGCCTTCTTCCAGATCACCTAGTGCTTCTCTAACCAGTTCTTCTATATATATTATTATGTTGAATAAGAGAGGTGATAGAGGGCATGCCCTGTCTTACTCCTCTGCCCACTTTTCCTGGTTCTGAGTACTCCCCATCGATTCTTATTTTTACTTTCTGCCCCATGTACAAATTTCCTATCAATCTTCTGTCTCTCCAATCTATTCCCATTCTCCTCAGTACATGTAGTAGCTTTCTCCAGTTGACTCTATCGAATGCCTTCTCATAATCCACAAAACATATATATACGTCCTGTCCATTCTGACAGCTCCTTTCTGTTAGTATTCGCAATGTTCCGATAGCATCTCTTGTTCCAACCCCCTTCCTGAAACCGAATTGGTCATCTCCTAGTCCTCCAATTGCCTCTGTTTTTCCCAGCACTCTCTTTGCCAGTATTCTTACCATGATTTTGGATGCATGGGTGAGCAAGCTGATGGTTCTGTGTTCTTCGCAAGATGTTGTATTTGGCTTCTTCTTAATCGGTATGATGATGGCTTGTAGGAAGTCTTCTGGCCATACTTCCGTTGTGTATATGTCCTGGCATAACTGCACTAGTTCCTTCAAGGCTCCTTCCTCCAGACTTTTGAGCATTTCTGCCGGTATGTCGTCTATTCCCTCCGCCTTGTTGTTTTTCATTTCCCTTATGGCTGCTCGTACCTCCTCTGCCAGCACCTCCGGTCCAGTGTCTTCATCTCTCTCCTCTCTCTCCATATCTTCTATTCCTCCATCGAGATCTTCATTTCTGTAGAGTTCTTCTACATACTCCTTCCATCGGTTTTTGACCTCATTTATTTCATTCAGTATGTTCCCCTGCTTGTCCTTGATCTCTATCCCTCCTCCTCTGCCTGGTTTCTTGTTTAGCCTTTTCACATTTTCATACACTATGTCATATCCTCCTCTTGCCTGTAGCTCTTCTAACTCCCTGCATTGTTCCTCCCACCACTTTTCCCTTACCTCTTCTGTTGTTCTTCTTAGTTTGTTGTTCAGTCTTTTGTATTGCGTCCTCGCTTTTTCAGTGCTTTGGTGTTTCCATTTTCTCCTTTCCTCCATCTCCTCTAACATTTCCCTCGTGATCCATGGTTTTCTCGTGATCCATGGTTTATGCGCATACAGGTGTTTAAATAGTAAAAATGTCAAATAAACGTTAGTAAGTAAGTGGCGGACGTGTAATCGAATGTGTAGTGTTTCGTGTAAGTTTTAGGTGGCAGTTGGTTGTGGGGGAAATTTATTAGTAAGCTCTAAGCATCGGTTGTCGATAAACGTTTTCGTCCACACAATTCAAATGACAGAATAGGTGTTGAAATCGCAAAGAGCCTTGAATAATCTCGCAATAGTCTGCCAGGATAGTCTTACTCGCAACTCTATAGCGTGATCGACCGACCGACTGACTGACAGGAAAAGAAAAGAAAAAAACAGAAATGAGAGAAAAAATAAAACAAAACAGGTGAACATCATTGCATGCGTAAAAACTCTGTGTGAGAGACAGACAGACAGACAGACAGACAGACAGACAGACAGACAGAGTGAGAGAGAGACAGACAGAGAGAGAGAGAGAAAGAGAGAGAGACAAAGAGAGAGACAGACAGACAGACACAGACAGACAGTAGCGAAAGAGGGGGTGGAGAGAAAGACCCAGCAAATAGCGATATGTAGAAAAAAGAACAGCTGGAAAAGGAAATTCGGAAACGTGGGAAGACATGAAAAGGACGAATGGACGAGTAAATGAAGCATGAAAGAAAGACGGATAGTATCACGCGGAAAACAAAGTGGGCGATAGAAAAATGGAAATGGAAAAACTGGAAATAAAAAGGAGTCGGAGAGATGAATACGGCGACATGACACCGCGCAGATGTCACCACGCTCACGAGCATCGTCACCGTATAGAGGGCGCCACACTGCGAAACTCATTACTACCCGGATCAGCGATTAGGCGGATCAGCACAGCGTAATTTATACAGTACGCGTGTCACTGCTCGTCTGTCCTACAGTGCCTCTGCTTACCAGTCTTAGTATTCGTCTCTGCGCGTGCCTGCGCTCGCCCGGAGGCATTCGGGGGACAGGGAGAGGGGTAAAGGACGTGGATTTATGGAGTCGTAAATCGCCCGGGCGCCGCATCCGCCTCACGTACCCTCTTACTCCCCATTGCAACTAATAGCCGTCTCTTCAAAACCGTGCGATGTGACTTTTTTGCAAATTCCTTTACCGTCGGCGCTGCGTAAATCGCTCAGTAGGTGAAGGAAATTACGCGAATCATCGGCGCCCCTGGCGGACGCATATTCCGGTGAAGGAGAAGAAGACAGGCGGGAGGGAGGGAGAGAGACAGGGAGGGTGGGAGGGAGGAACGGGAAAAGGGAGGGTTGGAGGGTCAGCGCGCAGTCATATGGCCTAGAATGGAAGAGAATCCTGAGGGATGTTCGGCACCAAGTATAATACTGTGATAGGAAGAGGATGAGTGAGCATTGGTTGTCCATAGACGTTTTCACCTACTTGGAGTATAGTCTTACACGCAACTCTATAGCATGACAGACCATGAGATATATACTGGGAACTTGGGAAGGTATCCGCCAGTGTTTAATCCATATAGTCCTCTGTTTTGATGGAGGGAAATTTAGGTACATGAATAAGGGGGTTGTGAGGGAGAAAAAAAGGCGCTTTTGGGTGGACGG